>CM017763.1:10107548-10815048 GCA_008009225.1 Acer yangbiense
TAGTAATATCATTCCAAAATGGATGCTTCATATGGGAATAAACCTGGTTGTGGATTCAGATTTACATCTAATCCACATTGAGGTGATTTACAAGAAAACTACATGTCTGCATTTTGCTAATACCACTTGGGTTTATCATTGTAGGAGCGTAAGATTGTGGAAGCCGGCTCTGCCAATTGGCTGAAGACTTGTTTCGTGCCAACAAATTCGGATGCCTTTGTGGTTGGTTTTAGAAAGTGGTTGAAGAAGTATTCTGATGGTAAAATCGATTGGGGAGGAAAATTCAGTACTGGAACTCTTCCACCAACTCCACCAAGAGAACAACTGATGGACAGGTAATACTAGTACAATTCCAATATAATCTAGACTCAAATTGTAAACAATTTTACCAATCATTAGTTGAAATTGCTAACGAACATCATGAGACATCGGTTATGTTACTGTAATAAACAAATTTAGATTTCACTAAAGCAAACTTGTCATAACTTTTGCAGGTACTGGTCACATGTAGTGAACTGCAAGAGTTGCCATTCTGCATACAAGAGTCTGAATGCACTAGAGGTTATTTTGCAAGTCATCTCCGTAGTTTCAGTTGGGATTGTGGCAGCAACCAGGCACAGTGTAATAATGTCAACCACCGACAGAATTACAGTGGTGTCAATGGCCGTAGTTTGCTTTGCAGCTTCAAGATGGTTGGCTCGTTACATCTACAAAAACTTTCATTATCATGACTACAATCATACCCTTCATTGAGAGAATTAAGTTCCAATCATCTATGATTTGGGAAGTGTAATAAAATATCAGTACTTCTATGTGTGTGTATTCAAGTTTTGTGAAGATTTGCATGCAGTTTGTTTTAAAATATATTGATCGAACATATTACCATAGCAGAGTTAAAAACATTTAGCTATAGAAACTAACCATTTATTACAACCTATAGGTAAGTTAATCCGTAAGGGTGAAGGACGCATGTTTATGTCTGAAGTCCAAAATGTTACAGTATGAAATTGAAGACTCAGGTAAAGATGCAAAAGATTTGCACCAGATTTAGCTGAACAATATTAACAAGTTGATCAGTAAAATGAGCTAATTGTCGAATCAAAATTATATCGGCAGGCTGGTTTATAAGATATGAAGAATTATACAAATCAGAGTATAGTACAACTGTAATTTAACGAGGAGAGAATAAGTTCAAGTCCCTACAAGTGAATACATTCGATCCTAATGAAAGGAATGATTGTAGTCATGATAATGAAAGTTTTTGTAGATGAAATGGGCCAACCATCTTGAAGCTACAAAGCAGACTATGGCCATGGAGACCACCATAGTTCTCGTGGCTGCAGACATTACACCTTGCTTGGTTGCAGCAACAATCCCAATTGAAACAATGGTGATGACTTGCAAAGAAACCTCTAGTGTATTTAGACTCTTATATGCATAACTGCAATTCTTGCAGTTCACCACATGGGACCAGTACCTGAAAAAATTATACAAACAAATTTCCACCCCAGTTGACAATTTAAAGTTTATACAAACCAGGAGACCTCATTTTGTGTTTGTACTAGTGTTACCTGTCCATGAGCTGTTCTCTTGGTGGTGTTGGTGGAAGAGACGTTGGACTGAATTTTCCACCCCAGTTGATTTGACCACCAGCATACTTTGTCATCCACCTTCTGAAACCAACCACCAAAGCATCTGATCTTGCTGGCACGAAACATTCTTTCTGCCAATTAGCAGCCCCAACTTCCATTATCTTATGCTCCTACAATTAGAAACCCCAAAGTATCAGTCACTACGACCAAATCAAGATATGTTTAATGTTTTCTGCCAATTAGCAGCCCCAACTTCCATTATCCTATGCGAGTATGGTAGTGGGGCTGCTACCTATAGGATAAAGGCTTAATTCCTAGAGTACTCGTGAAAACAGGATACTACGCATGGCCATAAGCACAAATCCATTTAGATTAACGGCTAGAATTTGACCCAACAAATATACAATCCTGTATAGTAACTGAACCCTCTCTTCGGATATATCAATCAACTGAAAGGGCGAACAAAATGGTTCGATGACCGATCTTCCTGCAGTGGAAGAAATGCCCAGTGGTTGTCGTATCTTGGAAGGGAATCGCCATAAATATTGTGCAGAGGCGGCGAATTTCCTTTACGAAAAACGTTATTCAACGTGTTTCGATCAAGTACATTTTCTCTAATTCTTACTTGATATTTATACATTGTTGTTCATGAAAATCTGAAATCGAGTGTGTTTGATAAATCTGAATTTATTGAGTTTATACTGTTAAAATATATTGTAAGTCTAACAGTTTAATGATTTCTCAAGCCTCTAATGTGTTGTAGATCATTCATCGTTTTATACTTCAACTGCTAGCAATCCAACTTTACTCCAATGAAAAATAAAACTACTTCAAAAATAAATAAAGAATGGTAGGAATCACCTCAATGTGAAGTAGATATAAATCTGAATCAACAACTAGGTTCGATAAGATATGAAGAATCCATTTTGGAATGATATTTTCAATCCAACTTCCAAAATTTTTAGCGGTACCCCATATCAATCTGCAGTTACCTGGACTAACGGGAATACAAAAGAAAAAGAACACCATTCTCTGTTGCCCCGACAACTTGGGCCGCACTAATGCCTGTGAATGAAGTAACTATCAAAAAGATCTTCAAATACTCATTAATCAGCGTAAGAATACAAAAATAGTGACCTTTTACCTCATCTGTTCCAGTTGATTTAGCTGATCCATTACCTTGAACATCCACAGGATCATCATCAGCATACATACAATAGGTACAAGGTGCAATAAATTTGACACTGCCCCACTCCTGCCTTCCAACGAAACCGTTTAAGTCTAATTTCTTGACACCAAGTTCTAGAGGTTGACCGCCTTCTCTATCAGCCTTCACTGTGGATCACACTAGGAGTTTGTTAAATAAAGTGAATATAAAGGTTGATGCATAATTGATTTATCTACCTTTTGGTGGCTTATCAAGTTGCATTACTCCATAGTGTGAATATGGAACATGAGCAGGGTCCATAAGATTTTCAACTATGATTTCATACCTGTAATTTCAAGTTCATTAATGTTTAATTTCAAGTTGGAAAAACTATCTTAAAGGAAGAAATATTTACATACCCACAAGGAATATCTCTGTTAATGAATAAATTAGTAAATGATGGATCATCCAATTCTGGGATGAAAGGTGGTTTCTTCTTCTTAATAATGTCTTTGTATTTAGGATCAGTGCTTGGCGAAAACCACACCGTCTCATGTTGCACGGTAGTTGGATAAACTCTTGCACATGCTTTCTTCAATGTGTGGCTCTGCATATGCAGTTATAAGATGGAAGAATCCATTCCAAGCATGAATATATAATAAACATCAAAAGAAAAGCAAAACATAAATGTGGATAATTGAAGCTTTTAAGTGAAGGCTTGTTACCGGCTTACCGGAGGACCATCTGGAGTTGCCTGAGGGACAAATTTACAGTCACCAGAGCCATTGAAGCACCATCCATGGTACACACATTGCAGCCTCCCCCACTGATCAATTCTCCCTTGGGACAATGGAGCCAGTCTATGTGGACAAGTATCATCAAACACCTTCCATTTACTCTCATTTATATCCCACCACACCACCACATCAAGTCCCAAAATCTTCTTAGGAAGTGGCACCCTCTTGTCCAACTCACAAACTGGCATAACTGGGTACCATTGTGAGAACCACTCAAATATTTCATTTGGGGTTTCAGTTTCAAGCTCTGCCTCAGGTGGGTCTACATTTTCTGGTGAAACTTTGGAGGATGATGATAAGGAGGTGAAACCCTTGGTTGATCTTGATTTGATTTTTCTAGTTGAGGAGAAACATGATCTGGGTATTGGAGTTGACTTATTGAAGTTGAATTTTTTGTGAATTGGTGTTGGTTTGTAAAATGATGAAACACAAGATACTCCAAGAGCTTCCATGGCTGGGGAAGAGATACAAAGAATACGTGTTTGCTCCTACCCAGAGAGCAATCAGAGGGACATGTAGTGCAACTTTATTTGTCTTCAACATGTGTTAAATGAGCGAGCAGAGTGATCAAATTTAGGAGTTAGGATCCTCTCCTCGACCTTGATTTTCATTATCTTTTTTTTAAGTGTAAATGAAATACCACTTGCATAAGAAAGAAAGAAACCAATAAATCTTCTTGACCATGTATTTTCATTTATACTTAGATATCAACATCTTGACATCAAAGATGTAAATATGGTTACTAGAGTTGTAAAGATAGTTATCAAAACCGTGAAAGCGGTTACAAGTCAAAATTTCAAAAATTATACAATGGTTACCAAAGCAGTAAAATGGTTACCGGAGCCGTAAAGGTGGTTACCAAAGCTGTGAAAGTGGTTACAAGTCAAAAATTCAAAAATCATAAAATGGTTACCATTTACCAAAGTCGTAAAATTTGTTACCGGAGTCGTATAGATGGTTACCAAAACCGTGAAAGTGGTTACAAGTCAAATTTTCAAATTCGTGAAATGGTTACCAAAGCCGAAAAAATGGTTACCGAAACCGTAAAAGTGATTACCAAAACCGTAAAAGTGGTTATAAATCGAAATTTCAAAATTATGTAAAAAAAAATATAATTATCTAATTTATCTTAATTTAATATGATTATTTAATTTTTCAACTTCTTTTTTTTTTAAAGTTTTATATTTGTTTTATAATTTATTTTCATTATTAATATTTTTTTTCTTTTAAGAATTAAGGAACACCCTGCCCCATTTCGTATCAAACCAATCTTAGAAATGAGGATGAATGGCTTTTTCAAAAGTGGATGTCCTTTTCAAGAATTGATAATTGTACCAAGAGTCATGTTCTGTCTAATTGTCTATTCATCAACAAAATAAAATGTGGAAAATCATGGGTGGACTTTGGAAGTGATTGTATTTGTATTTTATTATATATGGAATTAATTTGTATATAAAGTTATAAACTAACTAATCTTTGTCATGAAAATGGAAATTTTGTAGATGAAGTGAGCCAACCACCTTGATGTTGCAAAGCCAACCACAGCCAACGCTATCACGGTGGTCCTCAGTCCTCAGTGTAACCACCTTGAGGTTATTTTGTGGCTGCAACCAGGCATAGTGTAATAATGCCAACCCCTGGCAGAATTCCGGCAGTGTCAATGGCCATAGTTTGCTTTGTAGCTTCAAGATGGTTGGATTTGGATCGTTACATCTACAAAAACTCATGCCCTTCACTGAGATAATTAAGTTCTGATCATTTATCAGCAGGCTGGTTTACAATTAAGATATGTATATGGAATTATCAAAAAAAATGTAGTACAACCATAATTAATAATGACATCAGAATAGGTTTCCAATTTTCCATGGCTGATACAAAGAGCGAGATAGGTATGATTAGTCATGTTTTGGCCATTTACAACGCATGCAACGAGGAATGGTGTTTTCCGATGGTGTTGTGCATTGGCTGCTAGTGTGTGATGTTATTGGTAAAATTCGGAGAGATGACGAGTTAGCACAATCACCAGAAAAATACTGTTGTCAGATGCGCCACATCACCAAAAGTCAATAAGGAAAATGGCCAACACCAGTTGACCATTAGATGATTTTAGGACCCAGTCAAGATTGTGCAAACGATCAAACCAAGATAATTCGATTGGGGTAACCATGTCAATCGGGCTAAGGCGGTTTGGTCAAAATAACTGGATCTATCGGGTTAAGATAGTCTGATAAGGACAACAAGGTTGGTCGGGTTCAGACACCCGATCGGGAATAAGTAGCCAATCGGGGCAACAACATCTGGTCAAGTTAAGTAGATGGTTAGTTGAGCGACACGTGGATGATATCATATTTAATACGTCCACGACTCAAACACGCAGAGAAAGACTCTTATGCAAACAAGGCACCTAGAGGTACACTCCGATAAGGAAACAACCTTTCTTACAAGAGACAGAGTCTAGATCCAACAAGAGCTCATTTAATGCACAAGAAGCAGAACAGGAAGAGGATCAAGAGACTCTTACAAGTTAGAGTTCAATTAAACCTCATCATCTGTCATTACCTGTGCAAGAAAGATTAGGGTTCTATGCACGTATAAATAGACCCTTAAAATACCTATGAAAGGGGTTACAAATCTAACAATTGCGAGAGTACATGAGAGATTGAGAGTGTAACATCAAGTATTCATGGTGCATTTGTTCTCGCAATCACTGTCAACCGTGGTTTTTCCCTCTTCGGGTTTTCCACGTAAAGTTGTGTGTTTGCATGCTTTCTTTCCTTACTTTATTTTCTAATTTACATCTTAACTCGTGTTAGCTTATAGGACGCATGGTAGATTTTACCTAATCTAGAAATCACCGTCAACAATTGGCGCTAGAAAAAGGGGGCTGAACAATCTTAACTTAAACCAACTCCAGAAACTTATGAGAGACAAGCATGTCGAACAGTAGAGATGAGAGTCAATCTGTAACACCCCCAAATCCAGGACCCAACGGACCGGGTTGCTACGTGAAACAGAACTTTTAAAAACCTTAATTCATAAATATTCACAATTAGAATCATCAACAATATATCCACCAAAGTACAATACCCAAACATGATACCATTAATTACACTAAACAGCCGGATCCTACATGTAATTACAACATCAAATAAATTGATTCCTTACAGTACATATACACATGAAATTAAATCTTCCACCGGTACATATCCAACCATATGCTAATGCAAGCCCCATTCATTCTAAATCCATGAACTCAATCTGCAAAATGATGGTGACAAGGGGTGAGCCGTCAACTCAGTAAATAAATTCATATAATACATGTAAAATAAATAACCTTTGTAAAACCTTTGCGTTAAAAACCTTTCTCATAAACCTTTTAGAAAATATTGATAAAACGGTTGAAGCAATATTTAAAATCATATCCGTTCGTATTCTTAAATCGTACAGCATTTCGTAAAACAGTATAACAATATAAATCAAAAGATCATCTAATAATCATAGTTTAAAACACTGAAATCGGATATTCGCCTTATAAAACAGTAAACAATGTTTTTACAGTATAGACAATATTCTTTTTATAAACGGTAATCTTATAGTTTCATGGTATAAACGGTATTCTCTTTATAAAACAGTAAGCATATAACTTTACAGTAAAAACGGTATCCTTTTTATAAAACGGTAAGCATATAACTTTATAGTAAAAACGGTATTCTTTTTATAAAACGGTATGCATATAGCTTTACAGTATAAATGGTAGTCTTTTTACAAAACAGTAAGCATATAGCTTTTCAGTAATAATAGTAAAATTAATATATCAGTTAGCTCATGTTTCATAGTGTCACAATTAACCCGAGTGATGCGGCAACAGTATGTCACAAGTACCCGTGTGACGCGGCAATAACAGTATGTGTGCACACAGAATCCCAGCTGGGCCAATATCGATAACGGTAACTACGGAATGATGAGCCAAAACAGTTTTATGAATTCACATATATTTAAATCAGTAGCATTTTCATATAACAGTATAAACGGTAACGGTAGCATTTTTATATAACTATCAGTACCATATAACAGTAGTATTTTAGTAAAACTATATTAGTTTAAATAATAGTGATCAAAAGGTATCTAACAGTACATAAGAAATAGATTAATTTCAAAACGGTTGATGTACCAGTCTTAAACAACGTAAATACTTGATCAAAGCCAGTAGTATCTTTGACAAACATAATAGAGTAAAATACAATAAAGAAAACAGTAATTTTGGTGATTTCAAACGTAACACACCATGAATGAATTTACTTACCTCAAACACGCACAAATCCGCTCTAGCTTTAGAAATTCAAGAATCACTCAAACCTATAAAATATTACATTTGATTCACTGTCATAATCTCATAATCACAGCCATTTAAATCAACATGAGCTTCACATATATTAAACCAAACTTAGAAATCTAATTTCCGGCTAATAATCACGAATGACCACCCTCTGGTCTACGATTTTAATTGATTCTCTACAACTCCAATTATTACAAAATTTGACATGGATGATCCAGACATATAGGAAATACTACAGTAAAATTATCAATTTAATCCATGAGCATTCGAATATGTAATTATTCATTCCTTTCCCGTTTTCCCAAATCTGTCCAGCAGAGAATGAGATCCGACCTTGTCCATTCCAAAAATCATAACAATATTTCTACACATCTAACAATCATGAAACTTTACAGAATGATACTAGATATATAAATCTACCTTCATATAAATTCCCATAATTTTCCCACATGAATAACCAACCCAAAGCAGTTTTACAAAATTTTGCTGGTCTAGTAAAAACAGGGGATCTCCAAGTATCTCTTTAATGATTCGAAAATCTAATTAAAATCATGCTAAGGATCATGAACTATGAAATGAATATTAATCAATCCTATACATGCTTATTCTCATAAATGATTCATAACATCAATCTAACATATCTAGGAAATCCTTACAAGGGAACAACTTACCTAGCACCAATATCTTCCAACCAATGTTTATACCAAGCTTCTGCCCAGCTCTGTTCGGAGCCACCGATCTCATCACTGGGAAATCCGATTGACATCTCCACCCTCGAGAATCAAGAACTACAAGAGTAGGGTCTGCTGACCAAATTTCAGCCCAAACCGATCTCAGACGAAGGAGATATCGATGTTTGTTCCAGGCTGTGCAGTGATGTTCTTTACTCCATTTCTGCACACACTCATCTCTCTTCTCTCCCTTTCTTTTCTAGCACCTGTTTTCCATTTCTCTTCTTCTTTCCTCTTTCTCGATTCTTCCTTCTCTCTTTCTCATTTTCCTCTTCTTTCTTCTTTCTCTTTTCTTTCTTTCTTCACCGACTCTCCCTTAAGTCACTCCTTTCATGCCTTAAGTTTCTTCTTTTCACACTTATTTTGCACAGTCTTTATATTTACCAATCCTTTATTCTTAGTCTACTCTTCATCATTACCTCAACTTTAATAATGCACCCATTCAATAATTGCTTGACTTTCTCTACCATTTTGACCAAATCCTTCCTCCCTCTACTTAAAACCATTTGAGTTGGGCTAATAGTCCAAGCTAAATGGACTGGCTATATAACTGGATTTGGGCTTGGATCAACTACTAATTTAATTAGGCTAGGGCCTTCACATTTACAATAAAGATAGGCCCAAATACTAATTGATTTTGGTCCAATCCAATTCATTACTTCTCTTGACATAATTAAGATCTCTCTAACAATATCATTTTGACCTCAAATCTTTTAGAAACTAAATTGAGTACAAATCCATAATAATTAGGGCCAACTACTTGGGAACAATTTGACCCATTTTTCAGGATATTACACAATCCCCACACAATGATGGCACCCCTCGCGATGTTAACTCTTCTGATCCTATAAATGCTAGCATTACTGGCAAGGATCTACATTCCAAAACTCCAATCGCGGACAGCCAAAACACATTAACTTCCGCAGATACTCCTATTGGCATCGCCCCAAGCGTATTTCGGTAAATCCAAGAATCTGTGTGCAAAGTGATTGACAAAGCGGCTAGGTAATGGATCAATATAACTGCAACTACCAATCTAACCTCCCCCTACCAACTATCAACCCCCATAGTGGCTCAAGACCCTAAAATACGCTCCGAGATTGTAGGTGTCACCCCGGGAACACCACAAAAAGCCGGCAAGGGATAGGGCGGACCATCGCAAGAGAAGGGATGACTGATAACTCTTATTTCTACACGAAGTGTATCCCCCTTATTTGTATCTTTTATGCTCAATTCTCGGGTAAAACCGTGTTTTTAATGGCTTAAATAAGTGTTTCAGGTTTTCTTCTAACATAGGGGTTTTTGTGCATAAATATGGAAATTCTAGGGTAAAAGCGTAATTTCATAAAGTTGTTCTGCGCCCTTGTGGTTCTACGTTTAGAGGCCGCAGAAATCAAGACAGAAGGTCCACTTTTTAACACCATTTCTACACACTTGGTTCTATGATTAGGGACCGTAGAACATGGCGCCATTTTGTTGGCAGAAGATCACTTTTTCTCAATTCTGCACCCTATGGCCGCAGAACAGGGCGTAGATTTAGCTCGATTTTTGCCCATTTCAGTCTTTTCTAGTTGGATTTTTGAGCCCCTAAATGTGGGCTAATCAGATCTTGTTTGGGATCCTTATCTTTGCTGAGAGAGAATGAGGTGATTATTGGAGATTTGGTGGGCCCCCTTCATTTCAGAAGCATTCTATGCTTGTCCTAAGAGGGATGGTTAAGAGGAGTCTTTGAAAACACTCTCTCATTCATTCTTTCACACACAACCGAACCACATTTTTCTCCCAGCAAAAACCTCTCTTTTCTCTCTGGTTTTAGTGGTGCATCATCAACCTAGGAGCTTGGAGGAGTTGATTCTATGAGAAGGAAGCCATTAGATACCAAGCTTTGCAAGAAGGAGATCATCATCTTAGTTTATTTCTATAAACTCTATCTTTCTTTTCTTGTATTTGTTATGGTTTGTGTTTATTGGAAATCTTGTATGGTTTATTTGTGGAATATAAGCTAAATATTCTTGTGCTATAACAAAGATGAAACCAAACCCTTAATCTATTGTTAATGACTCCTTAGTTTCTCTACAAGTGCTTGTGTAGTTATATGAATGTTTTGTATGCTTAATGCTTTTGTCTTGATTGACCATCTTGTTGAATGATCAATAGATAAACAAAATATTCACTATATATGACTAGAAAGTGAGAGATACACTAAGCTAGCATATAGGGTTCATGTGTGTGTTCCACAAATCTTAATGAGTTCATTCATTTTATATGTATGGATACAATCTCTAAGACATCGAGAGAGATTAGAGATTGATTTAAGGGAATACGAACCTATAATATATACTTGCACAAATGAGAGATTAAGTGAGTCAATAGTTAATTAGAAGGGTGAGGTGGATTCAAGTTCTAGCACACTTTAATCATATTATCACATTCATTCTTGTTGTGGTTAGTATTTACTTGCTTTAGAATTAATCATTTTAGTGTTAAAAATCTAGAAACTCTCAATTTCAATTGTCCAAATAGTATATAAACTGATAAAAACCGGTAATCAATCCTTAGTCCTTGTGGGAACGATCCCTACTCAACCATTATATTACACTCCGACCTCATACACTTACAAGAGTCACACCGTGTGTTAGTGAACCGATCAACCGTCAATCTTCCCAAGATACTTTGCATTTCACATACGTGCCGAACCTTTAGCAATATGCCACTGAATTTGCAACGCTCCAAAGGCCCGTTCCACATCCTTTCTCACAGCTTCTTGACGTTCGGAAAATAATTTTTCTTTAATAGATGTTGGTTGAGAGATTGTTTGTATCAAAGTAGAATATGATGGGTAAATTCCATCAGAGAGATAATATCTCATATTGTATTGGTGGCCTTGTACTACAAAATCACATGGGGGTGCACTTTCATTTATTAGATCATCAAACAATGGAGATCTATCTAAAACATTGATATCATTGTTAGTACTGGCCATACCAAATAATGCATGCCAAATCCACAAATCTTGTGATGCTAACAACCTCTAAAATGAGAGTTGGGACTTTTTTATAGCCATTAGTATGCGTACCATACCATGTCATAGGACAGTTCTTCCAATGCCAATGCATACAGTCAAGACTACCAAGCATTCCAGGGAAACCTCGATCCTCTCCTTCTTTGAGTAACCTTGCAATATCATTCGTATTAGGTTTCCTCAAATATTGTGTTTCAAAAGCCCTAATTATACCATCACAAGAATGCTTGAGGCTTTCAATTGCAGTACTCTCACCAATTGGAACATATTCATCAAGGAAATCAGTTGGACAACCGTATGCAAGCATCCGTATAGCTGCAATCATCATTTGTAAAGGACTTAAAACCAAGTTTCCCAACAACATCAATCTTTTGGGTAAAATAATCATCATTAGTCTCAATTGCACGCGTAAGATGTGATTGAATAATTCCACATTCATTTGAAATCTACAACGAAAATGCTATCTCGTATACTTTGATTGCTCTCCTTTAAAGTAGTCATTAATGATTTGGTCATGTCGTTCTTTCCTGTCACGACGAATATAGTGTCTGCCAAGAGTAGAGCCACCATGAGGTCGTTTGTTACACATCAATGTTGTTGAAACTATGATAGGAATATGAATTGCAGCAGTTTGAACCAAATCCCAACTCATTTTAGTAGAGTTCATATTATCAGCTAATAGGTCTTTGGAGATAGAAAACGACTCATCGCTTGAAGATGAGCTATTGGAATCATGTTCCATACTTGATGAAGAATTATTTTTTATATTAGGTGTATATATTTAAATAAAAAAATTACTGTACAAACTCTAGTGACTACATATCAAATCTTCTCAATTCTAGACTCTATCTGTTTTGTGTTTCGGATGTCATTGCTAATATTTCCTAGCGTTGCTATGGCTTCAGAACAAGAGGCTGCTCTCGCAGCCGTGCCCTCTGATTCTCCCACCATATTTGACAAAAATAATTAAAAAGGATATCAGCTCCCACACACATTCTAATTATTCCCAAAGTATGGGATGGCTTAACTGGCCTTTCTAAGGCTAAGGAAAGGCACTGTGATATACTTGGTGGTGGACCGTCTTCTTTACACCGCCAAGTTAATAGCTAATTAGCAGGAAGGACTGTTTTTCTTTTTCTTTTATTAATCTATTTGGTTGCTAAGAAAATTGAGGAAAATTAATTGAATGCTAGGTTATCATTTTGCCTTCATTTTTTTATTTAGGAATTTAATCAAACACTTGGTGTGCAAAACACAATAAAATGAAGAAGAGGATATCCAATTGAGAAATTAAAGAAATTAAAGAAATTTTAAATTTAAACAAATAATCTTACCCGAACTAGATAGAAGCTGTAGGAGAAAATGGTTTGCTAGATAGAGAAGTAGAGAACCGGTGTTTGTTTCGTTGAAAAACATTTTTTGTTATTTAATTTTTTGTACAAGAGAAGTGAATATGCATTTCTCCAATTTGTTTGACAAGCTTAAAGTGGATCCATATTCTCTAAAAACGTTGATGTGTCATCGGTTAGAAACTCAAAAGTATATAATACCATTGGAGATGCTCTTATTTGTATTTTCCAAATTTTAAAAGAGTAATTACGGTTACTTAAAAAAAAAAAAAAAGCTTTATTACTTATATCAGAAACAAGGCATAATGCAAAACCTTATGAATTACATTAAAATAAAATAAAATATAATAAACCCTCATAGATTTAACATCAATATATTATTAACCAAACAGAGGAGGAGGTCGAAGTCTTTGGGAGGGCTAAATTACAAAAACTTAAAATTAATAGCATTAATTTCTAAGATTAATATTTTTATTTTTATTTTTTGATTGTTTAAATATTTTATAGCTGAGGTAGGCCCCGCCTGCCGCCACTGAAGCTGTCAATAAAATTTTAACACCATTTATAATTAAATTAGCAGAATCTTTATCAGTCTCTTGCTCATGATCATGACCAGAAGAATCACCTTCTTGAACAGGTTGTATAAAATTAGCAGGATCAACTTTGTGATAATCAACCGCGGTAACTTCTTCTTTAACAGGTTGTATCAACTGTCGGTGTTGGTGTCGGTGTCGGGGTCTTTCATCTTCGTAGTCACAATCACCATAATATCCTGAAGCAGTTTCTGCCATATTTATTGCTGGTAGCTGATGAGCCTAGCTAGACTTGGAAGAACACTGTAAAAAGAAAGAGTATGTGTTTTTTTCTTCCTTACTTTTCCAAGATGTTAACAAGCTCCTTAATTATATATATACATATGTGTGTGTATATATATACACACACTCAAATGAAAATAAGATTTATAAGCATTTTCATGTCAAAGTCATGTCCTACCTTTCGGCTGTGGAATTTGATTCTTTTTTCCTTAACTTTTTACATATCTGATAGAATCATATTCTACTTTATCTTCCATGGATGGTGACTTCCATTACTTGTCCCTCAACACAAAACTTCGAGGAGGTTTGGAAAAAGAATACTCTTAACTTTATCAATAAGATGCTTTTCTTAATGTGAATCCATGACAAACAAGATATAACTTAAATCCAGTAACGTAACTATACAAGTTAAAGAAAGATTCTTGCCACCACAAAAATAAAAAAATAAATAAAGTAATTTAATGATACCAAATTTTATGACTTGGAGCAGGAGAATTTTCGACCCCTTGGGTGCACATGTTAATATGATGTCATGATCACACAATTCAGCAATGTATTTTGTGTCCCTACAAGTGGTATTAATAGTCATCGTAAATTTCCATCACAAAAGACATTCTGATTGATAGAAAAATTGTAAGATTTTGAAACAGCAATTTTGTTGAAAAAGGCCATAGGAGGCCAGCTAGAGTATACAAGCAGGGCAAGACAGGCCGCCCAAAGAAAACAAAATAGACCAGTACCCAGCTACTGACAGCAAAACAACCAAAACAGGCGCAGTAGCAGCAAGAAGGAAAAACCAAACAAAACAAAAACCTCAAAACAGCAACATAAAAGCAGCGCACCTAATCCCAAACCGAAACAAAACAGAGCAACCAAAACACAAAGCCCAAAAAAGTCGAAAACACAACAAAACCAAACAAAGCATTACAATTCACCCCAATCCAACCTATCCCCTGAACCATGCATGAGCCCCCTTTTTAGCTAAACTGTACCGTTGGATTCATCTCCTTATACTTAGTCAGCTTCTTCTATTGCTTAATCAGCAACTTACAAGCCTCGCACAAAAAGTCGTTGGAGGCAGCTTCGCTTCCTCCATTAGGAGGAGGTTCAGAAAAAGAATACTTAACTTTATCGATAAGATGCTTTGCTTAATGTGAACCGATGGTAAACATGATAACTTAAATCCAAAAATGCAACTATACACGTTAAAGAAAGATTCTTGCCACCACAAGGGAAAAAAAAAAAGAAAGAAACCTAGTATTGCATGTATTAAATTTTATGACTTGGATTGATGTAGGAAATTTAGGAGAATTTTTTTTTTTAGTAGGATTCATTTTCTTTCTAGTAGTGTTAATATTAAATTATAAAAAATAGGCTTATATTTTTGGTTTGTTGTAACCTCTTTCATATTATTAATAAAAACTTATATGAGAGCAACCATTCCACTAAATAGTGATAAGGGAATGATGGCCCTCATGGGTATGCCTCTGGTTCGATATAGTGATTCATCCTACTTCCCCTATTCCATGCTACATCATGGACGAAAAAGAATACTTTTTAACTTGTATCGATAAGACTCTTTTCTTAATGCGGTCCCTTGGTGCACATGTTAACACATTCCGAAAACATGATCACACTATTCACACAACAATTTCATAAGTGTCTTTTGTCCCCCACAAGTGGGAATGAATAGTCATTGTAAATTTCCATTACTTGGCTGAAAATTTTCTGATTGTCACAAGAGATTCACATAGGATCAAATCCACCGCACTTCTCCATACATAGATTCCTTTTCAACTCTACCATTAAATTAGAATCTGAAGAATCACATTCTATTCTTCATGAAGTGTGTGATGTGTGATGTCCATTACCTAACAAAAGACTTTTCAAAAGAAATTGTATTCCTATTTCCTCTAATATGTCAATTCCTGTAAGATGTAAATAGAATAAAGAAAAAGTATGCAAAAGCATCAGGTGTCATATTTCTCTGGCAGGCAAAACCAATGCAATAATACAGCAATAGTGCATCTTCAAGGATAAAGATTGGTAATTTCATGCAAAACTGTCAAAATGCAGTACAAAAAATACTAAATCTTCCCTTTTTTTTTTTTTTTTTTTTTTTTCAAAAAAAAAAATCTGCTAATAGGGATAAAATCCAACAGTAGTATTGTTAACATTCTGCTAATAGGATCAAGTGGTCAACAGAAACTCCTCCAAAGTCCAACCATAGATGTCACCACACACCTTTATTTTGATGGCATGCATTGATAGCTTCATAGTGAAAGACAAATTATCTTGTCACTATGAAGCTATCAATGCATGCCATCAAAATTATATCATAAAAACATAATTAGTAAACATAATTATGTTTTCAGGTTTATGGGAGTGAATTACATAAAAACATAATTCACTCCCATAAACCTGAGAGCTCATCACTAGGATACATAAAAATCTTTCTTTTCCTTTTTTCAGTTAAATACTAATATGTGTGCATGTGTGTGTATATATATATATATACACATTCACAGAGATCAACTCCATGAAAATGGCATATGCTACATATCAGACTTTAAAAGGCAACATTAGAATGAATATTTTTTTTTGAAAAGATAATATATTCAACTGAGCCAGAGAGGCCAGGAAAACACTAGGAGAACAACAAAACCAACAGCCAGAACAGAGCAACCCAAACAAGCAAAACACAGCCCCAAAACAAAAGACCAGAGCAGAAAAAAGACCGCCTGCCACAAGAAACAGGGGACAAGAAACATCCAGAAAACAAAGCCAAAATCAGCCTAAGCTCCAAACAATCGAATCCGTCTAACATTGGAATGAATATGTAACTTAAAAGAGAACCATCGCTTACTTACATTATACTACTTTATTATATTGAACAAAATTAATGTTTCACTAAAAAATGATTGTACATAATTATGACCCAAAGAATATACCTGTGAAATTGATCTTTCAGAGTTTAAATGTTGGAACTTCACCACCATATGTCGCTCGATATACAGTTCTATCAACAATATTCCTGTAAGGACCCTCCTCTCGCTTCTTCAATAAGTAGGCAATGCAGCTTTCAACTTCGGATTTTACGTACAAGTACACTTGGTTTGCCTTTTCCTTGTCTTTCAGAAAGTCTTGTTTTCCCTTTGTTCAAATTGGCTTCCCAAACAGATAATAAAAACGGCCAGGGACCTTCGGCAAAAGTCCTGGAATAAATAGCCGTTGGTTGGCAACCTCCCCACTGATTTCATCCCTACAATCACAGTATATTATTCTTTATCAGTGGAAGTAATCATATGTTGCAGATTAACTTTTTTTGAACTTTTTCTATGGCCTTAATTAGCTAGCATTGTGATGATTACAGAAGGGAGAAAATGAAAGGCTTTCTATAACAAGATGCCGGCTAGCATCTTAAGTACCACAAATTTTGCAATATAGTACTACGAAAAAAGTTAAAAAGTGATTACCTTAAATTTATATCATGATTGTTCTCTTTGATAAAGTCATTAAGCACAGGGATTTTCATGAGGTTTTCATAATCAAGAACCAACTGCCACAAAGATTAGAAATTTAACTGCACACACGAATCGCAATTCGCAATAAGAAGAAAATATGTGAAGTCACAAGCACTCAGTTGCATTATCATTAGAAACTGCATTATATTAATATCAGAGAAACATAGTATAAAAGACAGAAAAAGATTAGATGGCAATCAAAACAATGTTCCAACGTCAGAGATAGACACTTGAATAAAAATTTAAGAACTTGTTACTGATAAGAAACACAAGCTTACTTCTGCTATATCATCTTCTCCTACAGCTCCAAAGGGTACAATTGTCACCCCAAACCGTGCTGCCATTCTCACAAACTCTTGCTGATCAGGCCAAATGCATTTTTACTCTTCACCCTGGAAATTGCAGAAGCACAATAACTGTAAGGAATCATGTTCTCTACATAAAGCCAATAATTACTCCTTATGAAAGTCTAAACAGCAAACAATATAAATTATAAAGCAAATAAATCACATTATTTTCTAGGACCGATGAATATGTGGATAAACAGAATCTAGATTAGTGAAACGTTTATGACAACTGGAAAAAAAAAATCTAAAGGTTCAGGCTTTTGCATTTCTGTTATTCACTTATTCCTATGAATTTGAGCTTTTTCAAGTGTCATTTTTTTGAAGGAGTTGTTATTTTAAATTTTAAATCCAGCTAATAAAGAAAATAAGCCTCCTTCCATGAAGGTATGTAGAATAAACATCTAAATGGCAATAATGTGTGTCATAAGTATAAAAGACACATAAAATAAACTGAATTCAAAAACATTCACGCGATATGTGCCCGTAAACATCTCATTCAAGAACATGCAATTAAGTAGTTATTTGAAAATGTAAAAGTAATTATGAAACAATTTAAAAATGTACGGTTTTTATCTACCGAAGAAAATTATTTCAAAGTAGTTCAAGGAATTTGAGACACCTTGTAATGGAGAGCCTCACATGCACCACCGGGATAAGGAAGAACATGTGACTTTGTTGAAAACAATTTGTAAAGGTTTTTTGCTGAGACAGGTACACCACCCTTAACTTTAATCCAATCGTTCGTAAAAAATTCGGTAAAGGAACCCTCATGCTTTCCTGAAAATAAAGTTGGATGTGCTATACCACCAACCATAACATTTTTCTCTCTCAAGAATTCTTCAATAAGTGAATAAAGTTCTAATCCCATCAACATTTGATAACCAACTAATAGGCCTTTCACTATCTTTCCATCTTCCAAAGTTGACAACATGACTGAGCTAGTAGCAAATCGTAATAATCTGCAATTCATGTGATTGTAATATCAGCTTAAGCCTAGGGTCAGAAAAATGTGCAACAGTTTAGAACTCAAACAGGCTGGTTTGGGGTTGGTGTGTGAAAATGGAGGCATATATTTGCAACAAATGTTCTATGGATTCCAAAAGAAAATTAGGAAAATAGGATATAACTAATGCAAACCCAAAATTTTCTATGAATTATGTTCAGGCCTGCAGATGAATTATGTGTTCACATAGACAGGTTCTAATAAGACCAGTTGACCCTTGACTCCATTCTGAATTCTGAGAACAATCTTAATCAGTGGATCAGATTGAGCTAGATTAAATAGAATCATGAAATTGTCTGCTCAAAAATTGAAAGAATAAATAAGTACATGTGGCAAATTGCTCTGCTGAATTACCTAACAACTTGATCAAATGCGTATTTGAATTCTGTCATACTAGGAGGCAGAAAATCTGAGACAGGATCTAACTTCCTTGAACGTCGATATTTGCTAGTACCTTTAATGATAGTTAGCAAACTTATCCCATCTTCCTGTACCAAAACAAGCAGTCAGCTACATTTGTGTTCCACATAGAAATATCAGCAAAGAACAGGATTTTCATTTCACAAAATAACAAATTTGAAGAGCACAGATGTAACTAAAGATACAAAATTGGAACTACAAATGTGATTGGTTAAGATTTTGTATGTGTTGTCACATTTCTGAAAAGATAAAAGGAACACTAAAGGCAAAGACGAAATGAGAACAAAGTCATTTGTTGCGATGGAACATGTTGCAGAATAGTTAACAGCAAAAGGATATGTCTGATAAAAGAGTGTCAATAGCTTAATCTTCATAAAAAGAAACTAGTGAACTATACATCTAAAATTTCAATTCCTTGCTTTTGAACTTGGTCATAGTTGCATTAGAAAGAAAAAGAAAAAGAAAATGACAAAAGATTGAGATATAATGTCAATTAATCACTAACTATATTGACATTCTTATATTCAAGAGATTACTCAATGCCTCAAAATCTGAATCAAGTAATATTTATGAAAAACATTGTCTAAATTTGAAATGCTGTGTTAATTAACATTTGCTAAATTAAAAGGCAGGTCTAAGGACTGAAAGAAAATAAAATTATATTCAAGCCAACAAAAAGAAAAAGATTAAGCAATCTGTATTTTGACTTATATCAAGCAATTGGCTAAAGGAACAACTAATAATACTAAAAGTCTAAAACAAGTGTAGATAACCAATTTTACAGATTAAATTAGCTAATGTGCATGACAGATAGCTGACTCAGACTTAGTTACAATTATGATGCTACTTAGGGGGGTGTATTCAATTAGGATTCTTGAGGACATTTAAAGACATTATAAATCCTGGTGTATTCAATTTGGACATTTAAAGACTTTAAAAGAGTCCATATGAATCCAGTGGTATTCAATTAGGATTTATATGGACTTTTAAAGAATCCTTCCAAATCCAGGTGTATTGAATTGGGACTTTAAAAATGTCTACAAGAATCAAGGTGTATTCAATTATGACTGGATTTTAAAGGATTTTCTTAAGTCATGGATTTTGATGGATTTTGGTGGATTTGATGGTGAAAGATATAAATATCAAATGTCATAACATGTCCAGCCTTCTCCCCAAAGATTTTGGTGGATTTTGCTTTCTCTCTCTCTCTCAAATCAGAAACGAAAAGCACTAATATGTAAAAATTAAAAAAACTGATGCATGTGAGAATAATAAGCTTCCATCCCCAGTATGTTCTGTGAATTAAAAAAAAAAAAAAAAACTGCACATAATTATATATGTGAGAATATGTTGCAGTCACATAATTATATACAGTATAACAAGTACAAAACTCATTACGTGCCAGAATTGCACAAAACAACACCAAATTAATCTGTAGAGCCTTCAATCAAACACCAAAAATGCTCACTCTTTATTAGTTTTTTTTTTTTTTTTTTTTTTTTTTTTTTTTTTTTTTTTTTGTTGAAAAACTCTTTATTAGCATTTTATTTTAAAGAAAAATAATTCATCTACACTTCATGCAAGCAGTGCCTTTACGCAGATAAGCCTTAGCCAATTTTGGGTTCAATTCAATCGTTTTGTTTACATCAGCAACAACCTCAGTCTATATATATACACAAATATAGATTGACTAGTGTAACAAATTTTGCTCATTCTAACTTCAAAGGTTTTTTTGATAATTAACTATAATTAGCTTACTATTGATAAGTCAGAGATAACAAATTTATGAAAGCCTTAGCCAATTTTGGATTCAATTCAATCGCTTTATTTTCATCAGCAACAACCTCAAAATATATATATACGCAAATATAGATTGACTGGTGTATCAAATTTTGCTCATTCCAACTTCAAAGGTTTTTTTTTTTTATAATTAGTTATAATTAGCTTACTATTGATATATAAGTTAGAGATAACAAATCCATGAAAATCCTTGGATGTCTAAACAAATCCATAAAAGTCTTAGATGGATGTCTAAACAAATCCATAAAAGTCTTAGATGAATGTCTAAACAAATCAATGAAAGTCCATGTGGATTTATAAAAGTCTGTAGAAATCCATGAAAATCTGTCACTTAAAAAATGTCTTTAAATGTCTTCAAGAATCCTAATTAATCCTAATTGAATACACCCCCGTTACAGAAAAAAATTGACCAACACTCTAAATATGGATTTACACAATCCATACCAAATTTGCTGATGAGACAAGAAATCCACTCTTTATAAAACAAATATAATGAAAGAGGTAAATAGGAAAGCAGTAGAACATCTACGATACACAAACATATTTACACATTTTCGAACCTACCAGTAGAAGGGTATGTCCATTGTCCTTGAAGTAACGTGTTAGGGAATAAATCCGGCTTAGGGGATACGCACACAAGCAAAAGAAAAATAAGAGACACAAGATTTTACGTGGTTCAGCAAAAGCCTACATCCACGGAGCGCACCCGCACTCAACTTCCACTATGAAATCAGTAATTACAATAGTGAAGCAATATCTCTCTTTTTGGAAATATGAAATTTGTTCTCTAAAAGACAATGGTTATCGATCAAGTTGGATCATATTGATGGCTCATGGATTTATTGATGGATGGCCCAATGGTTTAACTATGGCCCATTTTGTAATTATGGTTTAGTTATTTATTAACTATGGTTTATATGGTTTATGTGTATGTAACAATGATGTCATGAAAATGTAGCAAAATGATGTAAAAAAATGGTGTATTAAATGATGTCATGGCTTCTAGAACGGTATGGTCCAAGTATGGGCAAATATAGGCAAGTATGGTCTTAGTATGGGCAAGTATGGGTGTGGCATGTTCTTGTTGTCTTTATGTTTATATATATAGCCTATTTGAGGCTTTGAGGTGTGTGTGTAAGTGTTCTAGCCATCACCGAAAATGGCCTTTGATGTCTATATAAAATGTTTTCTTAAATATGTTTCACATATGCTTTCTCTTTTATGTTTCTTCTTCTCTTTTATGATCATGTCTCTCTATTTATGGTTTTATGTAATGTTTTTATAAATGTTTATCAACTATGTTTATCAAACTATATTTATGTTTTTATGTAATTGATCAGAATGGTTTTTATGGAAGATTATATGGATGTTATTTTGTAGCTTAAATATGTTTTTTCAACATCTCTCAACTCTCACTATTTTCTTTCTTCTCTACTTGCACTCCACTTACAATGAAATTATATGAGTATTTATAGTACTCAAGGTTCACCAAAACCATTAATGAAGCCAACCTGCCATCAACCCAACAATAAATTCATGCAAGCTTTGTCAAAACAATAAATTCATGCAAGCTTTGTCAATGGTGGTTGTTTGCTAGGTGATGGTGGTGGACGGTGCAATAAAGTGTGGTGGGCTGTGCATATAATTCAGGCTTCACACTTGACATAACGAACATTACAATTCTGCAACATACTCTTGAGACATTTTGCTTCATCTCCACTAGGATGCATGTTATCCTTGCCACTAGAATGTAACCAGACCATCAACTTAAACATTCCATTGAGAGTTTTATTTTTTTTCTTATTTTAGCCTCATAGGCAAGAGAGCACAGGAAGGAATATTAGCCCATAAAAATACATTATTAGAAAATTTAAATTCATTGACACACATGAATGCTAAGAGAAAGTATACATAAACTGCTTCAGTTTTTTTATTCATGCCGCTGGATTTTGTCATACAAATGTGTTTTGTAACTAAAAACAAATCCACTCTAATTCATGGAAATCATCCTTACAAAAGTGAGAGGATGGATGGATGTAAAATTCCTATATTGCCTCTTAAAGGCAGTGGAAGGCGGTATCAATGAAGTATAAGGCAAAGTATCTGCAATATTTTCCTAAAAGGAAAATTTAAAAAGTTAATGACTGCATAGGAAAAGCAAGTGGTGGCAGCTAGTGGTGGAGATCATATTAAATGATTTTGTCCCAAGAATGCCTGACTAAACCACATTGGTATTTTGTAAAGATTATGTGCATTGTACACTCATAACCACAAATACAAACACAAAAGATTTTTCTCTTTAAGTTATTCTGGATGCCTACTCACAAGGCTTATTTTTCTCTTTCTCTTTCAGATATTCTGGATGCCTACTCGCAAGGCTTTTTTTATTTATTTAAAAAAAAAAAAAAGGTATTAGCAAGCTTCGATACAACTGAATAGCAAAACAATGCAATACAAGACAAGATAAAGAAGTAATGCTATATTCAACAATGACCTATTCTAAAGTCCAAGACAAGATAAAGAAGTAAATGAAAGCACACAATACAACAAATAATACTCCCCTCAAAATATGCTCACAACTATGTAATGGTTGTTTGCTGGTTGGCCAATATGGTTGGCCAATATGAAAACCAACATCGTCTTCAAATCTTTCCAGAATTACTTTCATGTGATGTTACTAAGTCAACAGTAGGCTCAAATTTACTGTCTAATTGATGCCGATTTACAGCAGGATATACAAAATATCTTGAGCTCTTGACATAGTGTAACACTTGCAAGAGACATAACAACCATTGACAAAATGATGAAGTTGAAAACGCTCGCATATAAACACTAAAGCCTATTTATAAAACATCAAAATTTCAAAAAAAAAAAAGGGTTCACAACCATGAACCAACTAAATAGTGGAGATTATGAAGAACAGAACAGAACCAAAACAATTAAAACAAAACATGTACAAAACTATTTCAATTCAACGAATTTTGTTTCCAGAATAGCAAAGTACTATAAAATACAGGTGAACCTTGAGTACTATAAATACTCATGTAATTTCATTGTAAGTGGAGTGCAAGTAGAGAAGAAAGAAAATAGTGAGAGTTGAGAGAGATATTGCTTCACTATTGTAATTACTGATTTCATAGTGGAAGTTGAGTGCGGGTGCGCTCCGTGGATGTAGGCTTTTGCTGAACCACGTAAAATCTTGTGTCTCTTATTTTTCTTTTGCTTGTGTACGTATCCCCTAAGCCGGATTTATTCCCTAACAACCGGTATCAGAGCTTTGGTTTCAAGGCTTAGGGTGTAATAGGGGAGGATCCAGAGTTGAGGATTCTGTAGCACAAGGTTCCAGGAGTCCGGAACAGCAGCCGTGCAACTGACACACCACCGGAACAGTAGCCGCCGGAGAAGTCACCGCCGGCCACGGAGAGTGAGCTGTCACCTCCCACACCATTAGAATCAGAAAGATCCGGTCAACAAGTTTCCCTTGGTCCACCGTCAAAAGATCACCGGAAAGTGGTCAAATCGGCCGACGAAGGTTGAAGAGGAGCCGTTTCGCCGCCCAGTTGCCGCCGGCGAGTTGAGCGACACCACCACCACCAAAAGAAGCAGAAAGAGACGATCTTCAAGATTGTCTTCTGGGTCGTCGTCAACCGAGCACTAGAAAATCCTCAAATTAGCCGTCAAAGTTTTTTGAACCGAACGGTTATCGTCAGATCTACGCCGATCCGTCGTGAATCTGAGAAAACCGACACCACCAGCAAACTCAGCATGGTGTAATCTTCCAGATCCGGTTCCTTTGACATTGAAACGGAAAGTTTCAGATTTCGGCTGGATTCCGTCCAGGTTTGACTTTTTCGTTGACCAGTTCAGATTGCTTGCCGTTCTTAGTTTGAGTCGGCACAATGGGGTCTGAGAAGGATACATACAAGATAGAGAAATTCAACGGTACAAATTTCAGCTTCTGGCGGATGCAGATGGAGGATTATCTGTACCAGAAGGACTTGTATCTACCGATAGTAGAAAAGCCGAAGGACGTGTCCGATGAAGAATGGGTGGTCAAACGTAAACCAAAAGACATGACCGACGCGCAGTGGATGGTTTTGGACCAGAAAGCGCTAGGAGCAATTCGACTTAGTTTGTCGAAATCAGTCGCCTTCAACATCAAGGGTCAAGAGACAGCGGCAGATCTCATGAAGGCCCTATCGAATTTATATGAGCAGCCTTCTGCGGCAAGGAAGGTCCATCTGATAAAGAAGCTAGTGAATCTGAAGATGTCAGAAAATCAAAGCTTCAAGGAGCACTTGAATGTGTTCAACGAGGTAACAGATGGGTTAAATTCGGTTTCCATAGTATTTGATAATGAGATGTTGGCAGGCATAATTCTAGGCCAGATGCCAGAGAGTTGGAGTACGACGTGTCAATTGATCGCCAACTCGTTTGGAAAAGAAAAGTTAGCCTTTCAACAGGTCGTAGACATGATTATGACTCAGGAAATCAGGTTGTGTGAAGAGTGATCAGGGGCATCATCTTCAGCACTAAACATGGAAGGTAGAGAAAGCAAAAACAGGAATCAGAACAGAAATCAACAGGGTAGATCAAAGTCAAGAGGAAGATCCAAGTCCAGGAATCGTTAGGGCAATAATTCAGGTAATCAGCAGCGAAGCAAGAAAGACATCGAGTGCTGGAATTGTGGCAAGATGGGTTACTACTCTAGTGAGTGTAGATCCAGAAAGAAGGATGATGGAAAGAGCAGTGCAAATTGTGTTTCAGAGGAGGCAGACGATTGCCTTATTTGTGCATTGGAAAGCAAGACGGAATCTTGGGTACTGGACTCAGGGGCGTCATTCCATGCCACCTCACATAGGGATTTGTTCGAGAATTACGTCTCCAGAAATTTCGGTAAGGTGTATCTTGGTGACGATCAAGCATGCGATATTACCGGAAAAGGAGATGTGAAGATCCAACTGAATGGCTCAGTTTGGAAACTCGACAACGTGAGACACATACCGAACTTAAGAAAGAATTTGATCTCCATTGGGCAGTTAGCGTCAGATGGTTATGTGACGACTTTCACAGGTGATAAGTGGAAGATCTCGAAAGGAGCAATGACAATCGCCCGAGGAACAAAGAATGGGACTCTTTACACGACCACCGATGGGTATGGTTTGGCCGCAGTGGCAGAAGGTAGAAAGGATCCAAATTTGTGGCACCAAAAGTTTGGGCACATGAGTAGTCAGGGGCTAAAGTGTCTGCATTCGAGAGGTAAACTGCCAGGGTTAAAGTCCGTTGAGGTTGATTTCTGTGAGAGTTGCATTCTTGGGAAGCAGAAGCGAGTAAGCTTCAAGAAGACCGGAAGAGCACCGGCAAAGGATAAGCTGGAACTAGTGCACACCGACGTATGGGGTCCAGCTTCAGTCTCATTGATCGGAGGTAAACAATATTTCGTCACTTTCATCGACGACCATTCCAGAAAGGTATGGGTTTACTTCTTACGACACAAGTCTGATGTGTTTGAATCTTTCAAGAAGTGGAAGGCTATGGTTAAGAATGAGACAGGTTTGAGGATCAAAAAGCTGCGTTCAGACAATGGTGGAGAATACGAAGACAACGAGTTCAAGAAGTTTTGCTACCAGAGTGGGATAAAGCTCATAAGGACAGTGCCAGGTACACCGCAGCAGAATGGTATAGTAGAACGTATGAACAGGACATTGACTGAGAGAGCCAGAAGCATGCGCCTACAGTCAGGGTTGCCGAAGCAGTTCTGGGCAGAAGCAGTCAATACAGCAGCATACTTGATCAACAGAGGACCATCAAAGCCTTTGGACCTTACTATACCAGAAGAAATCTGGACTGGGAAAGAGGTAAAACTTTCTCATTTAAAAGTGTTTGGATGTGTATCTTATTTACATGTAAGTGATCATGCAAGGAGTAAGTTGGACGCCAAATCAGTGAAGTGCACCTTAGTGGGTTATGGCGAAGACGAGTTTGGATATAAACTCTGGGACGACCAAAACCGCAAAATGATCAGAAGTAGAGATGTTGTCTTCAACGAGAAGGTTATGCACAAGGACAGAAACACAGAGACGTCTGAGAAGAGAGAACCAGACTATTTTGGGCCAGATGATGTATCGGGTGGTGAAATTGTGGAACATGGTAGTAATCAGGAAGTTGAAGAACAAGGTGTGCAGCCCCAGGTTGAAAAACCTATACCACAGGATGAAGTTCTATCACCACAGAGTCCTATCGGTCAAAGAGTTCTGAATCCACAAATTGGGAATGCTTTGAGAAGATCCCCATAGGCCCAGAGTATACCGCGAAGATCCACTTGCCCACATGTACCGAATAAAAGGTACTTGCATTACTTGTTGCTTACAGATGGAGTGAGCAGTTCTTACAGAAAGGAGAGGCAGCAAAGCAGTGAGGTTGCTAGACATCTGTTCCAATCTTTGTCTAGAAGGAAGCTTGCTGTCAATATTATCCATTGCCATCTTCATTGGATCTCCTAATGTCATTTCAACAAAAAAACAAAAAAAAAAGATAGCTGTCAGAGAAATTTCTTTTTTCATGGGGTGAAATCAAAAAGATCTTAAACTGCAAAAATTTGAAAATGATAATGAAACATAATATATATATATATATATTAATAAATTTTCCATTGTTGGGGCTTATATCCATTAAACAAGTTATAGAATACTCTAGGATTAGGATGGAAGAACAAAATTTATTAAAGGACAACATTTGATTCCTTCCACAAAATAAAGCAGTTAAACTTTGAAGCAAATCTTATATCCATAACAAAGCTGAGAAGATAGGGGACTGTGACATGTAATTCATCTGGCAAAGCCTCCAAGATAGGGAACAAAGGTTGTAGCTGTGACCTGCCAAATGATGTAGTTATATTGAAAGGCTAAGCATGTCAGTATACATTGTAGTATCATGTATACATGATGAAAATAGTATAACCGAAAATCTGAGAACTTACCCAGATTGACTAATATCAGGACTAGATCAATTGATGGATTACGAGCGGCAACAGCAAGTGCTAGGCATCCTCCAAAGTAATCCCCTACCAAATAAATTGGCTTATTGGGAGATGAGGCATGCTCAAGCCTCACAGTTTGTTCGACAAATTTAACCAGTCCTTCATACAACAAAAACATTATAAGTTACTGACAAATAAAAGTAGGTTAAAGGTACAAGTATAAACCACTTACACTGTGAGCTTCTGATTTTGCTTAAAAAGATGATAATAAGTACATTAGCTAGGTATGCATATGGTTTTGTTAATTAATTAACAAGTTTTAATGTTTAGGAGTTTTATTTGGTCCTTGGTTTTGTTAAATCTTCTTGAAACTTCAGTAAAAGGTATGAACACTCTTATATGGGGTTGCTTATAGTATAAATTATTCAAAATGAAGAATTTCAAATTTAAAGAATAGAGCACAGAAAATTGTTAAATGAAGCCATCTTTGATCTTACAATAATGCTAGAACACATCTTAAAGAATAAAAAATCATTCATGCTTCACAACCATTTGATTTGCACATGGAATATTGAATCACAACAACAATTTGAAGCTGAGGACATTATTTTGTGGCAGCAACAGCATATATGAACTTGAAAACAACATAAGAAATTATGATCTGATAATTATATATTCTTTAAAAACTAAATACCTCAAATGGTGTTTGATCATGAACAGGAATATGAAGGCACCTAACTTCAAAAGCTCTGCAAAAAAAATTCTATATCAGAAATGATACAATGGAATCAAAAGTAACAAAACTAACTAATTTTTTTATAAAGAACAAATGGGCGCGTGGGTATGATTTTTGTATGCGCTAGGTGCGTTTCTAGGAGTCTGATTTAAGTTGCGAGTGAAGTTCACGCGCCGCCCATTTCTTTCGTTTTTGTCACTGGTTTCTGTGTTTCTCTTCTCTGATTTGCGTTTGGTGATGGAGAATCTGAATGATACTTTCGTTTTTTCTGCTCAACAACCTCCCGTCGATAGTATGAATGTTGATCGGGATAAGAATTTGGAGAATATTGGGTCTACAAAACGAGCTAGAGCGGATTCTGATTCTCATGTGAGAGAGGCTGCAGCAGGTGATTCCAGGAGAAAAGAACCCATGGAAAGTTTTAAGGCCAAGCTCATGAATATGTCTTGCCCTAGCTCCTGGTTGGGTTTCAGATCTAGCAAGGGGAAACTCAAGATAGATCAAGATGATATTCTGATTTCGGAAGGACCTAATGGTCCTAGGATGATGCTCTCTCCCAAATTAAAGGTCCAATTACACAAACCTTCGGCCAATGCTTTGATCCTGAAGAATATGGGTCGCATCCACACTCTGAATTTCATGCTTACGAAATTAACTCAGAAATGGACTATGATAGGACAATGGCAGCTCACTGATTTGGGGGATGGGTTCTTCGTGGCTCGTTTCCAGATGAAAGAAGACCTGGATTATGTTTTTACCAATGGTCCCTGGGTCATCGCAAATCAGTACTTGGCCGTGCAAAGGTGGAAACCAAATTTTGTTCCTGGTGATGATATTATACAGAGCATGCCCATTTGGGTTAGATTATCCAAATTACCTATGGAATGGATGGACTCAGATTTGTTATGGAACATTGGAGTAATGTTAGGAAATATGTGCAAAGTAGACCCAATTACCGTGAATCAAGCACAAGGAAGGTTCGCCTGAATTTGTGTTGAGATTGATATTTCTAAACCTCTGGTAGGAGCTTTGCATATAGAGGATAGATCAATTAGGGTGGAATATGAAAGCTTGGGGCTCATTTGTTTCCAATGTGGAAGGTATGGTCATAGCAAGGAGATTTGTAAGGATGGTTTGGTGGAAATAGTTCTTGCAGTTGGGGTCAGTATTGACAATATTGAGCCTATTGCTGATAAGGATGTTTCTCCCTATGGCTCATGGCTCATGGTTGCTTATGGTAGCAAGGGAACATGAATCACAAAGGGAAAACTAGTAGATATGGGTATGGTAATTTTGGTGGGTCTGAGAAATATAGGAATTCTGGGAAGTCTGCTGGAAGTAATAGTGTGAAGAAGGCTGATGGTGTTTCCCCTGAGGCGAAGTTGGGCAGGAGCTCTCAAGTGAAAAATGGTATGAATGGTAAGCAAAATATGGTGGGTAAAAGTACTAGTGGCTCTAGGTTTGATATTCTAAACTCAGAAGCTAATGGGATGAGTAGTGAAGGTGATGTGCAAGTTAAAGATGTATCTAGTGGAAGCAACAATATCAAAGGTAAAACTGTCCTTGCTGAGATTACCAATCAAAAAGGGAGCTAAGGGGAGAAGGCAATCAGAAGTGCTTCTCAGGGGAATAAGAAGACGTTGAAGAGCGGAGGTAAGCTGGTTTCTAGTAGTGGATTTCTACCTAAAATGTCTGTTTACAAAGAAACTTGTCCTACTACCTTTTGTAAAGAGAAAACCCTTAAACCTGTAACTAAAACTATTGTGGATGAGGATACTGATAGTGCCAGTGTACTACGACAGCTCCATGTAGATGTCACAGAATTTGTAGGGCAGTCTGACGAGGGTCTGAAACAGCAGGATTTGAGCTGTTCTGATACTCCTATGGTTAGTAGCTTTGAAGTGATGGTCTCAACCTTAGAAGAGGTTATGGCCGTTATCCTTGAGTAGAGGGTTCTTTTCTCCATTTCCATGATCTGTGTCTGGAACGTTAGGGGTGCGGGTAAGAAGATGTTCTCTAGGAACATTAAGGATTTACGTATGTTGAATCAATTTGATATTTTGGCCATCCTTGAGCCAAGGATTAGTGGTACTAAGGCGATGTGTGCTATTAATAAATTAGGTTTTTCTAGGCATTTTATTGTGGATGTTGAGGGATTCTCTGGGGGTATTTGGCTTCTTTGGGATGAGAACAAAGTTAAGCTTCATGTGATTGCTAGTTCTAGGCATAGCGTTACGGCTTTGGTTGAGGACAATAGCACTTGTTGGGTGCTTATGGTTGTTTATGCCAACCCTTGTATTACTACTAGAAAGCTTTTATGGAATTATCTTGATTCCATTAGAGAGTGCTTTAGTTTGCCATGGCTTGTGGCATGTGATTTCAATGAAATCACTAAGAGTTCTGAAAAGAGAGGTAGATTTAAGTATTTGAATAGTGGTTTTGCGAGTTGGATAGATAGGAATGAACTTGTGGATTTGGGTTTTATTAGTTCTAAGTTCACCTGGATGACCAAGAGAGGTATTAGAGAGGAAATTTGGGAGAGACTTGATAGAGCTCTTTCCTCGATGGATTGGAGGATTCATTTTGCGGAGGGGTTTGTGAGACATTTACCTAGAGTTATGTCCGATCATTGCCCGATTCTCATTCAACTTCATAGCACCCAGATCCCTAACAAATCATGTAAACCTTTTAGATTTGAGGCTATGTGGATGAAGCATAAGGAGTTTCAGGAGCTAATTCAGAAGAATTGGCTTGAGCATGGGAGTTATGTGTGTGAGAAACTTCACAAACTTACTGGTACTTTGAAGAGTTGGAACAAGGATAAGTTTGGGAACATTTTCCATAACAAGAGGAGACTTATTGCTAGGATTTATGGAATCCAAAAAAGCATTAGTGAGAGGTCGTCTTTGTATCTCTCTAATCTGGAGGAAAGCCTTGTTAAAGAGTATCAAGATATTCTTAAGCAAGAAGAGATTTTTTGGCGTCAGAAATCAAGGAATTGTTGGCTCAAAGAAGGTGACAAGAACACTAAATTCTTCCACCTTTCTACTATTGTTAGAAGAAGAAGAAATAAGATTGAGGGTCTCAAGAAGGAAGATGGTAGCTGGGTTGGGGAAATTAGTGCTATGAATATTGAAGCTGTGAATTATTTCCTAAAGCTATTTGAGGAGAAACAAAGCAATGGCTGCTATTCACAATTACCACTGTAGTTTTCTGAGGTAAATGAGAGGTACATCACTCATCTTTCCTCCACTATCAGTGAAATTGAGATTAAAAATAGTTTGTTCAATATTGGAGGGTTTAAAGCCCCTGGACCTAATGGTTTTCCAGCCATCGTTTTCCAAAATTTTTGGAACTTTTGCAAAACTGATTTAGGGAAAATGATTTCTAAGTGTTTTGTTACTGGTAAGGTGCCTAGGGAAATTAATCATACCCTTATTTCTCTCATTCCTAAAGTTCCCAATCCTACCAATATGTCCCAATTTTGTCCAATAAGTTTATGCAACACTTCCTACAAAGTTTTGAGTAAGATTTTGGTTCAAAGACTTAGAGTTATGCTCCCCGATTTGGTGAGCCCTAATCAGGTGGCCTTTGTGCCGAGTAGACAAATTCAAGATAACATTATTATAGCCCAAGAAACTCTCCACAAGTTTAAAAATGTGAAAGGGAAATTGGGTTACATTGCTTGGAAAATTGATTTAGCCAAGGCGTATGATAAGTTGCAATGGGACTTTATCAAATGTGTTTTAGAGGAAGTTGGTATTTCTGGGACAATGAATAACCTTATCATAAGTTGTATTACAAGTGTCCAATTTCAGGTGATAGTGAATGGAGAAGTTTCTGAGAGATTCACGCCTAGGTGTGGGATTAGGCAGGGTGATCCCCTTTCTCTCTACATTTTTGTGTTATGTATGGAGAAACTGTCCCATATAATCAATCAGAAACTTTTGGGAGGAAGTTGGAAACCTGTGAAGATATCTAGAGGAGTGCCTAGCATTTGCCACATATTCTTCGCGGATGATCTTATTCTATTTGGTAATGCCTCTTCTCTACAAGCTGAAACCATGAGGGAGTGTTTGGAAGTCTTTTGTGATCTATCGGGTCAACAAGTTAGTTTTCCTAAGTCTAGGGTATTTTGCTCTAGCAACATTAACGTTGCCAATGCTAAAGCCTTAGCTGATATTTGTGGCTCTCCAATAACTAAGAACTTGGGTTCTTACTTAGGGGTTCCTTTCATTCATGGTCGTATTACGAAGGGCACCTATAATGAGATCCTAGAGAAAACTCAAAGGAGGCTAACTTCATGGAAAAGTGCTTCCCTCTCCTTTGCAGGTCGTTATACCTTAATTAAATTGGTGACAGATGCGCTTCCCATCTATGCCATGCAAACCATCAAATTTCCATTAGATATTTGTAAAAACTTGGATAAAATCAATAGAGATTTTTTGTGGGGAAATTCAATGGCAAAGAAAAAAGTTCACCTTGTTAAGTGGGATAATGTGTGTGTGCCGAAATAGTTAAGTGGGTTAGGTATCAAAAGAATGAAGCTAATGAATCAAGCTCTTTTGGCTAAAGCTGGATGGCGGTTGAATCAAAAAGAGCCTGGTCTTTAGGGAAGATTGCTTAAGGATAAATACCTTAAAGGAGGGGATGGCGTTACCTATGATAGTCTAAAGTCCAAGAATTGTTCAACTACTTGGAGAGGGATCATTTTCGGTGCCAAACTCTTATTGGATGGGATGAATTGGAGAGTTGGGGATGGAAGCCGAATTAACTTCTGGAATGATGTTTGGGTGCCTGATTGCGGTATGCTTTTGAATCATTATATCTTTCCTCTGTCTGAATTCCAAGTTAACCAGAAAGTTAGTGATTTCCTTACTGATTTTGAGTGGGATATCTGTAAGCTTTCTGATGTGCTTCCTTGGCATATTGTTCTACGTATTGTCAGTATACATGTGGATCAAAATGTGGAGGATTCTACTGTGTGGGGTTTATCTAATGATGGAATCTTTTCGGTGAGGAGTGCTTATGATGGTCATTTTAGGTGTGCTGATAATACTGCTTGGAAGTGGGTTTTTATTTGGAAGCTTAAGCTTCCTCCTAGAGCGAGTCATTTCCTTTGGATTCTTCTACATGGAAAATTGCTGACTAATCACCACAGAGCTTTAAGGGGATTCACTATGGATGTCACTTGTATGAGATGTAAGGAGGGTTGTGAAGACATTGAACATGTTTTTAGAAAGTGCTCTGCCTCTATAGGCATATGGGAGAATATTTGTAAAGGAGCAACCAGGACTCTCTCTTTTCAGACTGATTGGGAAGATTGGCTATGTAATAACCTCAGGTGTAACAAGTTGATCATGGGAAAATTTCCTAATTATCTTCTCTTTGTTGTTTCTCTTTGGTTCATTTGGAAGTGGAAATGTGAGAATGTCTTCGACTCCACTGCTAAGGCAATCTATTTCCTTGGTAAGTATATATGGAATTATGTGGAGGATTGGTTGAAGGCTAATAGCAGTATTGATAATGGTTGTGGTGTGGAAAATTGTCTGGTTTCGTGGAGTTCCCCTCCTCTTGATTGGGTTAAGCTAAATGTGGATGGTAGTATGATTCTTGAGTCTGGTGCTATTTCTGCTGGAGGTGTTGTTAGGGATCATTTGAAGAAGTGGCTGGTTGGTTTTGCTTTGAACAAAGGCATTGGGAATGTGCTTGAAACTGAGTTGTGGGGCATTTTGGAGGGTATAAAATTGGTGTGGAAAGCTGGGTATAAGAAGGTTGTAAGTGCCTCACTTTTGATTGGCGTATTTCGTTGGCAAAATCACAATGGGGTTCTATATGTAAGGATAGCTTAGGATGGAAGAAAACCTCATTGCATGATCAAGAGCTTCAAGGAAGGTAGATTTCTTGACTTACTCTATTTTGAAGAGATGTAGTTGCACACACTCACATTTTGCATACTTTGTTGATTGCATTTTGTATTCCCAAAGCCTTGTCATGCATTAGGTCTAGGAGTACATTTGTTGCAAAGGGCGCTGTTCAAAGCACTCTACAAGACGCTGTTCGAACAGCGCCCCTTCAGACCTGAAGAGAATGGGTCATTTTTTTGCATCAGACCTGATGCATTTTTATGTAGGCGCTGTACGAGCGCTGTACGAAAGCGCTGTACGTAAAGCGCTCTACCTTGGCCGAGCAAGTTCAGAATCTTGGCGCTGTTCAGGCGCTGTTCAAAAGCGCTCTTCTGAACAGCGCCCATGTAGAAGACGTTTCATCTTCTTCTTCAGGCGCTGTTCAGGTCGCTCTACGTACAGCGACCTGTACAGCGCCCAAGGTATTTTCAGGCCATTTTTTCAAAATGATGTCACTTCACTTGGATCCCATTTATATATGTCTTGATAGTCTTGGCTCGTTTTCTAGAGCAAAAATTACACTTTTGAGAGCATGATTGAGTATCTTCAAGCCAAGGTATCAAGACTTCATCTTTAAGCTTCCAAATCACAAAACCCTTCATCTTGCATCTTTCATTTATCATCTAGCATAATTCTAGGTTGATTTCATCTAGGGTTTTTAGTTTTGCTCACATGACTTGTATCTAGAACATCATTCTCATATCTATATGTTCTTGCTTTACAAGATAGCTTCTTTATCACTTGAATTGATTCAAGATTGCATCTTTATGACTTGACTTAGTTTCAAGATTGTTTTATTGTGGTTTGTGAGTTGTATTGTGATAGATAATGCATATAGGATTTTGGTTGCTTATTTAGTGTTGTTTTATGCATGTCATCTAGTAATATGATATCTAGGATTGTCTAACATGTTCACCCTTGCCTAGATAAGCTTAAATGTCTAACCTTGCATTTTTAGCATCTTGAGTATTTCACATATTCACCTTAGGTTGTGCTATCTCTTCACTTTAGAGACAAGTCTTGTATTTACCTCTTAGGTAGTTTGCAAACAAGGGACTAGAGTCACTATTAAAGGCCCGCGGATAGCAAAGACGGATTAGTAAATTTAGGTGTGATGTGGTCAACCTAATTTGTAATCGTATTTGCAAATAGTGGATTCGAGGTTCTCGTGTGGCGCACATAACAGCCCGTGGTTTTTCCCCGTGTGGGTTTCCACGTAAATATTGTGTGTCCTCTAATTTCCACACTTGTATGTTTTTTGTATATTGACTAGATTGGGGCTTTTTCGTAATTTGGACTAATCTCGAAAAATTGGGTAAAATTGTTTATAATTGAAAGTAATTAAATACTCGAGGTGTGTTTATCAATATAAAGCTAGAGGGGGGGTGAATAGATTTTATCTAATTGTTACCCAATTTTCGCATGCAAGTCAATTTTACGAAAATAACCCTAGCAAGTCAACAAAACATACAAGTGTAATAAGATGCGGAAATAGTAAATGACACTTGATGTATACGTGGAAAACCCAACCACTGGGAAAAACCACGGGCTGTTAAGTGCGCCACACTCGGACCTCGAAATCCACTATATGAAAAGACGGTTACACCCTCAAGTGATTCTCGGACTCTCACCCTAGATAACCTCAGGCTATGGACACTACCAATCGCCACTCTTGGTTCAATCCCTAGTGATATCCCCTGATACACTACTCTTGGCGTGAGCACCCTCTAATCTACCACGCGGGCCTTTTACAGCGGCTCTAGTCCAATTTGCTTGCGTTCTAAGCAACCTAATCCCGGATGCTACACACAAGACTTACTTTCTCTTTGAAGAGAATACAACCCTATGTGAATATATATGAATATTCAATAAATGCAATAAGAGCTAGGGTACTCTAAATGCTTATCTAGGATGATGATATATTCAATTTAAATCAACCCTAGATATCAATTGCTAAATGACATGTCAAATAGCATAGATGATCATAGATTATAAAAACCTAGATATCTATCAAAAACAACACTCAATCAATTCATCACAAATAATCTCTTTTCTTGTATTTAGCATATGATCTAAAACATACAAGTAATTTAAAAGAGATGGCTTGGTATTTAAAATACTACAATAAGATGAAATTAATCAAAATCTTACCAAGCAAGTTGTGATGATGCAAACCCATACATGGATGCACTCTATATAGACATAGGAGATGCAATATGAAATTTGATGCAAAAGGGGTTTGATTTGAGTGGTTAAAGTTGAGTTCTTGATTTGATTTTCTCTCAAAATCTATCTTTGAAGATTAGGGTTCTTAAGAGTCAAAGAACTGATTCAGATAATGAGAAAGTGTGATATTTATAGACATCAAGAACAGGGCAAGTGAAAAGACAATTTTGCCCCTGAAACGCACCGTTCGGCGGTTTCAATCGGCGGCCTGGCCGCCAATGACGACCGCCGAATTGAGCTCGTGAAGAACAGAGCATTAACGGCGGTTTCATTCGGCGGTTACGTGACCGCCGATCCAACCGCCGAATCAAACCCGAGAGATTAAAATCGATCAGGTATGAACGGCGGTTTCGAACGGCGGTCGAGACCGCCGATCTGGACCGCATAATTGCTTCAGACCAATCTGGACTGAAACGGCGGTTTCATTCGGCGGCCTGGCCGCCGATCATAACCGCCGATCACCAACAATGGTGAAAACCAAGGAGAAGCCAAGGGCATTCTCCATAGGCGGTCTTCGCGCGAAACCAAGCACTAATTAGTGCAAGCGCGGACGTTTCCGAACAATGTCGGGAAACGAATTATAAGGCACATATACACACAACAAGATATATCAACCAAAGTGCTAGTGTGTAAAGTGACATGTGAAGAGATGCACATAAAAATAAGCAAGTATGCAATCATAGCAAGAATGCTAAGTGAGTGTGTGCTACTAAATCTCTTCAAAGAAAAACAAGCACAAGAGATTATACCTTTGGCGTGCTTGTATCTTGAGGTCATGGAAGGGCCTTTGATCTTCAACACTAAACACTTAGACTACTCTTACATTCAAAACCCCAACATGTGGTTTGACCACGAAATAAGCCAATCAACAAAACGGGAATCCTTACAATAATCTATTCACCCCCCCTCTAGATTACTTTAGGACACGTTTATTATTTATTTTCAAAGGTGATTGTTGAGTCTGATTCCCAAACAGTTGTGGACCTCTTCAACAATGATAATTACTCTCTTCATCCTCTCTCTGGTATCATCCACGCCTGCAATTCTCTTATCAAGAATAATTGGAGCTGTGTGATTCAATATGTGTGTAGGGAGTGTAACAGAGTGGCGGATTGTCTTGCAAGGCTTGGTCACTCCATGGTTTTGGGGACTACGATTCTGACTAATCCTTCTTCTCAGATCACTGATAGCTTGAAGAGTGATCTTAAGGGCACTGCTGTTGCTAGGATTGTTCCTAGCGTGTAGTTTTGCTGGTCTTGTTTGTTTTTGGCTGTTTAGCCTTTCCTTTGTACCAAAAAAAAAAAAGTAACAAAACTAAATATGACTTTCAAGCACTACAGTTTGATTATAACAATAGAAACGTTAACGTTGCTCTTAAAATAGCAAAATAAAACTTACTTTCCAAGAGTTTTGTCGTGCAAAATGAGACCTAACACCAGTCCATCATGCCTTGCAGGTAGTAATTCATAAAAACTATGATTTATATGTTTTAGCATAATTTAAAATCTCAAGACAAACCCACAAATAATTCTAAAGTTCAAACTCACAAGATAGCAAACTAACTTCTAAAAAAAAAAAAAAAAAAAACCTTCTTAAAAGCACATAACAAATTCAAATAAGTACAAGCTCATCACCCTTGATGAGAGCAACAATTACCAGGCAAAAACAGAGAGTTGGAGAATTTTTCAAAGGAGGACCACATTCAACATGACAAAACCACCTGGGAGGCCCTCCATCGGGCTTAATAATCTCTTTCGCTGCATCAAGATAACCCTTAACACTCTGAGTTCCATATCCATCCTCCTAGAGAACTTCTAAATCTTTTGAAACAACATCTTCAACCAACTTTCTCTCCACGATGACACTATGCTTTAATTTCCCATTTCCTACATCAATCAAGGATCCATTTTTCCCTCTATCTAATTACAAAAGCTCCATTCACTGCAACTGAGTCAGCTGACAACACTATTGAATCACCACCACCATCTAAATTCAGAGCTCTCACTTTAAAACAAGACTTGTACTCCGAATTTATCGATAAACTAGGCGATACCCGGAAAAGCAAGTGATTAGTGATACCATGGTTTCTACTAGGAATTGAACAACTTAAAACCCTTTTCAAGTACTAGAAACTTGAAAAGATTGTAACTAAAATGAACTCAAAAGATATTGTTCCCTAAAACAATCACACCCAAATTTATGCTTCTATTGAAGTACAACAAACAAAAATCTCATAAAAAATGAAACTTGAAGCAAACTGATGCAGTAAAATCTGTGTTTAATTTACTAAGAAAGTTCGTTCACTAGGATCGGCGATTTTATCTGTCAAAACCAATTAATCTAGCAAAAGGTTACTCTAAATGCGAAAATCAAATTGCATAATGCTTTTCTTTGGATGATTGTTTAACTCTAAAATTAACCTAAATTATGACTACTTGAACTAAAAACTAAAATCAATTAAAATCAAATCAAAGAATAATCAAATCAAAGAATGAATATATGGAGAGAAATACTAGGGAATCGATGCACCTTTCTTAGACACTCAATGCTCACAATCAGTCTCGTTAAACACTTCAATCCAGTTACGGGCTTGTTTTCAAGATAATTCAATTAGGTTCAAAGATCCTTTCCAATACTCGCACACGGTCATGCAACAAATACGGATTAATGATCTAGGGTTCTTCCTACTACTCACACACAATCATGTAATGAGCAATTGTCAAAACCCATATTTTACACAAAACTCTAAGCCAAATCAACATAGCACGGTCATGCATATATCAATTTTCCTGTTTATTAAGCTTTTGATTCAGATTTAAATGGAACGGTCATCCACACCTAAACCCTAATCTCATAGATAAACTAAACTACAAAACTCAAATCACTTGCGGTCACAACATAATCAGAGAAAGTAGAATAGAGCAATTAATTCAATAAACAAAGCGAAACCAAATTGATTAACAAAAGATAGACTAACTGTTCACATAAAGTTATCCAAAATCGGTTACATCATCCCCTAGTTATAGGTTTAGTTACACATCAATGGAGAGAACAAAAACATAGAAGAGATGGAGAGAAAACCCATTATGGTGAGATGCTCTTCACTTGAAATCTCCGTCGTCTTCTTGTTTCCAATAATCTTCTAATGATGGATGGAAAAGAATGAATAAATGAATGAATCGATATCTGATGATGGTCTGCGTTTGTGATGCCTGATGGTCGTCTCTTTATATATCCTCCTACGGCCTCCTTATATTTTCTTTTTATTAGGTCTTCTGACCTGGCTCGAGGAACTGAAAAGGCGGGTTACCACTGCCCGTACCACTTATGGTGCACTTGCCTGGGCAGCGGTAAATCAATCGGCAACAAACTTATCTGGCTCGCTGGGTGTACCGCTTGTCGTGCACTTGCCTCCTGAGCGGTATGGGCCGCGATAAATGGCCCTTCTTGACCGCCTGGCGTGCCGCCGATGGAGCATATGCCTGTTGAGCGGCATGGGCCGTGGTAAATGGCAAATTTAGCCACTTCCTTCATCTTATTACTCCATTTCTCCGAAATAAGATCGGATCAATCCTTTTATGGAAAGAGACCTACAAAGGCTTTAACAAACACATCAACCCACCAAAAGGACTCAAGAAACAAGCATATACAAGGGAAAAATGGGCAAAATATAAGCATAGACTTAGACTGATCACAAACCCAGCAAAGAAATATGAAAAAACAAACTGAATGTCAGAAAATTCAATATAAAAATAAAATCTGAAGCAAACCTAGAAAGCAAAATGGAGTCTAGTGTATTCCCCACAAGTATACTTCAAGACTTGGTATTTGCTATGGTAAATAATTATACAAAATGAGTAAATGACCACAATTCATTAGCAGAATCTAAAAATGGGAAACAGATTAATGGGTTGGAGAGAAGAAAAGGAGGAGATAAGTAAGGTTATTTCGGATTATTTCACTTCTTTATTTTCTTCCAGTAACTCTTTGAAGCCAGCTATTGAGACAATCGTGAAGGGAATTAACAAAACACTCCTAGACCATATGGTGGTTTATCTGGATTCTGATTTCATAGGAGAGGAGATTAGAAGAGCTGTTTTTGGGATGGGGCCATTGAAGGCTCTAGGAAAGGACGGTTTTCCAGCGGCTTTTTATCACAAATTCTGGGGCACTATTGAAAAAGAGGTTACGAACATGTGTTTGGAAGTTTTGAATAAAGGAAGACATTTGGATGACATTAACAGTACTGTAATCACACTCATCCCTAAAGTGCAAAAACCGACCAATATGGGAGATTATAGGCCTATCAGTCTCTGTAACGTCCTATATAAGGCAATCACCAAGACCATGACTAATAGACTCAGGGGAGTTTTGGGTTGGATTATTTCTGAAACACAATGCGCATTTATCCCAGGAAGAATGATTTCCGATAACAATTGTGGGCTTCGAGTGTCTTAGTAAACTTAAGCGAAGGAAGCGGAAAAAATGGTCCATGGCTTTGAAATTGGATATGTCCAAGGCATACGACCGGGTTGAATGGAGTTTTATAGAGTAGATGATGGTTAAAATGGGGTTCTCGAAGAAATGGAGGAAACTTGTTATGAACTGCATTGGTACAGTTTTGTATTCATTCAGACTGAATGAAGAGGTGTGTGGTAACATTAAGCCGTCAAGAGGCCTCAGACAGGATGACCCACTGTCCTCGTACTTGTTCCTGATATGTGCGGAGGGTATTTCCAGCCTGATTCAAGAGGCGCATGATAGGGGAGAAATTTTTGGCTTCAAACCTAGTAGGTACGGTCCTACCATCTCTCATCTATTTTTCACGGACGACAGTCTACTTTTCACAAGAGCTGATGCTAGAAATTGTGAGGCCATCAAAAGGGTGTTATGTGTTTATTCTGAAGCCTCTAGACAAATTGTTAACTTCTGTAAATCGGCAATTTGTGTTAGCCCATCTGTTGGTAAAGAGGAGAGTAAGAAACTTGCTTCGTTGGTGGGTACGAAACTGGTGGACTGCCATGAACGGTATCTTGGTCTCCCTTGTTTTTTGGGTAAAAGTAAGAGGACACTTTTTGCTGACATTGTGGATAAAGTCTGGAACAGAATTAAAGGATGGGGTGAGAAGCTTTTATCTACTGGAGGGAAAGAAATTTTGATTAAAGTTGTTGTCCAATCGATACCATCTTATGCCATGAGCATCTTTAGGCTCCCTAAAAGCCTTTTTGAAGAAATCTAAAGACTTATGGCTAGGTTTTGGTTTTGGTTTTGGTTTTGGTGGGGTGGGGTGGGGTGGGGTGGGGGGGGGGGGGGGGGGGGGGGGGGGGGGGGGGGGGGGGGGGTGTTGTTTGGGTTGTTGTGGGAACAAGAAAACCCGGAAAATGCACTGGTGTAAGTGGCAGAGGCTGTGTAAACCAAGATTGGAAGGCAGGTTAGGTTTCCATGATCTTGAGACTTTCAATACGGCTTTACTTGCTAAACAATGTTGGCGTATTTTAAAAATCCTAACTCACTTGCTACGAAAGTTTTGAAAGGGTGCTACTTCAATAAAGACAGTTTTCTTGAGGTTCTTGACTCTAAAAAGGGTCCTATGTGTGGAATAGTTTGATGTGGGGTAGGACAATTCTAGACAAAGGTATGAGATGGAGAGTTGGTAACGAAAAGAAAATTTGTGTGTATGGGGATAAATGGGTTCCAAGGGATAATGTCTCTACTATTTTATCCCCACCTAAGCTCGATATAGACAGCACAGTTGACCAACTCCTGTCTCCTTCGGGTGGCTGGGACATACACAAACTGCAACAAAATTTTGCATAGTATGATGTGGATGGAATTCTAAAAATTCCGATTGGTTTGGGTAGTACGGAGGACAGAAAGGTTTGGAGTTTTGATAAAAACGAGGTATTCACTATTAAAAGTGGGTACTGGGTCGGTCGTAATATGTGTTCTAAACCGAGCCAATCAAGTTCTCATGTGATAAAAAGCTGGTGGCGGAAGCTATGGAAGTTGGAGATCCCCTTAAAAATCAAAGTGTTCATTTGGAAGGCTTGTCACGATTAGAGATGCACATTTGGGGAATGAGGATGGATATAGGTCCCCCCATCCCCACTTCGACCCTTCCCTCACCCTCCCAATTTGGGGAAAATGGGGATGGGGAATTTTGGGGGGACCTATATGGATCCCCATCCCCAATTCCCCATTTTTCCCATTTTTCCCCATTTCCCCGTTTCCCCCGTTTCCCCCGTTCCCCTATTTCTCCATTTGACTAAAAATTACAAATTAAACCAAAAAACAAACATTCCATTACAATTACAAAATAAAATTCATTATTTCATTTTGTATAAAATGTGTATATATACTTAAGGAGTTAGGGTTTTCAAAGAATAAAAAAAAAATTTAAAAATATACATTGTAATTATATTTATATATATTTGGGGAAAATGGGGAAATGAGGATGGGGGACCATCCCCATCCTCATTTCAATTTGGGGATGATTTTCATCCCCCCCCCCCCCCCCCCCCCCCCCCCCCCCCCCCCCCTTCCAATTTCCCCATTTTTCCCCAAAAAATATTTCCCAAATGGGGACGGGGACGGGGACAGGGACAGGGACAGGGACGGGGACGGGGACGGGGACGCGGGGAATTGGGGGCCCAGGGAAAAATGTGCATCTCTAGTCACGATTGGATTCCAACTAAAGCAAACCTGAGTAGAAGGGGAGTTAAATGTGACGTTATTTGTCCTATTTGCTGCAAAAGTAATGAGTCTACTTTACACGCTCGCGTGTGGTGGTTGCCGAGGGGTAAGCTAAGAATGGTGTCTTTCCCTAACGTTCTTGATCTGTTGTGTTTTTATTCTAATCTGCTCAATAGGGAAGACATGGAAATTTTTTGTATTACAATTTGGAAGGTCTGGTGTACTAGAATTGATTGGGTTCATAATGGGAAAAAAATATGATGGGAGTGATGTGATTTGGTGGAGTAGGAATTATGTTGAGAAGCTGCACAGAACTAGGCGCAAGATAGAGCTGGGGAGAGTAAGGGATGGAAGGAGAAGGGAGGAGAAGGGAGATACCTGACGACACGTTGTTGTGGTGTCGGTCAAAAGATGAACATTTAAGTTCGACCTCGCTAGCGCGCGAGTCACAAGGACTAGTACAGCGGCAAGTAAGGGTATCGTTCCGCAGGGAGGTGGGATCCGCCGACCGTCACCGGTTCTAGCTATTATTACAACACTCCGAGAGAACTCGTGTGTTATGTTTGTGGAAAAGTAAATAATAATATATATAAATAAATTACATAACATAATATATACATGGATATGGTGGAATGGAGAGAGAGCATGCAATGTGGTTACACTAGGGAAACGACTCAACCGTAGCAATCCACCTAATTAAGCTCTAGACTCACTTAGTCCTTCAATATGCAAGTATATCATAGGCTCGTGTCCCCTTAAATGATCTCTAATCTCTCTCGAGTCTTAGAAATCACATTCACACATACAAAGTACACATGAATTTATTAAGTGTCGTGGCACACACATAAGAGCCCTGTATGCCAGCCTAGTGTATCTCTCACTGTCTGGTCATATACAGTGATTGTTTCGTTGGGCATGTAATGCGCAACCGCGTGGGCCATACTACAGCCAATAATTCATTCACAATGGCTAACCAAATACGGGATGGCAACCAAGTGAAAGCATTAAGAATACGAGATACCCATACAACACATATGTTATATGCTCGTGTCCCCTTAATTAATCTCTAATCTCTCTCGATGTCTTAGAGATTACATCCATGCATAAATGCTTGGATTCATTAAGGACTGTGGGACACACACACGAGCTCTACACACCAGCCTAGTGTATCTCTCACTGTCTGGTCAAATGTAGAGGATATCACGCTGGACATGTTAATGTGAACCACGCAATATATAACACATAGCCTAAATATCATCCACAAGGTGGCTAACCGAGTGAAAGCATTAAGCAATGAAACACCCATATAACTACACAAGCACAAGAGGAATTCAGTTTGTCTTTACTCTAGATACGGCTTCGGTTTTATCAATCTCTCTAGGATGGCTAGACATGAGAAACAAGTTTACCAAACAACAATGTGCAAATAAATTGGTTGTTATTCATTAAGACCATTCAATATAGGTTAAGGGTTCATTATCTTGATTTGGGAATTTTCCCTAAATCAATTTATTACCCAATCCGGCCAAGGATGAGCAATTATGCCTTTATAACAAGACCCATTAAGTACAAGAATATGGAACCCAGACCAATTTAGCAACTAAATGCCTGAACTGAAACCTTTCCCACTCTTTGGAGCTAAATCTCTAACACTCCAATTACTCTAAACATGGCATTTTGGTCATCCATCAATCAATCAACAATCATGGGAAGTTAAATTACACTACTCCTACATTAAATTACTCTACTCCTAATCCCAATCATGGACACATATCAATTTCAGACCTCTACACACATGGATATTGCAATTAGAGCTTAAAATATGTAATTGGCAAAGAGTAAAATAAAACCCACATGAATTTAAGAACAAACAACATATATAACACAAGTGTAGGGTTTACAATATTCCCTAAATCGGGGTTACACATCAAAGAAATAGAAAATACAAAGAAATGAGCAAATAAGAGACAACCTTTGAAGACAAGTCCTCCAAAGATACTCCAAACCTTCCTAGCTCGGATTTGGTCCAAAAACCACTCCTATTTCCTTGCAAACTGCCCTAAAATGGACGGATGAAGTGTGAAAATGATGGTGGAGATGTGTGGTGAGCTCCCATGGAGGAAAAACCTCCATGGGAGCTTGGATCTCTCCTTATTTGGTGAAGAAGGTGAAGAAGATGAAGAAAATGGAAGAGAGAGAGAGTTGGGGCGGAGGAGAGAGAGAGGGGGGTTAGGGATTTTGAAAAAAACTAAGAGAAAAGGGGATATTTATAGTGGGGAGGGGGCTAGGGCAGAATTGAAAGTGAAAGGATGAGAATGCCCTTCATAAGTGGCTAATTTGGGGGGCTTCACGAGTGGGTTTCCAACAACATGTACCGTTACGGACATAGGCATAACTTTCTCCACAAATATCAGAATTATGATCTTAAAGAACCGTTGAAAAGAAAACTTCTGGGGCTTTCCAACCATATGTAGCACGAAACCTAGTATGATCAGAGGAGAGAGATATGGCCCCCGCAAGTTGAGTGTTATGCAAGAAACTTTCGCCAAAATTCCGCGTCGATTCTGTGCCCTATTCTGCAGCCATGGGCAGCCGATTTACAAAATGGGGGTCTTCTGGTCCCTTTCTGTGGCCCCTAATCGCAGAACAAGGGAGCATAATTTTAACTTTCAAAAATTACACTTTTGCCCCAAAAGTCTTACATTTTTGCCCTTTAGCCCCTGTGATTAAAAATACCTTGAAACACTTATTTAAAACGTTAAATTCCCGGTTTTACCTAGAAAACAAGCACAAAAGATAAAATTAAGAGGCTGCACAACGTGTAGAAATAAGAGTTATCAATACCGCCGGATCAAGGGATGTTCAAAATCAACTGTAACGCTTGCCTTGATATGGGTAGTAGGCGAATTGGTTTTGGGTCTATTATCAGGAATGCTGGGGGAAGGGTTATGGCTTGTGCCTCCCAAGTGTGTGAGGCCAATTTCGATTTGGAGATTGCTAAGGCTATGGTTGTTTGTAAGGGGCTTAGTTTCAGTAGGGATTGCGGCTTTGAGAACTGTGTCGTGGAGACAGATTCAGAGCTAGTGATCAATTACGTTATGAATGGGGGCAATTCAGATTCAAGGTACGGTTGTATTTTGGATTCAATTGCAGCCCTGGTTGCGGTTTCTAGGAATGTGATTTTCAAGTGTGTCTAAAAGACCCAACAAGGTGGCTTGGGTGCTAGCTAATCAGGTGTTGGGGACTTCTGGTGCTAATGTGTGGTTGGATTATGCTCCAATGTGTATTAGATCTTTGGTGGAGTACGAGCAGAGAGAATAATTTTGGTTTTGGTTGTTTTTTCTGGCTTTGTGCTTTGCTGTTTTGTATTCCTGCTTGTTTTGTTTCTTTGGCTTAGGCCTTGTTTTGGAGGCTGCTCTGTTCTGTTTGGCTACCTGCTCTTTCAGGCTTTGCCCTCTTGTGGCTCCCAGTTTCTAGGTATCTTCAAAACAAAACAAAAAAACAAAAAAACAAAATTACCAACCTACCAGGCCACCAGCACCACCGGTCCACACCACCACCCACTTGACTCCCCAGTTTGTAAATTTTAGGAGGATATTATTATTTTCTCCTCTCACTTACGAGGTATTGGTTAAAATGCACCCTCTAGTTTTAGTAATGACCAAAATCCATCCTCTAATTTCAGTTAATAGTCAAAATACACCCTACCGTTACTGTTCCATTAATTAGTTTATTTATTTATTGTTTAGTCAATAAGGGTATAATGGTAAGTGCACATGGGAAATCGTTTATATAAAACTGGGGGGGGGGGGGGGGGGGGGGGGGGTATTCAATTAGGATTTTAAAAGACTTTTAATGACTTTTATGAAATAAAAAAGTTTGGTGTATTTAAAGACTATAAAAATCATGAGGTATTCAATACCGACTTTTATAGACTTTGAAAAAGTCTTTAAAAGTCTTTAAAAGTCATATGGTATTCAGTTATGTCTTTTTAACAGTTTATGAAAGTTAGTAAGTATTCAAAATCTCAATGATTTTTAATGACTTTAAAATATCAATGACTTTTAGTTATAACAAATATCATAATTTGTCTTTCATTCCTACCAAAGATCTTGAATGACTATTTTTTTTTCCTTTTTTTTTTTTTTTAAATAGAAAAAATTTCACTTTAGAACAAAAATAAAACTCTTTGAAAAACATTAACCACCAAACATATGTTCTATTTTCAAATAAAAACACATTCATTCTTAACGAATTTCACAATAAAATAAAATGAATAACTTTTAAAATGAATAAACATTATACAAAAAAAAAAAAAAAAAACTAAGAAAATAATATAAAACAACTCTCCATTGGCTATGCATGTAATTAAGGACGAAAGATTTCATTTTTTATTATTTTTTTACCTATATTTTCAAAACAATTAAACAACACCGAAACAAATCATACGAACTTAATTTATGTTAATTAAAAATAGTAAAAGACAAAAATCACTACTCAACCATGTCAATATATCATAATCAAAGTCGTGTATGAACGTGGCTCCATATAATTATGATCAATATCAAACTACCCATTTTTACGCATGGGTCTTGTTCAACAACTAGGTGCAATATTTATGTCTTATCTTTAGTAACTTGAATTAATTTTTGATAGATTTTTTATACCCATTGGCATACTTTCGTATAGACATGTAAACGTCAATATTATTGTCGGTTTGCTACATTTATTCTAAAAAAAAAAAGTTATAATATTTTGTAATTATAAAATAAAATAAAAATTGACTAATTATTAAAAAAAAAAAAAAAGGTGCATAATGTCTTTCTGATGCAAAATATGATAAAAATACAAATACAAATTTTAAAATCACATATATAAGCATGAATGCTTTTGTCAAGTTTAATTGACGTTGATTTTTTTTATTCTTTTGAAAAAATATTTTTATTGACATGGGAAATATATATAATTTTACTAAAACAAAGTATATATTATATTTAAAAAGTCAATGAAAGTTTATAAATGTGCATGAAAGTTTTAAGTCTATGAAAGTCTATGAGAGTCTTTTCATAATTTTGTAAAGTCTATAAAAGTTCATAAAAGTTTATGAAACCTGTAAAAATCATCCACTTTTTTTTATAAAAAAAAAAGTCTTTAAAAGTCTTTTGAAATCCTAATTGAATACACCCTCCTAAGTAAAAAAATAAAAATAACAATAATAAATAAATATTTAAATAAACTTTAAAAAAAAAAAAAAAAAACTATCGCTTTCTCTCTCCTCAACACTCTCTGACTATCTTCTCTCTCGATCTCATCTCCAATTCTCCACTCTTATCTTTCTTTTTCTTTTTTTAATTTTTTATTTAGTTTACAAATCTCCAACTCAATCTCAAACTCTCATCCTCATCTCCAACTCAATATCAATCTCAGTCTCTCTCACCCTCACTCTCTCTCTTCTAAATATCTTTCGATTTCTTTGGATTTCTCACTCTCTTAGGTGGCGCTGGCGATTTAGGGGTGGTGGCTGGAAATCCAGGGTTGGTAGGTGGGTTTGTGAGGGATTGGATTGGGGGCGGTGGCTGTTGTCGATTTCGATTTAGGGGGAGGGTTGTTGATACAAACCTCCCATGCATGTCATGCACTAAGGCCCACGTTGGTACCCATGCTCTGTTATTGTTGCTCAGTTATTTTTTACTCTGTTTCTTTTACTTTGTTAGTTGCAATGTTTTCGGAGTAGCTAAGATAAAATTAAGTAGTGGACCGATTCCATCTCCTTGATTCTTGAGATATCGAATTATGTCTAATGTAATAATTCCAACGTTCAAATTCATTGGTATAAAGCGGGGTCTATGAAATAAAAGGAAGACATCGGATTATTATTCAAAAAACACTCAACTTGTTTGAGAATCAGAGGACTGGTCCCTCAAGGGTGCGTTTGGCACGCAGATGGGACAGGATAACGTGGGACGGGATGGGACATGACAGGACAGAACATGTTGTTCTGTATTGTGTTTGAAAGGTCTAGGACAGAATTATGAACTGTACCATTATGCGTTTGGTATGACTGGGACGGGACAGGACAGAACAAGAGGTTTAAATGACTAGAGTGCCCTTCTTGTCCTGTCCCATGTTTGTTACCACATAATAGTGACATATGGGATATGACAAGTTAGTATTTATTTGATTTAATTAAATAAATATTTATATATATCATATTTAACAAAAATAATAATTTTATAATTGAAAATTATTTATAATTAATAATTTTTTTTTTTAATAGTAAATTATTAATAATACGTAATAACATATGATCCAACAAAACAATTGAAAACAACAAACAACCCACCAAAACGATTGCCAACTTATGTAACATAAAAGAATTATATGGGTTTAAATTTTCTCTAAAATTGTTTTTTTTTTTTTTTCATATTCAAAGATTACATACAACCTGTAGAGTGAATTTGACCACAATTTACATTAGCAACCATTGAGGCTTCATTACCCCTCATAATCTTTGATTCTCTCACGAAGCTACAAGATTTTGATTTACAATATGAATGTATTGTGACATTACTGTCATGCCACAAAAAACCAATGTCATCACTGTCACGCAGTGAGTGGAAAAAACCAGTATTTGCCAAGTCTTGGTGTTCTTCTTCGGATCATCAGTGAGGCTTAGATTGTTATCATCTTCCTTGTACGTTTTAATGAATGTTTTGGCTCCCATCAAGATAAGCCTCTCAACCATGAATAACTGGTAATTGTTCTCTATCAAAGGATATAGGATTTAACTATAGTTGAATGAATATGCCAATTTGTACCTGCAAATATCAGTCACCCAAAAACAAGGTCAACTTTGTAGCTGGATGATGCCATGAACCACAGTACAGTAGCTACACATAGCAATATAAGAGGCACTAGAAATAAGATCAATGACCCTCACACCATCAAGATTCAGCTATAAACCAAATTTCACACCACAGCTCATGTCATCACGATCAGATACAATGGCGCACACACACAAAAAACCCCATATTTCTTTGTCATTATTACTGCACCTTGGTCAGCTACCTCTACTGCTACAGGGTTTCACTACTGTTCAAGTATGCAATTGTGTAAGTGTAACAGGCTGAGTAGATTTTTCATATTCTCTTAAGTTAATTTGGTATAAAGAAAAACTATAAACAAAACTATAAAGATGTAGATGAGAAAACAGGCTGAGTAGATTTTTCATATTCTCTTAAGAGATGTGGGAAGAGTTGTAGGCTGCGGTGGTTGAACTATTTGAGACTTGATATCAAGAGAGGCAATCTCACTCCAGATGAACAAGATCTCATCATAAGACTCCACCGCCTACTTGGCAACAGGTGATAATTAATTTTCTAAAATTGAATGAATAAATGATTAATTAGTTGACTGATCAGGTTTTAATTATTTAATTTAATGTGTGTATTAATTATTAATTAAGCAGATGGCCTCTTATAGCTGGGAGACTTCCAGGACGAACAGACAATGAAGTCAAGAACTATCGGAACACTAAATTATCTAAGAAGAGTACACAACCAAAGGAATCCAAATTTGACAAGAAATCAACAACAACCAGATTACCATGTAATGATCATGATGATCAAGCCCCTACCAAAGTTTTTAGGACCAAAGCTATACGTTGATGAGTCACCAGGTTCGTCAAGTGATGATCAACAACACACAACAACACACAACAACAACAACACACAACAACAACAACAACAAGACGATCCTGATCAAAATCATATTCATGACTCAAATTGTAATTCCACAGTGGAATCCGAATCCACTGGTGGGTCGTCAATTACACACCCAAATTATCTCCATCTGTTTCAAATTTCAACCACAAATACTCACAAATTTGAATTCTGAAAAAACAAAAGAAGAGAACAAGCATAGAAAGCAAGCAAACAAGCATTCAAAACACTCAGAGAAAGCCAACTCTTATCAGAATATTTGATTTGATTTCCAGCTGCCGATCAGTAGATGAACTTGATTACTAGTAGTGTTTAAGATTGATGAACAAAATAATTGTTCTTGCTCCATATAATGTTCTAGTAATCCAAAGAAGCAAGAATTATAATTTTTTACGGGCTCTAATCGATTTTCAAACTGATTTCAACAGCTAATCAAGGTAAATGAATCAAAGGTCCAGAAATAAAAAATTGATGCTAATTATTGTGATTATAACTGAAATCCCCAAATCCCAAAATCCAAAATCGAAAACCCTAAATCGAAATCCCAAAACCCAAAATCCAAAACCCCAAACACATAAAGAGAAAGAGAGAAAGAAACCAAACCCAGAAACCTAAACCTCTAGATCGGCTCGAATCGAAAGAGGTCGAACTGAGAGAGAGAGAGAGAGAGAGAGAGAGAGAGAGAAGAGAGTTGTTGATGAGGGTGGATCAAGTACAGCCCGTGTTGCAAATGATGATGGATCAATTTCAGCCTGTGTTACAGCCCAAATACTGGATTCAAATTTTGCATCAAGTTTCGGTCCATATGCACCAGTTGGGTCTCAAGTCTTATTTACTTTTTCCAGCAGCCATTTAGTTACTAAGGGATGAAGGCTTTAAGTTGCAGGGGGGCTGAATCTAGTTTTCATCAAGTTTATTTATGTCTTCTTTGAAAATCTGAATTGGAGCTATTTCCTAGTTTTATTTATAGCGGTTTGACTAATGTTTAGATTTTCTATGTTTTAGTGAGGGTTGTTCCAAGTTTAAATACTCTATTTTCGGACTGTAAAATGGCAATGAATTAATGAATTATTTTAGATCCCTTTGAGGTGTCTTTTATGCCAAAATTCTTATCTCTTTGGAGGACTTCCAAGAGTGGTGAATTTATTCAATAGTTCTGTATCTTGGGGTGGTGTTTCTATATCCCTAAGTGGTGAATTGGTTTTAAATTTCTTATTCATCTTCCTTTTAATCTTTGTTATCGTAACTTCCTTTTTTCTTCCATACCGAACGGTATCATTTGGTATTAAAGCTGACCCAAGTAAGATAGAAGCAATCTTGAGCTGGCCAATTCCAAAGACCATTTTTGACATTCGGAGTTTCCATGGCATGGTCTCATTTTACCGAAGGTTTATCAAGAACTTCAGCACTTTAATTGCTCCTGTTACTGAATGCTTAAAAGGAGGAGTTTACAAGGGGAATGAAGCTGCTCAAGCAAGTTTTGATCTTATTAAGACCAAGATGACCGAAGCACCTATCTTAGCTCTTCCAAATTTTAAGGCAATCTTTGAAGTTGATTGTGATGCTTCATGAGTGGGGATTAGGGCTGTTTCAAGTCAAGAAGGGAGGCCGATAGCTTACTTCAGTGAGAAGTTGAATGATGCAAGAAGGAAGTACTCCACCTATGATAAGGAATTCTATGCCATCATCCGAGCACTCAACCATTGGAGTCACTACTTATTGCCCAAAGAATTCGTGTTGTACTCGGATCATGAAGCACTCAAGTATTTGAGTAGCCAACAAAAGCTCAATGCTCGACATGCGAAATGGGTAGAGTTTCTTCAATCCTTTCAATTCTTATTAAAGCATAAATCTGGAAAACTAAACCAAGTAGCAGATGCTCTAAGCCGAAGACATGTCCTTATAAGCACGATGCAAGCTACAGTTGTAGGCCTTGAGAAGGTGAAGGAAATGTACAAAGATGATCCAGAATTTGGTTCTCTTTGGAAAGTTTGCTTAAATGGACCAGAGAGTCAATACTTCTTACAAGACAGATTTTTGTACAAAGGGAAGCGACTTTGTGTGCCATAAGGTTCACTGCGGGAAGCCATTATTCTTGAAGCACATGATGGTGGCCTTGCTGGTCACTTTGGAAGAGAGAAGACACAACTACTTGTTCAAGAACACTTTTATTGGCCTAAACTAGTTCGTGATGTGAACCGAATTGTGAAAAGATGTGAAACTTGCCATAGAGCAAAAAAACATGGAAGCAATGCTAGATTATATACTCCTTTGCCAATTCCAACAGTTCCTTGGGAGGATGTGAGTATGGATTTTGTCTTAGGACTACCTCGAACACAGAAAAGAAAGGATTCCATTTTGATAGTGGTGGACAGATTCTCAAAGATGGCACATTTCATCCCTTGTAACAAAACTTCTGATGCTACTTCTGTTGCTGATGCTACTTCTGTTGCTGATTTGTACTTTCGGGAAGTTGTTAAACTCCATGGAATTCCAAAAACCATTGTTACTGATCGAGACACCAAGTTCTTGAGTCATTTTTGGAAGACGTTATGGGGAAAATTGGGAACAAGGTTGAAGTTCAGTACATCCCATAATCCTCAAACTGATGGGCAAACAGAAGTGGTGAATTGAACTTTAGGATCTTTGTTGAGAAGTTTGATAAAAAAAAATATTCGAGAATAGGAATCATTACTTCCTCATGCTGAGTTCGCATATAACAAGTCTGTTAGCCAAACAACAGGGTATAGTCCATTTGAGATTGTTTATGGAAAGAATCCAATTAGTCCTTTGGATTTATCTCCATGTTTGATTCATGACAACTTGAGTGCTGATGCTGTAGAACGGGCCAAGCAATTCAAAAGGCTTCATGAACAAGTCAAGAGTCAGATAGAAAAGAAATCTCAAAGGTATAAGATACAGGCTCATAAGCATAGGAAACGTGTCACATTCAAGGAAGGTGACAAGGTGTGGATTCACTTGAGAAAAGAAAGGTTCCTGAATAGGAAGTTTCCAAAACTTCAGCAACGTGCAGATAGTCCTTTTAAAGTTTTGCAAAAGATTGGTGACAATGCTTACAAGATTGAACTACCTGGTAACTATGGTGTTTCAACCACTTTCAATGTGTCTGATCTTTCTCCTTATTTGGATGATGAGCCTTTAGACTTAAGGACGAGCCTTTTCCAACCAGGGGAGAATGATGAGGGTGGATCAAGTACAGCCCGTGTTGCAAATGATGATGGATCAATTTCAGCCTATGTTACAGCCCAAATACTGGATTCAAATTTTGCATCAAGTTTCGGTCCATATGCACCAGTTAGGTCTCAAGTCTTATTTACTTTTTCCAGCAGCCATTTAGTTACTAAGGGATGAAGGCTTTAAGTTGCAGGGGGGCTGAATCTAGTTTTCATCAAGTTTATTTGTGTCTTCTTTGAAAATCTGAATTGGAGCTATTTCCTAGTTTTATTTATAGCGGTTTGACTAATGTTTAGATTTCCTATGTTTTAGTGAGGGTTGTTCCAAGTTTAAATACTCTATTTTCGGACTGTAAAAAGGCAGTGAATTAATGAATTATTTCAGATCCCTTTGAGGTGTCTTTTATGCCAAAATTCTTATCTCTTTGGAGGACTTCCAAGAGTGGTGAATTTATTCAATAGTTCTGTATCTTGGGGTAGTGTTTCTATATCCCTAAGTGGTGAATTGGTTTTAAATTTCTTATTCATCTTCCTTTTAATCTTTGTTATCGTAACTTCCTTTTTTCTTCCATACCGAACGGTATCAGTTGCGGTGTCAAAATCATACTTGGTTCGGCGGTGTACGCGTGCGACGGCAACCAAGTCGGCGATGAGTTGCGGTGGCAGCAACGGAAGGCGATTGGCTTGGTTGGAAACAACGATCGGGTTGGAGAGAACTCAGAGAAGAGAGAAAGAAAAGGGAAAATAGGCTAGGGTTTTAATTTATATAGGTTGTAATTTTTTAAATATTTGAAGGGTAATTTGGTCTTTTTGACGCTTATCCCATGGCAAAGTTGGCCGAAGATCTAGGGTGGGACAGTTTTTTGTGATTTCTGTCCCACCTTGTCCCATCCAGTCCCATGCTATGATTGCACCAAACGTGGGACAAGAATAAACTGTCCCACGTTGTCCTGTCTCGTCCCGCGTACCAAACGCACCCTCAAAGAACTAGAAACTGTCCGTTATTTATTCTTGATATAATATTAAAAATAAAAAGTTGATTTCTATAAATAAAAAGTTGATAGATGATCTAGAAATCGAAAAGTTTCTTGGTAAAGATTATGAGTTAAATATTAATAATTAAATCTGTTTACTTTTTTTTTTTTTTTTTTGAATGAATGTACAACAACTACCGGGACCCTGCAAGGATTGGACACTACGAGTACAGCCCAGACAACTACTCCCACAATTGGGGAGAGGACACCCACACATGAGGTGGGACAAGGAAATAATATGGGTGTATATATATACACGGTGCCAGGCGTTGAACCGTGGTGGTGGAGTCTCCCTTTGGAGAGTCACACCACATTGGCAAGAGGCTCAATGGCAAATCTGTTTACTTGTTTGATGCGCCAATTATGATTTGTTTTTATTTTATTTTTTTGAAGGAAAGGAAAGGAATTGTTAAAGACTTAAAGGAGAGAACACAATAGAAATAAAAGCAACACGAAAAGAATTAAACAATCTTTATCAAAATCGAAAAGAATTTATATACTGTAACTTGTTTCATGAGTAGAATTTATATAACTTGTTTAGATAGTAGCACAGATTCTCTCCTATAACATTTGTTAAAAGAGAATACTTTTGTTTTTATTCAATGTGGGCTTGGGAGTTGGGATCATGAGTTTAACTAGAAGTAGAATTGAGGGTACATTACAAAAACTTAAAATTGGTAAAATTAAAGTGTAAAATACAAATAATTTTTGTTAACTATTAACTTTTTTCCTTTGGTGGTGGCTTGGGCACCCCCAATTGTGTTACGCCCCTGCTCCTCCCATATCCTCCACGATGAGATCTTGAACTCCTCTGCGACGGGAGGACCTCCATCATGGAGGAGACCGGATTCCCACCAGCGGTGGTCTCCAGTGGAGTTCATAATATTTTTTTATAAATAAATTTTGGGTTAATTGTACAATCATACTCTCTATTTATATAATAAAACAAATTTTCAAACAAATGCCATATTCAAACACAAACATCCCAATTGGAATGTGCTTGGGGTATGGAAAGTCAATAGTGCCTTTGGGTAAAAGGAATAGGTTATTTTGGTGGGTAAATTTCACAAACAACCCTGAATTTAGGTGTAATTGTATAAATATTCATATTTTTCTAATAATTACATAAATATACCCTACCGTCATTTGACTTTTATTAACTTTAACCTTTAACCACATTTGTATCCCGAAATGACTAAACTACCCTTGAAAACTTATTTAACTTTTCTTTTATTACTTAAAAATATTAAAAAATATTTACTTAAAAAATTAAAAAAATCGGTATAATTTTTTGTTGCTTTCTTTCTATCATTTTTTTTAACACAATCAGAACCCACAAAACTAGAAAAATGGCTATGTTTAGTGGGTTTTGATTGTGTTTAGTGAGTTTAGTGGGTTTTGGTTCTATTGATTAAATGTAATTGTTGGTGGATTTTGATTGTGTTGATGAAATGAAATTGTTTGTGGGTTTATGAGTATGAAATTGAATGTTTTGGTGATAAAATTGGTTTTTGAAATCTGAAAATTTGGTGTTTGGGGACATGGAAAATGTAAAAAAAAAAAAAAAAAAAAATGATAGAAAGAAAAAGAAAATAAAAGCAAAAAAAAAAAAAAAAAAAAAAAAATTTGTACGGATTTTTTCAATTCTTTGAGTAAATATTTTTTAACATTTTTAAATAGTAAAAGAAAAGATAAATAAGTTTTCAAGGGTTGTTTAGTCATTTTGGGATACAAATGTAGTTAAAGGTTAAAGTTAACAAAAGTCAAATGACGGTAGGGTATATTTATGTAATTATTAGAAAAAGTGAATATTTATACAATTACACCTAAATTCAGGGTTGTTTGTGAAATTTACCCACCAAAATAACCTCTCCCTTTTACCCAAGGGCACTATTGACTTTACATACCTCAAGCACATTCCAATTGGGATGTTTGTGTTTGAATAGGGTATTTCTTTGAAATTTGCTTTATTAGATAAATAGAGGGTGTGTTTGTGCAATTAACCCATAAATTTTCAATTATTTGTTATATATATATGATTAATGGACCAAGGTCAATTAAGTCTTTTTAGTTTAAGGGTTAATGTAAACTAGCAAGAGGTCTCCAAGAGTCTACCTTAGAGACTCCCTTAAATAAGGGTGGATGTTGATGTAAGGGGCCATTAAGGGAGTATGTACTCCAACAATACTCCCTTAAATTGCCCCTTTAATAATTTATTATTATTATTTAAATGTTAGATGTTGTTTAATAAATGTTAGATGGAGTTTTTAAGAAATAAAATAATCTTAAATAGGTGGAGCCCACTTTAAGGGGGTCTAAAAACACCCCTTAATTAAGGGAGTGAACTCCACTTGAACACAATTAAGGGAGTCATTTAGGGAGTTGTTGAAGTTGCAAAAATACACATACTCCCTTAATTAAGCTAAGGGATGTCATTAATTAATGTGAAAATATTGGATTGTAGTGCAGTTAAATTATCTAAATGGTTACTATGAATATAAGTGGGAGGATAATAATCGAAGAGAGTACATGCATACACTAGATAACACACATTTTCTAGTGTAACATCCAAGAAGTGGAAATCCTATCCATCCAGATCTTCAGTTCATCATCAAAGTAGTGAGTACGTATTTGTATTATTTTGTATTCTCATGATATATCAAAGTTGGTTGTCGGAGTACAACTCTGTAAATATATAGCTTTCCTTTAATTTTGAGAGTTGGTTTTTGTTTTTAACTTTTAATGACTCCTTGTTTTTCTCATGATGTTTCGTTAATTTGCTCCGGCCGGAACCAGAGCTTTCACGGCGAGGTTTTTTTTTTTTTTTTTTAAGTAATACTTTTCTGGGTTAATTACACTTATTTCCCCTGAACTTTCAAAAGTAACATTAGTAGATCCTGAACTTTTTCGTAGTTCATACAGACATACAGTTACAATGTTACATTGACGGAATTGTTATGGTTTTTATTATTTTGGAACCCTGTAGTTTCAAATTTTCTCAAATAGTGACCCCACTTTCTGAAAATTACTTAAAATTCATTCTAGATTGTATTTATTAAAGTTTGGTACTTTTTGAAAATTACTTTTTGAAATTTTCTCACGTCGCGTTACAAAGAAGAAGATTTCCTGGAGTTATTGCCGAGGAGTTGATTATAGGGCTAATGACATTGTTCTTGTCTAGTTCAAGCATGATGATAGCATTTGGTGCAGCCTTTTGCATAGTTCTTTATCATCCATGGAAATGGGTAATTACTCTAATTTGCCTACTTGGTTGCATCCCAATCACCTTAATTGCTTGGATGCAGTTTCCTCTCTTGGTTGATATCTTCAGATCCACTTATGGCCACAACATTTTTATATCGATGAAGCGTTAGACTGCTTAATACTATCGTCCCACAAGTATTTGTAAACTTAAATTTATGGATCTAAAGCTTTATTGTCATTTGTATCTGTGTGAGTTGTAAGTCCAGCAATTACCTAACGATCGTGTGTATATATATATATATATATATATTATTACTTTAATTAAATAACTCTCTCTTTAATTAGAGAGACATTATATCTTGTTCATTGTTTAATATTAAGAAATTTCAAGTATTATATTTGTAATATAGGGTTCAAGTGTTACATTTGCTCATAAAATAACTAAAGTGTGGGAAGACTTTACATGTTGTGAGAAAATATCTGAATCACAAGGTCGGACGGCATGGTGGAGGTTCTGAATGTCCGGTAGTAAAAGTGAAAAGGAAATATTAAATAACTATGATAAATTGTTGATGGTAAAACTTAACTAATACACCTGTTATTAAAATTTGGGCAATTATAATTTTTTTTTAAAAAAAATTCAAATAGTTTGAGACATTTATAAAAAGTGACCAAATCGATCCTTAACTCTTTTCACAAGTACCAAACTAGTCATTCGGTTAACCTTTCGTTAGTCAAACTTAATGATCAAAGGATATTATAATCATTTTAACTTGTGTAAATAAAGTCAAAAAAAAAAAATTAAAACCAATTATTATAATAAAAAATAATTATATAATTTTAAAATAAAAATAAAAAATTCCACCTCCACTGTTGTAGGTGGATTCGACAATCTCCTCAAACAATCTCCTATCTCCACTCGAGGAGATCACGAAGGAGACCTCCATGATCTAAAAACCCATATCATAGAGCTAGGGATATGGGGACCTTCATCGGAGGCCACATCCTCGATCTGGTTACTTATTTGATAATTGCCTTTAAAACATTTTGGACTTTGGGTTTTTGTTGCAATGCATAAATTATAGGTTTTGGCCATGTTATTTATCAAAGGAATTATTTGGACCACTAGGCGTTCACTATAAGAATTTAATAAATACTTAGATTGGTGATAAAGCAATGAATATATGCAAAGAAGAAAAAAGTACATGAAATGGGGTACGTACTCATGATTAGCATACAGAGATGCAAATTATAATGGAAGATTGATCAGGACGATAATATTAAATTTTTTATTTTTCCTTAAGCTCTAGGCCAGCATCTTTTGTTTTGTTTTGGGCTCTGAAGTCTGAAAGCATCAATATCAGACATGGAAGCTGTTGGAGTATCCTAGTGTTCCATCATTCGACATACCAATCATAACAATTCAGAAAACCAAGTTCATTAAGTCAACTTTGTTGTTTTTTCAGTCTAGTCCAATACACAGATCACGTTTCTTGGTGGCCGAAGTTGCAGCAAATAGGTCTATCTAGAGGCCTCTCGGATCACAACGTCATTGCCTTGTGTGATAGTGAAGTGAGGTGGGGGCCAAGGCCATTTCGGTTTATGAATGAGTGGCTAGAGGATAGAGATATGATGGGGAAAGTTGCTAGTGGATGGAGAGACAACAAGGTGTGTGGACGGAGGGGTTTTGTGCTGTTTTCAAAATTGAAGACAGCTAAAACAGTGATAAAAAACTGCTTGAAATCCCGTTCTAAGGATGTTGTGAACAGTCAGAATTTGGAGGAACACATAGCCAAGATTGATAAGAAAGCGGCGCTTGATGGATGGTCGGATGAGCTTAGGAATGATCGCATTCGAACAATATCGGAATTGTGGACAGAAATTAGAAAGGAGGAGCAACGATGGAAACAGAATTCGAGAGTTAAATGGTTAAAGGATGGGGATAGGAATTCCAAGTTTTTTCATTGGGTGGCCAACGGTAGGAGATGTTCCAACTACATTGGCGAGCTTGTTGTAGACGGGGTTAAGATGTCAAACTCCGATTGCATTAGAAGTGGGGTTTTCCGCCATTTTAAAGAACATTTCAAAAATGTGTCTTGGAAAAGATAGTTCTCTATGGAAAAGAGTTTTACGCGCCAAGTACGGGTTAGAGAATTGTGGCTTAAGGTGGAAGTGGAACTGTTCTAAATCGGTTTCTTCCTTTATTAAGGCGGTGGGCAGCCTTTATGAGGAAAATACCGTCTCTTCTAAGGTTTTGGAGGAGGGTCTCCAAATCATCATAGGAAATGGTAAAAAAGTGAGGTTGTGGGAGGATGTTGTGGTGGATGGAGCACCTCTTAAACAAGCTTTTCCTAGGATATTTTCGTTGGCCAAAGAAAAAAGGGGGGTCATTTCTAATAATGGTTCTTGGAGAGGGGCAAATTGGGTGTGGGATGTGAAGTTGCGGAGACCGGTCTTCGATTGGGAAAAAGCTCAATGGAGGAGCTTTCACTTATTCCTTGATAATATGGTAATTAGGAAGACAGTTTCAGACGACTTGGCATGGAAGTTGTGTCCGAATGGTTCCTTTTCGGTTGGTTCTTTTAGAAGGCAGATGGAAGAGATTAAAGATGTGCATTATGTTGCAGCCCCGCTGGATGGTTTGCTGGCCTGGAAAGGGGCTTGCCCGCCCAAAACAGAAGTGTTTCTTTGGCAGCTTATGAGGGGCAGAATTCTTGTGAAGGAAGTGCTGTCCAGATTTCAGTGTAACTCGGTGACTGTTATGGACTGCTCTTTATGCAATGCAGAGGTAGAAACTATTGACCATCTCTTCCTCCATTGTCCTTGGTCTTGGATGATATGGTCTAAATGCTTGGGTTGGTGGGAGGTGCTTGGGTGTGCTCCTAAGTCTTTTCAGGAGTGGTTTTCGTGTTGGGAGGGCATGTGTACAGAGGCTGACAAGAGAAGAGCTTGGAGATTGGGATTTCTTGCCACCGTGTGGACCATATGGGAGTCAAGAAACCAAGTCCTCTTCAATGAGTTGAAGGTGGAATGGGAAACTGCAGCGGACTTGGTTAAGTTCCGGATCGCTTGGTGGTTCAAACATTACGGCAAAGGTTCTTCAGACTCTGTTACGGTTCTTCTTCTCAATTTAAGGGACTGTTGCAAGGACTCAAAGCCTGTCAAAGTGATAAAACAGGATCATTGGATTCCTCCAGACATTGACACGCTGAAATTTAATGTAGACGGAGCAGCAAGAGGAACGCCAGGTCAAGCGGGAATAGGAGGGGTTTTGAGAGATTCAAATGGCAAGATTCTGTGCATTTTTTCATCTTCAGTGGGGGATCAAACTCCTGTTACAGCAGAATTGTTAGCCATTCGAAGGGCGTGCCTTTTGTGTGCCTCTAGTCCTGTGCTATCGCTCAAGAACATTCTCATTATCAGTGATTCTGCTGCGGCGGTTTCTTGGGTCAACGGAAATGGTGTGGGCAGCTTGAATCATATCAGCTCTATCCTGGACATCAAAGAGGTTCTGAGGTCGATGGGAAATGTTGGGGTTAGGTTCAACTCAAGATCCTCGAATTCCTATGCGGATGCTTTAGCCAAAAACGCATCCAAGTCTGACAGGAATATCCTAGAATGGAGTCTTGATTGATTCTGTGTTGCGGGTTCCTCTGTTTTGTTTCAGTTTTTGTTTCAGTTCTTGCGTTTGGTTGTGGGGATTTTTGTTGTTCTTGGGTGTCTCTGTTGCCTTTTGTTTTGTTTGGGTGGCTGCCCGTGGCCCTGCCTTGGCCTTCTGTGTTCTGTTTCTTTGCCTTTTGGCTTTTCAATATATGAGCTTCTTTAAAAAAAAAAAAAGAACATCATATCCAAGGATTTCACCTCCTTATCATCATCAAAAGTTTTGCCAGAAAATGTAGACAAAGACCCTCCAGAGCCCGAACTTGAAAAGAAATTTGACAAATGGTATCCAGTTATGGCAATGTGTGAGTTGGACAAGAGGGTGCAAAGAGTATGTTGGGACTTGAGGTGGTGGTATGTTGGATAGGAATGAAGATGCATGGAAGGTGTTACAACGGGAACTCCTCCCACGAATAGAATCTTTTCGTTGAATCCATATTCAAGCTGATACGAATCCTAATCCCAGATTTCCTTGTTTGATTCAAACACGAAGCTAAAGCAATACATGAAAACGGAGACCAGAAAAGGCCAAAACCGAAGAAACAAACTAAACCGAACACAAACCCAACGGAGACCCAAAAGCAAACAACACAAAGCCCACCATTATCCTTGCCAAACAAACAACAGACCTAACAAAACACAAAGCAAGAAACAAAGCTGCAACCCCTCATAACACTAAACAAAAGCAACACACCAAAGCTGATATAACAGAGAAGAGCCTCAAGACCCAGAACTCTTAAGATTAACCACCAGACTAGAGCCTCAAAACCCAACAAACTTATGCTTAACCACCAGACTTATAATATGCAATAAACTTATGGAAAAATTGACTATTAATTTCCAGATATTATAATATTCACCATGTCCTCCGGATCACCTCCGGATGAGATGTGCAATTTCCCTTCTTCAGCACCTGATTCACGTCCTTCATGGACATCATGACCACTGCCCACTTCCTCTGCATCAGCTCTTACAAAACAAGAACCAATAGGCCCAATCAGTTGCCCAGACTTCATATTGTGAGAAGAAACAATACTACCACCCACCAAGCCTACTCCAGTCTGAATATTGCTCATTTCAGGCCCGTCAGAATTCAATTTGTCCACCACAACCATATCAGATCGGTCTTTTTTCATGCCCACAGATGGATCTCTTAACCGGCCTTCACAGCCCAGGATCGTTGTCCACTCTAGATAGGCCCTCATCCTTATGAAAAGAACTTTCAATTCCTCCCTTCAATTCCGAATTTAAAGAGGTATATGATAGAATATTTAAAATTCATAGAAGAAGGTATTGAGACAATTTATAAGACATTATTGGGAAAAACCAAAATTTTGGGTTTCTTCAAGTAGACAAAATATATATATATATATATATATAGAGAGAGAGAGAGAGAGAGAGAGAGAGAGAGAGAGAGAGAGAGAGAGAGAGAGAGAGAGAGAGAGAGAGAGAGAGAGAGAGAGAGAGAGAGAGAGAGAGAGAGAGAGATTTTTAAGTCAGTGCGTTGCATGTGGACCACTAGATTTACATGTTTTGACTTAAGTGTGTATGCACTGGTTAGTGTTTCTCCATAATCAATGGCCCACATGCAATGCACTGATGAAATTATATCAGTACGTAGTGACTAGAACGGGACCGTATATATATATTTGAAAAGAATAAAATAGTTTTTTAATATATATAAAAAAGGTGCTTTTCAAGTTTTGACAAAAAAATAAAAATAAAAAAATACAGCCTTCAAAAGAGTTTTTAAGATTAAAGAAGTTATTTTGTTTAATAGGAAAGCCCAATCAAACACACCTTCAGCACAACTTCATGAATTTTGAAACATGCTTGATACAATAAACTTAATTTAATAGATCGTGTTTGAGTTTTACATTGTGATACAATAAGTTTAACGGGTCGTTCTCGAGTTGAGCAAAAATTAATGGACCGTAATTGGATTGGTACAAACAAGATAACTCATATTAACATCTGTGCGGATCCAGGAATTTTAACCAGGTGTGGCACTTGAACAAAATAACAATTATATTATAAAAATACTAAAAAAATTAAGATTGTAGTAAAATGAGTTTTTTTACATAAAGAAAAATTGATGGTATATTGAAGTTTAGATAAAAGAAAACAAATAAAACACTTACCCAAGATGAACTAAATAATCTTAGGTTCAAAAAACACAGTATTAAAAATTAAACAATAACAAAAAAAAAAAAAAAAACCACATAGATAATGAAAAATTACAATATTTATTCTTATGTAAGAGAAAATGATGAGAGAGAAAGTTAGAAAGAGAAGCTCTAATCTTGTGCATGGCTATGGAGGAGATAGGTTAGCTCATGAGAGGTTCAAAGACTTTAGGGAGAATCTGGTGTCCATTTTTGTTGATAATCTTAATGATCAGGTGGATGCAATATGTATTTAGGGAATCTTCAAGCCGTTCAGCAAAGTCAGGGATGTGTATTTTACGGAGGTTAATAGTAAGAGAAAGATAGGCTATGCCTTTGTAAGGTTTGGTTCGATGGCAGAAGCGAAGAAGGTTGTTGGTTTGACTAATGGAATGCATGTCTATGGAAGTCCTATAAGGGTTAAGGTAGCTAAACATGGTTGGAACAGGAGAAGAAGGTCAAGCCAGAGTGATGGTAAGACAGATCGGGTATTCAAGGATGACCAAGTTTTGGAAAAAGAGAAATGTGTCCAAAGTTGGAAGGAGGGCCGAAATATGTCTTTTACGGAAGTGGTTGGAGGCAACAAGCAAAAGGATTATGCTCGAGAAAAAGGATCAGTCTGGAAGCATGAGGGGCAGAGCAAGCAAGACAAGAGGTGGATCCCAAAAATTGTTCTGAAGGAAAGTCACTCACCTGAAGCTCAGTGGTTAAAGTTTTGTGCTATAGGGGAACTGAAGAGTTTCTTGACGGTGGTGAATGTTAATCAAAGGCTTAAGAGCAGAGGCTTTCATTTTCAGTCTTCTTATATAGGAAGGAAACTCATCCTATGGAGGTTTGAGTCGCTTTATGACAGTGAAGGTTTTATCAATAACAGATTCTTCTCGGGCTGATTCCTTTATGTCAATGAGTAAATGGTCTTCTCGGATGACACTTAAGTCACATCCGGTATGGATCAGTTCAGGCGGGATTCTGTTGCACGTTTGGGCTAAATCTGCTTTTAAGCAAATTGGTGGTCTACTGGGAGAGGTTTTGTTGATCGACGATGAAGCCTCTAAGGGAATCAGGTTAGACATAGTGAGGATGTTGGTTTGCTTATCAAATGGGAGTACTCTTCCTCAGAAAATTTTAGTTCATGATGGAACCAAAAAATTTGAAGTCTTCGTGGAGAAGAAACTAAGACCAGTGGAAGATGGATGGCTAAAAGAATTCCTAGGTTTGAATCAAGTGAGTTTTTCAGATGGCGATGATGAAGATCCGAATGAGGTATATTCAAAGTCTAGTTTCTCGCTAAGGGAGGAAGATGTTTCCTCTTTCTCCAATTCCGAAAAGTGGTAGGAAAAAGAAAAGGAAAAGAAGGCTAGGGGTAGGCTAGCTTGTGATGGTGATGTTTGTGGAGATAATAATAGGCTGTAAAGTTTCACTTAGCTTAAAAGGAAAGGAGACAGACAATGGGGGAGAGCAGGGTCAACTATGGCACAAAGCAGCATAGAAAGGGTGGTATGGCCGAAATAGGAAAGAACATAGGCAAATGAAAATCTGTTTTTGTTCGAATTTTAAAAAAGAGACCAGATGAGGAGACTAATATGAAGTCTAAAATTGTCATCTCTCATAACATCAGGAAGCAGTCGTTTTCCTCATCATTTGATTCAAATGTGGAGAAGGGCCAATTTTTGGATTTTAAAATCTTGTGGGGTGAATGTTCAAAATGTAAATCTCTGGATATGGTGGCTTGCGATGATAGGCTAAGGAAGAAGGGGGCCCAATCCTTAAGCCCTCATGTTGTTCAGAGGAATGGGTCGGCAGATAGCCCAAATCATTTCTTGATGGATATAGGAGCATCTAATGGCCATAATTTAAATGAAATGGCTACTACTGAAACTGATAATCAAATGCTGGAGCTTTGAGCCTCACTTAATGTCTTGAATGGGAAAGGTCTAACTTGTCAAGTTTGTGGTGATCCAATTGATCCGCATAAGCCAGAAATAGCCAATATGAATCTGTAGTTGGCAAGAAATGGCTGCAAGGAATGCATTCTCCTAATGTTGAGGATGAGAAAGGGTTTTAATGAGAGAGAGTCTGGCTTTCTTGGCAGTAAAAGGGAGTCAGTCTGTAACCAATGACATGGTTTCAAGAAAGGATTTCCTAGATGGGTTGTTTTTTATCTTCATTGACAACCTGAATCCGGATGTGGAGTTAAAGGTGTTGTGGGATTTTTTCAAAGCTTTTGGTAAAGTGAGAGATGTGTTTCTCTCGGCTAGATTATGCCATAGAAGGAGCAGATTTGCTTTTGTTTGGTTTGGAACATGGGAGGAAGCCAACAAGGTAGCAAACATGGTGAATGAAAGACTAATTCGTGGGTGGCCTTTAGTTTTGAAGATGGCTGCTTTTGGGTGGAAAAATCGGAGTTCTTCGGTGATGAGACAGAGTGGTTCAAGAGTGGTGGATGGCGAGGTAAGTAAAAGAGTCGGTGAAGTTTACTGTGGTCGAGACAGAGGAGGTAGAGATCGAGAATATAAAGGTAACAAACAACAAGAACTTCATCTTGATAATCGTTCTTTTGCAATGGCGTTGAAAGGAAACATGGAAAAGGAGAAGAAACCGTTTAGATTGTTTTAGGAAGGAAATCCAAGTGCACAAAAGTGGCTTTCAAATTGTGCTATTGGTGAGCCGAAAGTTTTTTCTAGTGTCTCAAGTGTGAATAATCATTTATCCAACAGAGATTTTTTTTGGGATGATTGCTTCTCTTCAATGGAGAAGTGGTCCTCAAGGCTTACTTCTCAGTCCAAACCAGTGTGGATCGAGTTTTTGGGGGTTCCTTTGAATTGTTTAAGTGATTATTTCTTTTTAAAGGCTAAAGGAGTCCTTGGAGAACCTTTATTGATCGATTTGGACACTTCACAAAGAAGAAGATTGGATAAAGGAAGAGTGTTGGTGTTGTTTACATTCGGTGATTATTGTCCTGAGAAGATTGAGGTGGTTGAAGACAAGAGATCGTATTTTGTTTCAGTTGTGGAAGATTAGTTTCCGATGGAAATCCAATGGCTGGAAAAGCAATTGGGGTTGAAGATGGAGGCTTCTCACTCAATTTTGAATTCTTTTATGGATCTAGAAAAATGGGGGAATAAGTTTGAGAAAGGGGAGGGTGGTGGCCTTCCAGCGGGTTTGTAGAAGGAGAAGGAAAATTCCAATGGTTTTCAAAAGATAGGGGTATGTATAGCATCTCTTAGGTCTAGTGAGTAAGATGACAAGTTTGAGGGGGCTGGAAATCGAGATAAGGAGGGTGTAAAATGTGATGAGGAAGCTAGAAAGAGACAAAGCATGAGGGGCAATCTTAAGATAAGAAAAGCTAGTGAGGGTTTTCAAAGCATGAGGGTTGTTGGTACAAATGGTGGGGACACAAAAAAAAAAGTGAAGAGAGTGGTTCAGTTTTTCAAAGTAAAAGTATGGACAAAAGTATGGAAAGTTGTAAAATAGAAAGTCAAAACATAAGGGTCAATATAAATCTTAGAAAAGCTAGTGGGGACACCGAAAGGAAGGAGGAGAGGGAGGAGTGGGGTATAGTTGGAAAAGGTGATTTGGACTATTGTGATTCAATTGATCGGGTAATGGAGTCTTGTGTTGGGAAAGATGATAGAAGTATTAATATTGTGGGGTCTTGTGTTGGGCAAAGTGGTAAAAATGTTAATAGTGATGATATTTAGGTGGCTTCTTTAGGTAGTGTTAAAAGTGATTTGGCTAATAGACGGAGTATTAAGGTCTTTGGTTCGAAAGATGGGTCCTGTGGGGGTGTGAGTGTCTCTGGTAACCAAGTGGTGTATATTAATTTTGAAGAAGACAAAGATTTGAAGAGGGTTAATTTTGATGGTCCAGCTATTGATCTTTTTATCGATCTTGGGGATTTGGAACCTTTTGTTTAGAAAGGTAAGGTGGGAAATTCTACGGATTCTTTGTGCCCGTCTATTGCAAAGCGGAGTAAGAAGAATTTTTTCCCTTCAAGATCTTACAGAATGAAGACTAGAAGTGGGGCATGCAGATTCGACTTCAATGCATTAGATGATGTGTTATTGGACAATACTGCTGGAAGGAAAGAAGTTGTCAAAGACTAGTTTCTTTCTAGAGGTTCATGAGCTGTTTTCGGTCGGGTGTTTCTTCTGTGGTTTGGCTTCTTGGTTGCTGTTTGAGTCTCTTGTTTGGGTTGTTTTGTTGTTGTCTTGATTGGGTGCTTTTGGGAGTCTTGTTGCAGGCTTTGGTTAGGTGTATGGCTTCGTTGGCTTTTGTCTTTGTAGTGTGGTGTGGCTTTTGTGACTTGGCCTAGTTTGACCTCCTTAATAAACTTTTGCCATTCAAAAAAAAATATGGTTGCAAGGAGAGTCGACATTTACTGCTAGATAAGGAGTTACAGCTAAGTATAGAGAGCAAGCCTATGAATAGCCCTTCTATGCCATGGATACTGGAAGTTGAGCTCTCCAAAAGGGTGGAAGATGGTGTGTCAAGGGGGTACGATTTCAATGTTAAGAATGCTGAAAGAACATTTAAGGAGGTCAATGACGGAGAGAACACTAATGCTAGTTCGCCTGATTCGGGATGGAGCTTAGAGGTGGAAATAGCAAAGGTTTTAGAAGTTGGTTTCGCATTGGGATTTGATTTCAATGGCATAGAGTCGAAAATGATATAGGTGATTTCAAGAAAAGAAGTTGAAGACAATGACTTATTGGAAGCTACAGGCAGGTGATGTCCGGCTATGCCAAAAGGTATGGGTTTCTGGTGTTATATGATTATTTTGTCATGGAATGTGAGAGGCCTTGGAACAAGGGAAAAAAGGAGGGCGGTAAGGGGTTTGGTGAACTCTGTTAAACCCTCTATTCTTCTCATTCAAGAAACTAAGCTTAAAACTTTTGACAGTAATATTATTAGGAGCCTCGGTGGGTCTAGTCTTAATAGAGGGGTGGAGGTCAATGCTATTGGTATTGCTAGTGGTCTCATAAGGCTGTGGAATGAGGATTGCTTTAAAGTTCAAGATTGCATTACTCATAGACGTTGCATAATCATGGCTGGTACAGTGGTGAGTTTATACAAAACTGTAGTCATTTGTAATATATATGGCTCTTCTATTTAAGGTGAAAGAATAGAGTTATGGGAGTTTATCTTGAGAGTGCATAACGATCTTTCAAGAGTTTGGTGTATTGGGGGGATTTCAATACGGTGTTAGATGTGAATGAAAGAAAAGGCGATGGAACCTACTCGGGTGATATTAGGAGTTTTAACTGGTTTATCCTCCAAGCAAGATTGGTGGACATTCCCCTTCATGGCATAAGGTTTACCTGGTCTAATAACAGGGAAAGGGAGGCGTGGGCAAGGTTAGATAGGTTTCTTTTATCTCTCTAATTGTTGACTTAGATCCTAAGATTGGCGCAAAAAGGCTTGCCTTGGAGTTTGTCGAATCATAATCCTATCTTGCTTTATGAGACGAGTAGTAGCTAGGGTCCGAGTCCGTTTCGTTTCTTTAATTGGTGGCTTGAGGAAAAATCGTTGGTGAGTGAGGCCATTAAAGGTTGGAAAGAGTGCAAGGCGGGTGGGTCGAAAGGTTTTGTTCTTTTAAAAAAATAATTAAAGCCTCTAGAGAATGTATGAAGAAATGGTGTGAATCTAACAAAAGAAAAATGGTGGGTTCGAATAGCTTTGAGGAAAAGTTAAGCCAAATTGATAAAAGGGCTGTTGACAAAGGTTGGAATGATATTTTGAGAGTGGAACGGCTTCAATTATTGGAAGGTTTGTGGAAGAGTTTCTAGAGAGAAGAACAAAATTGGCGCCAAAAGTCGAGCGTAAGGTGGATCAAAGAAGGAGATAGAAATACAAAGTTCTTCCATTGTGTGGCTAATAGGAGACGAAGCCATAATCGTATTGGAGAAATTATTTTGAATGGTATTAGATGCTTAGAGGTTTCTTAAGTTAGAGATGAGATTTTTAACTTTTTCAAAAAACACTATGAGGCAGAGACATTAAGTAGACCGAGAATGAGAGGTGACAGTCTCAAGATGATTTCGGCTGAAGATAAGAGTGGCCTTGAGGGAGTTTTCAGAACGGAAGAGGTGTTGCTTGCCTTATTGAGTTGTGATGAGAATAATGCACCAGGGCCTGATGGGCTTAATTTGAACTTCATCAAGGCTAAATGGGGGGATATTGAACAAGACTTTATGAATTTCATTTCGGAATTCCACAACAATGGCTTAATTGTCAAGCATATAAACCTTACTTTTATTGCTCTAATACTGAAAGTGGGGAAACCAGAATGTATGACGGATTTTAGGCCTATCAGTCTGGTGGGGTCAATGTATAAAGTCCTCTTAAAGACTCTAGCAAATAGGCTCAGGAAAGTGATGGATTCGATAATTAGGGAAACTCAGATGACGTTCATTAAGGATCGTCAAATTATAGATAACTTTGTGATTGCGAATGAAATCATTCACCATTGGAAGAAAGATAAGGAAGGGGGTATTCTTGTGAAGCTGGACTTTGAAAAGGCCTACGATAATGATGACCATGGTTTTCTGGATCATATGATGGAAATAATGGGATTTGGGGAAAGGTGGAGATAATGGATTAGAGTGTGCATTTCGACTCCTTTGATGTCAGTCTTCGTAAATGGCAGTCCTACAGCGCAATTCGGAATAAGGAGGGGGTTAAGGCAAGGTGACCCGTTATCTCCCTTTCTCTTTAATATTGTGGTGGAAGGGTTAAATTGCTTGCTCCAGAAAGCTTGTCATTTAGGTATGATCAAGGGTGAGACTTTTGGAGGTGATGACACCCAGATTTCGCATTTGCAATTTGCAGATGATATGATCCTCTTCATTAAGCCTAAAGTGGAGTACTTGTGTAATTTAAGGAGGATTTTGAGGTGTTTCGAGTTGGTGTCGGGTCTTTGAATCAACTTTCATAAATCGTGTGTGGTAAGAGTTGGAAAGAATATGGAAGGGGAAACCGAACAATGGGCTTCGATTTTCAGATGTAACAAAACCTCTCTTCCTATTATGTATGTTGGTTTGCCGCTAGGGGCTAGGCCGTCTACTAAGTCCTTTTGGGATCCCATCATTTCAAAAATTGAGAGTTGCCTCGCTTTATGGAAAAATAAGTTTTTATCTAAAAGTGGGAGGTTGGTTCTAATTAAAGCGATTATGTCAAGTATACTGAATTATTTCCTTTCGGTCTTCAAAATCCCTGTGAATGTTGCCCCAAGAATCGAGAAGCTCCAAAAAAGTTACTTTTAGGGGGATGGGATTGAAAAGAAGAAGCTTCATGGGTTAATTGGGTGGAGGTTTAGGGGTGGGGAGAATCGTTGATAAGAATAAAGCCTTGCTTGCTAAGTGGATTTGGCACTTCGGAAGAGAAACTGACTCTCTTTGGAGAAGAGTTATTTGTGTCAAATACAAGATTCAGCCTAAAGTGCTTGATTGGGAGTGGCGGCACTCTAGAAAGAACTCTTCTTTCATCAAAAGAGTTGGTAGCCTGTTGAAGGTGGGCAATTTATCTGCAATGCTATTAAGGTATAAAATGAAAATGGTTTTAGGCATCGGTGACAGGGTGTCTTTACGGACTGTAAAAATATATGATAACATTCATCTGATGGATGCTTTCCTAAGAATGCATGCTTTAGCAGTGGATAAAAAGGGTGTTATCAAGGATTATGGCAGATGGGAGGGTCAGACCTGGGTTTGGGATATTCAGCTGAGAAAGCCTCATTTCGACTGGGAGAAGGACCAGTGGCAGATGCTTAGTGCTTGCCTTGACAGCACTCAGTTGCGACCCCAAATGGCTGATACCATTGCTTGGGAAGAGAATGTTGATGGGTTATTTTCTGTAGGCTCCTTTAGGAAAGGCATTGAGAGACTTCGGTTTGACAATTCGACGGTCTTAAAAGACATTTGGAAGGGTATTTGTCCTGCAAAGATTGAAATCTTCCTTTGGCAGGTGCTAAAAGGTCGTGTTTTTGTGAAAGGTGTTTTGTACAAGAGTGGAATGGACCACATAGAGGACTTGAATTGCTTCTTGTGTAGAGTAGAGGCTGAGACAATTGATCACTTATTTCTTAAGTGTAGTTGGACAAGATGAGTGTGGGAGTTTTGCATGAGTTGGTGGGGGCTCAATTGGTGCCCAAGCGAATCGTTCATGGTCTGGTTTAGAGCTTGGAGAGGCTTGTGTCCAAATACCAATTCTGATAGAATTTGGTGCTCCATGTTCTTTGCGGTTTCTTGGACTGTCTGGGAAAGTCGTAATCAAACGGCCTTTGATGCAAAACTAAACTCCATTGATTAGGTCTCGGATTTGATAAAATTCAGGATGATATGGTGGTTCAAACATTTCAAAAAGGGTTCTTTTGATCCAGTGACAGCTCTTATTCAAAACTTCCAAGATCTGTGTGTTGAAAGAAGAAAGGTTAGTTCTAAAAGCATTTGTGATTGGATTCCTCCTAATATGGACACCTTAAAGTTTAATGTGGATGGTTCCTCTAAGGGAAATCCGGGTCCAGCGGGTCTTGGTAGGGTGTTGAGAGACTCGAAAGGTTCTATGGTTTGCATGTTCTCCCAATTTGTTGGGGATATCAACTCCAACATTGTTGAGATTTTGGCGATAAAGAGGGATGTCCAGCTGGTAGCCTCAAAGTCTATGCTTGCTCATCAGGATATTCTCATCGTGAGTGACTCCAAAACTGCTGTGTCTTGGGTCAATGAAGGTGCTTTTGGTAGTCTAAATCATTTCAACTCCGTCTATGATATCTGCAGCAACCTCAAGTCGCTTCCTCAAGTGTCCGTTGTTTTCAATTCTAGATCCTTCAATGCCTTTGTGGATAGCCTTGCGAAAAAGGGATCGGGGTCGTGCACTGAGTGGGATTTCACTCATTGGGGCGAATTGTAGTGTTCGGTTTGCTTGTGTTGTTTTCCTACTCATGTTCTGGTGCTTTTGTGGTTGTGGTTTGTAGCTTTGTGTTTTTTGGGCTTTTACTCCCCTTGTGTTTCTTCCGGCTTTGCCGATGAATAAATTCTTGCCTTTCAAAAAAAAAAAATTATTCTTATGTAATATAATAAATTACAATCTAATTTTATAATAAGAAGTTTTGTTTTGTATTTATAATGAATTCACTTTAAATTTATATAAAAATAATTGATTAATAAATATTACTAGACATGTTTTTTTTTTCCTTCTAATTATTGATAAATTATTGATTTATTGATTCTAAATAAATTAAAACTATAAAATAAAGAAAAATACTAAGAATAAAATAAAATGAATCATAATAATAGATGGACTATTTTAATATAATAAATTAAAATTTGAGATTTTAGGGGGGTTTATTGATTGGAAACTAAAACTATTAGAAATAATATAAGTTCAAAATAATAATAGATAATTTAATATACAATATCTATTAATCCGGAACCAGATATTTTTTTAAAAGCTTTCGCCATTAATAGGATTCGAGCCACTAACCAGGGAGTCATTTACCCAAGCCTAAGTTCGTCCATCTACCAGCTGATCTACATCCCTGTTGGCTAATAGATAATTTAATATAAAATAAATAGAGAAAATGGATTGTTTTGTTCCAAAAGGTTGAGAAAGGAATTGTAAATGGTGAACCACCACCACTACGGTGGAAGTGAGACACAATACCAGCTTTACTATGAAGTGTTTTGTTATAACTTATCAAAGCAATTATTTAATATTTTAATATATATAATTGAAAGCAAAATCAATTTTTTATTAAGAAAAAAAAAAGTTGAGATAGGGCACCGACCTCACCTGGTCTAAAGGTGGGTCCACCCCAACACTACTACAAAAATGTTAAAAGACATCACTAGATTTCACTAAAAGAAATCGGTTTTTGGTAACCGATTTAAAAAAAGCTTTTAGACATCGGTTTTTAAGAAAACCGATATTAAAAAAAAAATGTTTAGACATCGGTTTTTATAAAAACCGATGTCTTAAATTTTGCATTGAAAAGACAACGTTTTTTATAAAAACCGATATTAAAAACAAGCGTTTAGACATCGGTTTTTATAAAAACTGATGTGGATTCAAAAGCAAAATTCTGCATTGCAAATCTGACCTATATCCACATTCAAGTGTGCATCTCTAAAAATACTCAACGTTATTTGCTCAAATTTTGACACAAGAAAGTAGACATACAAACAAACACTTTTAAAGCAGAAATTATTCCAAAAATCGATTTGGAAAAGTGTGAAAATGAGCGATGAAAACAGCTCACTCGCGGATTCGCGAATCGCTTATGACCTTTGACTGAATAATTGATCATAACTTTCAAAATACCGCCCGGAATTTTACATTCTATATACCGTTGGATTCGTATCAAAAAATTGAAGAATCCAACATGGGAAAAAAATTTATTTTGTTGCCAAAAGATACAGTTTTAAGGAAAAAGTTTGCATAAAAATATCTCCAATCGCTTCAATTCTGACCTTTGACTGAATAATTGATCATAACTTTCAAAATACCACCCGGAATTTTACGTTCTATATACCGTTAGATTTGTATCGAAAAATCAAAGAATCTAACATGGATGAAAAAATTTATTTCATTTCCAAAAGATACAGATTTAAGGAAATATTTTGCACAAAAATATCTCCAATCGCTTCAATTCTGACCTTTGACTGAATAATTGATCATAACTTTCAAAATACTGCCCGGAATTTTATGTTCTATATACCGTTGGATTTGTATCGAAAAATCAAAGAATCTAACATGGATGAAAAAATTTATTTCATTTCCAAAAGATACAGTTTTAAGGAAAAAGTTTGCACAAAAATATCTCTAATTGCTTCAATTCTGACCTTTGACTGAATAATTGATCATAACTTTCAAAATACTGCCCGGAATTTTATGTTCTATATACCGTTGGATTCGTATAAAAAAATCAAAGAATCCAACATTGATGAAAAAAATTATTTCATTTCCAAAAGATACAGTTTTAAGGAAAAAGTTTGCACAAAAATATCTCCAATCGCTTCAATTCTGACCTTTGACTGAATAATTGATCATAACTTTCAAAATACCGTCCGGAATTTTACATTCTATATACCGTTGGATTCATATCAAAAAATTAAAGAATCCAACATGGATGAAAAAATTTATTTCTTTGCCAAAAGATACAGTTTTAAGGAAAACCTTTGCGTAAAAATATCTCCAATCGCTTCAATTATGACCTTTGGCTGAATAATTGATCATAACTTTCAAAATACCGCCCGGAATTTTATGTTCTATATACCGTTGGATTCGTATCAAAAAATAAAAGAATCTAACATAGATGAAAAAATTTATTTCGTTGCCAAAAGATACAGTTTTGTGGAAAAGATTTGCACAAAAATATCTTCAATCGCTTCAATTCTGACCTTTGACTGAATAATTGATCATAACTTTCAAAATACTGCCCGGAATTTTATGTTCTATATACCGTTGGATTTGTATCGAAAAATCAGAGAATCCAAAATGGATGAAAAAATTTATTTCATTGCCAAAAGATACAGTTTTAAGGAAAAAGGTTTACACAAAAATATCTCTAATCGCTTCAATTCTGACATTTGACTGAATAATTGATCATAACTTTCAAAATACCACCCGGAATTTTACATTCTATATACCGTTGGATTCGTATCGAAAAATCAAAGAATCCAACATGGATAAAAAAATTTATTTCGTTGCCAAAAAATACAGTTTTAAGGAAAAAGTTTACACAAAAATATTTCTAATTGCTTCAATTATGACCTTTGACCTAATAATTGATCATAACTTTCAAAATACCGCCCGGAATCTTACGTTCTATATACCGTTGGATTCGTATCAAAAAATCAAAGAATCCATCATGGACAAAAAAATTTATTTCCTTACCAAAAGATACAGTTTTAAGGAAAGAGTTTACACAAAAATATCTCCAATCGCTTGACCTTTGAGTACTCATGAATAATTGATCATAACTTTCAAAATACTCCCAGAATTTTACGTTCTTTATACCGTTGGATTCGTATCAAAAAATCAAAGAATCCAACATAAATGAAAAAATTTATTTCGTTGCCAAAAGATACAGTTTTAGGGAAAACATTTGCACAAAAATATCTCCAGCAGAACACAAAACCACACAATAAAAATGAAATGAAAAATAAACACACCAATAAAATTTATTTAATATATATATGTTTGTAGTAGAAATTAGAATTTTGATTAGTTGAGTAAATTTAAATTTATCAAACAAGTTTTTTTTTATTTCTAACAACTCATATAGGTTATATATAAATATTGTGCAGTTGTTAACACATCCAATCTTGTAGTCAGGTGGTAAAGGCTTACCATTTTGACTTTGAGGTTGCAAGTTCGATTCCTAATAATGACAATTCATTATTATAAGAGGTAGGGTTGGCCGATGGTGGCCGGACGGTGGAGCAGGCCGGCGACGGTGGGATTAATATTTGTATTACATCAATTTTACATCAGGGTTTTTAAATCGGTTTTAACTAAAACCGATGTCTTTTCTCCTGGGTTTTTAAATAGGTTTTAAGTAAAACCGATATCTTTTCTCCTGTTTTACATCAGTTAAAAACCAATGTCTTTTGCGCTTTTTTTCTAAATCACTCAAAAAGACATCGGTTTTAAAATTTTCAAAAACCAATTTCTTCCATATAAAAAACCCGATTTCTTTTGCATTTTTTGTAGTAGTGCAATAACACGCCTAGACCCAGGGGCGGCTCAACAGTTTTTGAGGCCCTAAGGGAGGAAAAAAAAGGCCCCAATTAAATATATATAATAATAATAACAATAATAGTAATAATAATAATAATAATAATAATAACAACAATAATTAATAAAAATTAACTTTTTGTTCGATCTTTTGAGATGCAAAATTTTTAATCAAACTTTTGTATTCAAGATTTTCTAAAATTTCTTTTTCAATAAATAAAAGAGCTAATCCATTTAATCTTTCTTGTGACATAGTTGATCTTAAATAAGTTTTTATCAATTTTAATTTTGAAAAACTTCTTTTAGCCGAAGCAAATGTCACAGGTATTGTTAATAATATTCTATAGGATATATATGTATTTGGAAAAGAATCAATTTTTTTTTTATAAAAAAAATTTATGTTTCAACTGCGGTTTGTATTTTACTATCCAAAATCTCTCTTAAGATTTTTAACTCAAAAAATAAATCAATACCATCTATATCAGAACAACTATCATGTTTTAAAATACATTCAAGATTAAGACAATACATTTTTAAATTATCATCATCTAATGATTTTAATTTGTTAATATCAAATAAAAAACCAAAAATCTCTTTAAATTGTTGAAATTGCTCAAATCTACTATGGATAGAGGAAATTGCCTGATCTATAATATATAAAAAATAATTAACTTTAAAAGAATCTTCAGGTGATTGAAAGCTCATAGACTCACCGTTAGTATTTTCATCAAATTGTTTTTTTCTACGAGGTATACGTTTTTGTTCAAATACAGGTTGAATTCCCATTTCACATGCAATCTCTTTAGCTGAAACTAATGTTGATTTAAACCCTTCTTCTCTGTAATTTTTTTTTTTAAAAAAAATCATCAATCTGTTCAATTGATCTAACGCAATATCAATAGACATATCTCTTTTTTTTTGTAAACTTTTACTAACTAAATTAACAGCAAACAAAATATCATACCAAATAACAATACCCAACAAAAACTCATAGTTTCCTACATCATGTTTTGCTAAACTTTCCGCATCACTTTTTGCCTTTGGATCATTAGTAGTTTCGGCTAATTCATCTAAAGCGTCTCATATTTGTGAAGCTTAGTATCTTATGGCTTTAACACTTTCTACACGACTCTCCCATCGAGTTTCTAATAGTGGCTTAATAGTTAATGAGGGAACGTAATCTAATAAAATTTTCCACCGTTTTGTTGAAGAAGAAAATAAAGAATATATACGTTGTACAACCTCAAAAAATGAACTAGCTTTATTACAAGATATTGCCATATCACTAAGTACTAAATTAAGACTATGATATCCACATGATGTATAAAATGCTCTAGGATTTATATCTAACAATCTTTTTTGTACACCTTGTCGCTTACCTTTCATATTTGATCCATTGTTATATCCTTGTCCTCTAAGATCATCGATACTAAGATCAAGCTTTTCTATTATTTTCATAAGTTCATTAAAAAGTCCTTTTCCTGATGTATCTTCTACTTGAATAAACTCTAAAAAATATTCTTCTAGTTTTACCAGAAGTGAGAAAACATTTACGTATTGAATTACAAGGGTCGTTTGCTCCTGATGACTTACATCTGGAGTGCAATCAAGTATAACCGAAAAATGCTTTGTTTCTTTTACCTTTTTAATAACTGTGTTTTTTATTTCAGATGCTAACAAACCTATCAATTCATTTTGTATATTATGTCCAAGGTAATGATTCACCATCTCACCATCTTTGATACGACGAACATGCTCTTGCATAAATGGATCAAATTCAACTATCATTTCAATAAAGCTTAAAAAATTTCCATTATTTTCTTGATATATTTTCTCATTTTTTCCCCCAAATGCCATATTATTTTTGGCAAGTCTTTTTACAAGAGCAATTATCCTAACCAACACATTTTTCCAATGTTCTTTTTCTCTATCAATTTGCTCTTGAATTTTAGAGTCAATCGTCTTGTTCCTTGCTAGTCTTGTTTCCAAATCAATCCAAAGACCCATATTTGTGATATGTTCATTTGATGTTTCATGACTTTTAAGTTTTGCAAAATGTTATTCCAATCACTAGTCCCCTCATTACTTAACTAATGTTTGTTAGAATGAGAGCTAAATAATTTACAACATAAACAAAATACCTTATCCAAATCTTTTGAATAAACCAACCATTTCCTATCATATTTTTCTCCATTTGATAGCACTCGGTTATAATATGTACTAGAAAATTTTCTACCATTCTCATCCCTAGGAAATTCTAAAAAAATTTCTCTAATTGGACCATTTTCTACCAATAAATCTTGTAATTTCATATCTATTTCATTATATCGTCCTAAATCATATATATCTTGAATAGATAAGTCAGGGGTTTCTATTCTAATAGTATATTCTTCCAAATCTTTGTCACACACATCTTCAATATCAACCTTATCAGGTTGTCTTGTTTCATTATGTATTAACTCCTTATCAGAAGAATTATTATTTTTATTATTATTAACAACAAACCTATCCCTTGCTCCCTTTTGAGATTCAATCAATTCCTCTGTTTTTCTTTTCTTTTGACGTTTCTGAAAACCAGACTCAAATGTTCTTACAAACATTTTTATTCAAAATATAATTAAAGCTAATATATATTTAAAGATAAAGCAATTTATAACTAAAAAATAAAAATAAACGATAGAACCCGATTACTCCAACTAAATTGGAATTAAAAATTTTCTTCTTGCAATATAATATGTAATAGTCTAATAGATAAACAACACAATTAGTAAGTAGTTATAACCAAATGAAAATTAACCACTTGATTTATCAAACAATTAGAAAAAATTAAAACAAAAACTAAATTTTTAAATTTTAATTTTACTTGTCGGAATCTCTTTAGCTCTTCTTAAAGATAAATAGATAATATAAATAATATAAATAATATATTTAAAGAATGATTGTAGAGATTTAACTTGTAATTTGTAAGAACAAAAACTTTTAGACAAAAAGAGTTATAGTTGTAGTGATGTATTGCTGTGCTTGATTGTTGTAGACAAATAGAATTTTTTTTTAATATATATAGACAATTTGTAAACAGTAAAAATAAAAAAATGGGGAGAAGTTTAAGGGTTTTTTTTTTTTTTTTTTTTTTTAAATAATAAAAATGGTTTTTTAAGGGGATAATCAAAATGCTTGAAAAGTGGATTAAGGATACTCTGATAATCAATTATGATTTCCAACGGTTATCTTTTTAATAAATATTTATAATATTATTAATATTATCCTATTTTATAGGTTTTAAAAAATTCCTATTTTCACCACCCCCACAACACTTGACATGTGTCAAGGGAGGGGTATTTTTGTCCAAAAACTATTATGTATTTAGACAAAAATACCCTCTCCCTGGACACATGTTATGTGTTGGGAAGGGGGGTGAGCAAAAATGGACTCCTTTTTGAGGCCATAAGCTCATGCTTTGGTTGCTTTGCCCAATAGCCGACACTGCCTAGACCAAGTTGGTCCTTCACCCCTTCCTTCTCACCAACTTAATTATCCCCAAAACTCATCAAACTCATTGAAACTTTTCACCACCTTAACTTCATCATCATTGTCGAACATAATTTCAACACAAAACACAGACCCCACGTCCCCACCTGAGCCAGAGATTCAATGTACTAAGTTTTAATTATATTATCCTGCATAAATGGAAGTTTTAATTATATTATCCTTATTTTCATCACTTTAGAATAAAAACAAATCAAGCTTGTATGGAGGAGGGTAATCATTAAGTCCATAATACCGTAATATCAACCGACAAGTGGTTGCCTTGGTAGTCGAATGCTTGGGATGAAACCCAAGTCCTTGGTTCTACTTTTGGCAATTACCTTGAGGCCAACCATCAAGGCGCTAGCTCAGCTAGTGGAATGACGAGTTTGAGGCATGGATAACTCCTAGGTCAGCAGTTCGAATCATACTTAGACGAAGGCGAGTTCTGATTTACCCATTTGTATCTTTGTGTGGCTTGAGGTGTGAACCGGGGTTTCCTATCTGTCCTACTCCACAACAACCAACAAATAGGCCATGGCGTATCATGCAGTTGGGGGAGGACAGACGGATAGGTGTCCGGACGAAGTCTGGGATCCTTGATACCAATATATATATATACACCGTAATATCTAAAAAATAAAAAATCTTCACCTTTTCATTTACAAAGGTTGGTTTGTATTTTTTTTTTTTCGTTAGGCCCATAATACCGTAATTTCTAAAAATAAAAAATATTAACCTTTTTCATCTACAAAGGTTGTTATGTAATTATCAACCTTTGTAGATGAAAAGGTTGGTAGGTAATTACTATATGTAAATACGAAGTGAGCCAGTGAGGCGACCGTAAATGATTGACGTGAAAGACACACCACAATCACCAAAATTTTATTGGTTATTTTAATGCTAAATAATTAAGCAATAAATAATCTAATTATTACTTCAGACAAGTGTCCGTTTTCATACCCTCCCGATGGGACAAGGATCCTCTCCTCACCTCACCTTTTCCTCACCTTTTCCTAACCTTTTTAAAGCATGTGATTGGTTGTTCATAAAGTGTCAATCACATCCTCACCATTCATTCATTACAATGTTTATGTGTCATAAGATTAAGTGATGTGAAGATGAGGTGAGGTGAGGAGAGGATCCTTATCCCTCCCGATGTGTGTTGGTGGTGAAGGACACTTATTGATGAGCTTAGTAATATCCCAAGTTTGAGTCATTGTCACCCCATGTAGTATATATAATTTTTTTTAAACAAAGGGTTAATTGCACAAACTTTCTCTAAGTTTAACTGTAGTTCCACCCATATTCAACTTTTCCTTTTACACAGACATTTCCTGCAAAATGTAAACCACCCTTAGAAATATTGTTTGACTAACAGTATCGCATGAAAAGCTAAAAATGCCCCTTAGTTGTACTGTAAATTAGGTTGACAGGACCTAACTTTGGAAAATAACAATTTTACCCAAATCGTTATATAATTATAAACTGACCTAGAATCAATTCACCTTATTCTTCGCTTGCTGCCACCATATGTTATTTTTATCTCTTATCGTATATGATGTGTAAAATTGTGTTATAAAAACTGAACTCGCAAGAGATAAGTATATTAACAAGTAGAGATCGTTCCCACGAGGAAACGTGATTTATTGACTAAAACCAATTCTAATTTTAATTAAACAAAAAGTAGCCAAGAGATTGATTTGATGAATGAATTAAACTAAAACATAACTAAATTATATTAAACTAAAGAAAGCAATTGAAAGAAAGTTGGTTTATGATCAATGGAGAGAAAACACTAGGTCATCAATGATCCCCAATTATAAATACTCAATGTATGGAATTAACTTTGTAAAATAAATTTAATTATTAATTCAAGGGTTCATTCTTAATCTTTAATATGACTATTACCGTATGATCGCAGAATGAGTCACGTATTCCCAATTATCATTCACCTTTGGTTTATGGTGTGAACAATGACTAGTTTCCCGTTAAACACAAGAAATAAGAACCAAATTCTACACTTTGCTTGGTCTATGCTAAAGATAAAATTATTCATTCAAGTGAGCATTAATCAAGATTAGGTTTGGTAAATACTCTAACCCTAATTCTCAAATAATCTTAACCCTAAATTCATGCCAACTAATCATCCACCCTTGGTCTATGGTGTGAATAAAAATTAAAACTAATAAGGAATTAAGAAGTTAAGCATAATGAATGAATCGAGAATTGAATTGATAAAATAATAATTAATGTATACACGAGCATTCACAAAAGTTTCACATTGATTCTCTAGTTATGAGATTAGTTACACATGATGAAAATAATAAGAGAAAAGATAGAAAAGATAAAACCCATCTTGGCCTGGATTGTGGTAAATGCATGGAATCGGCTAAAATGTACCACTGGATAGATTGCAGTTGGGGGTCTTGCATGGACAGCGACCTATGTGGCAACTTTTGACATTTTTGCCCTTTTCTTCTCATTTTCGCTCCTTTTTCTCAATATTTATTCTTATTTTTAATTTATATTTAATATTTATTCTTAGTATATTTATTCTTAGTTTTAATTTATATTTAATATTTATTCTTAGTATATTTATGGTTAGTTTTGAAATTAAATATTTATGATTAGGTTTTATTTTTAATATTTATGCTTAATTGCTTAGTATTTTTATTCATAGGTTTTATATTTAATATTTATGCTTAGTATTTAATTTCAATATTTATTTTTAGGTTTTACTTTATATTTAATACTTACGCTTAGGTAGTGAGGTTTTATATTTGTGCTTAGTTTTTAAATTTAAATTTTTATGCTCAATTTTTAAATTTATATTTTTTTTTGCTTGATAATTCATAAAATTATATATATATATATATATATTACTTTATATTTTTTTGCTCAAAAATCAAAATGGTGAATTTTTATATTTATAGTTAATTACTTAATTTCAATTACACCATTATTATTTATGCTTAGTTTTAAAATTAATTATTTATTATTAGGTTTTATATTTAATATTTATGCTTAATTGCTTAATATTTTTATTCTTAGGTTTTATATTTAATATTTATGTTTAGTTTTTAAATATTTATTCTTAGGTTTTACTCTACATTTAATATTTTTGCTCGGATATTTATACTTGGTTTTTAATTTTAACATTTATTCTTAGGTTTTACTTTATATTTATTATTTATGCTTAGTTTTTAATTTAATATTTATTCTTAAGTTTTACTTTATATTTAATATTGGGTTTTTAGCAAAAATGCCCTATTTTAGGGATTGAATTGCAAATCTATCCTAAAACCAAAATAAATTGCAAAACTGCCCTGAAATGACCTTGTTACCCTTAACATGAAAAAACCCAATTTCACTCATATTTGCCCTAACCTTCCCAAACCCTCTTGCCACCCCATCCCGATATCTACCTATCACATTCCAGCCATCGCCGCCAACATCGTCGTCGAGTTTACATCCCTCCAGCCGCCGTCGTCGACTTCGCCTTTGTCGAACATCACGCCCTCTTAGTCACAACGTGTTCGTTGGCTTCGTCAACGAGTTGCAACGTCAACAGCAGCATCAACATCTCCCCGTCTTCGTCTTTGTCGCAACATCAACAGCACGTCGGCGTCGTCTCTGCCCATCTTCTCATTCCGACGCAGCAATACATCGCCGATTTGGGTTCCATTTAAGGTATTTTGAGTTTCGAACCCTAACATTTAGGATTGTATGGTTTTGATTGAAATTGTTGTTAGGGATTTCAATTTTTTTAGTAGTGATTGTTGTTTGGGTTTGGGTTTTCAATTTTATTTAGTTGAAATTGTTGCTTGGGTTTTCAACTAACTGCACATAAATTCTATTCGAATTTGAAACCTTCTATTCTTAGATATGTTAGACTAATTTTATAATTTGTTTATGAGAATAGGCATGTACATGATTGATTTGGATTCATCTTGTCATTAATAGCCATTAGCATGATTTTGATTGTATTGTTGAGACCATTTCAAAGGCTGTTGGAATACTCTGTTTTGACAGACCAGTCTGGGTTCATGGAACGTTTAGAGCTGATTGTATATTTTTAAAAATTATGAAAGTTTACATATAGATAGGTTTCTATGTCTACTGCAACTCTGCAAAATTTCGTGATTTTTACATGTATATAAATATCTTTATAAATTCCGGAGTGGACAGAGGTCGGGATTCGTTGTCTGCTGGACAGATTTGAGAAAACGAGAAAAGAATGGATTTTGCATATCCTAATGATCATAGATTAATTTAATAATTTTACTGCAGCATCTCCTATATGTCTAAATTATTCATGTCAAATTTTATAAGATTTAGTGATGTAGGGAATTAATTAAAAATCATAGATCAGAGTATGGTCAATTCTGAAATTCTGGAACTAGTTGATCGAGAGAGCAGGTTATAAGTTTTGTTCGGCGCATCTGTTTTGTTAACAATTTTCATATCACGGTATATTCAGCATTAAAGTTTTACGTACTTTATCATTTTGTAGGCAGTTATCTGCTTGGACGGGGATGGTTGCAAAATTCGAAGTGGATCCACAACTATCGAGGCAGACTCACATTATTGAGATAACAAAACATGTATTTCTTTCATTGGAGTGTGTCAAAATTAATCTATTAGAGTTCCATAGCTCACTGACAATTATTTTTCAGGTCTTTAGGCCATCCAAACTCCTCCAAGAATGCCAAAACGACCCCGTTCGACCAACTGAAACCAGTCTGCATCAAAACATACCACAAAAATGTTAGTAGGAAGAAAAAACTGATGAAGAAAAGTTTTTTAATGTATTGCAATGTAATTGTACTGCCTGGGATTTGTATTCACCCATCACCACCCAAATCAAGGGAATGGGTATACCACAAACCAACTTTTGTTATCTAAACAAGTGCCATGTAAAAATATTAGTCGAAGGTAATTCAGTTGAAAATGATTGTAATTAACAGATTATTAGTTTAATTAATGAGATTTCTATTTATATCCACCGTGGTAGTAATTGTATGTGAAATGAAATGATGGGAGTTGAGAAGTGTTGTAGATATTGGGAGTGTCTTGTTTGCAGATACATAAAATGATATGGATTTGTTGAAAATATAAACAATACTAATGCCAAATTTTTTATAAATTCAGTTACCATCTAGTTCATTTTGATTAAAAAAAAGTAGGAGTGTTGCTGTCAGAAAATGTATAAACAAATCAACATTTATGTATATAACTGGCAGCAATGTTGCAAATCAAATCAAAACAACATTTATGTATGGCATGGCAAGGCAAGAATTTTAATAGATGGTATGATTACATTCACTAGTAAACATGGTCTGGTAAATACGAAACATAAAAATACATAAACCTTTTTTTTTTTTTTAATTTATTTTTTAACTGTTCTTGTGCTTCGGGTCATGACTGACCCGATATCGGGTCAAGTGTGACCCGAAGCACAAATCTACCCGAAGCCATGAATTTGTGCTTCGGGTCATGACTGACCCGATATCGGGTCAGGTGTGACCCGAAGCACAAATTCATGGCTTCGGGTTCCCCCCAACCCGAAGCCATGAATTTGTGCTTCGGGTCATGACTGACCCGATATCGGGTCAAGTGTGACCCGAAGCACAAATCTACCCGAAGCCATGAATTTGTGCTTCGGGTCATGACTGACCCGATATCGGGTCAGGTGTGACCCGAAGCACAAATTCATGGTTGGAAAATGATGGAGGAATTAGGGACAATTATTATTAAGGGCAGTTTCATCTTTTAGGGGCAATTTTGCTATAAAAATAATTGATAGGGTATGTTTGCAATTTAGGCCCTCAAATAGGGCAATTTTGCTAAAATCCCTTTAATATTTATGCTTTGATAGTTTGATATTTATGCTTAGTTTTTAATTTTAATATTTATTCTTAGGTTTTACTTTATATTTAATATTTATGCTTAGATAGTTATTATGTATTTTATTTTATTTTATATATTTATGATCAAAAATCAAAATGGTGAATTTCTATACTTATAATTAATTTCAATTACACCATTATTATTTATGCTCAATTTTTAAATTTAAATTAAATATTTATACTAATTTGAACTTTATTTAAATTTATGCTGCATTAATGTATTTTATTTTATTTTATATATTTATGCTTAATTAATGACTAATGCATTAATATTTATATTGTAGGAAATTGATCATAATCATCCTATGGATGGTTTTAACATGGACAATGGTGACTTTAACCTTTATACACCAGGAGACTGTTACCTATCCGGCAACGGGAGCAGGTTCTTCCTCCTCCGCACCGACATCACGTCCCAGAAAGATTACATCTAAGGTATATTTTTTTATTTAATTTTTCTTTATAATAATAATAATTATTATATTATAATTTTTAAAATTTATTAATATTTTTTTTTTGGACATTAGTCAAAAAGTCAAAGGGTGTGTGAGTGTTATTATTATTATATTTTTCTAGTTTTAATGCAATTATGTATATAATTAGGGTAGGTAAGTGTAATTTTTCCTAGACGTCCATCTCACTTCCGTCAGCTTCTACCAATAAATGAAAGTTCAAGGGGTTTAATGCCAGAAAAAAAAGTTTAGGGGGCACTTTGCTTTTGCGCTATAAGTTCAAGGGCATTGGTGCTATTAACTCTTTAATTAATGATAGTGCATTGTCACCATTTTCACCACTTATATATTATATTACAAACTCCTACGTACCCACTACACTAGTAGTGGTTGATGCCCCTCCCTGGTATTTAAAATATCTTTTGTTGTGGCACCAGGCAGATTTAATAATTGACATAAAATATGACTCTCGACACAAAGATGATAATTTGCTTTACTTTTATTAGATTAGATATCAAATTAATTTGATTAATTCGCTTTACTTTTAAGCCTAGCCTCTTTTCCACGTAGATATGATTTCGATGGTGAGAACCTGCAAAACAGAAACTTGTCAGGAGTGCCCGTGTTGGTAACCAGCGTGGCGCTCCGACACGTACTCAAGCCAGCCAATTGCTGCTCAAGGAAAAGGACTATATTTCACAAAAGAACAAGATGGAATTAATTTCAGCTAAGCAAGAAAAACAATATTGCCTACCTTAGTATATTGTGTTTTACATAAAGCTCAAGATATTGTCGAGCCTAGATGTTTAATAATTGAGAAAGCATGATGAATGATGAATGATGATCACCTCCACTTTTATTATCAAATTATTCAATTCTTTAAAAAAACATCCACTTGAAAGTCGTTCATCATTATTTGCACTCAATTGCTTTCTAATTTTCTATAAATTAGAAAAAAAAAAAAAAAATTAATAATTCTTTGGTTAGGATGATCCTGAAAAAAAAAATAAACAAATTTCTCACATGCAAACCATCTCCATATAAGATTATTATATCATCTCCTCTATATAAGTTATGTTTTTACGCTGGGTGAAGATCAAAAATACGTTAATCTATGTTCCATAACAAGCTTAAAGGGAGACCAAATCTTTACATACCCGTAAGGAAAATCTCTGTTCATGAAAAAGTTAGTAGAGGATGGATCATCCAACTCTGGGATGAAAGGTGGTTTCTTCTTCTTAACAACTCAGGGATGAATGGATCATATATAATAATGGGAAGGGGGCCCTCATGTTTGTAATAATGCCCATACTTACTATTATTAAAGCTCTATCTCCACCATCTTCTAACAATAAAAAAATTATTACTTCAATTCCTCTGCTTCTCTCGGCCTCTCTGAATGCTTTAAGCAGAAACAATCACACACTCTTTGTTGTTTCTCTTGTTGTATTTTTCTCTCATATTTGGGGAGTGAAAGTGAAGCAGCGGCTATGGAAGCTCTCAGAGCAACCTCTGTTCCTTCACATAGCAACATCCCAAAAACACTTCACAAAAGCACTTTCTTTAAGCCAAAATTGATGAATCTTCAATCAAGTCCAATACCCAGGTGGTCATTCTCGTCAACTTATAACAAAAACAAATCAAGACCATTCAAAGTTTTCGCCATATCATCACCATCATCATTCACAGTTTCAACCGAAAACACACACCCACCACTTGAGCCAGAGCTTGAAACTGAGACAAAAAATGAAAAGTTCGATTGGTTCTCAGAATGGTATCCAGTGATGCCAGTGTCTGATTTGGACAAGAGAGTGCCTCATGGGAAGAAGATTTTGGGACTTGACATAGTGGTTTGGTGGGACAAAAATGAAAACGCATGGGAGGTGTTTGATGATGCTTGTCCTCACAGATTGGCTCCGTTGTCTGATGGAAGAATCGACAAGTGGGGGAGGCTGCAGTGTGCATATCATGGCTGGTGTTTCAATGGATCTGGTCACTGCAAATTAATTCCCCAGGCAACTCCTGATGGTCCTCCGGTAATAACTCATTCAACTTTTATCAAAACATTTCTTGTTTCAATTTTAGTTTCTTGCTTTCGAGTTGAGAAAAAGGTATCAAAGTCTTACATTGTTGGATTAAAAAGAGTCAGTAGACTGTATATGTAAACATAATTAGAAATCTTGATACTTGTGTGTGACCCTTTTCGATTACTTGAGTCTAAGTTTAGGCACCCTTTTCGATTTAGTGGTATTAGAACCAATTTCAGAATACAAAACTACCTTATGTGTATCTAGCTTGGAGCTTTGGGTTGGGTAGCTATAACTTAAGCCTCAAGTAAGGGTAGAACAATGATCTAGACACAAGATCCGAGACTTCTGATGCAACATACCCACTGCAACAACCCGGTGGGTCTGGGATGTTATAGATGGTATCAAAGCAGGCTTGCTACATAATGTGGATGTGAATTTGTGATTGTGTTTGGACCCTCACAAGCACGCAAGGTTCGATGGGGTATTGTCACGTCTCATACCGCTAGCGGCTGAGGTGTAAGACTTGTTAATAGCCTTGATCTCCTTAACTAAGTAGAAGCATTTTGAGCTATGGGTGAAAGACTATTTGAAGCCCATGAACCAAAGAAAATCCGTGAGAATGAAGGATGCGTGCGTAAAGCCCAAAGCGGACAATAAGTATCATAATCTTGTATCATATGGTTAGATAAAATAATTGGAATGTGTATATACTCTCTAATCAAACTAGTGAATGGAAGTTAAACGTGCAATCTGGTTGATTTTAGTTTGATCCAAATTAATGATGCAGGTCCACACATTTAAAAAAGCATGTGTAGGAGTTTATCCAAGTGTCGTACAACATGACATGGTGTGGTTTTGGCCAAACATGGATCCTGAATACAAAGACATCATTACAAAGAAGAAACCACCTTTCATTCCAGAACTGGATGACCCTTCATTTTCTAAGGTTTTCTTAACCAGAGATATTCCTTGTGGGTATGTATGTCAAGATTTCATCTTCTGTTTTTGTCTTTGGACTTGAAAATGAAGATTAATATATTCTAACGTACTACATTAATTTCAGGTATGAAATCTTAATTGAAAACATCATGGACCCTGCTCATGTTCCATATTCACACTACGGGATATTCCAAATTGATCAGCCACCCGTAGGTAGATTAATCGTTAATTGAGTCATTTCTATTCTCTTTGTATAAGGCATTCATATGGCTAATGACAAATATGCTTGCTTCACAGTGAAGGTAGATAGAGAAGGTGGCAGACCTCTTGACATTTCTGTCAATCATTTAGACGTAAATGGTTTCGTTGGAAACCATGTATGGGACAATACCAAATTTTTTGCACCTTGTGTCTTTTATACTTACACTAATCCTACCGTATTTCAAAGTAACGGATTTGCTTTTTCAGCAGCAAGTGGTAAGGTAAAGATCGATATCTTTTGTGTTCTTGAGCTGTTCAAAGGACTGGTTGAGGCTCTTTTTGATAATGTACTTGTTATGTTTCCTGTTATTTGTGAGACACAGTATTCATTAGAGGAGAAGTCGCCGGAGAAACGAAGAATGGTGGTTTTTTTCTGTATTCCAGTTAGTCCTGGTAATAGCAGATTGATGTGGGGCTCTGCCAAGAACTTTGGAAATTGGAATAGTAATATCATTCCAAAATGGATGCTTCATATGGGAATAAACCTGGTTGTGGATTCAGATTTACATCTAATCCACATTGAGGTGATTTACGAATTAGAGCCTTGAGAAAACTACATGTCTGCATTTTGCTAATACCACTTGGGTTTATCATTGTAGGAGCGTAAGATTGTGGAAGCCGGCTCTGCCAATTGGCTGAAGACTTGTTTCGTGCCAACAAATTCGGATGCCTTTGTGGTTGGTTTTAGAAGGTGGTTGAAGAAGTATTCTGATGGTAAAATCGATTGGGGAGGAAAATTCAGTACTGGAACTCTTCCACCAACTCCACCAAGAGAACAACTGATGGACAGGTAATACTAGTACAATTCCAATATAATCTAGACTCAAATTGTGAACAATTTTACCAATCATTAGTTGAAATCGCTAACGAACATCATGAGACATCGGTTATGTTACTGTAATAAACAAATTTAGATTTCACTAAAGCAAACTTGTCATAACTTTTGCAGGTACTGGTCACATGTAGTGAACTGCAAGAGTTGCCATTCTGCATACAAGAGTCTGAATGCACTAGAGGTTATTTTGCAAGTCATCTCCGTAGTTTCAGTTGGGATTGTGGCAGCAACCAGGCACAGTGTAATAATGTCAACCACCGGCAGAATTACAGTGGTGTCAATGGCCGTAGTTTGCTTTGCAGCTTCAAGATGGTTGGCTCGTTACATCTACAAAAACTTTCATTATCATGACTACAATCATACCCTTCATTGAGAGAATTAAGTTCCGATCATCTATGATTTGGGAAGTGTAATAAAATATCAGTACTTCTATGTGTGTGTATTCAAGTTTTGTGAAGATTTGCATGCAGTTTGTTTTAAAATATATTGATCGAACATATTACCATAGCAGAGTTAAAAACATTTAGCTATAGAAACTAACCATTTATTACAACCTATAGGTAAGTTAATCCGTAAGGGTGAAGGACGCATGTTTATGTATGAAGTCAAAAATAGAAGACTCAGGTAAAGATGCAAAAGATTTGCACCAGATTTAGCTGAACAATATTAACAAGTTGATCAGTAAAATGAGCTAATTGTCGAATCAAAATTATATCGGCAGGCTGGTTTATAAGATATGAAGAATTATACAAATCAGAGTATAGTACAACTGTAATTTAACGAGGAGAGAATAAGTTCAAGTCCCTACAAGTGAATACATTCGATCCTAATGAAAGGAATGATTGTAGTCATGATAATGAAAGTTTTTGTAGATGAAATGGGCCAACCATCTTGAAGCTACAAAGCAGACTATGGCCATGGAGACCACCATAGTTCTCGCGGCTGCAGACATTACACCCTGCTTGGTTGCAGCAACAATCCCAATTGAAACAACGGTGATGACTTGCAAAGAAACCTCTAGTGTATTTAGACTCTTATATGCATAACTGCAACTCTTGCAGTTCACCACATGGGACCAGTACCTGAAAAAATTATACAAACAAATTTCCACCCCAGCTGACAATTTAAAGTTTTTACAAACCAGGAGACCTCATTTTGTGTTTGTACTAGTGTTACCTGTCCATGAGCTGTTCTCTTGGTGGTGTTGGTAGAAGAGACGTTGGACTGAATTTTCCACCCCAGTTGATTTGACCACCAGCATACCACCAAAGCATCTGATCTTGTTGGCACGAAACATTCTTTCTGCCAATTAGCAGCCCCAACTTCCATTATCTTACGCTCCTACAATTAGAAACCCCCAAGTATCAGTCACTACTAACAAATAAAGATATGTTTAATGTTTTCTGTCAAATATCCTATGCAAGTATGGTAGTGGGGCTGCTACCTATGGGATAAAGGCTTAATTCCTAGAGTACTCGTGAAAACAGGATATGCGGATGGCCTTAAGCACAAACCCATTTTCATTGTTTTTATACACCATTGGATTGAAATCTAACGGCTAGAATTTGACCTAACAAATATACAATCCTGTATAGTAGCTGAACCCTCTCTTCGGATCTATCAATCAATTGAAAGGGAGAACAAAATGGTTCGAGGACCGATCGTCCTGCAATGGAAGAAACGCCCGGTGGTTGTCGTATCTTGGAAGGGATCGCCATAAATATTGTGTAGAGGCGGCGAATTTCCTTTACGAAAAACGTTATTCCACGTGTTTCGATCAAGTACATTTTCTCTAATTCCTACTTACTACTTATACATTGTTGTTTGTGAAAATCTGAAAATCGAGTGTGTTTGATAAATCTGAATTTATTGAGTTTATACTGTTAAAATATATTGTAAGTCTAACAGTTTAATGATTTCTCAAGCCTCTAATGTGTTGTAGATCATTCATCGTTTTATACTTCAACTGCTAGTAATCCAACTTTACTCCAATGAAAAATAAAACTACTTCAAAAATAAAGAAAGAATGGTAGGAATCACCTCAATGTGAAGTAGATATAAATCTGAATCAACAACTAGGTTCGATAAGATATGACGAATCCATTTTGGAATGATATTTTCAATCCAACTTCCAAAATTTTTAGCGGTACCCCATATCAATCTGCAGTTACCTGGACTAACTGGAATACAAAAGAAAAAGAACACCATTCTCTGTTGCCCCGACAACTTGGGCCGCACTAATGCCTGTGAATGAAGTAACTATCAAAAAGATCTTCAAATACTCGTTAATCAGCTTAAGAATACAAAAATAGTGACCTTTTACCTCATCTGTTCCAGTTGATTTAGCCGATCCATTACCTTGAACATCCACAGGATCATCATCAGCATACATACAATAGGTACAAGGTGCAATAAATTTGACACTGCCCCACTCCTGCCTTCCAACGAAACCGTTTACGTCTAATTTCTTGACACTAAGTTCAAGAGGTTGACCGCCTTCTCTATCGGCCTTCACTGTGGATCACACTAGGAGTTTGTTAAAGTAACTGATGAGATATTTTAACAAGGTTTATGCAAAATTGATTTATCTACCTTTGGGTGGCTTATCAAGTTGCATTACACCATAGTGTGAATATGGAACATGAGCAGGGTCCATAAGATTTTCAACTATGATTTCATACCTGTAATTTCAAGTTCATTAATGTTTAATTTCAAGTTGGAAAAACTATCTTAAAGGAAGAAATATTTACATACCCACAAGGAATATCTCTGTTAATGAATGAATTAGTAAATGATGGATCATCCAACTCTGGGATGAAAGGTGGTTTCTTCTTTTTAATAATTTCTTTGTATTTAGGATCAGTGCTTGGCCAAAACCACACCGTCTCATGTTGCACAGTAGTTGGATAAACTCTTGCACATGCTTTCTTCGATGTGTGGATCTGCATATACAGTTAGAAGATGGGAGAATCAATTCCAAACATGAATAATAAACATCAAAAGAAAAGCAAAACATAAATTTGGATAATTGAAGCTTTTAATTAGTGAAGGCTTGTTACCGACTTACCGGAGGACCATCTGGAGTTGCCTGAGGGACAAATTTACAGTCACCAGTGCCATTGAAGCACCATCCATGGTACACACATTGCAGCCTCCCCCACTGATCAATTCTCCCTTGGGACAATGGAGCCAGTCTATGTGGACAAGTATCATCAAACACCTTCCATGTATTCTCATTTCTATCCCACCAGACCACCACATCAAGTCCCAAAATCTTCTTAGGAAGTGGCACCCTCTTGTCCAACTCACAAACTGGCATAACTGGGTACCATTGTGAGAACCACTCAAATTTGTCATTTGGGGTTTCAGTTTCAAGCTCTGCCTCAGATGGGTCTACATTTTCTTGTAAAACTTTTGAGGATGATGATAAGGAGGTGAAAACCTTGGTTGATCTTGATGTGTTTTTGCTAGTTGAGGAGAAACATGATCTGGGTATTGGAGTGGACTTATTGAAGTTGGTTTTTTTGTGAATTGGTTTTTTTTTTTTTTTTTTTTTTTAAGTATAAATGAAATATCAACTTGCATTAGCGAGAAAGAAACCAATAAATATTAACCATATTTTCATTTATACTTAGATATCAACATTTAGTTCAAAGCTAAGGATAAAAAAAAATCGGAGAGAATTCTAATCCTAAAAGTAGTAAAAACTTGTAAGTATTATTAAACCAACGGATCATTAAACCAACGGTTAATGAAAAAAATCACTTGTCACATTATTTATATTGAAATTTGGACTAAATTTTTGGATTATCTAGCATTAATGTTATATTTTATATGATTGTAATTTTTTTGGATGACTATTATACAGGAGAATAAAAAATCCCTTTATGATGTAGGGATGAATAGTAAAACACTTGGGCCGTTGGATCAGATTGAACCGCCTACATTTATTGTCAACTTAAAATTTTCATTATAATGGGAAAAGGTTAAAAATCATCCACCTGTTCAACTGGTCATTAGAAACTAGAAAGAGGCAAATATCCAAAAGTCAAAAATCCCACTGCTTGTGCTGTGACTTGTGACTTGTGACTTGTGTAAGTGAAATTATTATTATTTTTTTTTTTATATTGATACCTATAAATATGATAACCTCATCTATATTTTAATAAAAAATTTAATTATAAAAATATCTTAATATGAATTTATCAATAAGGATAAATTAGTTTAATTAAAAATAAATTAAATACTATGTGCACCTATTAATTACACGCATATATTCAACTATATTACTTTATTAAAAAAAAAACTGTATGCAGTAATTTTTATACTGTAGCAATGTTTATAATCAATCAAGTTTAGGAAAAATTTCAATTTCAGACAAAATTCAATTCAATTACATATGTTCAATAATAAAGCTAAGTATCAAATATTGTTCAATGACTGCCAAGTCAAATACGAAACCCTCTTTGTTTTTCTTCTCTATTTTTGGGTCTGTTGTTTCTTGCTGTTTTATGTAGCTATCAAAAAAAATAAAATAAAATAAACCCTAGCCACCAACAACCACCCTACGCTCGATCTCCTCCCAGCCGTAACATCTCCTCTCTATCTTCCCTCTCTTCCTCCTTCTATCTCCTTCTTTCCATCTCGCTCTCTCTCTCTCTTCACATCGGTCGAACTCGATTTGAGTTTTGGTTCGATTCCAATTATGGGTTGAACCCAGCTGTGTGCAAGAGCGTGCGAGAGATGTTTGTTCAGTGGTGGTGGTGAGAGATTTCAATTTCGTGTATGAGAGAGTGAGAGATTATTTTTTAATGGTTTGAAATATTAAAAACTGACATTCAAAAATTTAATGAGAGAGAGATTGCAACTATTGCACCTTTGGTTAGTGGTGTGGCTGTTGATGATGGTGTGTTTTTGGTTTGCTTGATTGAATCCGGAGATAATATTGCTAATGATGGTTTGTTTGTTTATTTTTTTTATTTTTTTATTGAATCTGAAGTTGATATTGCTGATGATGTTTTTTTTTTTTTTTTTTTTTAATTTGAATCCGGAGAAATAAGGGTAAAATTGGTATAACATTATATAAAATATATAATAGTTAATTTGTTAACTTTGGTTAATTTTTTGGACACTTGGCAACACTCCCCTTGAAAGGGGTAATGCTCACCCCCCTTGAAAGGGGTAAGCAAAAATGAACTCTATTTTTTCCTCTTCATCCTATGTGTCTTCTTCTCGTCTCTTTTTCTCTAAATATAATTGGTTGTCAGCTTAAAACAAACAAAATTATAAACATATTAATTATCATAATGAAACAATATATATTGAATAAATTTGTAGCTCTGTTTACTCAAATTTATATCAATATTTTTTTATATATATTGGTGTTGTAAATAAATAAATAAATGGTGGGTCATATTACTATATGATGTCGGATACGGGAATCTGGAATAAAGGTATGACATGAAAGGTTTAGTTTTAACATTTTTGGAATTAGCAACACCATGCAAGTATGCTCCGTACATGTAAAATGTTTTAATTTTAAATTTTAGATATGAGTATACTTATCATATTTATGGGTGTCAATATCCGCACCATTTTTTTATTCAATTAGTTTTTCTCTTTTCTCTTTTTTTTTTTAAATAAATAAAAACTATTACAGCACTTTACAACTGATTAGAGTTTTTTTAAAATAATATTAATGAGAGTAGTGAAATGTTAAATAATAAAAGTGTGAAATTAAATTCCATTCATTACATTTCTTTCAAAGTGCTACATTAATAATTGTCTACTTTTGTATTAAATATTTATTTCATTAAAAAAAAAAAAAGTGTTTTCAAAATAATGAATATCTATTTTAATTTTTAATTGATTTTATTATTTTTTTTTTGAAATATTATAATAATTCAGGATTTTGGGAGGAGAGAGACTGTACAACACTTTTGAAATTAATAATCAAACAATGTATACTTAGGGACGTAACAATGAATAAATGTTAGGGAGATAGAATAATTCCAGTATCCAAACGTTACAAGATTACCTTCACGGTTGATTAATATATTTAAACACAACATATACTGCATATATACAATATTATAACATTAGATTGTATTGAATTATATTGAATTGGATTGTATGATATTTCGTATCAGATTGTATTAAAATAAGCAAATTAAGGTTGGATGTGATTTTTTATTTATGAATAATTTGTTAACTAATAAATTGATATATTTTTAGAATAAAAAATGATACAATAAAATATATACTTGATGTGTTTCAAATATATATATATATAACAATAAAATATATACTTGATGTGTTTCAAATATATATATATATATATATATATATATATATATATATATATATGTTGTATTATATTTTTTTTTTTAAAATTAATATTTTCATTAAATAAAATAATTATTGTAACAAATTAAAACAAATATTTGACAAATTTTTATAAATACTTTCTTATACTTAAATAATTTTTAAATTTATAATATTAGAATAACTTTTTTTTTTTTTTTGGGTAGATCTTGTATGTACTTTGTAAGCATTTTGGGCCCATTGGATCCCAAATGTGACCCAACCATCCTGGTCACTTATATGTCTAAAAACGCCCTTAGAAAATGAATTAACTAACCATTCATGATCGCTTGTAAGTATGAACTCTGAGAACTCTTTGTTGGATCTTGAAGGTGGTTCAACGAATTGAAGCTGTATAAATGATGCATCAGACCAGTCAACCACCAGACCCGGCGGTGAGTTCATGCGACCCCGACGAGGACGGAGTTGCGGCTGGTGGGTGTGAGAGAGAAAGAGAGAGGAGCGATGAGTGAGTGAGGATGAGAGAACTGATTTCAAGATTAGTTTTTATTTTATATTTGGTATTTTTGTAATTTTTGGAAGTACTGAGGGTAAAAAAGTCTTTTTGAGACTTGTCCCATGCATAAGACAAGTCTAGCTGAGGGTCTGGGGTGGGAGAATTTTTTGTGTTTTTTGTCCCATGTTGTCCCGTCCCATCCCATCTCATGCTTAAAACGCACCAAACGTGGAATAAGAGAAAGTTGTCCCACGTTGTCTTGTCCCGTCCCACATACCAAACGCACCCTAAATGTCATTAAGGCTTGACACTTTAAAAAAACCATCAAATTGTTAAGATGGTTTTTAAAAACCATCTACGGTGTAAGATGTAAGATCACACAGTCTTGACAGTTGACACATAAAAAAAACTATCATAAAAAAGTGTCATAAAACACTCTTTTTCTAGTAATGACTGGCTTCTTCAAAAGTGGATCGGATGTCCTTTTCAAGAATTGAATAATTGTACCAAAGAGTCATGTTCTGTCTAATTGTCTATTCATCAACAAATAATTGTGACAACAAAACAAAAGTGTAATAATGCCAGGCATGCACAGTGTAATAATGCTCAACCCCCGGCAGAATTCCGGCGGTGTCAATGGCCGCAGTTTGCTTTGCAGCTTCAAGATGGTCGGATCGTTACATCTACAAAAACTCATGCCCTTCACTGAGATAATTAAGTTCTGATCATTTATTAGCAGGCTGGTTTACAATTAAGATATGTATGAGGAATTATCAAAAAGAATATAGTACAATAGCCATAATTAATCATGACATCAGAATAGGTTTCCAATTTTCCATGGCTGATACAAAGAGACACAAAGAATCTGAGTTTGCTCCAATCCAGAGAGCACTCAGAAGAACAGTTTGTGCAACTTTATTTGTCCCCAACGTGTTACATGAGCAGGAAAATTTCATACATAAAGTAAATCGTTGACTATTATTTGATGTCAAAAGTTCAAATTAATTATATGAAAATTTTTTCATATATCGTTGACTATTATTTGTTTTGTGTTTTCGGCTTTCTTGGCCGTTTTTCAATAAAGCTTGTTCAAAAAAAAAAAAAATTGAAAAAACTAAAAAGAAACAATAAAAAATGGGAAATTAGTGCAAATGTGAAATGACGAATAACTTTTTTAAATGGATGTCTTTTCCAAGAATTGAATAATTTTATCTTCAAGAACCGAATAAAAGCTAAGCTCATGTAGTCATGTGTCAAGAGTCACCTTAAATGAACTGTATGGCCGCTAGTGGACAGCCCGTGTGTTTGGCCCTTCTACTGGATCCTCCAACACCAAAGTGCCTTGGTTTGTTTGGGTGTGGTCTGTTAGTGTTCCCTCTTAGTGAGAGTGTAAGTCCCACCTTTGTGTGTGGGTTTTTCCGGTTACGTTTTCTAGTCTGGGCGTGCTTGCGTGTCATATGTTGTAGTGTCCCAGTTGTAATTGTAAACATGTTTCTCATGTTTACTGACCTGGATCTGATTTCCAAGAGTTGTATGCCTTTGGCTACTTTCCATAAAAAAAAAAAAAAAAAAAGAGTCACCTTAAACAGTGTTGCCATGAAAGCGGTTCAAGTGTGGAAAATCTTGGGTTCGACTTTGGAGACTCGTTTGAGTGATTATATTTGTATTTTATTAAATATGGAATTCACTTCAATATGAATTGCTTGAACTTTGAAGCTTTTAAGTCTATAACTTACTTTACATACATGTTTAAGCTTTACATACATGTTTTTTCATTTAATAAAAAACTCTCACTTTTTGCTGCAAAGCTTGTTTACATTTTTACCTCTGATGGCTGTTTCTATCTTTTCATTAATAAGGGGTGAAGACGTAAACAAACTTTGCAGCAAAAATGAGAGTTTTTTATTCAATAAAAAAGTGTATACATGTCAAGTAATAAGTAGGAAATGTAAATGAGAAAGGTAGATAGCATTCCCCAAATATAAATACCATAAGTTTTAGTTCAAGTTATGACATGTGATTACGTCTATATTTGACTAGCCGAAACATTTTTATTAATAGATATTCCAAGTTTATATATTCCTTGGGGCAGGGCGCCAGGAACGCCCGCTTAGGGCCCAAATATAAATCCTAGTTTTGTGTTGTTATATAAAGGGGTTCAAATAAAAAAAGCTTCAAGTAAAAGTTTTTAGTTCATATCCATCAAAAAAAAAGGGCCCAACTTTTTCTTCGGACAGCAGAATCTCCAAACATTTTTTTTAATGCCCAATTAGTTCTGGATCCTGTATAGCTCATTTACATATCCGTTCAAACAAAAAAATATGGCCCAATTATTATTTTACATCCCTGTTCTGCCGTTTTACTTGTTTAGTTGTTTGATAACTTTGGTTCAGATAATTTGGTTGTTTGATAACTAATAAATTGAAGTCAAAGTTCCAAACCTGCATGATTTGAATTTATGTATTTTTTAAATTTATCATTTGTTATTTGTGTACAATTTTGATTTATTTTTTAATTGCTTGAATGTTATGTTTTGCTGCCAATTTAAAAGGTTTAATCAACAACAAAAAAAAAAAAAAAAAAAAAAAAAAAAAAAAAAAAAAAAATCAAATGGGATTTTATCATTTTAGTGGGTTAGTTTCTCATTTACTTATAAGTTGTAACTTGTAAGAGAAGCTGAAAAAAAAATTCCTTATTCGAAAGAAGAAACCAAATCTATACCAACAAGAATTTATGGTTGATTTAGTATAATACAACGGCAAACACTTCGTTGTGTTTTGAAAATACATAAGTTACATAAGTTTATTTTTACACAATCCATATTGGATATATGTTTATTTTTCTATTTTTTTTCCCTATTTTATTGAAAATCAAGCATCGGAAAATGGGACGAAAAATAGGAAAAATAATAATAATAAAATAGTTGCAGTTCTTGAAAAGTTTCCAAATTTTGTTTACAAGTAAATTTCATTGAAATTATCATCCATAAAAAAATTCAAAACAAAATTCATATTTAAAATCCATGAATTTTATGATAGTCCTTGTTTTATGTTAAAATGAGGGGACTATAGTAAGAGACTCACTTAATATATATATATATATATATATATATATATATATATTGAAAAAACTATAAATAAGGGACCCATTTTTCAGTTTTTCGCCCCGGGCCTTCAAAAGGTCAGGACCGGCATCGTATATGATTTGATATAGAGGCTGATGATTGGGACACAATAAAACACCAACTAATCTTACTGAAGAGCATGATTGTAGTCATGATAATGAAAATTTTTGTAGATGAAGTGAGCCAACCATCTTGAAGCTGCAAAGCAAACTACAGCCATCGTGACCACGTTGGTCCTCACAGTCGTTGGTATGAAGCTCTGTTTGGTTGCAGTAACAAATCCGATTGAGACAATAGAGACGATCTGTAGTATGACTTCAAGTGCAGTGAGAGCCTTGTATGCAGAACTGCAACTTCTGCAGTTCACTACATGGGATCTGTACCTGCAAAATTTAAGAACAAATTTCCTTAAAACAAACAAATCAACTACTTATTGAAGCTTGAAACCTGATCAGTTTAATTTTTGCTATTGTTGCCTGTCCATGAGCTGCTCTTTTGGTGGTGTTGGTGGAAGATCAGTTCCACTGAATTTTCCTCCCCAATTGACTTGACAACTATCATACTTGTTCAACCATCTCCTGAAACCAACCACCAAGGCATCTGATCTCGTAGGCACGAAACATGCTTTGTGCCAATTAGCAGCGCGCCCCGACTTCCATTATCTTACGCTCCTACAATGCGAAACCCCCAAGTATCAGTCACTACTAACAAATAAAGATATGTTTAATGATTTCTCAAGCCTCTAATTTGTTGTACAGCATTCAGGATATATACATTTTTATTCTTCAACTCTCAGTCCCAAGTTAAATTGTTAACAATATATAAAGTACATGAAAACAATCCAGTTGATACAATGCAAAACATTTGTTACGTACTGCATATGATCCGATAGAAAATAATCCATCAAAATGAAAGAAAAAGGAAAACAGAAGTAGGAATCACCTCAGGAAAACAGAAGTAGGAATCGCTTCAAACACTCATTTATCAACTTCAGCAAATTATAGTGACCTTTACATTATCAGTTCTGGTTGATGAAGCCGGTCCATTACCTTGAACATCCACAGGATCAGTATACATACAAAAGGTACAAGGTGCCGTAAATTTGACACAGCCCCACTCCTGCCTTCCTACGAAACCATTTATGTCTAATTTCTTGACACTGACTTGAAGAGGCTTGCCACCTTCTCTATCAACCTTCTCTATGGATCATACTTTGTATTAGCCGTATGTGTTTCTAGGATGAAATGAAACTTGATGTCAATGTGAAAACTCGTTATCCTTCACCAAGTCTTGTATGAAATGAAACTTAATGTCAATGTGCTTACTCATACCATGAAAAACTGGATTCTTTGTCGGTGAAATAGTGGACTTGTTATCGCAGTATATCACTATAGGAGCCTCATGTTGATGCTTCAAGTCACAAAGCATACGTCGCAACCACACAGCTAGGGGCAAAACCAGAAAAAAAAAATTTGGGGGTGGGCTGTGGACAATTTTATATAGATAAAAAATTATACTATATAAAAAAAAATTATTTTGATGGCAAATCTCGACGGTATGAGAGAATTTTTAATAGTTAAAATAAATAGGTATACCTAGTTAGGGAACATAATGAGTCTTACCCTCAAATACATATTCTAACCAAGAAAAAACATAAGAAAATAAAAAGGAAATTCACATGCAATGTAAATACAATAAGATCACCAGATTTTTTCACTTAATGAGCAATGTGAGGATAAAAACTAATTTCATTGGGGACTTGATTATATCAGGCAAAAGATGCAGTGGTCCTTCTCTTGTTAGGGATGGTGTGTTCTCTTTCTTTAAAGAGCAGTTTATGAAGAAGGGAGAGGTGAGGCTGAGCATGCCTGGGCTGATTGTTAAGCAGATTTTGGATATGGAAAGGGTTGGTTTAGAGGGGGAATTTTCAGTTGAAGAAATATGGAATGCCTTGTGTGACTGTGATGGTAATAAAGCACCAGGACTCGATGGTTTTAATTTAAATTTCATTAAGGCGAATTGGGATTTGATTAAAGATGATTATATGAAATTCTTGCATGAGTTTCACAAGGATGGGTCAGTGGTTAGAAATCTGAATTGTATTTTCATTGCTTTGATTTCGAAGATTAGGTTGCCTGAATCTTTAGGTGACTATAGGCCAATCAGTCTGGTTGGTTCCTTATATAAGGTTCTTGCAAACAGGTTGAAACGGGTGATGAATTCAATAATTGGTCCGACTCAGATGGCTTTCATTAAGAATCGTCCAATCACGGATAGCTTTGTAATCGCTGAAGAGGTGATTCACTCTTGGAAGAAAGATAGTAACGGTGGAATTTTATTAAGTTAGATTTTCAGAAGGCTTATGACAGCGTTGGCCATGATTTTTTAATTGAGGTAATGGAAAAGATGGGTTTTGGGTTGAAGTGGCAAGAGTGGATTAGGTGGTGTATTGCTTCTTCCTCTATGTCAGTCTTGGTGAATGGTTGTCCATCGATGCAATTTAAGCTGGAAAAGGGGCTTCGTCAGGGAGATCCATTATCTCCATTCCTTTTTAATATGGTTGTTGAAGTTCTCAGTTGTATGCTTTCTAAAGCTAAAGGTTTGGGTATGATTAGAGGCAAAGGTTTTGGTGATGACAGTGTTCACATTACCCATTTGCAGTTCGCAGATGATATGGTTCTTTTCTTAGAACCAAAAATGGAGTTCCTTTTAAATACTAAGAGAATCTTAAGGTGTTTTGAATTAATTTCAGGTATGAAGATCAACTTTCATAAATCTTTCCTGGTTAGAATTGGCAAGAATGTGTCTCGCGAGGGTGAATGGGCGGAGGCCTTCAGATGCATTGCAGCTTCACTTCCGGTTTCTTACCTTGGTTTACCTTTGAAAATATATAACTCACGTGTGTCTACACAACCTAGAGGGGGGGGGGTGAATGGATTGTTAATCGATTATTACCAATTTTTCGATTAGTCAAAGTTAACATATGAAAACCCAAACACAACAAAATAAATCAAGTGTAAAATGCAGAAATTAAAGAACACTTGATTTTTACGTGAAAACCTTCAACAAGGAAAAACCACGGGCTGATATGTGCGCTACATACGATCCTCAAATCCATTATATGTAATGATGTTTACAACCTAGGTTGACCTCAACCATTCTCAGTTACTAACCCACCACTACTACCTACAGGTCCTTTATAGCGAACCTAGACAAACCCTAGACAACCTCTATATAAAGAGAAAGGTACACCCTCAAGTGATCTCCACGATCCACTACTATTGGTGTGAGCACCTTCTAATCTACCCGTAGGCCTTTTACAGAGGAGCTAGTACAATGCTTGTGCAACTTCACCTAGAAGCCACAAGACTTTGACTCTTGAAGAGAATTAAAAGTCTAAGTGAATATCACAATGATGCATAAATGAATGAGTGCTAGACTGAATACTATATGCTTAACTAGATGTTATAATGCAAATCAACATCTTAGTTATCAACAAAGCCTATATGCACATACATGAGGTCTCAATTAGTTGTAGAGATTTCTAACAACCTAATTGTCAACAAACAAAGCCAAATCAACACAAGTTGTCAATAATCATGGCAAGGACTATAAATATGCAATTAACAAATGCAATCAAGGAGTCCTAATCAATAATGTCTAAATGCAAATCATATAGACTTAGCTAGAGGCCAAAATGGTCATAAATGCTAGCTATCACAATACAAACCCAATCATGTTACATGTTATCAAAATTCATAAAAATATGTAATAAATAGAGTCTAGGTATTTAATCATGCAATAAATACCTAATCTAGAGTAAGAAGAAAATTAAATGATATTCAATGAAGTTCTAATTTACCTTAGTCATGAAACCAAGAAGACACATGCTTTAAAGATGCTTAGAGATGCATGAAGATGATGGGTTTTGGGTTTGGAGAGTCAAAGAAGCAAGCTTTGTTCTTTCTCTCTCTAAGGTTTCTGCTGAGTTGAAAGCATGATAAAGAATAAGAGATAAGGGTGTATATATAGGGAGATGAGAGAAGCAAGTGAACGGTCGTCGTTTTAAAAAATGAACCAGTTGTCGACCGCTGCCGGTACCACTGTGAAAGCCACAACGGTCATGGTAGCGGTACACATTGCCAAGGGAAGCGCTGCGGAAACCAGCAGCGGTAATGAGAGCGGTTGGCAGAGAGGTGCACGCTGGATAGAAAACGCTACGACTACCGCTTCGGAAACCCAGAGCGGTCAGTGCAGCAGTGAAAGGCAAAATTCAAGCCTCTACCAAAGGACATGCAATTTTCAACCTTCAAGGAAAAAGCATGCAATCCAAGACCAAGAGAAGAATGGGATCTTCTCAAGTGGTCACTCATCGCACTAAGACAAGCACACCATCGTGCATGCGCGGACGTTTCCGATCAATCAAACGGAAATGAATTACATCACACTAAACCACACTTAGATCTAACAATAAAGTGCAAGTGTGATGGGTGTAAAAGATGCACACAATATAAACAATTAGAACACAAATGCAAGATGAATAAAGCATGCATGAAGTGTGTGTGTGCACCTAAACTCTTCAAGAATCAAGGTCAAGTGTTATATCTTTTGAAGCTCTTGATCTTGAAGTCACATTGGGAAGTTCAGAAGCTTGCCAAACACAATAACCTAATCTACCTGTTACGTACCAATCCCAATGTGGTTTGTCATGAAATAAGCCAATTAAAAAGGAGGCACTTACAACTTTTGGGTGGGAATTCTTGTGGGGATGTGTTTTGGAATTCGGTCATAAAAAAGGTGGAACAAAGGCTTGCTCCTTGGAAGAGAGCTTTTATATCGAAAAGAGGTAGACTTGTACTAATTAAGGCTATTTTGTCAAGCCTTCCTTTATATTTCATGTCGGTTTTCTCTATTTCGACGAGTGTGGCAAAGAAATTAGAAAAGCTTTAGAGAGATTTCTTTTGGAATGATGGTCTTTTGAAAAGAAAAATTCACGCGGTAGATTGGGAGACTCTTTGCAAAAACAAACGATGTGGTGGTCTTGGTATTGGGAGAATGAAGGATAAAGGTTTAAGCCTTATGGCCAAGTGGATATGGAGGTTTGGTAGAGAAGATGGCTCTTTGTGGAAGCAAGTTTTGTGTGCAAATATAAGCTTGGTCTCAATCCTATGTTATGGGATGTTTCAGATATTAAAACTGGTTCCCAGTTCTTTAAGGCAGTTGGTAGATTTTTTGTGGAGGCCACCGAGCTTTCAATATTGTTAATCAAGGTTTTAAGGTGGTGGTTGGTTGTGGCAATAGAATTCGGTTATGGCAGGATATAAGATAGGGTCAGGTTCCTTTAAGTGTGGCTTTTCCGAGAATTCATGCGCTTACTTCAAATAAAAAAGGAGTGGTTATGGAGTTCGGCCGGTGGGAGGCTTCTTCTTGGTTTTGGGATGTCGAACTCAGAAGACCTTTGTTTAATTGGGAGATTGATCAATGGAATTGCTTTAGGTTGGCTTTGGATAGCATCAAACTGAGAAAAAACGTCATTGATGCCCTGGCTTGGTCTTTCAGCTCAAATGGGATTTTTTTCGTCAGCTCTTTTCATAAATGTTTGAAGGGACATAGAGATCGGGTGGTTGATCATTATTCTTTCATGTGGCAGGGGATTTGTCCTCCAAAAATTGAGGTTTTCACTTGGCAATTACTAAAAGGTTGGGTAATGATTAAAGAGGTTATTAGAAAGTTTGGTTCTCATCAGCTTGCTAGATATGACTGTCCTTTATGTTCTGGTGGGCCTGAGCCGTTGGATCACCTATTCCTTCTCTGTGGCTGGTCGAGTGTTCTTTGGAGGGAAAGTATGGATTTGTGGGGCGTTAATAGCTGTTCTAATTCGTCTATTTCAGATTGGTTATCTGGCTTGAAGGAATTATGCCCCTCGCGTGCTAGTTTTAGAGTTTGGAATACTCTATTTTTCGCTGTTATTTGGACTATTTAGGAGTGCAGAAATGATATGGTGTTTCGTGGAATCCAAGCTAATTCTTCGGTGGCCATGGATACGATTAAATTCAAAGTAGCTTTGTGGTTTAAAAATTTCGGTGGTGGCTCTGAGAGTGATTTAACTTTGCTAATGCTTGATCTAAAGGATAGGTGTGTGGACGAAAAGGCTGTCAAAGTTAAGAATCTCATGTTTAATGTTGACGGCTCTACTAGAGGAAATCTGAGTGATGCAGGCATTGGTGGGGTTCTACGTGCTTCCGATGGCAAGATTATGTGTTTGTTTTCTTTTTATGTGGGTATCCTGGATTCCAGTGCAGCTAAAGTACTCGCTATTCATAAAGCATGTGAATTGATCTCCTCTAATCTTCTCCTAAAAGGTCGTAATATCACCATTGTTAGTGACTCTCGTTCGGCGGTGTCATGGATCAACAGTGACGATTTTGGTAACATTAATCTGGTGAATTTGGTATATGATATATAAGATATCACATTCAAACCTGTGATGGTATTTCTACCATATATAACAATAGGGAAGCGAATTCCTTAGCAGATAGTTTGGCGAAATGAGGTTCCGGAAAGATGGGGGATAGACTTGAGTGGGGAGATTTATGAAGGGGTCTAAGTTTTGGTCGGATTTTCTCTTCTGTTGTTTTGATTTTCCTGGTTTTTTTATTTTCTCTTGTGGCCGCTCTTTTCCTTGTGGCTTGGTTGTTTTCTCTATTTTGTTTTGGGACCTTTGTTTGTACTTGTTGTTGGCTTTTGTTCCATTTGGCTACTCTTTGCCTCTTGGCTCTTATCATTAATAAATCTTGCCATTTCAAAAAAAAAGATCCTACTTAAATTTTGACTTCTAAGGCTTCAAAGAAGCAAAAGCATCTATTACCGAATCCGAATCAATTATAAAAACAAGTTCTCTTTCAATATAAACAACCATACAATTCTAAAGAAACTCGTCATCCATCTTGTTGTACGTGTAAAGACATTTTGACAAATTTTATAGCTGAAAATAAAACTTAATTTTACAACATAAACTTTAAAATAAAAATAAAAATAAAAATAAAACTTACACTTTCGATTTGTTGTTAAGGGGTTAAAATTTCTCAATTTGATTTTTGAATCAGTAAATGATTAAAATTTCTCAATTTGATCTTTCACTTGGTTAAGGAAATACAATGGGCTTTAATGAGTTTGATGCATGTTTTTAAGTTATTTGGCTATTACTAAGATAAAGAAAAAAATATGGTAAATTAAGTCAGAATCGAAATTTGACTGGAATATACTTAGAATTAAATGTGGTGTATTTAAAACTATTAATTTTTTTTTTCTTTTCAAAAAGCTAGGGTGGGCTACAGCCCACCCCAGCCATGCCTAATTCCGCCACTGTACACAGCTTGTGTAGCACCACTAGCAATTGCAATATACTCAGCTTCCGTAGTCGATCAATAAAGCAACCACCTGCTGCTTTTTCGATGACCAAGAAAATACTCTGAAACCTAGATGGAATGCATATCCGGAAGTACTTTTCCTCTCCTCCATATCATCTTCCCAGTCACTATCTGTGTATCCCACAAGTTCAATCTTATTAGCAGAAGAATAAAAAATACCATCATCTAATATACTTTTCACATATAGCAAAATACGCTTGCCGACTTGCAGGTGAGATTGCCTCGGAGAATCCATAAACCTGATGATAAGTCCAACTCCATATGCAATATCAAGTCTAGTAGAAGTTAAGTATCTCAAACTTCCTACTAGCCTCTGAAAGATGGTAGCATAAACCAACTCACTAGACACATCTTTCACTAACTTCAATCTTTCTTCAACGGGAGTAAGAATCGACTTACATCCCTCCATCTTGAATTTCTTCAACACATCACCGGCATATTTCTTCTGACATAAGAAAATGTCATCTTCCATCTGACTCACCTCAATGCTGAGTAGGGATGGCAAAATTATCCATAGATATGGAAATGCGTAAGAGTCCGCTCTATTTAAAAAGGGGATGGATACTATTATTTCAGGGACGGAACGGGGATGGATACCATTCTAATATCCTAATATCCATTTTATTTTCGGGGATGGGGATGGATATCGTCTATGGATATCCATCCCCATCCGGATCCTTTATAGTTTTTAGTATTTTAAAAATATAAAAAACTTATTATGTAATTATTATTTCTAATTATATAAGTTATTAACTTATGATTAATTCTTTTATCATCAAAACCCTAAAAGCTAGATTTCTAAAATAAGCATAATACGCTAACTGTCGCATGGTGATGGAAGAATGAGAATATTTATGGTTTTTTTTATAAAGTTGTTGGAGAAAATTAAATTGTGAAGTTTTATGTGATTTGATTTTTTTCGTTTATTGAAATTATGTTATTTGAACTTTATTGGATGTACCATTGCAAATGTTAGACGCATTTTTCTCTTGTAAACTATAATTTTTTTTTTATTGGATACGGATATAGACAGAGCAAGGATGGATATCTCCATCTCAATTCGGATAATTCCGCCACACTCACTTAGAATTGGGGATGGATGCGAGGGTGGAGATATATATCTCAAACGGATACGGGGATGGATATTGGGGTATCCATCCCCATTCCAATCCATTGCCATCCCTAATGCTGAGGAAGTAAGACATCAACCCCAAATCTGTTATAATTCAATTTTTATTTCATAAATTTTAACTCTTTTTTTTTTTGTTGATATTTTTTCTTTCTTTCTTTTACAGGAAAGGAGATAGCAAACAAGAAAAATCAGATCTGCTCGAAGATCCACATCAATGGAGTTTCGCCATTCAACAGAAAAGGGAAAAAAATCTTGAAGCGATCTGGAAGTTCTAGATCTCTTCTAAGAGCTCCATCAGATGGAATCCCTCCATCTCTACAGCACTGTCGCATCTCTCAAAGGCCAAAAGGCATCCCTCCACAACTTGCACACCACCAACAACGCTGCCGGAGATGAGTCAACGTTCACGCTATCACGCTACACAGACTGGTGGCAGTGCAGATTTTTGGGTGGCTCATGGCTAGATTCCAACCATTAGTCTTCTTCTTTTCCATGTTTTTGTTCCAATTTTTGGGATTTCTTTGTTCTTGTACACTCCGTTTGGTGATGCAAGAAAAATATATGAGAATATTTCTTTGATGAGACCAGATTTTGAAGAAAGAAAGAAAAAATGAGATCAAATTTACTTAGATTTACTTGTGAGTCGTGAGAGGTGAGAGGGAGAAGAGGGAGAAGAGGGAGAGATGAGACCATACTTAGGCCCCGTTTAATTTTTTGTCTGAAGACTGAACAGTGCTGAATGTTACTGAAGAATAGTAACCGAAAACCGAAAACTGAAAAACATGTTTGTTTTTTTTCATTGAAAACTGAATATAAGTGATAAGTTGTTTGTTTTTTTTAAGTTATAAATATCTGAAAATAAATAATTTTACATCTATGCCCTTCTAACTATTATTTGTTATATATTTACATTTTAATATATTAAGGACAACTCTAACATGTAAATTAATAATTCTAAAATAAATTTATTTAGTTATTGATATTATTTCAAATTTAGGGGGGTGTATTCAATTAGGATTCTTGAGGACATTTAAAGACATTATAAATCCTGGTGTATTCAATTTGGACATTTAAAGACTTTAAAAGAGTCCATATGAATCCAGTGGTATTCAATTAGGATTTATATGGACTTTTAAAGAATCCTTCCAAATCCAGGTGTATTGAATTGGGACTTTAAAAATGTTTACAAGAATCAAAGTGTATTCAATTAGGACTGGATTTTAAAGGATTTTCTTAAGTCATGGATTTTGATGGATTTTGGTGGACTTGATGGTGAAAGATATAAATATCAAATGTCATAACATGTCCAGCTTTCTCCCCAAAGATTTTGGTGGATTTTGCTTTCCCTCTCTCTCTCAAATCAGAAACGAAAAGCAGTAATATGTAAAAATTAAAAAAACCGATGCATGTGAGAATAATAAGCTTCCATCTCCAGTATGTTCTTTGAATTAAAAAGGAAAAAAAAAAAAAAAAACTGCACATAATTATATATGTGAGAATATGTTGCAGTCACATAATTATATACAGTATAACAAGTACAAAACTCACTACGTGCCAGAATTGCACAAAACAACACCAAATTAATCTGTAGAGCCTTAAATCAAACACCAAAATGCTCACTCTTTATTAGCTTTTTTTTTTTTTTTTTGAAAAACTCTTTATTAGCATTTTATTTTAAAGAAAAATAATTCATCTACACTTCATGCAAGCAGTGCCTTTACGCAGATAAGCCTTAGCCAATTTTGGGTTTAATTCAATCGCTTTGTTTGCATCAGCAACAACCTCAGACTATATATATACACAAATATAGATTGACTGGTGTATCAAATTTTGCTCATTCTAACTTCAAAGGTTTTTTTGATGATTAGCTATAATTAGCTTACTATTGATAAGTCAGAGATAACAAATTCATAAAAGCCTTAGCCAATTTTGAATTCAATTCAATCGCTTTGTTTTCATCAGCAACAACCTCAAAATATATGTATACGCAAATATAGATTGACTGGTGTATCAAATTTTGCTCATTCCAACTTCAAAGGTTTTTTTTTTATAATTAGCTATAATTAGCTATAATTAGCTATAGTTAGCTATAATTAGCTTACTATTGATATATAAGTTAGAGATAACAAATCCATGAAAATCCTTGGATGTCTAAACAAATCCATAAAAGTTTGAGATAGATGTCTAAACAAATCCATAGAAGTCTGAGATGGATGTCTAAACAAATCCATGAAAGTCCATGTGGATTTATAAAAGTCTATAGAAATCCATGAAAATCTATCACTTTAAAAATGTCTTCAAGAATCCTAATTAATCCTAATTGAATACACCCCCCTTATATTATTCTAGATAGGTTGGTTGGTTTTTTTTTTTTTTTTAACTGAATATCATTATCAATGAATTACAGCATGATTAATTTCTCACTGTAATGGTTACTGTTATTGATTTACATCCACCAATACTATTTAATTGATAAATGCCCACCGGTACTATATATTGTATCCTTGGAAATATGTAGGGTTTTAAGAAGACAAAATTGGAAATAGATTAAATTAGTAAAACTAGTTTTGGAAGTAAAACTAGTTTTGGAAGTAAAACTTTGTATTAAATTCCACTGGATTTTTATTAAGTGAAAAGCGAAAATTTTTCACTTTTCAAAACAAGTGGTTTTAGGGGTTCATTAAGTGATTTTAACACTTAAAAAATCAAACAAAATAACTGAATAAAGAATCAAATAGGGCCCATATAAAACGAAAACAAAAAAAGAAAACAACACTGAGTTGTTTTCTCTCCCCACTATTTTACATGCTTTAAATTAAAAGATTTATTTTGCTATTTTTTTTTTTCTTCAAAACATGTACCGAACACGTTCTCAATGTATTTTTAACCAAAAAAAAAAAAAACAGTATTCAAAAACGATGCCGAACGAGCCCTTACATTCCCAAATCATTGAAGATAAATTGACACTACTTAATTGTCTTTTAATGATGGGCGTGATTGTAGTCATGATAATGGAAGTTCTTGTAGATAAAATGAACCAACCATCTTGAAGCTGCAAAGCAAATTACAGCCATGGAGACCATCGTTGTTCTCGCAGTGGAAGACATTGCACTCTGCTTGGTAGCAGCAGCAATCCCAATAGAAACAATGGAGATGAATTGCAAAATAACCTCAAGTGCATTGAGACTCTTATATGCAGAATTGCAACTCCTGCAGTTCACCACATGAGACCAGTACCTACGAAAATATATATATATTACAACTGGTTTTCCTAGAGTACTTCTGATGGTGCAAAAAAAAAAAAAAAAAAAACAAAAACAAAACAAAACTTTAAAATATAAAAGGAGCAAAATGTTTCTTGCATTCTATGAAACCATAAAAAATTATTGAATCTTGAAATTTTTTGAGTTTTGTCTGTACTAATGTTACCTATCCATCAACTGTTCTCTTGGTGGTGATGGTGGAAGAGTTCCACTTATAAACTTTCTACCCCAATTGATCTGACCATCAGAATACTTGTTCAACCACCTTCGGAAACCGGTCACAAATGCATCCGATTTTGTTGGCACGAAACAAGCTTTTGCCAATTGGCAGGGCCAACATCCATAATCTTATGCTCCTACAATGGGAAAACATGCAGAAATAAGTTCTCTCAAGGCTCTTTTCTGTTCTAGAGCATTTTATTAATATAAACAAGCTGATTCTGTTATTGTAGGACAAAAATGTTTTCAATTAATTTTTTGATATCTAACATCATTTGGGTAATTACAGTCTGTCAGGAGTACCTAACGAGATCAACATCTAGAAGAATGACACAAATAGCAACTCTCGCTATGGGGAAGATGCCTCACCGTATTCGTAATTTTATAGATAAAGGCATAACTCAAACTCATGTCACATATGTGAACGGAGAAGTGCATGCACAACCAGTACTTGTATAGAGTGGAAGTTTCCATCTTCAAGTAAACACTAGAAAGAAATAGAAAAAGAAAAAGAAAGAAAAACTCCATAACTTCGTGGTGCAGAATCATTCTAGCACAAGATAATGTCAATAAATCCAAGTTTGAGACATGTACTAACTATGGAACTCAACAGCTAACAATCCATTAGCAAATATTCATTAAATTTTAGATAATTAAATGTTAAACGTGAGTAGATGAATCACCTCTTTGTGAAGTAGATATAAATCTGAATCGACAATTAGGTTTGGTCCAATATGAATCATCCATCGAGGAGTGATTTTGTCAATCCAACTTTTAAAGTTTTTGGCATTGCCCCATATCAATCTGCTATTACCGGGCCTAACCGGAATACAGAAGAAGAAGAACACCATTCTTGGTTGCTCCGACAACTTCTGCCCAAAAACAAAATCCATCATGAAAAAGAATATTACAAAACCCGCAATGCTACACATCTGATGTAGCGGAAGCTCTGTCGAGAAAAACCTGCGTAAAACGATTAGAAACAACCTACTAAAGTTCCGTTGATTTGCACACAAATACCGGAAAGTTAGGCTTCAATTCGTTGATTCACTAAGAATGCCGAAATTGGGATAATTAGAGAAAACTCTAAATTTTATAAATCAAAAACTGAATGGCCAATTCAGCCTACATCTTAATTTAAAGCAAAACAAATCCTAAACCTAATCGAATTCCTTGGAAAGCAAGAAAACGACTTAAAAACGGAAATTTACCAAAAAAGGCAAAAAAAACGAATTTAAAGCAAAAACTAATTCTACTGAGAATCCTAAACACTCCATAATTGACGGAAGTCGATTCGGAATTGGGAAACTCAATTTATTGCGAAAAAGAAACTTTCCTAAAACGGCAAAAAGGCAAAAACTGCAACTTCAAAGCCTAAACGACGGAATTTGCCTAAAAAAGGACGTGTTTACGCAGCAAAGCTGCGTAGTAGTTCCGGAAACACCGAAACGCATCAGCTATCAAAATTCCAAGTCATTCTGATTCCGTCGCCCGGGTTTGGTCTTACTTGGTTTGTTTCAAATCCCACCCCTTCAAATAATCTAATGCCAGTTGATCCACTGCTGCCGCATCAACATCCCATCTAAAATCTCAACTTTTTCATCTCAACCCATGTGATAGCTGAGGTGTCAAATGGTGAATGGATACACATTAATGATGATTTATCTCACTTACCAAATGTATCCACGATCACCAATTGACACCTCACTAGTTGGGATGTCTAGCATTATTCGTACAAAACATACAAAGTAAAACATATCTATAAGAGCTGCTTCTTCAAACAATGGTCATGTATAATTTCAATAAACATAATGTAGAATATATATATATATATATATATATATATTAACCTTTATCTCGTCATCGGTTCCTGCTGGTGGAGAATATACACCAAGAACTTTAAAAGCCACAGGATCATTGTAATTATAAAAGGTACAGGGTGCAACAAATTTGGCACTGTCCCACAAATACTTTCCAGAGAAACCATTTATGTCTAATTGCTCCACAACCATGTCAAGAGGTTTGCCACCTTCTCTATCAACCTTCACTGTACAGTGGAGAACATTTGGTATTAGTACCTTTTCTTATATAATTAAAGACAATATATAGAAATGGCTTGTTGATTTATAAGATACATATCTACCTTTGGGTGGTTCATCAATCTCCATTATGCCGTAGTGTGCATATGGAATATGAGAAGGGTCCAACAGATTTTCAACCAAGACCTCATACCTGAATTAATTTACATACAACTAAAATAATGCATGTATGATATATCAACAGGAAAAAAATAGGATGAGGGTTTCGGCGCCGTTTTACGATTTTGAGCCTATTTCGGTCCGATTCCGATCTTTGGTTATTCATCAAAGTTGTAGATCTTGAAATTCCATGCAATCTAGAATCAAAAACATCGTGATTTGGAGTTGATCTCACAGAGTTACATCAGTTTCAAGTTTCTGCACTGGTTTGTGTTTTTTTTTTAGGGTTTCTCCGCCGTTTTGCTTTTTTGGCACTGTTCCGGTAAGATTCTGTTCATTTTTCCTTCTTCAAGTTTATAGATCATATTTTTTTATGCAACCTAGAATCAAGAACGTTGTGTTTTGAGGTTCGCAGCACTGAGTTCTATCTGTTTCAAGTTTTCTGTTCTTAGCAAGAAAGAAAAAAAAAAAAAAAAAAAAAGTGAAAGAGAGTTGTGGTTGCTGCTACAGTAATTCCGCCACCGCTACAGTGCTGCTACAGTCCGTCAATGCTACAGTATTTCCGTCACTGCTACAGGCTGCTGCTACAGTATTCCGTTGCTGCTGCTACAGTATTTGCTACAGTATCCCCCCGCTACAGTGATTTTGCTACAGTACTTCCGCTACAGTTTATCGAGCTCTATGGATCCTATGTGCATGGAGGCCGCTTTGTCTCTTTCATCTCCGGTGGCAGTGTCTTCCACCTCGAATAGTCAGATTGGTATGAGTCCGGTGAGTGGGGTGAATTCCTCTTCTTGGGTTGTTCCTCTCGCATCTAGTGGGGTGCATTCTTTGGTTGTTCCTCCTCAGCCTGAGGGGGGTGTTTCGGTGATTGTTTCGAATTCGGTTACAGGTCTTATTCAGAGTTCAGCGCCTATGGTCCAGGGTGGTAAGTCTTTTGCAGGTCTCTTCAAATCTTCTCCTGTTGAGACTTTACCGGTGCCATCAGTTCCCTCTAAGAAGGGGGGGGTATGTTTCTGTTCGGGTGGATCCGATTGCTTATCAGGCCCGTCTTGAGTTGTGTAAGAATGCTCTTATTGGTCGTGTGGTGCTTTCTAGTGGTGAGCGGCCTTGGAAGCTTGTGGATCTTAAGGCAAAACTTAGCAAGCATTGGATGCTAAATTCTGATTGGCGTCTTATATCTCTGGGAAGAGGCTATTATCAGATTCTTTTGAAGTCTCTTGCTGAGAAGAATCATATTTGGGGGTTAGGTTCAATTCATCTGATGCCAGGTATTCTTCGCCTACAGCCTTGGGTCCCGAATTTCAACCCATCGCTACAGAAGTCCACCAATGCTCAGGCTTGGGTTAGGCTTTTTGATCTATCGTGGGAATACTGGCATCCAAAAATTATTTCTGATTTGGCTAGAGGGATTGGGGTGCCATTACGATTGGACAAGGCTACTAGTGATGGGGATTTTGGTCATTATGCTAGAGTTCTAGTTGATGTGGATGTGTCATCAGTGCTGCCTACTTCAGTGTTGCTGGAGAGGGATGAATTTCATAGTTCTTTTATAGCTGTTGAGTATGAGAATCTCCCGGCTTTTTGCTCTACTTGCTCTTCTATAGGTCATTTGCCTAGTTTTTATCGTTGGAACAAGTCTTCCAAGGTTCCTCTAACAAGTTCTTCAAAATCGACCCAGGATATAGCGGGGGATTCTAGAGTTTTTGGGGTTGATGGTTTTCAGCCTGTTCGAACCCGTTCTTCTAAATCAGTTTATTGCCCTGTTATTTCATCTCAGGAGGAGATCCCGTTATCTAATGTTTTTTCAGTTATTCACCAGGATGTAGGTGGTCAGGATTCGGTGGTTGTCCATACTTCAGTAGGGTCTAATTTGATCTCAGGATCCACTTCGTCCGCTGGTTTGGTTCTTTCTTCGGATCCTTCTTTGTCTACTGTCCCAGCTATTTCAGAAATGGTTTCGAGTTCGGTTCCTACAATGATTTCCCAGGCATTGCAGATTAGCAAGGGCTCAGGATTTGATGACGGGGTCACTAACTCAGTTCTGGTTTCTAGTTCTTCGGTTGTTGATCCTTCTATTAGTTCTGTCAATTCGGCTGTCGGGGTGGTGCATGATTCAAGGACTGTTGTTCAGGGTTCTTTGGTGGTTAATTAGGTTCACCCGATGGTCTCTACCATTTTATCTAGGTCATTTTCTCGTCCTGGTCAATCGGCTCATCGGCAAGTTAGGGTTCATGAGGTTTCAGGCAATCAACCATATGAGGAGGCAATTGTGTCTTCAGCTTCGAATGTCAATGTGGATCAGGGTAGTTTACAGGATGGAGCTAGTTTTTCTTGTTCTTCGGTTGTGGATCCTAGGGTGCAGATTCAGAACTCGGGTCCGTTGTCAGAATCTCAGGCCGAGCTTCGCCTCATTGCAGATTCTTCATGGGCTTCCCAGATGGAGGAGAGTGAGTTAGCAGATGCTGAGGTTGCTCAGAGAGCTTTAAGGGTTGAGCGTAGGCTGGCTTCTTTAAAGTCCGGATACCTTCTCCGATGATTTTCGATGATTAATGTTCTCTTTTGGAATTGTCGTGGGATCCTGGGCGAGCCCACGAGGCGGGTTCTTAGAGAGTTGTGTCGTTTACATAGTCCTACTTTGGTTTGTATTGCAGAGCCTATGGTTGATTTTTCCTCTATCTCTTTAGGTTTCTGGTCTTCGCTCAGTCTTCGTCTAGTGGGCATGAACGATAGGGGTGGGTTGATTCCGACTATTTGGGTTTTCGCTTGTGCTTCATTTCCTGAGACTCAGATAGTTCAATGTCATGATCAACATCTTACTTTTTCGCTCTCGATTGGTTCTCAGGTCCACTGGTACACTTTTATTTATGCGAGCACTTCTACAGTGGTTCGTAGGTCTCTTTGGCAGTCTCTTCGTGATATGGTTAGTTTGGTTTCTTCTTCCTAGTGTGTTATTGGGGATTTTAATGGGTTATGGGTGCTCATAAGGCTTTGGGTTCTCGTTCTCCTGCCCGTGGTTCTTGTGAGGATTTCAGGTCGATGATTGAGGATTGTGATTTGGTTGGCATTCGTTCTCAGAGCGCCCGTTTCACTTGGGATAGAGGTCGCAGTAACCGCACTAGAGTTGAGAGACAATTAGATAGAGTTTTGGTTTCAGATGGTTGCATTTCCTGTTGGCGGGAAATTTCGTGTGTGGCTCTTCCCCGTATCTGTTCAGATCACTGTCCGTTGTTGGTTCGGTTGTCAGATTTTGAGGTTTCTAGTCATAGGCCGTTTCGATTTCAAAGCATGTGGTTAGAGCATCCTGATTTTATAGCTATTGTTCGTAGGATTTGAAGCTCTCCTATTATGGGCAGGCCTCCTCAGGTTGTTATCTATAAGTTGAGAAGCTTGAAGAAGGCTCTCAAGTCTTGGAATTGGGAGGTTTTTGGGGATATTAACTCTGCCATTGCTGGGAAGTGTGCGGAGCTTCAGTCTATTCAGCTGGATTTATCTAACCGGGGTTTTTCAGATGATCTTTTTATGGCTGAGGCGAGTGTTCATTCTGAGCTTGATGTGTTGTTTCGCAGACAGGAGTGCTTTTTTCGAGATCGATCTAGAGTTAAGTGGCTTCGTGATGGGGATCGGAACACATCTTTCTTTCATGCCTCTATCAAACGTAGGCAATATCGTAAAGCTATATCAACCCTTTCAATTAATGGGGTTCTCTCGGAGGATCGGCATACCATCAGGGATCATATCATTAGTTATTATTCTAACCTCTTTTCCTCTGATGCTTCTCGAGTTGGGAGAGATTTATCTATTGTAGATGATGTGCTTCCTTCCTTGGTAACTGCCGTAGAGAATGCTTTCTTGACTAGCATTCCTTCTGCAGATGATATTCACGATGCAGTCTTTGCTATGGATGCTGCTTCTGCCCCTGGGCCAGATGGATTTTCTGGTAGATTTTATCAAAGATGTTGGGATGTTATAGGTAGTGATGTGGTCCTCGCTGTTCAGGATTTTTTCATCACTGGCGTTATTTTCCCGGGTCTCAATTCCAGCTTCATTGTTCTTCTTCCGAAGCTGAGGGAATCGATTTCGGTTGATCAGTTTCGACCGATTGTTCTTAGTAACTTTCTATTTAAAATTTCTTCGAAGATTTTGGCTGATCATATAGCTCGGGTTGCCTCCAGGATTATTTCTCCTCAGCAGTTCGGTTTCATTCGAGACCGGCATATCGAGGATTGTATTGCTTTGGCTTCTGACTGTGTGAATGTGTTGCAGAAGAAGTGCTATGGGCGTAACTTGGCCATGAAGATTGATATCCGTAAGGCTTTTGACACCCTGGAGTGGTCTTTCCTTTGTAGAGTGCTTCAGGCTTTTGGGTTTTCTTCTGTTTTTGTGGATTGGATAGACGGCATCCTTCGTTCCTCTAGGCTTTCAGTTCTTTTGAATGGGGTCCCAGAGGGATATTTCTGTTGCTCAAGAGGGGTTCGTCAGGGAGATCCGCTCTCTCCACTTTTGTTTGGTATTGCAGAGGACTTTCTTAGTAGATTATTGACGAGGTTGGTGGATTCTTCTCAAATTCTGCCGATTTCTTCCCCAAAGGGTTTTTTAGCTCCAACTCATTTACTCTATGCAGATGATGTTCTGATCTTTTGCAGAGGCACTAAAAAGAATTTGAAACATATCATGGGTGCTTTTGGGGATTATGGTGATATTTCAGGCCAGTTGGTTAACTGGGGTAAGTCTTCGATTTATTTCGAATCTTCTATCTCCCCCTCTCGGATTGGTAGTTTGCAATCTCTGGTTGGTATGCAAATTGGGCAGCTTCCATTTTCTTATTTGGGAGTCCCTTTGTTTCGGGGTAAGCCTCGAAAAGCGGTGTTACGACCTATCGCGGATAAGATCTTGTCTAAATTCGCTAAATGGAAGGGCAAGTCCCTCTCTCTGGCCGGTCGTGCTACTTTGATCAAGTCGGTCATCACCGGTTCATTTGTGCACTCTTTCATGATTTACAAGTGGCCTGCTTCTTTACTGTCTCTGATTAACCGCAAGTTGAGAAACTTTTTATGGACTGGTTCTTGTGAAGAGACTAAGTTGGTTCGGGTCGCTTGGGATCGTTGTTGTAGGCCTTACTCTCAGGGTGGTCTTGGCCTGAACGATCTTAGGTTGTTGAATGACTCTCTGTTGCGGAAATTCACTTGGAAGTTTATGACCTCTGATGGTTTTGCTTTCACTTTTCTTCGAGAGAGGTATCTCAGGCATTTGCAAAAGCCTCGTAGAGGGTATGTCACCTCCTCGATTTGGTCTTCTCTTCGGACAAATTATAGTTCCCTTCTTAAGGAAGGTATCTGACTGATTGGCAAGAACTCTCAGCGGGACTTTTGGCAGGATAATTGGTTAGGGGTTCCCATTTTGGAGCTTTTGGGGATTCCAGATTATTTAGCTAATCCGCTCCGGGCGAGGGTCTCGGATTTTATTCATGAGGGTAGATGGGTGCTGGACGATTCTTTCCGAGCGCGCTTCCCAGATCTGTGTTTTCGGATTGATCGGATTGCTATTTCTCCTGTTGTGGATTCTCTGGTTTGGGCTAATTCTCGGGATGGTCGTGTTTCTTGCAAGGCTGCTTATTCCCAGTTTCTTCGTGATATTCCTCATGTTGTTTGGTGGAGAGATGTTTGGTCCTGTTTTATTCCCCCCTCTCGCTCAGCTTTGACCTGGCATCTGATGTTGAATAGGCTTCCTACTGAGGATCGCCTTTGCAGGTCTGGGTTCCAGTTGGCTTCTCGTTGCAGTATTTGTGGTGTTAGTAGTGAATCTGCCGATCATCTTTTTCTTCATTGTCCCCTGGCGGTTGCTCTTTGGGAGGCGGGTTTCTCGACGTTCCAGCGTCGTGTCTCTACTGATACTTGGCAATCCTTCTTCTTGCAAGCCATGTCGATTCCCTTTAGTGAGCAGGTCAGGATTTTATGGAAAGCGGCTATCCATGCAATGATATGGGGGGTGTGGACTGCCCGTAATCAGTGGTTTTTTGAAGGGAAGTCGGTGGACTTTAGATCAGTCCTTTCTTTGGTTTGGCGTGCGGTTTCAGAGGCTAATCGCCTGGAGATTGGTTGTATGCGTAATTGTATGGACGACCTTTTGATTCTTCGTCGTTTTGGTCTTCGGGGTCACCCTTCTAAAGCCCCGGTGATCAAGAGTGTGGTTTGGTCGCCTCCGGCCTTTGGTTGGATCAAAATGAATACAGATGGCGCTGCTATGGGCTCTCCAGGGGTTGGTGGTTGTGGTGGTATCTTTCGAAACTGTAGATCCTTTGTGAAGGGTTGCTTTGCTATTCCTCTTGGTCAAGTTTTCGCGTTTGAGGCTGAGCTTCTAGCAGCCTCATTGGCCATTAATTTTGCTTGGAAGTATGGGTGGCATCGAATCTGGCTTGAGAGCGATTCTTCTTATGTGGTTCATCTTCTTTCTTCTCGTTCTGACATGGTTCCTTGGAGGGTTCGTCAGGCGTGGCAGCGCTGCATCTTCCAGATCTCGCATATGGATTTTCAGGTTTCCCATATTTTTAGGGAGGGGAATCAGGTTGCAGATAAGCTTTCTAAGCATGCTTTGGAGCTTCAGGCTGATTCTTGGTGGTTCTCTGCCCCACCGTTCTGTTCTTCTTCCGTTGGCAATGACTGCATGGGTCGGGAGTCTTTTCGTTTTTCTTGATGTTTTCTTTTTCTTTTTCTTTTTGGTGTGGCCTGCATGCCTCTTTTTGATTGGGGTTGTTTTCCCCCCGGGTCTTTGCGCTTTGTTGCTTTTTATCTCTTTTTTCTTTTCTTTTATCTTTTATATATATGGAAACTGTCTAGGGGTTTTTCAACATATGATCGCTTGTGATGCTTTTTCCCTTTAGATCAGTCCAATTTTATTAAAAATAAATAAATAATGTCTTGCCTAAATATATATGCAGTTTACACAAATTTAAATGAAAAACGTTAGTTAATTACATCTAGGATTATTTTTTCTAAAATAATTCTTATGAAAGAGTAACAAAGAACAAGTTCTTATGAGACGTTAACACATGTGTGAAACCATGTATATATTTATATATATATATATATATATATATATATATATATATATATATATATATATATATATATATATATATATATATATATATATATTTATACGTGTGCACACACATAAATATATATACAAGTAGTTTTTTTTTTTTAGAAAAAGAAAAGAAATACAAAAGGCATGAGCGGAATCTAAAAGCAAGAACCCATCCAAGAGTCAAGAAGTAACTGCTTAGGAATACATCTTGGCGGATTTCCATAACATAGTGAAACCCCATATATATACAGTCATACAGAACTGATCTCCTCAATGCGCACTGAGGAATATATATCAGTACCTTGCATGTGAACTATTAAATTCACATGCTTTGACTTGGTCTGCATGCACTTGTCGGTGCTTCTCCATAATCTATGGCCCAGATGCAATGCACTGATGTATTTTATATCAGTGCAATGCATGTGGGTCATAGATTATGGATAAGAACTAACAAGTGCATGCAGATTGAGTCAAAACAATTGAATTTAATGATCTACATGCAAGACACTAATATATATTTATCAGTGCATACCGAGGAGAAAAGTTTCATATATATATATATATTATCAAGTGCGAGATCCGACAAAAAACATACGTGATCTCGCACCTAAAAACGTCATATATAATATAATAAAATATAACAATTATCATATGCTGGATCCCACACGTAACGTCCTATGTAATATAATATCATATAACAATTATCATTTGTGGGATCTTTGTTAGATATGGTTTGTATTTCCATGATTACCAAACAGGATTCAACCAATGCAGAAACTTCCTGGAGACGTGGGAAACGTTTGGAAGTCGGAGATTGTGTTTGAGGAAGGCTTTAAAGACTGAAGAATTGAAGTCCGGTAAGAATTGTGGCTTGGACCGCGGTGCATAGGAAGCGGTGTCAACTGCGGTCAATTCCAGTATGTTTAGCGCGGTTTAAACCGCAGCGCATGGACCACGGTATTCTGAAGAGTCAATTTCAGAAATATAACCACGGTGTAGGGCACATGTTGCAAACCGCGACCCAGACCGCAATATGACGTAAAGATGCACGAAACAAGAAATCTTCAGCGGGAAAAGGAAAAGGAAACAGAAAAGGAAAAGAGTTTGTCTTCGTGCGGAACAGGAAGTCTTGTGCATAAAATAAAGAGACTTTGCGCGAAATAGGAAGTCTTGTGCGTGAAGAAAAAGGTTTTCTTATGGGTCTTAAACTCCATGTAATCTACAATAAAAACATTGTAATAACTAGGTTATTTGGTGTGAAGCAAAAGAGCAAATACTATAAATATCTCAGAGAATAGGCATTGGATGTAATTGGGTTTGGGGTTTAAAGAGAGAATATTGAAGTGTGTAGTTGTACAAATTTAGTAAATAGTGGATTATTTCTCTTGTCGTCCTGACGGTCGTAGTTTTTTCCCTACTCTTAGTTTTCAACGTAAACCTTGTGTTTGTGTGTGATTGGATTGTTCTTTTATTTCTTTCGTCTTATTTTCTCTGCATTATTGTTATTTGTGTTTGTCTGTGGCTATCCGACAACGCTTCCGCATAGCAATCTGATGCAATAAAAATTACTTTCAATTTAAATTAAGTTCGTTCACTGGGATCGGTGATTCAAATGGTTGAAACTACTTAGTCTAGGGAAAAATTAAAACTAATCTAAGTGCGTAAAATTAAATTGCATAATGCTTTTTTGTTTGAAAAGTGATTTGGTTTCTTGAAAATGCTTAAAAATGCAAACTTGTAAACTAAAGATGCAAACTTGAGAAATAAAAATGCAATCTTGCGGCTAAAAACTAAGTTAAACACAACAAGCAACACACAACGTATGGATATATGGGAGAAAACACTAGGGAATCGATGCAACCTTCTTAGACCACTCAATGTTCTTACTTAGTCTCATTAAGCACTTCAATCCAATTTTAGGGCTTGTTTTAAGATAAATCCCTTAAGTACTAGGTCTTTTCCATTACTCACACATGGTCATGTAGTAAGCAATGGTCAATCCCTCTATTTAACATAACACTCTAAGCCAAGTTAGTATGACATGGTCATGCACACACCAACCTTCCCAATTACTAAGCTTGGATGAGAGTTAAATGGAATGGTCATCCACATTCAACCTCAAACCCTTAGATAGACTAACTCACACACCCATGTCCCTTGTGGTCACAATAAAACATGAGAAGAGAGATTAGAGAAATTAATTCAATAATTGAGACTAAAATCGAATCGAATTAGAGAATAGACTAATTAATTACATCAAGTAGTCCAATACGGTTACATTAATCCCCTAGATAAAATTAGTTACACATTAATGGAAAATAAACACATAAAGGAAAGGTGTAGAGAAAACCCATAAAATCCATGTGAGCTTCCTCTTTCTCCTTGTAGTTCCTTCTTCTCCTTCCTTGAATAATCTTCCAAAAATGGGTGGAAATGGTGTGTGAGAGGAAATGAGTGAAGGGAATGGTGGAAGAAAGTAAAAAGGTGGGATCTTGGGTGATTTTTGTATGTATGGAGGTGATGTAGGAGTGTGGAAGGGTTTGGGTGAGTATATTCCTAGATCTAGAGATTAAAGAAGTGAGGTGTGTGTAAAAATGGTGGAAAAATCTGATGTAAAATGTATGGGTGTGTGATGGGTAGTGAAGGGGTGGAAAAATGGTGGAAAGTGTGAAGTGTGTTGTGATGGAATGTGGTGGGTCTTTTTTAGAACGAAGGAAAGCAATATATTTATAGTGGGAGCCAAAAAAATAGGTCTGAAATCGTCCTTGGCTGAGTTGGAACGGAAAAGTCACCCCTAAGTTGGCTGTCAGGGGGCAACCATGTAGGGGGCGAAGATCTCTGTCCCTGTTGGGAAAATATTTGGTCGCCCCCAAGTTGGCTGTCAGGGGGCGACCATGTAGGGGGCGAAGATCACTGTTTTGCTACTAAAATAAATGGTCGCCCCCAAGTTCGCTATCAGGGGGCGAACATGGCAGCGACCTTCACTTGGAAAGATTTCAGTCTCGCGCAGCGTTACGGAAACGCGCATATCTCCCTATAGAAACATCGACATTGCAATCCGAAAAGTGCGCCAGAAATTAGACGTCCGGGGCTTTCAATCCATAGGTAATAGGACACACAATTCAATCGGAGCCGAAAGATATAGGCCCCGAAATCTGGCTGTTCTGCACTGGTTGAAAATCAACTTTCCATGGTTCTTCCAATTTGCTCATTTTCTCCATCTTTTGACTTATTTTCTCCCAAAATAAGATTTAACATCACTTAAATGGAATGGACCTACACATGCTCAACAAAACACATTAAACCACCTAATACACTCGAAAACAAGCTAAAGGACATGATATTGAGGGCCAAAATGTAATACAGTTTTGGCACGATCACAATCTATTGCTAACAACTAGTATCAGATCCTAGGTTGCCTAGTAGCAATTTAGACAAACGGTTATGGCTGGAAGGAGTTTTGGCTCAATGAAATTCAATGTTGAGAAGTTTGATAGGAAGATCAATTTTGGCTCGTGGCAAGTGATCGAACCAATTCAATACCGGATTTTAGCTCCCAATTCCTTTTCCTTTGATCGTTTCCCGGGTAAAATCCTGAATTGAATATTTATTTTGTAGCAAATTCAGGTATTTAGGTAATTGTATCCTAATGGAGTTTAAGATGTGGATTAGAGGCTAAAAATCGAGCAAAATTGGAGATTTGGAAAACTGTTCCAGTGTGTGTGGCAACCTTCCATGGCGACTTATCAAGTTGCCACAACAAGTCACCACAAATTTCCAGTGTGTGTGGCAACTTTCCATGGCAACTTAGCTCTCTTGCCACAACAAGTCGCCACAAATTTCCAGTGCGTGTGGCAACTTTCCATGGCGACTTATCAAGTTACCACAACATCTCGCCTCATAACAAATCAGGGGTAAAACGGTCTTTTCACTCCCATCTCGTGCCCTACCTATATAAATGCATCTTTTGCTAATTCCATGAGGGGAGAACACACCTTACATCACATTTCACAACCCAAACAACACCCATCACATTTCAAAACCCTAGATCTAAGAATCACCTCTCCATATCCAAAACTTTTCACATTCCTCCATCATTTTCTCTACACACCATACATCACCCAAGTTCCAACCTTTTTACATTTTCCCATCAGTCCTTTCACATATTTCCATTTACACACTCTCATCCACCCATTTTTGGAAGCTTATTCAAGGAAGGAGAAGAAGGAACTCAAATATCAAAGAAGAAGCTCACATAGATTTTATGGGTTTTCTCTACACTTTTCCTTTCTTTGTTTATTTTTCATTAATGTGTAACTAATTTTATCTAAGGGATTGGTGTAACCGTATTGGACTACTCTATGTAATTAATTAGTCTATTTCTCTTAATTCAATTCGATTTTAGTTTCAATTATTGAATTAATTTCTTCTCTACTCATGTTTTGTTGTGACCACAAGGGACATAGGTTTGAGAGTTAGTTTATTTAAGGTGTTGAGCTTAGGTGTGGGTGACCATCCCATCTAAATCTAACCACAAGCTTAGTAGTTGGGAAGGTTGATTTATACATGACCATGCTAGGTCAACTTGGCTTAGAGTTTTGTGTTAAATATGGGTTTTGACTATTGCTTGTCACATGACTTTGTGGGAGTAATGAGAAGGACCCTAGAACTTAATTGATCTATTTTCTAAAACAAGCCATAAAATTGGATTGAAGTGCTTAATGAGAGTAAGTTAGAACATAGAGTGGTCTAAGAAGGTTGCATCGATTCCCTAGTGCTTTCTCCCATATATCCATATGTTGTGTGTTTGTTGTGCTTAGTTAAATTTTTAACTTAGTTTATTTTACAAGTTTGCATTTTCTAATCATTTGCAAGAACAAACCCTTTTTCCCAACAAAAAGCATTATGCAATTTAATTTTCACGCACTTAGAGTAGTTTTCTTTTTCCTAGACTAAGTAGTTTTCAACTATTCGAATCACTGATCTCAGTGAACGAACTTTGATTTAAATTGAAAGTAATAATTTTTACTGCATCAGCAAGTTCAAGTCAAAGATCTGTTAATCCAATTGGGATTACACAAGGCGTTGAAGGGAAAGTCAACCCCTAAAAACCCTAGAAAACCTATAGACTTAGCTCTGGTAAAGAAGCGACCGGTACTAGTTCTAAAAAAACTGTGATGAGAGATGATGATTGGGAAGAGTTGGATCAGAGGGTTGCGAGTACAATTTGACTGTTTCTGGCCAAGAATGTTCTTGCAAATATTCAAGGAAGAACTACTGTGAAAGAACTTTAGGAGAGGCTTGAAGAGTTATATCAAGCGAAGAGCGCCTGTAGCCGGTTCTACTTAAAAGAGTAGTTTCACTTGCTGCAGATGTCTGAAGGTATGAAAGTTTCTGATCATATAGGAGTGCTTAATGGGATTTTTTCTAAATTAAAGTCGATTGGAGTTAAAATCGATGATTAGGATATAGAGCTAAGACTCATCTGGTCTCTTCCACCGTCTTATGCACACATGAAGCCTGTTTTGATGCATGGGAGTTTGACTATAAGTCTTGGAAACATGGCGAAAAAGTTAATCTCCGAGGAAAGAAGGGTGACTAGTGAAGGTAAATCTTTTAATAATTCTGCACTTATGGTTGATAGTAGGAAAAAGGGGAACTCCAAGAAAAAAGTCACTTGATTGGGATGTGGACAGCCTACACATATATGTGAGAAAGTATTGTCAAAATAAAAAAGGCAAGTGTGGCTAAAAGCTCCAAAGAATAGGATCCGGCAATCGCCTCTCTTGAGTATGAAGACTACATCAATGCCTTCTAAAGGGGCACGTACATCCCCATGAGATGACCGCTAGTTGCCATGGAAGAGGATGTGTTGCTGATAGCAGGTCCACAATTTTCACATGAGTATTGGTTAGAGGGTGATATAAGGTATGTGGTGGATAGGATGTCGACAGTTAACGAACTCCCTGGAATCTAACGTGAAGAGTTGCACCACAATTTCAGAAGGTTGTTTTTCGACATGTGTCGAAAGAAAGTTTAGGGCATGTTGTTCTAAATGGTTATACCTTGTGGTGGGGTATGGCAATTCTTGGTGTTGAGAGTTATGGTTGTGGACGAAGGTTTTGGGAATTCTCGCCATAAGGAATGATTGTTAGATATGGCTTGTATTCCCATGATTACCAAACGGGATTCAATCAATGCAGAAACTTCCTAGAGACGTGGGAAACATTTGGTAGTCGAAGATCGTGTTTGAGAGAGGCTTTGAAGACTGAAGAAGCTAAAGAATTGAAGTTCGGTAGGAACCGCGGCTTGGACTGAGGTGCCCAGGAAGCGGTGTCAACCACAGTTGATTCCAGTAAGTTTAATGTGGTGTAAACCTTGGCGCATGGACCGCGGTATTCTGAGCGGTCAATTCTAGAAATATAACCACGGTGTAGGGCACGGGTTTCAAACTGCAACCCAGACCGTAGTATGACATAAAGATGCGTGAAATAAGAAATCTTCAGCGCGAAAAAGGAAATGGAAAAGGAAAAGAGTTTATCTTCGTGTTTTGGGTTTAGAGAGAGAATATTGAAGTGTGTAGTTATACAAATTTACTATATAGTGGATTATGTTTTTTTTCATCCTAACGGCCGTAGTTTTTTCCCTGTTCTTGAGTTTCCAAGTAAATCTTGCATTTTTATGTGATTGGATTGTTCTTTTATTTCTTCCATCTTATTTTCTCTGCATTATCGTTATTTGTATTTGTCTATGGCTATCCGGCAACATTTCCACATAGCAATCTATTGCTAACAATCTTGTACGTGTTTTCTAGGTAGATCTTAATTTTGTAACATTACAGAGTCGATATCTTAACTTTATAACATTACCTAGTTGAATCTCGCATTAAAAAACGTGCAGCATATATAATTATGCAAGGCTATATTTTACAAATACATAATTATTCTTTATTTAAATTTCAAGTTGAAAGTCAAACTTATTTACATACCCGTAAGGAATATCTCTGTTTATCCAAACTTTAGAAAATGAAGGGTCGTCCATTTGTGGAATGAAAGGCGGTTTCTTCTTTGTAATGATGTCTTTGTACTCCGGATCGCTGTTTGGCCAAAACCATACCATGTCATGCTGCACAATACTTGGATAAACTCTTGCACATGCTTTTTTTGATGTGTGGACCTGCATCAAATATTATTATTATTATTTGTATTAATCAAACTAAAACACTTGAAATTTATCTGTTCAAATCCAGACATATATGTTTGTTAAATATTACCTGAGAACCACCAGGAGCTGCCTGAGGAATTAATTTGCAGTCGCCAGAGCCATTGAAACACCAACCATGATATGCACACTGCAGCCTCCCCGACTTGTCGATTCTTCCATCAGACAACGGAGCCAATCTATGAGGACAAGCATCATCAAACACCTTCCATGCACTCTCATCTTTGTCCCACCAAACCACTATGTCAAGTCCCAAAACCTTTTTTCCATGAGGCACTCTCTTGTCCAAATCACACAATGGCATGATTGGATACCATTCTGAGAATCAATCAAACTTTTCATCTTTGATTTCAGTTTCAAAATCTGCCTCAGGTGGTGGTCGTGGATCTGTGTTTTCTGTTGAAATAATAGTGGATGATGATGATGTTGGTGATGATATGGTGAAAACATTGAATGATCTTGTTGATGTGTTTTCTTTAGTTGATGAGAAAGACCAAAACTGCGTATTAATTGACTTGACTGAAATTTCATTAAGTTAGGCTTAGTGATCAAGTGGGTTTTTTGAAGTGCTTTTGGGATGTAAAGTGAAGGAACTGAGGATGCTCTGAGAGCTTCCATGGCTGTCTACTGCTTAACTTTCACTGCCTAAATTTGTGAGACACAAAATATATATTTACGGAAAGTATGCGATTTCCTTTTCTAATTTAAAGCATGGCCAAAAATCATAAATCCCATTCAAATTAATGAAGTGTTTATAAATGTCCACATGAGCTTCTCTTTGCATTTCACAAATTATTTGTTTACAACTTTACATCCCATTTTAATTTTTTTTTATTAATGACAATATTAATCTGAATTAAAATTACAAAACAAGACAAAAAAATTTCTAAAAACACTTCAAACTAGTTTTATTTTAAAAAACAACGTTTTCTTTCCTCTTTTCTATCTTTTTCCAATATCTTTTACAAATCCTAAAATATCTTTTTCTTTTTTTCCAATATTATAAAGTTCTTTACTGAGATATGGTAGTCTCAAATCTTCAGCTAAAAATCCAACAAATTAAAAGAAGAAAAAGTATTATATGATCTCCAATTTTACGAATCAATCATCATGGAGCAAAAAAACAGAGACCAACTAATTCATTACATTCATCAATGTAGTTGATTTGTTCCAATACTAAGCTGAAAACTAAGATCATCAAGCTCTCAATTCAATTACAAATCACATCATACCTACTAATTTGTTTACGATTGAATCATCTAGCTCAAACGTAATTGCAAACGTAATTGCAATTAAATTATACACATAAAATGAGGAGATCAAAAGACTTTTTTGATAAAACAAAAACACAAGAAAATAAACACAATCATGACGCAGCGAAAAGACAATAAAAAAAGTTCACATCAACATCATACAACCAGATCAAAATATGAAATATCTAATCCATTGAAATTAAAAGAAGATCACAAATACCAAGATCAAAAAATTGGAAATCTAATGATTTAGAAGAAAATTGAAAGAGGAGAAAAAATTGGAGTCCGATTCTTTGACTAAGTTTTTCTCGGCTGTTGGACACCCAAAATAAAAAATAAAAAAAATACAATCATATAGATTATTTAAATCTGGATTTTTGTCAAGATAATTATTTAAATCTACGATCATGAAACGTGTGTTTTGACTTTTTAGTCACCATTCATTGTCCAGTCAAGCAGGTGGTTTGGTGGGTGCAAGTGTGCAACAACCAGACTACATGTCGTACCAAAAATACTGACTCCACCAATGAGAGTGTAGCACGTGGTCTTTTTTTCTTTTACTTTTTACATTTATCTCACAAATTGAACGGGGAAATAGGGGGTTTTAGCACCTTTTTGAGCTGATCTTTCAAGACTAGCACCACATTAATAACTTATGTTTAAAAGGCACCAAAATAAGTGATTTCCAAAAATGCCTTTACTTTACACATTTTTTAATTATTTTTTTATTTTAACTTTTCTCTTTGTCTAATATCTACTTCTCTCTCTAACATGGAAGTTAAAGCTCTGTATAGTTATTCTCAACTCAAACTCAGAAACAAAACCAACTTCATAACATTATTAATGCATCTTTATTGGATTGGTTTTGAATATTCCATTGTTAAAGTGTTGGGATTTTCGAGTGGGGAAGACGATGAACAGTAACTTAGTTTCCAAGACTTTCGAATGCTTTACGAGACTTTTGTGTGTTTTCTGAAACTTTTCATAAACCTTCCGAGACTTCTACCCGAGAGTTAAATTAGGGAAGACAATGAACAGTAATGATGAACACATTACAAAAGTCTCGAACAAAAGTCTCCGAGACTATTGTAACATTGTCCGAGACTTTTGTAACACTATCCGAGACTTTTGTATAAGCGTTCCGAGACTTTTGTAACACTGTCCGAGACTTTGTATAAGGGTTCCAAGACTTTTGTAACACTGTCCGAGACTTTTATATATAAGCGTTCCGAGACTTTTGTATAAGGGTTCCAAGACTTTTGTTTTGTATAAGTATTCCGAGACTTTTACTAACCTATTTACTGTTCATTGTCTTCCCTAATCTAACTCTAGAAACCAGGTCTAAAACTAAAAACCCTAGAAACAAGATCTAACAATTCAAAATAAAAAACGAATGTATAATCCAACAAAACACAATCAAATAGGTATTCAAAATCAAATCGTTGAAGTTAATTACATATCTTGTTTTTTACAGAAATCGAAATCGAAATGGAACTCGGACAAAAATCATCGTCGTCTACTGTCGAAATCCGGTTGCTTGGGTGCTCTAAACCGTCGCGTAACTTCTCTCTCTACTCTTTCGGTGAAATGAAAAGTAAAAAACTAAAGATGAAACATAAGTTTTTAAAATAGCTGACGTGGAAGTACTTTTGGGGGCATTTTTATCCATTCACCATAATAGGTGCCTTTTAAACATAACTTATTAAAACGGTGACAGTCTTGAAAACCCACCTTTAAAAAGTGCCATTTATTTTTTGACCTCCAAATTGAATCACTTGCTACACTTCTATTAGTGGGATTAGTCTTTTAGGTACTGACTGGTCAGTAGACTCAATACCCAAGCATTATTCTTTGTTTAATCAAAGTATTCAAATCTCTTGAAAATTAAATCTCTTCCGGTCTTTCACGTGTTCAGTGTTCTTGTGACCAGCAGTTCACTACTTTTATTAAAGTCACAAACGTCCCTTAAATTTAGGCATAATTGCATGTATATGGAACTTTTACCCATAATTGCACAAACGTCATCTGCCGTTAGTTGACTTCCTAACTCTAACCGTTGACCATAATTTTAACCCACAATGACTAAAGTGCCCCTAGTTACCTATTTTATTATTTAAATTAATAATAAAATAAAAAATTGGAATCCAAGTCTTTGACTAAATTGAGAGGCAGTTGGACACCCAAAATAAAAAATACAATCATATAGATTATTTAAATCTGGATTTTGTCAAGATAATTATTTAAATCTACGACCATGAAACATGTGTTTGGAGTCACCATTCATTGTCCAATCAAGCAGGAGGGTTGGTGGGTGCAAGTGTGCAACAACCAGACTACATGTCGCACCTAAAATACTGACCACATCAATAGAAGTGTAGCGGTGGCCTTTTTTCTCTTACTCATTCAAAAAGAATTGGGTAACAATATGTTAAGTAAAGATCAACTACATACGTAGGAAAAAGAGTTTATATATATATATATATATATATATATATATATATATATATATATATAAATAATAAGGTAAATAAATTTCTTTTTGAAGAAAAACATTTATGCAACTACATACTATGTAAAAATATACTTACCTCTTAGCAAATTACCACATAAAAGCAATCGCCCACAAAGCTAACAATCTAATCCTTACCCTAAAATCACATAATCATACAAATATCAAAGTCTAAATAATATCTAGGACTGGAATAAGGACTGCCATAACGTTCCACGAACCGAAATCCTAATACTACAACTAACCAGTGCTGTTTTGAAAACTGAACAGTGTCCAATGTAGGATTTTTAATTTATTATGAACATACTGGAAAATTATATAATTTTTCAAGCAAACTTTAGACTAACATATCTATTGATATAAAAATATTCAGAATTTTATAAAATATGTAGATGCCTTAAACTAATTCAATTTTTGTAGTATTCTGGTCTGTCCAATAATGGACAGTCCCGAACACTACTCACCATTTGAATTTTTAAACATTATACATATATCAAATTGATATGAAATCATCAAAATAACACATATAAAATTCCAAAATAAAAGTTTCAAAGCGAAATCATTCAAATACGTATTTTTAAAGTATTTATACTTTTGGTTTCTAGAATCTGTCTAATACTTGACAGATTGTAGTACCGGTTTCGAAAATTCATAACTAATTCAATAAAACCCTAAAAATAGTAAAACAAATTCATAAACCCTTTTAACATGTTGGTAAACATCTGTACCAAATTTTACTATTTTTAAATAAGTATAACATAGCGAAAAACATTTTTGAAATCAAACTATATTACAAAAACCGATTTTTGGGTTAAAAAATTAAATAGCACTATTTGAGACTCTTTTTTGGGAACAGGCACCAACTTACTAACTTAAGTTTAAAATGCACCATTTATGGTGAACGGACAAAATTGCCCCCCACAGTAACCTTCTTCACCATAATATATTGATAGTTAAAAAGGCTCGAAAATGTTTAAAAATGTTCGAAAAAGGCTCGAAAAAGGCTCGAAAAAGGTTTGAAAAGGCTCGAAAAAGATTCGAAAAAAGTTCGGAAAAGGCTCGAAATGATTTCGTGCCTTTTTGAAATATTTTCGTGCCTTTTTACACTGTCATCGTGCCTTTTGAAGTTGTTATCGAGCCTTTTGGAAAAGTTATCGAGCCTTTTAGAAAGGTTATCGAGCCTTTTTGGAAAAGTCTGCGTAGAGCCACAAAACTAATTATCCATTGGAGGTCTGTTTTTATTCTCAGAAAACTTCAAAGTAAGAAAAGAATGTGTAAAGTAAGGGTATTTTTGTCCGTTCACCATAATAGGTGCCTTTTAAACTTAACTTATTAAAGCAGTGACATTGTCACCAAATCAGTTTAAAAAGGTGACATTTCTCACCAATTCCACTTTTCAACAATACTGTTTCAAACTCAAAAATTCTTTAAAAATACAATACTTATTTTTTTGAAACGAAACGAATTTCTTTGGAACCCCTTAGGTAGTCTAGTTCAAAATCTGAAAAGACAAATCACAAAAATATCATGATTAAATTAACTAACATTTTCGGAATAGGCACTGGTCAGCATTAAATACATTGATATCGGAAAATAGGAACCAATAATCAAATATTCTTCTACTGTTACTACATAATCAAAACCCTAACTTTCATTACACTAAACGTTTAAGTAATTGAGAAAACACATAAAAACGAAAAGAAACACATCTTGAAAACCTCTTTATTCTTATTGCTTGAAAACCAGTTCTTAACCGAAATTATGGGAGTTTTTTTTTCCTCTACACTTGCCGTTCACCAAAGAGTAAGTTTCAGGGTTCTGTATTTTTTTTATTTTTATTTTTTATATATGAATGTAAAAGAGAAAACAAAGTTCATAAATCAAAGAGTTTTAAAAAAGGTAGGATTTTTAATCAAAATCAGAATCCCTACTCTTTTTTTTTAATTAATATCATTTAAAAGAAAGAGTTATATACGGAATAAAATACTTATTTAACTCTAATTTTTATTTTATAACGTTAACCCCCATAAAACCATATAAATTACAAAACAAAAAGTGTTTTTAAAACCTAAACGCTTAGAGCATCTCCAATGGTATCCTCAAAAGTAGGAGAGTAATCAAAATTTGATTATTTATCCACAAAAAAACTGTCCAACAGAGTCACTAAAATTTAGCAATAGCAGTTATCAATAATTAAATTGCCTCTTCAATAATCAAATTTTATCATCAAATACAAACTTAACCCAAAATAACTGTTGTTGTAATTTTATTTTTTCTCTCTCATCTCTGGTTTTTTTTTTTTTCTCTTTTTTTCTCTGATCACCAATGTATCTCATTATTGTTTCAACCCCAAAAATTTCAATCAGGTAAAATTCATTTCTTCATTCGGAATGGATCAATACCCATATCATATACCTTCTCTTGTCTTTTATAGTTTTTTTTTTTTTTTTAGCAAAAAAAATAATGTACCATTGTGGTACCATTACAAGTGTACCGTTGTGGACTATACGATCATCAAATTTAGCAATCCCTCAAAATAATCCTCAAATGCTGAGGTGGCAACTTTTGTGGATCCAAATTTACTTATACCATTGGAGATGCTCTTAGGGAAGCAAATAAACTAAAAATCATAATTTAGGTCTTACATTATGATGATGATTTAGAAGAAAATATTATTGATGATGTTTGAAGAAAAAAGAAAAGGAAGTTGTGGTTGTGAGTTCTTAAAAAGAAACATTCTTTAATTTTTATTTTTATTTTTGAATTATCAATTTTTTTTCTTATGAGAGATTGGTTCCCAAAACTCCCAAAAACAAACACTTAATTATGTTTTTATCGCACCATGTTGATACTAGATTTTAGCGCCCATTTATGATGCTTTTGGTCGATTCCCGGGTAAAATTGGGTATCTAATAGTGTTAATAAGTGATTTTAGGTGATTTGGAATAACTAAGGGCATTTGAGCAAAGATGGAGGAGCTCAGGGCTAAAAGTGAAGAATAGCGGGAAAAATCAAGCTTTAGAGTGCCATTGCCTTTTGTCGTCTTAAAGAGCCACGACAACAAAACTAGAGAAGTTCGCGATCTATCTGTCATCGTGAACAACCACAATATTTTGAAGAACAAGGCTACAAAATGAAAACCAGAGAAGTTCATGGTCTATCTGTCATCACGAACAACTGCAGTATTTTGAAGAATATCCGTAAAAACATTTCCAAAGAAGTTCACGGTCCAACCGTCGTCATGAACGACCACGAACTTATGTAAAGTGAGATAGCGATTTCCAAACTAGAGGAATTCACGGTGCAGCTGTCGTCATTAACGACCGCGAATATATGGTCAGCGAACTTTAGTCCAAAGATTGTCACGGTTCATCTCTCGTCATGAACAACCATGACACTCAGACCACGACACAGCGCCAGCTCAGCATAGTGACGATTTCTAGCCCTAATTTTAGAAATCCATATAAATACTCTCCTTCTGATTCTCTTACATCACCACCCAGCCATAACCTCAAAGATACCCATTTTTATACAATCCCTTACCTCACCAAAACACACCTTGCCTTACACAAACCACCTAGAACTCCAATTACACCTTCATCTACACCATATCTCACTAGATACACCACATCTTGGAGCTCATAAGAGATAGGAGAGAAGAGTCACCAAAGCCGAAAAAGTGTTTACTGGTTACAAGTCAAAATTTCAAAAATTCTAAAATGGTGACCATAGCCATAAACATGGTTACTAGCCAAAATTTTAAAAGTCATAAAATGGTTACCAAAGTCGTAAATATGGTTATCGAGAGTCATACAGGTGGTTACCAAAACCGTGAAAGTGGTTACAAGTCAAAATTTCAAAAAATGTAAAATGATTACCAAAGTCGTAAAAATGGTTACGAGAGCCGTAAAATGGTTACCGAGAGCCGTGAAAGTTGTTACAAGTCAAAATTTTAAAAATCGTAAAATGGTTACCAAAGCCGTAAAAATGGTTACGAAAGCCGTAAAGGTGGTTACTAAAGTTGTAAAAATAGTTACAAGTCAAAATTTCAAACATCGTAAAATGGTTACGAAAGCTGTAAAAATGGTTACCGGAGCCGTAAAAGTGGTTACCAAAGCTATGAAAGTGGTTACAAGTCAAAATTTCAAATTTTGTAAAATGGTTACCAAAACCGTAAATATGGTTACTGGAGCCATAAAGATGGTTACCAAAACCGTGAAAGTGGTTACAAGTCAAAATTTCAAAAATCATATAATGGTTACCAAAGCCGTAAAATAGTTACCGGAGCCGTAAAAGTTGTTACCAAAGCCGTGAAAGTGGTTATAAGTCAAAATTTCAAAAATCATAAAATGGTTACCAAAGCCGTAAAATTTGTTACCGGAGTCGTATAGATGGCTACCAAAACCGTGAAAGTGCTTACAAGTCAAATTTTCAAATTTGTGAAATGGTTACCAAAGTCATAGAAATGGTTACTGAAAGCATAAAAGTGATTACCAAAATCGTAAAAGTGGTTATAAATCAAATTTTCAAAATTATGTAAAAATATATAATTATCTAATTTATCTTAATTTAATATGATTATTTAATTTTTTAACTTTTTTTTTTTAAAAGTTTTATATTTGTTTTATACTTTATTTTCATTATTAATAATTTTTTTTTTTAAAGAATTAAGGAGCCCCATTTCGTATCAAACCAATCTTTCAAAATGAGGATGAATGGCTTTTTCAAAAGTGGGTGTACTTTCCAAGAATTGAATAATTGTACCATGAGTCATGCATGTTCTGTCTAATTATCTATTCATCAACAAATAATTGTGACAACAAAATAAAAGTGTGGAAAATCTTGGCTGGACTTTGGAAGCGATTGTATTTGTATTTTATTATATATGGAATTGATTTGTATATAAAGTTATAAACTAACTAATCTTTGTCATGAAATGGAAATTTTATAGATTAAGTGAGCCAACCACCTTGATGCTGCAAAGCCAACCACAGCCATCGCTATCACGGTGGTTCTCACAGTCGTTGGCATGAGTCTCTGTTTGGTTGCTGAGACAATTCCTAATGATTTCTCAAGCCTCTAATTTGTTGTACAGCATTGCATTTTTACTCTTCAAGTCTCAGTCCATGTTAAATCATTAACTACAAACTGTTCCTTTGAGTGCTCCAACCCAGAGAGTAATCAGAGGAACAGTTTGTGCAACTTCATTTGTCCCCAACGTGTTAAATGAGCAGGAAAATTTCATACATAAAGTAAATGGTTGACTATTATTTGATGTCAAAAGTTCAAATTAATTATATATAAAAAAATTCATATATCTTTAGTGATGATGAAATGAAAAAACTAAAAAGAAACAATAAAAAATGGGAAATTAGTGCAAATGTGAAATGACGAATAACTTTTTTAAATGGATGTCTTTTCCAAGAATTGAATAATTTTATCTTCAAGAACCGAATAAAAGCTAAGCTCGTGTAGTCATGTGTCAAGACTCAAGAGTCACCTTAAAAAGTGTTGCCATGAAAGCGGTTCAAGTGTGGAAAATCTTGGGTTCGATTTTGGTCCAAACAAAAAAAGGGCCCAATTTTTTCTTCAGACAGTAGAAGATCCAAACAATTGTTTTTTAATACCCAACTAGTTCTCACTGTGTCATTCTCCAATTTCATTGATCCAGCAATCCAGCTTTCAGCTCAATCTTTCTCTGGATTCTGTATAGCTCATTTACATATCCGTTCAAACAAAAAAAAAAAAAAAAAAATGGCCCAATTATTATTTTACACCACGTTCTGCCTTTTTACTTGTTTAGTTGTTTGATAACTTTGATTCAAATAATTTGGTTGTTTGATAACTAATAATTTGAAGTCAAAATCCCAAACCTGCTTGATTTGAATTTATGTGTTTTTAAAATTTATTATTTGTTGTTTGTGTATACTTTTGATTTAAATTTTAATTGCTTGACTGTTATATTTTGCTGTCAATTTAAAAGGTTTAATCAACATCTACAAAAAAATTTCAAATGGGATTTTATCATTTTAGTGGATTAGTTTCTCATTTACTTGTAAGTTGTAACTTGTAAGAGAAGCTGAAAAAAAATTCTCCATTCGAAAGAAGAAACCAAATCTATACCAATAGGAATTTATAGTTGATTTAGTATAATACAACGATAAACACTTTGTTGTGTTTTGATAACATATAAGTTTATTTTTACACGATCTGTGGGTTTTGTTAGTCCATCTAATTCTGCCTTGGCCCATATTCTAAAAGCCCAATGATGAAAAGGGTTGAAGCCAGCAGAAGACCAACTCGTTGCTCCCACTTGCCTGATCCAACCGACCTAGTGATACGGTGTGTTTTGGCTTATCAGTTCAAACTGATAAGGCTGAGTCAGGATTCTCTTCATGACATGGCAACAGGTGATTGGTTCACTTTGGCCAGCTGGACCTTATCTTCTGATGGCTATATAAAGTGAAGCGATGGAGAGAGAAAGCTAATTCTGATTTCTAGGTTTTTCTTTGTATTCACTGAAACTCTTTTCTCTGTATTTGTTCTTGGTGTTCTTGGAGGTCTTCGTGAATTTCTGTCTTCTCTTCTTTGAATCTGTAAGAATGGTAAGAGAGAAAAAGATAGATCAGTGAGTGGTGATTTTGTTGATGTAACTTGTGAGAGTTTCTGGGTACTACGATTTCAGGTCTGGGTTGTATTGTTAGCGTGAGTGGTTGAGTATTGTTGTATTGGGTTTCTGGGCTCCTTTTGAGGGTTTATCAGGCTGAGTCCTGTGTAGTCTAGATCTGTAAACAATCTCAATAGTGGAGTGAGCCTCTCGGTTTGGCTTAAAGTGGATGTAGGGTTGTTATCAAGCTGAACCACTATAAAAATCTCTGTCTCTTATCTCTTTTACTTTTCTTGTTCATATAGTTTTATTTCTTGGTACTCTTATTTCTATATATTACTATTTGTTAAGTGAATCTTGACAGGAACTTAGTAATATCACAGTGAATCTAGGTTCTAGTCGTAGACCTAGATTCCTAACATGATCCATATTGGATATAAGTTTATTTTGCTATTTTTTTTTTCTAATTTTATTGAAAATCAAGCATCGGAAAATGGGACGAAAAATAGGAAAAATAATAATGAAAATACAGTTATAGTTCTTGAAAAGTTTCGAAATTTTGTTTACAAATAAATTTCATTGAAATTATCATCCATGAAAAAATTTAAATCAAAATTCATTAAAATCCATGAATTTTATAACGGTCCTTGTTTTATGTTAAAATGAGGAATCTCTCATAAAAAATTCACTCAATATATCTATTGAAAAAACTATGAACAATGGGCCCATTTTTCAGTTTTTTTGTCAGGGGCTTTCGAAAAGTTAGAACCGATACTGTATATGATTTGACATAGAGGCTGATGATTGGGACACAATAAAACACCAACTAGTCTTTCTGAAGAGCATGATTGTAGTCATGATAATGAAAACTTTTGTAGATGAAGTGAGCCAACCATCTTGAAGCTGCAAAACAAACTACAGCCACCGCGACCACGGTGGTCCTCACAGTCGTTGACTTGAAGCTCTGTTTGGTTGCGGTAACAAATCCGATTGAGACAATAGAGACGATCTGTAGTATGACTTCAAGTGCAGTGAGAGCCTTGTATGCAGAACTGCAACTTCTGCAGTTTACTACATGGGATCTGTACCTGCAAAATATAAGAACAAATTTCCTTAAAACAAACAAATCAACTAATTATTGAAGCTTGAAACCTGATTAGTTTAATTTTTGCTATTGTTACCTGTCCATGAGCTGCACTTTTAGTGGTGTTGGTGGAAGATCAGTTCCACTGAATTTTCCTCCCCAATTGACTTGACAACCAGCATACTTGTTTAACCATCTCCTGAAACCAACCACCAAGGCATCTGATCTCGTAGGCACGAAACATGCTTTGTGCCAATTAGCAGCCCCGACTTCCATTATCTTACGCTCCTACAATGCGAAACCAATCCAGCTAGCATTTTTATTCTTCAACTCTCAGTCCCAAGTTAAATTGTTAACAATATATAAAGTACATGAAAACAATCCAGTTGATACAATGCAAAACATTTGTTACATACTGCATATGATCCGATAGAAAATAGTACGTCAAAATGAAAGAAAAAGGAAAACAGAAGTAGGAATCACCTCAATGTGAAGTAGATATAAATCTGAATCTACAAGTAGGTTTAGTTTCATATGAAAAAGCCATTGCGGAAAGATATTTTCAATCCAACTTCCAATGTTTTTATTGAATCCCCATATCAATCTGCTGTTACCAGGACTAACTGGAACACAAAAGAAAAATAACACTGTATTTTGTTCATCTGGAAACTTTGTCCCACATAAAATCTGTGGAAGAAAAAGAACAGAAAAGGTTAGAAGTCAACATATCAAAAAGAGCTTCAGCAAATTATAGTGACCTTTACATTATCAGTTCTGGTTGATGAAGCCGGTCCATTACCTTGAACATCCACAGGATCAGTATACATACAAAAGGTACAAGGTGCCGTAAATTTGACACAGCCCCACTCCTGCCTTCCTACGAAACCATTTATGTCTAATTTCTTGACACTGACTTGAAGAGGCTTGCCGCCTTCTCTATCAACCTTCTCTGTGGTTCATACTTGGCATTAGCCATATGTGTTTCTAGGATTAACAATGTTTATAGAAAATTTTGTTAACTACCTTTGGGTGGTTGATCAAATTGCATTATTCCATAGTGTGCATATGGAACATGAGCAGGGTCCATAAGATTTTCAACCAACACCTCATACCTGAAATTGAAGTATGCAAAGGGAATTCAGAAATACGTTAATCGATGTCCCATAACAAGCTTAAAGGGAGGCCAAATGTTTACATACCCGTAAGGAAAATCTCTGTTCATGAAAAAGTTAGTAGATGATGGATCATCCAATTCTGGGATGAAAGGTGGTTTCTTCTTCTTAACAATGTCGTTGTACTTAGGATCAGTGCTTGGCCAAAACCACACCATTTCATTCTGCACAGTACTTGGATAAACTCCTACACATGCTTTCTTGAATGTGTGAACCTGCATAGTTTGATAAAACGGTCAATGGAAATTAAAATTTTCGCAGCAGAAACTAAATTTTGTTTTTACGCCGGGTGAAGATCAGATATTAATGTGGTACCAGTACAAATTTGGTTTGATGGAATACGAAAGATTGTGTGATTCAATTAGTACTCCATATCACTACAACCAGCAACAACTGCTCACTCTTCTATGTGTTAATTACATTACTATGATAATTAATCATGATAGGTTTTCATCTCTGGAGCTCCAAGGTGATCAGATGAGCAAGTCTAATATAATTATAATTATCCTTAGTCAAAGACACAAAATAAGATCAAGTTTCAAGAGCAGAACTTAAACAATTAGAAATTTATGTGAAGTCATGATTGACATTTGACAATATTATATATAACTTTTCTATCATTGTTCAACACTTTCTCCACAAATCACAATTAAACCAACCAAAGGGAAAGAAAAAAAAAATCAAAAGAACAGCAAAGCAAGAACATTTGGACAATGCAGTATTAGGCAGTCAAAAAAGTGACGTCTTGTTACCAGAGGACCATCAGAAGGTGCCTGAGGAATAAATTTACAATCACCAGAGCCATTGAAACACCATCCATGGTACGCACATTGCAGCCTCCCCCACTGATCAATCCTCCCTTGAGACAATGGAGCCAGTCTATGTGGACAAGTATCATCAAATACCTTCCATGCACTCTCATTCTTATCCCACCAAACCACCACATCAAGTCCCAAAATCTTCTTTGCTAGTGGCACCCTCTTGTCCAACTCACAAACCGGCATAACTGGGTACCATTGTGAGTACCAGTCAAATTTGTCTTCTGGGGTTTCAGTTTCAAGCTCTGCCTCAGGTGGGTCTACATTTTCTGCTGAAACTTTGGAGGATGAGGATGATGATAAGGGGGTGAAAACCTTGGTTGATCTTGATGTGTTTTTGCTAGTTGGAGAACAAACGTGATCTGGGTATTGGAGTGGACTTATTGAAGTTGGTTTTTTTGTGAATTGGTGTTAGTTTGTAAAATGATGAAACACAGGATACTCCAAGAGCTTCCATGGCTGATTCTTTGAGTGTTCAAACTGGAGAAGAAAGCAAATCAAGAATCTGTTATATACATGAGCAGCATGACATGACACATTTTCGCAAAGGATCACTATGGTAAAACAATTTCACATTAAGTGTGTTGAGTGTTGACTTCATATATCTTTCACTATCATTACACTTTTAAGCTTTTGTATTGAAGTAGTAAAAGGGAAAAAAAAAAATCAAATTATTGAATGTCCTATTAACCTCTTCAAGTAAGATGTCATTTTCAAGAATTCAATAATTTGATACACAATTTCCTATAACAGTCACGCAGGTGTGTCAAGTCATGTTATGTCTGGTGTGTCAGTCAAACTTTAATGAATCATCATCATATAATATATATATATATATATATTCTTTTTACCGTAAATTTCTCTTAATATAAAATATATCAGGACGAGAAATATAAACCATAAATTATTGAGAAATTTTGAAAAGTGTATACTTTAAGTCAAAGTATATAAATCTAATGGTCCACATTTTTTATCCTGATATATTTTATATCAGGTTGAACTAACAATAAAAAAATTGTATATATAAATAGTGCATCTTTCACTCGTATACATAGGATGTATTAATTTTAATGTCTAAATTAATATAATCTCCTACCTCAATGAAGGCCAAAGGGCCTGATTGTAGTCATGAAAATGGAAATATTTGTAACTGAAGTGAGCCAACCAGCCTTGTATATATACTACAATGTACTTGTCCTTGAAACAAGCAAACAAAATTGAAACTTGAAATTAACCGGACTTAATTTTTACTCGTCTTACCTGTTGGTAGAAGATCAATTCCGCTAAATTAATTTTCCTCCCCACTCCCCAACATACTTGTTTAACCTAATGGTGGCAATTTGGGTCAGGCCTAGCGTGCCCGGCCCCGTTAAGGCCCACCAATCAAGTGGGTCGGCCAGGCACAGCACGGCACGAGGGCTTGTGTCATACGGGACCGAGCTTGTTGGCCCGTAGTGTCGGTACGACACAACCCAGCTGGCCCTCATGCCAGGACCAACAGTTGGCACGCTGTGCCGGCACGACTGGCCCACCGTTGGCCTACCATTTTTGCTGACCAATGATTGTTGGCTTTTAAAAAAAAAAAAAAAAATCAAAAATTGACCGTTGGCCACCAACATTACCTTGGTGGCCCAAATTTATAAAAAAAATTACAACCTTTTAAATTACCATTTTATGTTTTTACCCACATTTCCCTTTTCCTATAAATACCCCTACTCATTCCAATTTCCATACACTCTCTACACTACACTATTTCATCCTCTCTCTCTCTCAATTAATACAGATTAATATGAGTTTTGTGAATAATTGACAGCTCTATTGAGACATGCCTTAATAACCAAATTGATTCAAACATTATAGTAAAAACTAAACACTTAGGCCTAGTTTGTTTTGTTGTGTTGTATTGTATTGTATTAGGTAATTAAAATGTACTAAAATAATATAATACAGTGTTTACTATGTTGTATTATTTTAGTAAATTTTAATTGCCTAATATAGCACACACCATATTAAATAATATATTATATTTGGTGGTATTAGGTTGTATTGTGTTATAAAAAACACTTTTTTTTCTCTCTCTTTTTTCAACAAATATGGAATATTGATGAAATACATGTTATGTTGTTAATATTTTTTTTATAATTTCAAAATTATAGAGTAAATATTTATTTTATTTATAAAAGTATTATTTATTTAAATTTTTTGTTATAAATATTTATTGATTTTTTATATGAAAATATTTATTGATTTATTCATAGTAAGGATATTTAAAATTAATTATTAACTATTTTTTTTAAATATTATACTTTTTATAATTTAATAAAATACAATAAAACCATATAGGAATAACTTAATATGATATAATGTAGTGCATCACCAAACACGAGTTTGTAATAATGATCAATGTTCGAAAAGACGATAAAATCGGACACTTATACGCTAGGCGGACGCTGGCCGTCCCGTTTCGGCCAAATCGGCCATATTAGATGGCCGGAAGAAAATCGATCGATTTGGTTGGAAAAATTGGCTAATTTGGCAAGAAAATCGGGCTAATCGGAGTCAAAGTCATTGACTCCTTCTAGTCGTTCCAAAACTCGCTGTCGACGGAAGTCGTTTGACCGGTCAAACCATCTCCAAAAGGTCGCCACCGTCGGCAAGTGGGTCGTCACCACCCTGACCAGAAGCTTCAGTAGACACCAGAGAACCAGGTGCCCGGTGTCCAGATCTGACATCATACACGATGGAAAAAAAAACACATTTTTGAGAATTGAGAAGAAAATGAAAATCAAGATAAGTTTAAGTGAAAAGAAAATAAAATGATGAGTCTACTTTGAATAGAGGGATGAAGAGAGAGACAAGGAGTGTACGTGTTGAAAATTAAAATATGTTTATGGAGGTTAGGTTTATTGAGAAAAGAAGATAATTTAAGGAAAAAAAATTAAGATATGGAAAATGAAAAGACACAGAACGTTGAACATAGAGATAGAGAGATTAATAGGCACGGCCCTAGGAGGAGCCCAGTGAGGCAACCGCTTAGGGTCCCTAATCTTTAAAAGCCCCCAAATTGTAGTTTTTAAAATTAAAAAAAAAAAAAAAAAAAAGATTTAAGATATAATCTATGATTTTTAAACTAAAAGGCCCATAAATGAGTTTAAAATAGGCTCACCGAACAATTTTTTTAAGAAAGGCCCACAAATTAAAACCCAATCATCATTCTCGGTTATTACACCAAATAAAAAACAAACGTGAAAGAAACTTTACCAAAAGAAACAAAAAGAGCAATTGAAGTGTTGAAGTACTTAAAAGAAATGGATGGTTGCTTGCCAAATGCATGGATTGCTTGTAGATTTTTGTTAATTATACCAGTCATAGTTGCCTCTGCAGAAAGTAGTTTTTCGAAGTTTAAGTGGATTAAATCTTACCTTCGATCGACTATGTCCCAAGAAAAATTAAATGGCTTAACTATGTTATCTATTGAAAAAAATTTGATATAAAAACTTGATTATGTAAGCTTAATTAGTACTTTTGCTGCTAAAAATGTGAGACGAGTAAGGTTTAAATGATATATTCTCTAATGAAATTATAAAAATTTTATTTTGGTAATTTTTTATTTGTTATTTTGTTGTGCTATAGTCTTGAGTTTGAGTTATTATATTGATTTTTACAAGTATTTCTTAGGAAAAAATATATATATAATAAACATACATAAAGTATTGAGGGTCTCATTTTTTATAGTTCGTCTCGGGCCCCGAAAATCTTAGGGCTTGCCCCAGAGAGATAGTGTATTAGTATGCGTTGAAAATTGGGATATAATTATAGAGGTTTATCTGGAAAAGGAATATATATATAAATAGTTTTTTTATTATCAGTTCGAACCGATATAAAATATATCGGTTCCTTGTATGTGAAGCCATTAGATTTAAATGTTTTAACTTGATTGTATGTACTTGTCAAATCATCTTTTAAATCCAACGGCCTACATACAAGAAACCGATATATTTTATATTAATTCGAACTGACAATAAATATATATATATATATATATATATATATATATATATATATATATATATATATATTATGGGGAAATTTATTTGAAAAGACTATGGTGGGTGGCGGTACATAATGCAATTAAAAAATGAAATTAAAAAATAATAATAATAAGTTAAGTAAAAAATAGAATAAAATACAAAAATAAAAAGTTTCAATCGCCTAGGCGCCAGGTGTTGGGCTACTGCCCGACTAGTAGCTAGCGTTTACTAGAACACTGATAATAATAATACAGTCCAATATAATCTAATAAAACCCAATACAATCCAATGCGGTGTGCCAAACGAGCCCTTAATCTACACATCATCATCAACAATTAATTGTTCCTATAGCTGCTTTGGCGTTTGTCTTCTCAATGGAACTGTTCTCAGCGACTGGCATGATTGTAATCATGGTAATGGAAGTTCTTGTAGATGAAATGAGCCAACCATCTTGAAGCTGCAAAGCAAACTACAGCCATCAAAACCACCATAGTTCTGGCGGCGGTTGACATTACACTCTGCTTGGTTGCAGCAACAATTCCAATTGAAACATTGGAGATGATTTGCAAAATAACCTCAACTGCATTGAGACTCTTATATGCGGAATTGCAACTCCTGCAGTTCACTACATGGGACCAGTACCTGCAAAATTTATATATAAATTTACTTACATAATGAAGCTTGATATCTCATATTAATTGCTTGTAGTAGTACTGTTGTTACCTGTCCATCAGTTGTTCTCTTGGTGGCGTTGGCGGAAGAATTTCACTGAATTTCCCTCCCCAATTGATTTGACCACCAGAGTACTTCCTCAACCCCCTTCTAAAACCAACCACGAAGGTATCCGCTTTCGTTGGCACGAAACAAGCTTTTTGCCAATTGGCAGGGCCGACACTCATAATCTTACGCTCCTACATTAACAAAGGCAATCAAGAATACACAGATATTACCATCGTCTAATGTGACTTGGCTGTATTATTGGGAACTTATTCAGTCCGACTATAATGTCCTAGGTTCAAGTCCCCGCACAACAGGTGATATATATAAAAGAAAAAGAATACTTAAGTATCAAGTACAAGAGAAGAGCCTTCAAGTAATTAAACATATTGCACTTTGGAATATTCTTTTCTTCCTTTCCAGATTGCATTCTCAATAAAAATATAATCTTCCAAGAAGAACATATATATAAATATAGAGGAATCACCTCAACATGCAGAATAGATAAATCTGAATCTTGAACAAGTAGATCCATTCCAATATGAAAAATCCATTTTGGAATGATTTTGTCAATCCAACCTCCAAAGAAACTTGGATAGCTCCATATCAATCTGCTATTGCCTGGACTAACTGGAATACTAAAAAAAGTAAGCAATATTCTTTGCTCCATCAACGCCTGCCAAAATAACATATATAGGAATAAGAAAGACCGTCAAATAATATTTATGTACAAACTTTAGTGTCACATTCTGCATTGCTAGTAAGTGAGGTTCTAAACTAGTATATTAGCTTGAATTATTTTAATTAAGAAAACGTGTTTTGATTCATAAATGATCAAGAACTGATGTAGGACACTTCAGGGGGAGTTTCTTTGAAGGGGCAAACGATGTCGGTTTTGAACCTGTAATATATGGTTGGAACTGCATGATGAGTTTCCAAAATCGGCCGTTTTGCCTTTCATTTTCATCTTTTTCCTTTTTACTCAATATTTTCATGAAAGCAACAAAATATAAGTGGTTTACCTTTTTGATTCCCGCAGTTGACCCAGATTCGTTCCTTTGACCCACCACAGGATTAATAGAATTTTGATATATAAAAGGTGCAATAAATTTGCTACCACCCCAGTCTGCCTTTCCAATGAAACCATTTTTGTCTAATTTCGTGACACTCATTTCAAGAGGTTTCCCACCTTCTCTGTCGACCTTCACTGCATTTAGATTTTGGAGCAAATTAATTAAGTGATATTAACATATATAATTAATGGATTTCATATGCAAGGAACTAATATATTTTATATCAGTTCGAACTAACAATAGAAAAACTATATATATATATATTATAAAAGAGAACATGATTAAGGTGATCTATGCCTTCAGGTTGTTTCGTTTGTAATAGTGTGTAATGTGCATATGGCACATGAGCAGGGTCGGCAAGATTTTCAATTAGGACTTCATACCTGAAAAAAAAAAAATACATATTAATACTAATAATTATGCGAGGTAATCTTCAATTTTCATGTTCAGAAACATCATAAAAAAAAAAAAGTAATAATTAAATAATTCATTTTCATGGAGTGAAGACAAGGTTATGTAAGGCAAAAACAGAAGACAAATTGGATTGCATAGATACCCACAAGGAAAATCTCTTCTTCCCATCAACTTAGCAGATGATGGATCATCCAATTCTGGTAGGTAAGGTGGTTTCTTCTTCTGAATAATGTCTTTGTACTTTGGATCAGTGTTTGGCCAAAACCACAAAATGTCATGTTGCACTGTACTCGGATAAATTGCTACACATGCTTTCTTAAATGTGTTGACCTACATATATAATTTCATTTCATTCGAAACACAATCTATGAAAAAATAATTTGAAGTTGGAAATCGAGAGTACGTACCGGAGGACCATCTGGAGCTGCCTGGGGAATTAATTTGCAGTCTCCAGAGCCATTGAAACACCAGCCATGATATGCACACTGCAGCCTCCCCCACTTGTCTATTCTTCCGTCAGACAATGGAGCCAATCTGTGAGGACATACATCATCAAACACCTTCCATGAACTCTCATTCTTGTCCCACCACACCACTATATCAAGTCCCAAAACCTTTTTTCCATGACGCACCCTCTTGTCCAATTTAAGAAATATAACCACGGTGTAGGGCACAGGTTGCAAACCGCGACCCAGATCGCAATATGACGTAAAGATGCGCGAAACAGGAAATCTTCAGCGGGAAAAGGAAAAGGAAACAGAAAAGGAAAAGAGTTTGTCTTCGTGCGGAACAGGAAGTCTTGTGCATAAAATAAAGAGACTTTGCGCGGAATAGGAAGTCTTGTGCGTGAAGAAAAAAGTTTTCTTGTGGGTCTTAAACTCCCTGTAATCTACAATAAAAACATTGTAATAACTAGGTTATTTGGTGCGAAGCAAAAGAGTAAATACTATAAAGATCTCAGAGAGTAGGCATTTGGTGTAATTGGGTTTGGGGTTTAGAGAGAGAATATTGAAGTGTGTAGTTGTACAAATTTAGTAAATAGTGGATTATTTCTCTTATCGTCCTAACGGCCGTGGTTTTTTCCCTGCTCTTAGGTTTCAACGTAAATCTTGTGTTTTTGTGTGATTGGATTGTTCTTTTATTTCTTCCATCTTATTTTCTCTGCATTATTGTTATTTGTGTTTGTCTGTGGCTATCCGACAATGCTTCCGCGTAGCGATCTGTTGCTAACAACTAGTATCAGACCATAGGTTGCCTAGTAGCGATTCAGACAAACGGTTATGGCTGGAAGGAGTTTTGGCTCAATGAAATTCGATGTTGAGAAGTTTGATAGGAAGATCAATTTTGGCTCGTGGCAAGTTCAAGTCAAAGATCTGTTAATCCAATTGGGATTACACAAGGCGTTAAAGGGAAAGTCAACCCTTAAAAACCCTAGAAAACCTAGAGACTTAGCTCTAGTAAAGAAGCGACTGGTACTAGTTCTAAAAAAACTATGATGAGCAATGATGATTGGGAAGAGTTGGATCAAAGGGCTGTGAGTACAATTTGACTGTGTCTGGCCAAGAATGTTCTTGCAAATATTCAAGGAAGAACTACTGTGAAAGAACTTTGGGAGAGGTTTGAAGAGTTATATCAAGCGAAGAGCGCCTGTAGCCGGTTCTACCTAAAGGAGTAGTTTCACTTGCTGCAGATGTTTGAAGGTATGAAAGTTTCTGATCATATAGGAGTGCTTAATGGGATTTTTTCTAAATTAAAGTCGATTAGAGTTAAAATTGATGATTAGGATATAGAGCTAAGACTCATTTGATCTCTTCCACCGTCTTATGCACACATGAAGCCTATTTTGATGCATGTGAGTTCAACTATAAGTCTTGGAAACATGGCGAAAAAGTTAATCTCCGAGGAAAGAAGGGTGACTAGTGAAGGTAAATCTTTTAATAATTCTGCACTTATGGTTGATAGTAGGAAAAATGGGAACTCTAAAAAAAAAGTCACTTGATTGGGATGTGGACAACCTACACATATATGTGAGAAAGGATTGTCAAAATAAAAAAGGCAAGTGTGGCTAAAGGCTCCAAAGAATAGGATCCGGCAATCACCTCTCTTGAGTATGACGACTACATCAATGCTCTCTAAAGGGGCACGTACATCCCCATGGGATGACCGCTAGTTGCCATGGAAAATGATATGTTGCTAATAGCGGGTCCACAATTTTCATATGAGTATTGGTTAGAGGGTGATATAAGGTGTGTGGTGGATAGGATATCGACGGCTGACGAACTCCCTGGAATCTAACGTGAAGAGTTGCACCACAATTTCAGCAGGTTATTTTTTGACATGTGTCGTAAGATTGTTTGTTTCCGACTCTTTACTTTGAGAATGTTCTAAGTTTCTACTCGGTTTGTTGCTCTATTGGTCATTCGGTCGCCTCATGTCACCATGCAGCCCGATTTACAGGGAATGTCACCACCGAGCCAAAAAAAAGAATCCGGAAAGGGGAAGATCCATAATTAGACATGAGTACCGACCGAAACACAAGTCAAGAGATGTTCGCGTCTTTAAGACTATCTGAAAAGAATACGCGGTGTGTTCTAAATATTATCTAGAGGGGGGGTAAATAGATTTTAACGATTATTACCCAATTTTCGCATGCAAGTCAATTTTACGAAAATGCCCCTACTAGTTAAAAATACATACAAGTGTAATATAGTGCGGAATTTAAATAACACTTGATGTATACGTGGAAACCCAACCACTGGGAAAAACCACGGGCTGTATAATGCGCCACACTCGGAACTCGAAATCACTAATTGAAATGAAGTTTACAACCTATGTAGACCTCGTCTAACACTCCGGTCTGTAACCCCTCACTTCTACCCAGCGGGCCTTTATTAGCAACCATATTCCAATTTGCTTGAGGCCTAAGCACTCTTAGCCTCAAGACTTACTTCTCAATGAAGAGAAACAACCTATGTGAATATATATGAATATTCAAATAACAAACAAGGCTAGGTAACCTTATATGCTTATCTAGGATGATGAGATAATCAATTTAAATCAACCCTAGATATCAATTGCTAAATGACATGTCAAATAGCTTAGCTAATCAAGATTAATTAAAAACCTAATTAGCTATCACAATCAACACTCAATCATTTTCATCACAAATAATCTCTAACTTGTATCTAGCATATAATCAAAAGCATACAAGTAATTAAAGAGATGTATTAATATGAAAAACACTAAAGTAATATGAAATTAGTGAAGAACATACCAAATAAGATGCGATGATTCAAAACCATGCATGGATCAATTCTATGAAGGCATAGAAGATCAAATATGAAAATTGATGCAAAAGGGGTTTGATTTGAGTGTTTAAAGTTGAGTTCTTGATTTGATTTTTTCTCAAAAATCTCTCTTGAATGTTTAGGGTTCTAAGGTCTCAAAGAACTTAATCAGAGAATGAGAAAATAAGATATTTATAGACATCAAGAATTGGGCAAGTGAAAAGACAATTTTGCCCCTGAAACACACCGTTCGACGGTTTCAATCGGCGGCCAGGCCGCCGATCACGACCGTCGAATTGAGCTCGTGAAGAACAGAGCATCAACGGTGGTTTCATTAGGCGGTGTCGTGACCGCCGATCCAACCGCCGAATTAGACCGAGAGATTAAAATCGATCAGGTATGAACGGCGGTTTCGAACGGCGGTCGTAATCGCCAATCTTGACCGCATAATTGCTTCAGACCAATCTGGACTGAAACGACGGTTTCATTCGGCGGCCAGGCCGCCGATCATAACCGCCGATCACCAACAATGGTGAAAACCAAGGAGAAGCCAATGGCATTCTCCATAGGAGGTCTTCGCGCGAAACCAAGCACTCATTAGTGCAAGCGCGGACGTTTCCAAACAATGTCGGGAAACGAATTATAAAGCACATATACACACAACAAGATATATCAACCAAAGTGCTAGTGTGTAAAGTGACATGTGAAGAGTATGCACACAAATGCAAGTATGCTAAGTGTGTGTGTGCTTACTAAATCTCTTCAAAGAAAAATCAAGCACAAGAGATTATACCTTTGGCGTGCTTGTATCTTGAGGTCATGGAAGGGCCTTTGATCTTCAACCTTAAACACTTAGACTACCCTTACATTCAAAACCCCAACATGTGGTTTGACCACGAAATAAGCCAATCAACAAAACGGGAATCCTTACACTATCAAGTCGGGTATTGATGCCATTGCGACTAAGCCCGATGAAACTACAACCTCTCTTCCAAACAAGACAACTTTAGACCCGGCTGCCTCTTCTAGTTCCCTCAGGCCAATCATTCCCACTGGACAAGGGGAGGCCTTGAAAAACGCTGTTTTTTTGGATGATTCCATAGACCCATTACACACTAAGCATGTAGACATTGATGCCATGACAGATCCTGTTATTGCTTATATGGAGCCCTTGATAGATCCTCACATGGTAGAGCCACATTTGTACACTCTTGAGGGTGAAGTTAGCTTTGACACTGATAGTGAAGGCACTGAATCAGACTTCAGCCACCCCACAGCTCTAGACATCATAGGTATTCATGGTGGATTCTCTTGGGCAGATCAATTGGAAAATTCAGGTTAGAAGGAGGTTACCGCTAAAAAAGGTAAGAAAAATAAAAAACAGGTTACCAGTGTTGTTTCGCCCAAAACTAAGGTTGCTAAAAATAAATTGTTACATAAATGATTGTCCTTTATTGGAACTATAGAGGTATTGCAAATAGTCATACCCAACGTACTTTGAAAGAATTTTTTTCTCGTCATAGACCGAATTTTATTTGCATTGCTGAACCGATTTGTGCTTTTGATTCAATTACTACTACTTTTTGGCGCTCTATGGGGTTACACTTCACTACTACAAAAAATGCAAAAGAAATCGGTTTTTTTATATGGAAGAAATCGGTTTTTGAATTTTTTAAAACCGATCTCTTTTTGAGTGATTTAGAAAAAAAAGGGCAAAAGACATCGGTTTTTAACCGATGTAAAACAAGAGAAAAGAAATCGGTTTTACTTAAAACCGATTTAAAAACCTAGTAGAAAAGAAATCGGTTTTAGTTAAAACCGATTTAAAAAACCTGTAAAACCGATTTAAAAACCTAGGAGAAAAGTCATCGGTTTTAGTTAAAACCGATTTAAAAAACCTGATGTAAAATTGATGAATTACAAAAAAAAATCCCACTGTCGCCGGCCACCGACCAGCCACCACCACCGGCCCGCCTCACCGACCGGCCACCACCGCCGGCACACCCCACCTCCGGCCACCGCCGCCGGCACGCCCCACCTCCGGCCACCGACCGGCCAACCCCACCTATGATAATAATGACAATTAATTGTCATTATGAGGATTCGAACTCGCAACCTCAAAGTCAAAGTGGTAAGCCTTTACCGCCTGACTACAAGATTGAATGTGTTAACAATTGCACAATATATATATATATAACCTATATGAATTGTTAGAAAAAAAAAAAAAAAAAAAAAAACTTGTTTGATAAATTTAAATTTACTCAACTAATCAAAATTCTAATTTCTACTATAAACATACATATATTAAATAAATTTTATTGGTGGGTTTATTTTTCATTTCATTTTTTATTGTGTGGTTTTGTGTTCTGCTAGAGATATTTTTATGCAAACTTTTTCCCTAAAACTGTATCTTTTGGCAACGAAATAATTTTTTTCATCCATGCTAGATTTTTTGATTTTTCGATACGAATCCAACGGTATAAAGAACGTAAAATTATGGGCGGTATTTTGAAAGTTATGATCAATTATTCAGTCAAAGGTCAGAAGCAATTGAAGATATTTTTGTGCAAACTTTTTTCTTAAAACTGTATCTTTTGGCAACAAAATAATTTCTTTTGTCCATGGTAGATTCTTTGATTTTTTGATACGAATCCAACGGTATAAAGAACGTAAAATTCCGGGTGGTATTTTGAAAGTTATGATCAATTATTCATGAGTACTCAAAGGTCGATCGATTGGAGATATTTTTGTGTAAAACTTTTCCTTAAGAAATATTTTTTTTTTCCATGATGGATTCTTCGATTTTTCAATACGAATCCAACGGTATAAAGAACGTAAAATTCCGGGTGGTATTTTGAAAGTTATGATCAATTTTTCAGTCAAAGGTCAGAATTGGAGATATTTTTGTGCAAACTCTTTCCTTAAAACTGTATCTTTTGGCAAGGAAATAAATTTTTTTGTCCATGTTGGATTCTTCAATTTTTTGATACGAATCCAACGGTTTAAAGAACGTTAAATTCCGGGCAGTATTTTGAAAGTTATGATCAATTATTCATGAGTACTCAAAGGTCAAGCGATTGGAGATACTTTTGTGTAAACTTTTTCCTTAAAACTGTATCTTTTGGCAAGGAAATAAATTTTTTTTTCCATGGTAGATTCTTCAATATTTCGATACGAATCCAACAGTATAAAGAACGTAAAATTCCGGTTGGTATTTTGAAAGTTATGATCAATCTTTCAGTCAAAGATCAGAATTGAAGCGATTGGAGATATTTTTGTGTAAACTCTTTCCTTAAAACTGTATCTTTTGGCAAGGAAATAAATTTTTTTGTCCATTTTTAGTTCTTCAACTTTTCAATACGAATCCAACGGTATAAAGAACGTAAAATTCCGGGCGGTATTTTGAAAGTTATGATCAATTATTCATGAGTACTCAAAGGTCAAGCGATTGGAGATATTTTTGTGTAAACCTTTTCCTTAAAACTGTATCTTTTGGCAAGGAAATAAATTTGTTTTTCCATGGTAGATTCTTCAATATTTTGATACGAATCCAATGGTATAAAGAACGTAAAATTCCGGTTGGTATTTTGAATGTTATTATCAATGTTTCAGTCAAAGGTCAGAATTGAAGCGATTGGAGATATTTTTGTAAAAATTCTTTCCTTAAAACTGTATCTTTTGGCAAGGAAATAAATTTTTTTGTCCATGTTTGGTTCTTTAATTTTTCGATATGAATCCAACGGTATAAAGAATGTAAAATTCCGGTTGGTATTTTGAAAGTTATGATCAATTTTTCAGTCAAAGGTCAGAATTGAAGCGATTGGAGATATTTTTGTGAAAACTCTTTCCTTAAAACTGTATCTTTTGGCAAGGAAATAAATTTTTTTGTCCATGTTGGGTTCTTCAATTTTTCGATATGAATCCAACGGTATAAAGAACGTAAAATTCCGGGTGGTATTTTGAAAGTTATGACCAATTATTCAGTCAAATGTCAGAAGCGATTCATGAATCCGCGAGTGAGCTGTTTTCATCGCTCATTTTCTCACTTTTCCAAATCGATTTTTGGAATATTTCTGATTTAAAAGTGTTTGTTTTCATGTCTACTTTCTTGTGTCAAAAGTTGAGCAAATAACGTTGAGTATTTTTAGAGATATGCCCTTGAATGTGGACATAGGTCAGATGAATTTTGCTTTTGAATCTACATCGGTTTTTACAAAAACCGATGTCTAAACGCTTGCTTTTAATATCGGTTTTTATAAAAACCGTTGTCTTTTCAACGCAAAATTTAAGACATCGGTTTTTATAAAAACCGATGTCTAAACGTTTTTTTTTTAATATCGGTTTTCTTAAAAACCGATGTCTTTTGAAATTGTAATTTTTAAGACATCGGTTTTTATAAAAACTGATTTCTAAAAGCTTTTTTAAAATCGGTTACCAAAAACCGATTTCTTTTAGTGATTTCTAGTGATGTCTTTAAGCATTTTTGTAGTAGTGCTTCATTGGTGTTAATGCTAGAGGTACTCCTAGTATGTGGATTTTTGGGTCTACTGCTTTTCAAGATGCCACTATTGTTCTGTCTCATTCTCAACATGTTACTGTCTCTGCTAATTTGTGTGGGATTATCCATCGGATCTCTTTTATTTATGTTAATGTGAACTACATCACCCATAGATCTCTTTGGGGTTCTCTTATGAACATTGCTTGTTCGGATGATCCGTGGCTTGTGCTTAGGGATTTCAACTCGGTTCTAGGCACTCATAAGATCAGTGGTAACATTTCTACTATCTCTTATGATGATTTTCGTGCTGCTTTGATGGTCTGTGATCTTGTTGACATCGAAACGAAAGAGGTTTTCCATACCCGGATCGACCGGGGTAGGGGTGGTATGGTTTTTTCTCGATTAGACAGAGATGTATGTTCCTATTCTTTTCTGGATGCCTGGTCACAGATAGATTATGTTACCTTACCTAGATCTCATTCAAATCATCACCCTTTATTGGTTTCTTGTTCTACGGGTGTTTCACCGGGTCCACGGCCCTTCAGGTTTCAAGGTATGTGGGTTTCTCATCCCTCTTTCCTTAATTTGGTTAGATTGGTTTGGTCATCCACTGTTACTGGGAGTGGTACTGGGGTTGTTGTTCAGAAGTTGAAGCTGTTAAAAAAGGCCTTGAAGAGGTGGAATTGGGAGGTGTTTGGGGATATTCCCTTGAATGTCACTAATGTTAATGAGAAGGTGATGCTTATTCAGGATATGATTGGTTCTGAAGGTTTATTCTTTTTCATCTTGAGATTGCCGCTCTTACAGATTTAGATAGTGTTCTAAAACAGTATGAGATTTTTCTAAAAGAGAAAAGAAGAGTCAGGTGGCTTGCTGAGGGTGATCGGAACTTTAACTTTTTTCATTCATTGCTGAAGTGTAGAGGGGGAAAAAAGTCCCTTTCCTCTCTTTAAATTGATGAGAATATTTCTTATGATCCAACTGAAATTGGTGAGCATATTTCCTCATTTTATCAGCATCTCTTTTCGGATTCTAGCAACGATAGTTCAAACTTCTCTATAATTCGAGAGCATGTGTCTTCATTAGTTACGGCTAATGAGAATACTTTGATTCTCTGGGTTCCCTTTTTTGATGAAGTGAGGAGTATGGTTTTTTGAAAGTATACAAACGTAGTTAAATTGCTTAAGGCATACCTAGAGGGGGATGAATAGGTTTTTACGCCTTTTTCAATCCCTTGAACAAACTTTCGTTTGTCCCTCAAGGTTGCCTTACATACAACAAATACACTAAGAAAAGACAACATACATAGACAATATGAATAGGTAATCATATAAGCATGGTCTACATACATCATCAAGTTGTATGAGGTAAACAAACAAATAAGTATAACAACAAAAAATACTTGTATTTCACTATATATTCAATGAGTTACAAGAGTGATCAAATATCACTATACACAAATACAATAAACAAAAGAATCATAGAAATAAAATTGATCAATAAAATGAGTTCACTAATCACACTATACAAAGTCTTGCTTCACAATACATCATAAGTGAATGTTATGAAATAAGATAATAAAAATATACAAATAAAATATAAGAGATAGAGATAGAAAAAATTAACACAAGAGATTTTTTAACGTGGTAAAACCTCCAAGGAGGAAACATCCACGGGTTGAACTACAACCATTAGGTACTATATTATTAGAAAGTAAACATAGAACATTCACAAAGTGACCAATCTTTAGCTCACCCAACCTAGTGAAGTCTAAGCCTACCCTACCCTATTGGAAAGTGTGAAATCCCTCAATGATGCGAAACCACCATATATTGGACACCACACAAAACCAACATCGATGGTAGATTAGAAATTCCTCAAGAGTGCATACACCTCCCGTGTACCCCGCTCTATCGGAGTCTATGTCTAACCATATGCCTAGGCCTACCAATACAATAGCCAACTCCCTATCCAAGGCACTCATGCCTCTAGGGAGTCTCCCATGCATGACTATCCGAGTCCTCCCGACTCTAGCCATGACTTCTTGCTTACCTATCTGAGTCATCCCGACTCTAGGCAAGTCTTCTTGCTTGGCTATCCGAGTCATCCCGACTCTAACCAAGACTTCATGCCTTTTACAAGGACTTCCTAGTGTGATCATGTGAATGCAAATGATGCAAACAATCAAATCAACATAGAACATGTGATCAATACATTCTATGGTACAAATAGACCTAAACATGTGATAACACATTTAATAAAAGTCTAGATGAAAAATATAAAAATAAAACCTAAGCATGTGTAAACATCAAAACACATAAGCTCAAAGTTTCATTCACACATACAACACTTGAACAAAGTATATTCATGAAGTACAAGTTCAAGATGCAATCAAAATACAACAAAAATGCTAGATACATGAGATTTAATCAATCAATATTCTAGCAAAAAATATAGAGCAAGGAATTAAGATATAAATCAATTAAAACCTAGATTGCTCTAAAACACATACAAATACAATAATCCTTGATTTCATCAATCAAAGGATCAAAACAAATCTCAAGGTTATTTATCACAAAATTGATTCAATCAAGTCACAAACAACCTAAGATATCATTCTAATCACAATACAACTCACAAACATGTGAAAAACCTAGAATCATAGAGACTAGTCCACATTTGTCTATAAATTGACTTTCAATTAGAATGATTATGAAGCTACCTTTCTCAATGGCTTTTACCAAACATAAACATACATATAGAAGAAGAAACCCCAAGCAAATTGAAGGTTGAAAAGAAAGAAATCCCAAAGATAAGACCAATACCTTGGATTCAACAGCTGGTTCGGATTTCAGTGTGGAACCACCAGAAACCTCGATCAATCAGCTACCAAACCACTTGGAAATGATAGAGGACTCAATTACAAATGTTCTCCAATTCGAATCACTCAAATCCGACTCCGGATGAGGGAGATATGATGTTTGGAAGATGAGAAAATTGAGAGGAGAAGACTGACGGGATTCTTGCAATTTTTTCTTCTTGAAAATCAAATGGAGAGAGAGGAGGGAATTTAAAGGAGGAGAGAGAAGGGACAAAATGGGCCAATCAGGTGAGGCCACGTCACCCCAGGCCGTAGGGGGAGCGTGGGCCTCACGGGGGCAGAGAGCCCCTCTGGCCGTGGGGCCCACGGCCTCCCTCACGGCGTGGGCCAAGTGGCCTCACGGCCACCCACTTCTCTCGCACGCTCCCTCGGTTCTTCAGCCGTATCTTGGGCATCCGAACTCCGATTTTGAATCTGTTTTCGGATTACGAACTGTGACTCTCTTACGCACAATGAAGACTACACCACTTTGAAAAATGGTTGAGAAATCATCTCGGAAAATGACGATGAAGTCAACACAACGAATGAGAATGAAAAGTAGCGTAGCTACATCGTTTGGACTCGAAACTAAATGAATGAGTAACCAAAATGACTGTAACTCAATAAGACATCAAATAAGAACATGTTCAAGTCCAAGTATAAAAATACGAAAACATACAAGCACAAATACACACACATATGCTAATTTCTAGACATAGTCCTAGAAAATGCAATAAACAAAGTTTTACCAACATAGTATGAATGCATGAGCATATTTTGTCAAGTGTGTGAAAGTGATACACAAATGATGTTTAATCATGAAGGAACACACAAGAATGCCATATGTGTGTGTGTGTGTGTGTCTAGCCTTGTAAGTAGTGGTGACACGGTTCCGGTCCGGTTCCGGTTCCGGTTCCGGTTCCGCGGTTTGATGGAACCGGAACCGGAACCGCTATATGCCGGTTCCGGTTCCGGTTCCATTGGAACCGGCGGTTTTGAACCTTTTTTTTTTTTTTTTTTTTTTTTTTTTTTTTTTTTTTTTGTAAAAAAAAAAAAAAAGACTTCTCTAATAAAATAAAATATATAAATGACAAATTACAAAATTAAATTAAATTATAAAATAAAATTACAAATGACAATTTATGGGTTCTTATGGATGCTTGAACCATGGTTGCAAAAGAAAAACAAACTAAACTAGCCACTAAAGCCACATTCAATACTTGTATAATATTTCAAATAAAAACTATAAGTAGTATAAAGGATTTTTTTAAAACGTGTCCATTTACACAAGGCCTGATGTTAAAGTAATTCTCCGGACCAAGACGGGCACGGATGTGGTGTGGGATCGGGAGGAAAAGGTTTCTTACTAGGTTTAAACGAGGTTCGAAATAGACACAACACTTAAAAACACTTTTTTTTTATGAAAAAGGGGTTTTTAGGGCTCGAAAAGTGGCCACAAGCCCTCTGGACTTGCTCCCATCGCATTCCTTGCATCGTTCTATGTGATTTCAAAAAAAAAATTACCTGATTCGGACATCCGAGCACAAAGTTATGGCATTTCAAAGTTTAAGGCATATATAAAAAAAATTTTACCGCAAATTTTCTTTTTTTAAGGCAATTTTTTTCTATTCTCTCATTGGAGAGAAATTAGAATTAGATAATTGAGAAGAAATTGGTGTGAGGAAAAATGAAAGGGGGGTGGAATTTATAGAAAAAAAAAAAAAAAAAAAAAAATTATTGTGCAAACCGGCGGTTCGAACCGGAACCGGAACCGCCGGTTCCAATCCGGTTCGAACCGCCGGTTCGACCAAACTCTTGAACCGGAACCGGAACCGGTCTCCGCCGGTTCAGGTTCCGGTTCAAGAACCGGAACCGGAAAACCGGTTCCGGTTTCGGTTTTTCCGGTTCCGGCCGGTTCCGACGGTTCCAACCGGAACCGTGCCAGGTCTACTTGTAAGAGATATGAGGTCTTATATTACCTTTGATGATCAATGATGCAAAAATCTCTTTAAACCCGGCTTCTTGCATGATTTGTGGTCGAGACATTCTTCGTCTTCTTAAATCTTCAATATAAGAACCACTAAACATTACAAGAGAAACATGTTTTGATATGGAATTTATGCCAACACAGACTATGAACCTAACATTTTTGCAATGGATCCTCTGAGTGCTCCTAGTCCTAATGGTTTATCAGGCAGATTTTATTCTCATTGCTGGAAAATTGTGGGACATGATGTTGTTTTAGTTGTGTGTAAGGCTCCCATTTGTTGATTGGCTTATTTCGTAAACAAACCACATGTTGGGGTTCTTTGTAAGGGTAGCTTAGGTGTTGTTTTTATTGCTCAGGCCCTTTGAAGACCTCATTTTGATAAGCACCGAAGGTAATACTCTAAGTGCTTACTTGTCTTGAAGAGATAGTTGCACACACTCACAACTCATGCATATGGTTAAATCTTGTATGTTGTGTTTCTTATTGTTGTGCATTAATGTTCATTAACATCTCTTCTTGCATGTTTATTTTGATTACATCTTGTATGACCAATGCCATGCCTTGCATGTTCTTAGATTTCATACATAGTGTAAGGCATTGTACGAAGCGCTGTTGGAAGCGCTGTTCGTACAGCGCCCATTCTGACCTGGTTGAAAAATGCATTTTTAATGCATCAGGTCTGATGCATTTTTAGAAGGCGCTGTTCAGGCGCTGTACAAAAGCGCTCTACGAACAGCGCCTATGAAGATTGTTCTTCATGTTCTTCATTTTTCCAAGAGAGGCGCTGTACAAGTCGCTCTACGTACAGCGACCTGTATAGCGCCCAAGGCAAAATTGGTGTCATTTTTCAAAACGACCACACTTCATCTTGACACCCTATATATATGTCATTTTGACTTTAGGTCAATCAAAAGAGTTCATATTCAGATTTCATACATACTTAGGATATTTTTCAAAAAAAAGAAAAATTCCAAGAACTCATTTTTAATTACTCAAACACCATTTCATGATCATCAATCATCATCTAGCAACATCTTTGATCATCTATATGTCTTTTTGCATGGATTTTTCATCACACTTTGCTTGGTAAGCTTTTCACTAATATCTTACATATTTTGTGTTTTTCTTAACAAGCAATCTCAATTTATTACTTGTATGATTTTCATATATCTTTTGGATACAAGATTGAGATTAGTGTATTGATTGTTTGAGAAGTTTTATTGTGATAGCTAATTAGGTTTTTGCTTAATCTTGATTAGCTAAACTATTTGACATGTCATTTAGTTTTTAATATCTAGGATTGTTCTAATTGCAAATTCATCATCTTATCATCTTAGATAAGCATATAGGGTTTCCCTTGCTCTATGTTACATTTGGATATTCATATATTCACTTAGGGTGTTAATCTCTTCATTGAGAACATAAGTCTTGTGTGTAGCATCCGGGATTAGGTTGCTTAGATTGCAAGCATTCAAACTAGGTTCACTCATACAGGGATTAGGTAGGTATGTGATTACTTCCGGGATTAGGTTGTAATTTTTATCACTTAGTGGATTCGAGGTTCGGGTGTGGCTCACTTATTTGCCCGTGGTTTTGCCCGTGAGGGTTTCCATGTAAAAATCAAGTGTTATTTATTTTCCGCATTTTATACTTGATTTATTGCTTTATCGCTTTATCTAGTTAGGGGTAATTTCGTAATATTGACTTCACACGAAAAATTGGGTAATACGTTTAAAATCTATTCACCACCCCCCCTCTAGATAATTTTATACACATCGTGCAATATTTGTTTCAATTAGTATCAGAGCGGGTTCCTAGATATAATTAGGTGATCCTTGCTTATTTTGGTGTGTTTTGCATTTTGTGTGATTTTTGATCATTCATACATTTGCATTCATTTCATTCATTCATAAACACTATAAGTGGAAACGGTGGAAATGGTGGTGGCAACGAAGGTGCTTCTAGCACAAGGCCTCCTCTTCTTACCGGGTTGAGTTATGCCTCTTGGAAAGGCAAGATGGATTCATACATATGTTAAATCCATGATCAGGCTTGGATGGCAGTTGAAGATGGCTACACATCACCCATGATGACTCCTACAGGTGGAGGAGATGATGTGCTCAAGCCTAAGGCGCAATGGAACGCGTAAGAGTTTGAGGCATCAAAATGGAATATGAAGGCGATGCATGCCATCCTATGTGCAATGGACGAAAATCAATATAAATTGATTCAGAATACTGGGATAGCTAAGGAGGCTTGGGACATCCTAGAGATTACACATGAGGGAACCGAAGTAGTGAAGGACTCTAAGCTTCAAGTCCTCCAAACTAAATTCGAGATGCTTAAGATGGAGGAGAATGAGTGCTTCAACGACTTTGAGATAAAGCTGATGGACATAGTTAACCAAAGTCATCAACTTGGTGACCCGTATTCGAATAGGAGAATCAAGCAAAAGATTATGAGATCTCTCCCTGATAAGTTTGAATCAAAGGTGACGGCTTTAGAGGAGAATATCACATATAAGGATATGAAGCCGAGTGAGGTGATAGGGAGGCATCTAGCTTATGAGTCTAGGAAGGGTCCTACCTCCACACCTTCTAAAAAGCAAAAGGGAATTGCTTTGAAAGCCTCCAAAGTAGAGAAGGAGGAGAATGATGACTCAGACGAAGAAATGGCTCTCTTGATGAGAAGGTTCAAGAAATTCTACAAGTCCGAGAAGAAAGGTTTCGGATCCAAGGGTCAAGACTTTAAGAAAAAGCCTCAATTCAAGAAGTTTGAGCCTAGGCAAGAGAAGACCGAAAGGAAAGGGGTCCGATGCTTTGAGTGTGGTGGCATAGGCCACTTTGCCCCCGAATGTGCTAATCACGTTAACAAGAAAAAGGGGAAAGTGATGGCCGCTACATAGAGTGGAAGTGATGACTCCAATGAGGGAGATGAGTCTTCGGATGATGAAGAGCTCATGGCTAACTTCATAGCATTTGCCTCCTCCTATAAAAGCAAAGGTTCCAGTGAAGAAGAAAATGAGAGTCAAAAGGAAATTGACTCAAGTGATGATGGCTATTCATCTCACTCCACTAATGGAAAAGTGGATAGGATGGATCTTAGAGACTACATGGTCAAGTTTGAGAATTCTAGGTGAAAGAACAAGAGAGAGATCATGAGATTGAAGGAAGAAAACCTAGAGCTCTCATCTCATATAGACCAATTAAGTGAAGAAGTAGTGAGATCCAAATCGAATGAAGATAAGCTAAGAGAGGAGTTAGTCTTATCTAAGAGGAATGAAGAAGGGTTGAAGAGGGAGCTTGATGAAGCTAAAGAATCATTAGCTAGGATGGATTCTAGCACTAAGAAGCTTGACCATAAACTTAGTGTTGGAAAGAGTCCGTGTGACAAGAGAGGTCTTGGGTATAAGAGGTCCTAGGAAGAAGTTAGAACTAGGACAATGTTCAAATGCACAAGTGAAGATGGTGCTAAGAAGGCAACCTCAAGCTCAACCCTCTAGGGTCTCTCAAGTCAACATTCCTCCACAATTGGCTCACAAAGGAAAGAGACCAATCATGCAACCTCAAGCTAGGAAGCAAGCTAGACCGGTTCAATAACGAAGATGGAATGAACCCACTTAACCACAAAGACATGGACAAGCTCACATGCATGCTCAAGGACAAGGTATGATCCCTTATTTTATTCCTACATGTCATTTTTGTGGATTTGATGGTCATATTAGACCAAATTGCTTTCGATATATTAAAATGTGTAAAACACGAAGCATGATTGAAAAGAGAAAGAATATAGCCAAGATGCATGCTCTTAGGAATGATAATATTGATGTGCATAATCCTATGACATCTAGAACCCATGTACCAAAGACCACTAAATAAAGTTAAGATTGTTTCTAGGTGGATTAGAAAGAATGAAAATGTTTGCCATGTTGCTCAAATAGCCTTGAAGGCAAATTCTTCTAATTTTTGGTATTTAGATAGTGGGTGCTCTAGGCACATGACGGGAAACAAGAGTTTTTTCGAGACTCTTGTTATGGAGGAAAGAGGATATGTCACTTTTGGTGATGGATCCAAAAAGAAAGTTGTAGGGAAATGAACCATTTCCGTTCCTGGATTACCCTCCTTATCTAATGCTTTATTTGTTGATGGCTTGAAAGCCAATTTGATAAGCATTTCTCATCTTAGTGATGAAGGATATTCCGTCATGTTTAGTAAAAATGATTGCTTTATCCTAAAGCCCAATGGACAAACCTTGTTGAAAGGTATGAGATCTAGCGACAATTGCTATTGTCTTGAAGCTAGAATAGTCTCAAACAATGTGTCCATGGATGAGTTGTGGCATGAAAGACTTGGCCACATGAACTTTAAGGATTTAAGAACCCTTGGGAAGTTCAATTGTGTGCGTGGCCTCCCTAAGTTTGGGAAGAAAGCCAATGGTGTTTATGGACCTTGCCAACAAGGAAAACAAACTAAAAGCATGCACAAAAAAGGCAAGTATCTCTACCAAGAAGCCCCTAGAGCTTCTTTACATGGATCTCATGGGTCCGATGCAAACCGGGAGTTTAGGTGGAAAGAGATACATTTTTGTTTGTGTTGATGATTTCTCTAGATTTACATGGACATATTTTCTTAGAGAAAAATCTGAAACTTTTGAGAAGTTTAAAATGCTTTGTACTAAAATACAAAATGAAATGAATTCTAACATTAAAAGCATTAAACGGATTAGAAGTGACTATGGGAGGGAATTTGAGAATGCCTCTTTTGAAAGCTATTGCAATAGCTTAGGCATCTCCCATGAGTTTTCGGCTCCTAGGATACCTCAACAAAATGGAGTTGTTGAGAGGAAGAATAGGGTCCTTCAAGAGATGGCCCATGTGATGTTGTTTAGCAATAATGTCCCTAGGAACCTATAGGCTGAAGCCGTCAATACGGCTTGCTATATAGGGAATAGAGTTTCCTAAAGCCCGGATCTAAAAATACCTCCTATGAGTTATGAAAGGGTAGAAAGCCAAATGTTAGCTACTTCCACACATTTGGAAGCAAATGCTACATTTTAAATGATCGTGATCAACTTGGCAAATTTGATGCTAAGAGTGATGAAGGTATCTTTATTGGCTATGTGATCGGACGATTTATATACCTATTTGAGGTCCCCATTTCCTAGCTTTTGTATTCGTTTTCGAGTGTATTTTTGTATATAATGTGTTTTGTGAGCCATGTGTAGGTACATGTTCCCTACATTTGGTGTTTGAGCTTAAAGTCAAGATTGGGAGGCCAAACCGAGCAAACAATAAGAATTGGAAACCATACAGAGTTGTCGCGGTCTCGCCGTTGACCCAAACCGTGGCGTGATTCATGGTCAATCACGGCAAGCAAAACCATGTTTTCGTGATGGATCCGCCGTTGAGCTAGAACGCGACATTGAGACCGCGGCACTGGTCAACTCTGCTTTCCAAAGGTTAATGGGCTGACATTGCAAATGCCCATGCAGAACATATAGATTTCGGGGCCTATATCTCCCTCCTCTTTGAGAACTGGGCTTTGTGCCATATATTTTCGGAAAGCCTCGGAAGTCTACTTTCTAGTGGTTTTTACGGATCGCGATTCCGGGCTTTCTAGAGGGAGTTATGGCAGTTTCCGTAACGGTGCGCGAGGCTGGAAACATGACCGCGGCAGAGCCAATTGTGCAGAATAGCCAACTTTCGGGGGGCATATCTCCCTCCTCAGATCGAACCACGTTGAGCTCTACATATATTCAGAAAGCCCCGGAAGTCTACTTTCCAGCGGTTTTTACGGATCGCGATTCCGGGCTTTCTAGAGGGAGATATGAGCATTTTTGTAACGGTGCGCGAGAAGTTCGCTGCCAAGTTCGCCCCCTGACAGCGACTTTGGCAGCGACCTAATATTTTTCAGCAACAGGGGCAGAGATCTTCGCCCCCTAGCTGGTCGCCCCCTGACAGCCAACTTGGCAGCGACCTTCCGTTGTCAGCTCAGCGAAAAGTTAGTTTTCAAGCCAATTCAGAAGGGCATTTCGGTCCATTCATGCCCAGATCGTGCCCTAAGTTTCCCAACCTATTTATACACCATTTTGAGCCCTCTCTTGACAGAACACAGCCAGCCACCAAGAGAAAAAACACAGCAGCTGCTGCACTTCATCTTCTTCCCCAAATCAAGAGAGAGAGAAGCTTCCAAAGCTCCCATGGAGGTTCTCCTCCATGGGAAGCTCACCACCACCATTTTCTACACATCCTCCACCACATTTGGGAGTTGATTGCAAGGAGATAGGAGTGGTCTATGACCAATTTCGAGCTACGGATTCATGGAGCTCTTGGAGGGATTTCTTCAAGGGTTGTCTCCTTAAAACTCATTCTCTTTGTATTTCATGTTTTCTTGAATGTGTAACCCCACTTGGGAAATATTTGTAAACCTATATTGTGCTCATTTATGTTATGATTGTTCTTAAATCTATTTGGGTTTTGATTTATTCTTGTTATTATTGCATAATCTCTTATCTTGATAAGCATGTGTGTGGAAATTGGAAATTGATGTGTGCTCATGGATGGGATTAGGAGTAGATTAACTTAATATGTAGGAGTAGTTGTAATTAAATATCCCATTTGTGTGTGTATGTCTTTGGAAGGTTGAAATGCCTTGTTTTGATGGGTTTGAGTGTATGTGGGTTAGGATTGTACTTTTATGGATGACCTTCCGGGTATAGTCTTGACCACTTAGCTCTAAAAGAATGGATGAAACTTGTTTATGCATGACCGTGCTAGAATAGGTTTTGGCTCTATGTTCATGAGCTTAATGGGTCTTTGACCTTAAGACACATGCTCTTCCATGACCTTTGGGGAGCAGAATAGATTTTGGTTTCCTTAATCAACGAATGATTCGTAATAATAGATGATTTGGTTTCGGAACTCCTTAATTGTGAGAACGAGCCCATAACTTGAATTTGATGAACTTAATGCCTAACAATCAACTAGGTGTGCACTTGTTTTTGGTGAACTAATAAGTACCTTGTGTGATCATTATCATACATCTCTCCAAGCCACCATTTTATTATTTGTCTCTTTAAACACCATTCTCACCATTTCATATTCTCTTTGTTTTTATTTGCATTCTTTTCCTTACATTTTCACACACACCACACCGCAATATGCATACACCTCACACACACCACTCTTACCACATCCGTATTCTATTTACATGCTTCAAATAAACACTAGAACTCGAAACGGTCGATGGATGACACCTCCCTGCGGAACGATACCCTCGCTTGCCGCTTTACTAGTCTTTTGCTAGTTAGAGCACATTGTGTAGGAACTTTTTAAATATAACTAATCTTTTGATAATCGCAATTTGGTAACGACACAAAAAGCGAGCTTATCACTATGCCTTGAATAGTAGAGCCTATAGAGTTTTCAACTTGAAGACTCGAATCGTCATGGAATCATCCAATGTTGTCATTGATGATACTAGGCTCAAGTCTAATGACAATGAGGAGGAGGATATTTTAGATGATGACTCTCCTTTGGAGAGGGTTGTAGAGACTCCCAATGTTGGGACGTCCAATGGTAATAATGAGGACACACAACCTCTTACTAGAGTTCCTCTTTTAGACTCTAATGAACCCGCTCCATGGGTTAGAAGACTCCATAACAAAGAGGATGTTATTAGAGATGTGAATGAGGGTGTTAGGACTAGGCGTCAAATAGCTAATCTCATTAGCTTTACATGCTACACCTCTCAAATTGAACCCAAAAAGGTTGATGAAGCCTTGAATGATGAATTTTGGGTTCTTGCCATGCAAGAAGAGCTAAACCAATTCGAAAGGAATGAGGTTTGGACTCTAGTTCCTAGCCTAAAAGCGCTCATGTGATAGACACTAAGTGGATTTATAGGAACAAATCCGATGAGGATGGCAACATAGTGCGGAACAAGGTTAGACTTGTAGCACAAGGGTACTCTTAAATTGAGGGTATCGACTTTAAGGAGACTTTTGCTCCCGTTGCCCGTTTAGAGTCCATTAGGCTTCTCCTGTCCATCTCTTGTGTGCACAAGTTCAAATTGCACCAAATGGACGTCAAGAGTGCCTTCCTCAATGGCTTCTAGCAAGAGGAAGTATTTGTTGAACAACCCAAGGGGTTTGTGGATGCACACCACCCCAACCATGTCTATCGCCTCAAGAAGGCTCTATATGGGTTGAAACAAGCACCGAGGGCTTGGTATGAGCGTCTCACTCAATTTCTTGTTGACAATAACTACACAAAGGGTAGTGTTGACAAGACTCTATTCATCAAGAAGGACAAGGATGAGCTCTTTATAGCTTAAATCTATGTTGATGATATAGTGTTTGGCTCCACCAACAACACCAAGGTCCAACAATTCGTTGATGTTATGTCTTATGAATTTGAGATGAGTCTTGTTGGTGAGCTAAGTTACTTCCTAGGTTTGCAAATTAGGCAATTAGATAATGGGATCTTCATTACCCAAACCAAATATGCCAAAAACCTAGTGAAGAAGTTTGGTCTAGAAAATGCCAAACATTGTGATACACCCATGAGTACCACTTTAAAGCTAAGCAAGGATGCTAGTGGTAAAAGTGTGGAACAAACGTTATATCGTGGCATGATTGGAAACTTGCTTTATTTGACCGCAAGTAACCCGATATCTCTTTTAGTGTGGGTGTATGTGCTAGGTACCAAACGGATCCCAAGGAGTCCCATCTCTCTTCCGTAAAGAGAATCATTCGCTATGTGAATGGGACATTCAACTATGGGATTTGGTACTCGTTAGACACTAATGCTAGTCTTGTAGGCTTTAGTGATGCGGATTGGGCAGGAAATTGCGATGATAGGAAGAGCATATCGGGCGGTTGCTTCTTTCTAAGCAACAACTTGGTGTCTTGGTTTTGCAATAAGCAAAACTCGATTTCCTTATCCACGGCCGAGGCCGAGTACATAGCCGCGGGGAGTGGATGCACACAACTCCTATGGATGAAGCAAATGCTAGTAGACTACAGATTCAACCAAGGTACACTCACTCTCTTTTGTGATAACATGAGTGCCATTAATATTTCCAAGAATCCGGTACAACACTCTAGAACTAAGCATATTGACATCCGCCATCATTTCATTAGAGAGCTTGTTGAAAATAAATGCATAGTACTTGAACATGTAAGTACTAATGATCAACTTGCGGACCTATTTACTAAACCCTTAGATGCTACTCGATTTAAAACACTTAGTAGATCTATTGGGATATGTCTTGTGGAGTGATGTGATTTGTGATTGACCCCATATGGGAAACTCAAGCAAAGATAGCTATTTTGCATTCTTGTAACTTGCAAAAAATTCGAAATAACTTATGCCTCTTCTTTTAATTGTTTGAGTAAGCTTAGTTGCACATATGTATATATGTTTTCAATTCAATAAGTGTGAACCTTGCTTGTTTACAAATATTTATGTTCAAATATGCATTTTTGGACTAGGAGATGTACATAGGAAGTATGATTTGAATGACCTATAGTTATCTCCATGACATGAAGATTCTTTTATAACATGCTAATGACAAATGAAAAAGCATGAAATTCAAATTACATGCTCACATGAAAAGCATGAATTGATGATTGCATATTCTTAAAATGCAAAACTTGTGTGAAAGCTTATGAGACTCAAAATGAATAAAGGATCTTGTATCCGTTCAAAGGAATTTATATTCCAAATGTCTCTCTTTCTTTATTGGTTGAACATGGCTACTATCATACGGATATCTTATCCGGAAAAATCAAATAGGGTGCAAAGTCGCTCATGCCATGTTTCGCTTATAAAGTTGGATATAGTTGCTCATAAATTAAAATCAATGAAAACTCTATATCCTTGCTTTTCTCATGACAATGGTGAAATTGATTTGAATTCTTTTTAGAAACCTTTGTCATTTGCTTTACCAAATACCATTGTATTTTGGACTTGAATGCTACATGTCTTGTATGCAAAGCATGTTTGATTCACACATTTTCTTTCAAAATAAATCTCCTTGTTTCTCTTCAATTATTTGAGGTGCATAAAGTGACTTATATATATATGCAAATATCTTGCATGCTACTATCTCTCGTTGCTATGAGTGACCCGGTTGGGGACTACTCCTTTGCCTATATCATGACAAAAAGGGGGAGTAGGATATGGTAAGGGGAGTTGCAAATTGTTGTAGCAATTGTGCATGATTGGGGAGAACATACATTAAGGGGGAGTAACCCGTTGATGGGGAGCATTGCATACACATACATTGCATAATGTTGTGCTTAAACTTTTAAAATGTAAATGTTTGTTTTTTGTTCTCACTTGATTAATCTCACATTTCACTTGTATTGGAAAATATAGAAATCTTATTTTCAGAGTTTGATTATTCTACAAGAGATTGAAGACGTGAAGTTTTATTTTCTTATCTCTTTGTATTGTAGAAAATCATTGTTGTCCCATAGTTTCTATTTTTTGTGAGGAATCAATGTGAGTGGTGGTTTTGTCACAAAATAGCCAAAGGGGGAGATTGTAAGGTTCCCATTTGTTGATTGGCTTATTTCGTAAACAAACCACATGTTAGGGTTCTTTGTAAGGGTAGCTTAGGTGTTGTTGTTATTGCTCAAACCCTTTGAAGACCTCATTTTGATAAGCACCGAAGGTAATACTCTAAGTGCTTACTTGTCTTGAAGAGATAGTTACACACACTCACAACTCATGCATATTGTTAAATCTTGTATGTTGTGTTTCTTATTGTTGTGCATTAATGTTCATTAACATCTCTTCTTGCATGTTTATTTTGATTACATCTTGTATGACCAATGACATGCCTTGCATGTTCTTAGATTTCATACATAGTGTAAGGCGATGTACGAAGCGCTGTTCGTACAGCGCCCATCTTGACCTGGTTGAAAAATGTATTTTTAATGCATCAGGTCTGATGTATTTTTGGAAGGCGCTGTACGAGCGCTGTACAAAGCGTTGTTCGTACAACGCCCATCTCAGACCCGAGAAGAACAAATTTGAGGCGCTATTCAAGCGCTCTACGAACAGCGCCTATGAAGATTGTTCTTCATGTTCTTCATTTTTCCAGGAGAGGTGCTGTACAAGTCGCTCTACGTACAGCAACCTGTACAGCGCCCAAGGCAAAATTGGTGTCATTTTTCAAAACGACCACACTTCATCTTGACACCCTATATATATGCCATTTTGACTTTAGGTCAATCAAGAGAGTTCATATTCAGATTTCATACATACTTAGGATATTTTTCAAAAACAAGAAAAATTCCAAGAACTTATTTTTAATTACTCAAACACCATTTCATTATCATCAATCATCATCTAACATCATCTTTGATCATCTAGATGTCTTTTTGCATGGATTTTTCATCACACTTTGCTTGGTAAGCTTTTCACTAATATCTTACATATTTTGTGTTTTTCTTAACAAGCAATCTCAATTTATTACTTGTATGATTTTCATATATCTTTTGGATACAAGATTGAGATTAGTGTATTGATTGTTTGAGAAGTTGTATTGTGATAGCTAATTAGGTTTTTGCTTAATTTTGATTAGCTAAACTATTTGATATGTCATTTAGTTTTTAATATCTAGGATTGTTCTAATTTCAAATTCATCATCTTAGATAAGCATATAGGGTTTCCCTTGCTCTATGTAGGGTTTCCCTTGCTCTATGTTGCATTTGGATATTCATATATTCACTTAGGGTAATCTCTTCATTGAGAACATAAGTCTTGTGTGTAGCATCCGGGATTAGGTTGCTTAGATTGCAAGCATTCGAACTAGGTTCACTCATACAGTGATTAGGTAGGTGTGTGATTACTTCCGGGATTAGGTTGTAATTTTTATCACTTAGTGAATTCGAGGTTCGGATGTGGCTCACTTATTAGCCCGTGGTTTTTCCCGTGAGGGTTTCCACGTAAAAATCAAGTGTTATTTATTTTCCGCATTTTATACTTGATTTATTGCTTTATCTAGTTAGAGGTAATTTCGTAATATTGACTTCACACGAAAAAATTGGGTAATACGTTTAAAATCTATTCACACACCACCCCCTCTCTAGATAATTTTATACACACCGTGCAATATTTGTTTCACTGTGCATGATTTTTTTCACACTAGTCGAGTTTTTCCGGGTTTGAATTCTAATCTCTTGGTCATTATTCCGAAGACTCCAAACACTCTCCTAGTCAATCAATTTCGCCCGATTGCTCTTGGTAATTTCCTGTTTAAGGTTATCTGTAAGATCCTAGATCTTTGTTGGCTTGATTCCATTGCAAAACGCTCTCTATTTGTAATGATTAGTTGCTTAGGTTGTTCTTAGTGAAAAGAAGCTTTAAAGAAGAAAAGCAACGTCTCATGCAAATATCATCTTCAAGAGGAAAATCGCGTACTTGGATGCTAAGGTATCAAGATTCTTCTTCTTCTTGCAAGGTGTAAGCGCACACATACACAATTCATTCATATGTGTCCCTACATCATTGTGCTACATTTGGTATAACACATTCACACACCATTGAAGTATGCTCATGCATTGAACTCATATTGTCATACATTGTAGAGTTGCATGTTTTAAGACTATGTCTAGGAAATGGCATACTTGTGTGATATTGTGTTTATATGTTTGTGTTTTATTGTATTTGGACTTGAACATGATCTCATTTGATTCCTTATTGAGTCCCGTTCATTTCAGTTACTCATTCATTAGGTTTCGAGTCCAAACGATGTAGCTACATTAATTTGCGTTCTCATTCGTTGAGTTGTCTTCGTCATCATTTTTCGAGATGAATTCTCAATCTTTTGTCAAAGTTTTGTAGTCTTCATTGTGCGTGAGGGAGTCACAGTTCGTAATCTGAAAAAAGATTCGAATTCGGAGTTCGGATGCCCGAATACGGCTGAAGAACGCGAGAGGAGTGCGAGGGAGCTTGCTAGGACAAAGGCCAAGCAAAGAAGGCCACGTGTGCCACACGGCCAAAGTCCTCCTCTGCCCACGTGTGCCACACACGCCCCACACGTGGCTGGTGACGTGGCTCTTTTTTATTGGCCACTAAATCCCTCTCTTATCCATCTTTTTTCCCTCCATTTATATTCGAAAATTCTGCAGAGTTCTATACAACTTTTGATTTCTTATTTTGATCATATCTCTCTCATTTCAACTCCAAATCAAGTGATTCAAAAGCCAAAAATGTTGGTCTTGAAGAGGAACAAACCCCAAGCATTTTCAGAGTCAAATGATATCGTGATTTTGTGCAGTAAATCGATTTCAGTTCGTGGATCATCATTTGTATGTGAATCATCTTCTTCTCACTTTCTCTTTTGATCATCCCTTTTATTCTTCCTAATTGATAGATCAAATGTGTTAAGAATGATGTTAATTCATGCTCTAGGTTTGTTTGACCAATTAATTGTTGAGTTTTAGTTTTGTGATTTCATTTGAACATATATTAGCTAAACTTGATTGAACTTGAAATTGATTCTAGAAATGGATTGTATGATGTGCTTCATGATATTTTCTAGGTTTAATTTCATGATCTAAGAACTAAAATTGTTTGAGTGATATATTGAATATTCTTATCTTGTTCTTATTGATTCACATGTCTTGATTTCTAGATACATTTGTGATTGATTGTTGAAAGCATATTTTAGATTATCATTGAACATGTTCATAGAGCTTGATTGATCATCTTGCTTTATTTGATTGTGATTTGCATCATTTGTATCACTTAGATCATTGCCTTGTGGAAAGGTTGAAGTCTCTTATTAAAGTGAGTGAAGCTTTAATTTAAGCAGGAAGACTTGGCTAGGAAAGTGTTCCGGATAGCCAAGCAAAAGTCTTAGCTAGGAGTGTGATACTCCGGATGGTTGAGCTAGGGAAGCTTGACTAGGATCTTAGTGATCTAGATAGCTAAGCAAGGAAATCTTCCTAGAGACTTGAGAGCCTTGGATAGGGAGTTGCTCTCTAGAGGTGTAGGACACACCTTGGATAGGGAGTAGGCTAGGTGGTTCACTTAGCCTTGAGGGTAGATTAGGAGTTGATAGCTTATGGTGGATATCATTTGTTGATAGCATTAAGTGTATAAGTCATTTTCATCATAGTGAATTGCTTTACCGGTGGTTGTGGTATCAACCCGTGGATGTTTCCTCTTTGAGGTTTTACCACGTAAAAATACTTATATCTCTTTTCGCTTTACTTTTCATTATCTTCCATATCATGTATTGATTGTATCTCTTGTATATTGATTTTCACATGTATTGACTCATACTATACAATTGTTAAATCATATCAAATGTACATTTCATTATTGTAATCCGCATATTTGGAAGAGATTGGGCCTATGCCTATACCAATACCCCCCCCCCCCCCCCCCCCCCCCCCCCCCCCCCCCCCCCCCCCCACATTATACACTATATATTTCATTATCATTAAAATTATTGCTGACCGCTTGTCCAAAATTTGCTCCCGCATTATCTCTCTAAATCAATTTGGTTTTATTAGGGGTCGTCAAATTGGAGACTGTATTGCTGGTGCTTTTGAATGTTTTAATGTGTTGAGTAATGGTAGTCAACTTAAGTAAAAATGCAAAAGATTTGCACCAGATTTAGCTGAACAATCTTAACAAGTTGATCAGTAAAATGAGCTAATTGTCGAATCAAAATTATATCGGCAGGCTGGTTTATAAAATATGAAGAATTATACAAACAGAATATAGTACAACTGTAATTTAACGAGGAGAGAATAAGTTCAAATCCATACAAGTGAAAACATTCGATCTTAATGAACATTGCACATAATGAATTTTATTAGATAGGAGATCGTAATCTCAATGAATGGAATGATTGTAGTCATGATAATGAAAGTTTTTGTAGATGAAATGGGCCAACCATCTTGAAGCTACAAAGCAGACTATGGCCATGGAGACCACCATAGTTCTCGCGGCTGCAGACATTACACCTTGCTTGGTTGCAGCAACAATCCCAATTGAAACAATGGTGATGACTTGCAAAGAAACCTCTAGTGTATTTAGACTCTTATATGCATAACTGCAACTCTTGCAGTTCACCACATGGGACCAGTACCTGAAAAAATTATACAAACAAATTTCCACCCCAGTTGACATTTTAAAGTTTATACAAACCAGGAGACCTCATTTTGTGTTTGTACTAGTGTTACCTGTCCATGAGCTGCTCTCTTGGTGGTGTTGGTGGAAGAGACGTTGGACTGAATTTTCCACCCCAGTTGATTTGACCACCAGCATACTTGGTCATCCACCTTCTGAAACCAACCACCAAAGCATCTGATCTTGTTGGCACGAAACATTCTTTCTGCCAATTAGCAGCCCCAACTTCCATTATCTTATGCTCCTACAAATAGAAACCCCCAAGTATCAGTCACTACTCACAAATAAAGATATGTCCAATGAAAAATAAAACTACTTCAAAAATAAAGAAAGAATGGTAGGAATCACCTCAATGTGAAGTAGATATAAATCTGAATCAACAACTAGGTTCGATAAGATATGACGAATCCATTTTGGAATGATATTTTCAATCCAACTTCCAAAATTTTTAGCGGTACCCCATATCAATCTGCAGTTACCTGGACTAACAGGAATACAAAAGAAAAAGAACACCATTCTCTGTTGCCCCGACAACTTGGGCCGCAATAATGCCTGTGAATGAAGTAACTATCAAAAAGATCTTCAAATACTCATTAATCAGGTTAAGAATACAAAAATAATGGCCTTTAATTACCTCATCTGTTCCAGTTGATTTAGCTGATCCATTACCTTGAACATCCACAGGATCATCAGCATACATACAATAGGTACAAGGTGCAATAAATTTGACACTGCCCCACTCCTGCCTTCCAACGAAACCGTTTACGTCTAGTTTCTTGACACTAAGTTGAAGAGGTTGACCGCCTTCTCTATCGGCCTTCACTGTGGATCACTCTAGGAGTTTGTTAAAGTAACTGATGAGATTAACAAGGTTTATGCAAAATTGATTTATCTACCTTTGGGTGGATTATCAAGTTGCATTACTCCATAGTGTGAATATGGAACATGAGCAGGGTCCATAAGATTTTCAACTATGATTTCATACCTGTAATTTCAAGTTCATTAATGTTTAATTTCAAATTGGAAAAACTATCTTAAAGGAAGAAATATTACATACCCACAAGGAATATCTCTGTTAATGAAAAAATTAGAAAATGATGGATCATCCAATTCTGGGATGAAAGGTGGTTTCTTCTTCTTAATAATGTCTTTGTATTTAGGATCAGTGCTTGGCCAAAACCACACCGTCTCATGTTGCACAGTAGTTGGATAAACTCTTGCACATGCTTTCTTCGATGTGTGGATCTGCATATACAGTTAGAAGATGGGAGAATCAATTCCAAACATGAATAATAAACATCAAAAGAAAAGCAAAACATAAATTTGGATAATTGAAGCTTTTAATTAGTGAAGGCTTGTTACCGACTTACCGGAGGACCATCTGGAGTTGCCTGAGGGACAAATTTACAGTCACCAGTGCCATTGAAGCACCATCCATGGTACACACATTGCAGCCTCCCCCACTGATCAATTCTCCCTTGGGACAATGGAGCCAGTCTATGTGGACAAGTATCATCAAACACCTTCCATGTATTCTCATTTCTATCCCACCACACCACCACATCAAGTCCCAAAATCTTCTTAGCAAGTGGCACCCTCTTGTCCAACTCACAAACTGACAAAACTGGGTACCATTGTGAGAACCACTCAAATTTGTCATTTGGGGTTTCAGTTTCAAGCTCTGCCTCAGATGGGTCTACATTTTCTTGTAAAACTTTTGAGGATGATGATAAGGAGGTGAAAACCTTGGTTGATCTTGATGTGTTTTTGCTAGTTGAGGAGAAACATGATCTGGGTATTGGAGTGGACTTATTGAAGTTGGTTTTTTTGTGAATTGGTGTTGGTTTGTAAAATGATGAAACACAAGATACTCCAAGAACTTCCATGGCTAATATTGATGCTTCCAGAGCCCAAATTGGGGAAGAGATCAACTTTTTGTTTTTTTTATAAAGTGTACATGAAATATCAACTTGCATTAAAGAGGAAAAAAACCAATAAATCTTAACCATATTTTCATGGCTGATATTGATGCTTTTAGAGCCCAACCGGGGAAGATATCAATTTTTTTTTTTTTTTTTTTTTAAGTGTAAATGAAATATCAACTTGCATCGGAGAGAAAGATACCAATAAATATTAACCATATTTTCAGTTATACTTAGATATCAACATTTAGTTTAAAGCTAAGGATAAAAAAGAACCGGAGAGAATTCTGATCCCAAAAGTAGTAAAAACTTATAAGTATTATTAAACCAACGGATCATTAAACCAACAGTTAATGAAAAAAATCATTTACCACATTATTTATATTGAAATTTGGACTAAATTTTTGGATTGTCTAGCATTAATGTTATATTTTATATGATTGTAATTTTTTTGGATGACTATTATGCAGGAGAATAAAAAATCCCTTTATGATGTAGGGATGAATAGTAAAACACTTGGGCCGTTGGATCAGATTGAACCGCCTACATTTATTGTCAACTTAAAATTTTCATTATAATGGGAAAAGGTTAAAAATCATCCACCTGTTCAACTGGTCATTAGAAACTAGAAAGAGGCAAAGATCCAAAAGTCAAAAATCCCACTGCTTGTGCTGTGACTTGTGACTTGTGACTTGTGTAAGTGAAATTATTATTATTATTTTTTTTATATATTGACACCCATAAATATGATAACCATATCTATATTTTAATAAAAAATTTAATTATAAAAATATCTTAATAGGAATTTACTAATAAGGACAAATTGGTTTAATTAAAAATAAATTAAATACTATGTGAACCTATTAATTACACGCATATATTCAACTATATTACTTTATTAAAAAAAAACTGTATACAGTAATTTTTATACTATAGTAATGTTTATAATCAATCAAGTTTAGGAAAAATTTCAATTTCAGACAAAATTCAATTCAATTACATATGTTCAATAATAAAGCTAAGTATCAAATATTGTTCAATGACTGCCAATATCACATACTACCAACACAGTTTTTTTTTTAAAGAAAAGTTTCTCACTCCATATCTCTCTCTATTTAAAATAAAAAAACAGAAACTTCACTATTTCTGTCAACAACAGAAATTTTAAATAAAAGCATATCAAAACAGGTAGCTATGTCCCAACTTGTGACTACTTGGAAATTTCAAGGAAGGTGGGTGTGAATGTAAACTTGAATAATCGCATGGAATATCAATGTAAATTTCAAATAATTTTCACTTGCTATTTGAAAATTCAAAGGTTTCTAGAGAAATTACTCAAATTAGTGATTGTGATTAGAAAATACAATAATACTACTCCACCCAAAAACTCCACCCAAATTTTAACCCAAATGTGAGGTGTCATCACCATACACAACATGGATGACGACACATCGTTGCCGTGTCGGTCAAAAGATGAACATTTAAGTTCGACCTCGCTAGCGCGCGAGTCACAGGGACTAGCACAGCGGCAAGTGAGGGTATCGTTCCGCAGGGAGGTGGGATTCACCGACCGTCACTGGTTCTAGCTATTATTACAACACGCTGAGAGAACTCGTGTGTTGCGGTTGCGGAAAAGTGTAAATAATACTATAAATAAATAAACTAACTAACATAATATATACATGGATAGGATGGAATGGAGAGATGCATGAAATGTGGTGTACACTAAGGAAATGACTCAACCGTAACAATCCTCCTAATTAAGCGCTAGACTCACTTAGTCCCTCAATGTGCAAGTATATCATAGGCTCGTGTCCCCTTAATTGATCTCTAATCTCTCTCGAGTATTAGAAATCACATCCACACATACAAAGTACACATGAATTCATTAAGTGTCGTGGCACACACACAAGAGACTTGTATGCCAGCCTAGTGTATCTCTCACTGTCTGGTCATATACAGTGGTTATTTCGTTGGGCATGTAATGCGCAACCGCGTGGGCCATACTACAACCAATAATTCATTCACAATGGCTGACCAAATACGGGATGGTAACCAAGTGAAAGCATTAAGAATACGAGATACACATACAACACTTATGTTATATGCTCGTGTCCCCTTAATTAATCTCTAATCTCTCTCGATGTCTTAGAGATTACATCCATGCATAAATGCTTGGATTCATTAAGGACTGTGGGACACACACATGAGCTCTACACGCCAGCCTAGTGTATCTCTCACTGTCTGGTCAAATGTAGAGGATATCACGCTGGACATGTTAATGTGAACCACGCAATATATAACACATAGCCTAAATATCATCCACAAGGTGGCTAACCGAGTGAAAGCATTAAGCAATGAAATACCATATAACTACACAAGCAAGAGAGGAATTCAGTTTGTCTTTACTCTAGATACGGATTTGGTTTTATCAATCTCCCTATGATGGCTAGACATGAGAAACAAGTTTACCAAACAACAATGTGCAACAAGTTGGTTATTATTCATTAAGACCATTCAGTATAGGTCAAGGGTTCATTCTCTTGATTTGGGAATTTTCCCTAAATCAATTTATTACCCAATCCGGCCAAGGATGAGCAATTGTGCCTTGATAACAAGACCCATTAAGTACAAGAATATGGAACCCAGGCCAATTTAGCAACTAAATGCCTGAACTGAAACCTTTCCCACTCTTTAGAGCTAAATCTCTAACACTCCAATTACTCTAAACATGGCATTTTGGTCATCCATCAATCAATCAACAATCATGGGAAGTTAAATTACACTACTCCTATATTAAATTACTCTACTCCTAATCCCAATCATGGACACATATCAATTTCGGACCTCTACACACATGGATATTGCAATTAAAGCTAAATTCATGAAATTAACAAAGAGTGAAACAAAACCCAACCGAATTTAAGCACAAACAACATATATTACACAAGTGTAGGTTTACAATATTCCCCAAATTGGGGTTACACATCAAAGAAGCAAGAAATACAAAGAAATGAGCAAATAAGAGACAACCTTTGAAGACAAATCCTCCAAAGAAGCTCCTAGCTTTCCTAGCTCGAAATTGGTCCAAAGACCACTCCTATTCCTTGCAATCTGCCCTAAAATAGATGGAGGAAGTGTGAAAATGGTGGTGGAGGTGTGTGGTGAGCTCCCATGGAGGAAAAACCTCCATGGGAGCTTGGATCTCTCCTTATTTGGTGAAGAATGTGAAGAAAATGGTAGAGAGAGAGAGTGTGGGGCGGAAGAGAGAGAGAGGGAGTGAAGGGGTTCTAGAAAAACTGAAGAGAAGAGGGGATATATATAGTGGGGAGAAGGGTTTAGGTCAGAATTGAGGGGAAAAGATGAAAATGCCCTTAAGTGGCAAATTTTTGGGGGGTCTCGCGGGTGACTTTCCAGCAGCGCGCACCGTTACGAAAACGGGCATAACTCTCTCCACAAACATCGGAATGGCGATCTTGAGAACCGTTGGAAAGAAGACTTCTAGATCTTTCCAACCATATGTAGCACGAAACCCAGTTCAATCGGAGGAGACAGATATAGGCCCCGCAAGATGGGCAATCTGCAGGAAACTTTCGTCAGAATTTTCGCCTTGATTTTGCGCCCTATTCTGCACCCTAGGGCGCCGATTTATAAAACGTGGGTCTTCTGGTCCCTTTCTGCACCCTTTTCTGCGGCCCCTAATCGCCGAATTAGGGAGCAAAATTGAACCTTTGAAAATTGCACTTTTGCCCCAATATTTTGCCATTTTTGCACTTTAGCCCCTATGATGAAAAATACCCTGAAACACTTATTTAAATCATTAAATACCCAGTTTTACCCAGAAAACAAGCATAAAAGATAAATGTAAGGGGCTATACAATGTGTAGAAATAAGAGTTATCAATGGACCCATGCATTACTCTTAGAAAATAATAGGGGAAGACTTGGAAAATTAGAAAAAGAGTGACTAAGAAAGCTAACCACCTCTGTGATAAGGTCCCCACAGATGACTTGGAAACTCCAAGTTAGATGCAATGTATTTTTTTCATTTTTGCTCACCCCCTTGTAGGGGGGTGAGCATTACCCCTTCCTAATATCCTGCCAAGTGTCCAAAAAATTAAATCAGATTTAACAAATTAACTATTACAGTGTTATACCAAATTTACCCCTATTTATGTAAAAGAAAAAAATATCAATGGTTAATTGATAAAAAGACTAATATTATGAAAATAAAAAATATATATATTAAAATTTATAAACTAATCATCATCTTCTCCACCACTAGTTAAATACGAAACCCTCTTTGTTTTTCTTCCCTATTTTGGGGTCTATTGTTTCTTGTTGTTTTATGCGGCTATCAAATAAAATAAAATAAAATAAACCTTAGCCACCAACCACCACCCTACGCTCGATCTCCTCCCAGCCGCAACATCTCCTCTCTATCTTCCCTCTCTTCCTCCTTCTATCTCCTTCTTTCCATCTCGCTCTCTCTCTCTCTCTTCATATCGATCGAACTCGATTCGAGTTCTGGTTCGATTCCAATTATGGGTCGAACCCAGCTGTGTGCAAGAGCATGTGAGAGATGTTTGTTCAGTGGTGGTGGTGGTTGTGTGTGAGAGATTTCAATTTCGTGTATGAGAGAGTGAGAGATTATTTTTTGATGGTTTGAAATATTAAAAACTGACATTCAAAAATTTAATGAGAGAGAGATTGCAACTATTGCACCTTTGGTTAGTGGTGTGGTTGTTGATGATGGTGTGTTTTTGGTTTGCTTGATTGAATCCGGAGATAATATTGCTAATGATGGTTTGTTTGTTTATTTTTTTTATTTTTTTTATTGAATCTGAAGTTGATATTGCTAATGATGTTTTTAAAAAAAAAAAAAAAAATGAATCCAGAGAAATAAGGGTAAAATTGGTATAACATTATATAAAATATATAATAGTTAATTTGTTAACTTTGGTTAATTTTTTGGACACTTGGCAAGATATGAGGAGAGGGGTAATGCTCACCCCCCTTGAAAGGGGTAAGCAAAAATGAACTCTATTTTTTCCTCTTCATCCTATGTATCTTCCTCTCGTCTCTTTTTCTCTAAATATAATTGGTTGTCAGCTTAAAACAAACAAAATTATAAACATATTAATTATCATATTGAAACAATATATATTGAATAAATTTGTAACTCTGTTTACTCAAATTTATATCAATATTTTTTTATATATATTGGTGTTGTAAATAAATAAATAAATGGTGGGTCATATTACTATAGGATGTCGGATACGAGAATCTGGAATAAAGGTATGACATGAAAGGTTTAGTTTTAACATTTTTGGAATTAGAAACACCATGCAAGTATGCTCTGGACATGCACAATGTTTTAATTTTAAATTTTAGATATGGGTATGTTTATCATATTTATGGATGTCAATATCCACACCCTTTTTTTATTCAATTCGTTTTTCTCTTTTCTCTTTTCTTTTTTGTTTTTTTTTAAATAAATAAATAAAAACTATTACAGCTTTAAAATAATATTAATGAGAGTAGTGAAATGTTAAATAATAAAAGTGTGAAATTATATTCCATTCATTACATTTCTTTCAAAGTGCTACATTAATAATTGTCTACTTTTAGCTGTATTAAATATTTATTTCATTTAAAAAAAAAATAGGTGTTTTCAAAATAATGAATATCTATTTTAATTTTTAATTGATTTTATTAACTTTTTTTTGAAATATTATAATAATTCAGGATTTTACGAGGAGAGAGACTGTATAACACTTTTGAAATTAATAATCAAACAATGTATACTTAGGGACGTAACAATGAATAAATGTTAGGGAGATAGAATAATTCCAGTATCCAAACGTTACAAGATTACCTTCACGGTTGATTAATATATTTAAACACAACATTTACTGCATATATACAATATTATAACATTAGATTGTATTGAATTATATTGAATTGGATTGTATGATATTTCGTATCAGATTGTATTAAAATAAGCAAATTAAGGTTGGATGTGATTTTTTATTTATGAATAATTTGTTAACTAATAAATTGATATATTTTTAGAATAAAAAATGATACAATAAAATATATACTTGATGTGTTTCAAATATATATATATATGTTGTATTATATTTAAAAAAAATAATAATTAATATTTTCATTAAATAAAATAATTATTGTAACAAATTTAAAAAAAATTATGTGACAATTTTTTTATAAATACTTTCTTAAACTTAAATAATTTTTAAATTTATAACATTAGAATAACATTTTTTTTTTTTTTTTGGGTAGATCCTGTGTGTACTTTGTAAGCATTTTGGGCCCATTGGATCCCAAATGTGACCCAACCATCCTGATCACTTATATGTCTAAAAGCGCCCTTAGAAAGTGAATTAACTAACCATTTATGATCGCTTGTAAGTGTGAACTCTGAGAACTCTTTGTTGGATCTTGAAGGTGGTTCAACGAATTGAAGCTGTATAAATGATGCATCAGACCAGTCAACCACCAGACCCGGCGGCGAGTTCACGCGACCCCGACGAGGACGGAGTTGCGAGCGGTGGGTGTGAGAGAGAAAGAGAGAGCAGCGATGAGTGAGTGAGGATGAGAGTGAGGATGAGAGAACTGATTTCAAGATTAGTTTTTATTTTATATTTGATATTTTTGTAATTTTTGAAAGTATTATGGGACAAGTCTGGCCAAGGGTCTGGGGTGGGACAATTTTTTATGTTTTTTGTCCCACGTCATCCCGTCCCGTCCCATACTTAAAACGCACTAAACGTGCAACAAGAAAAAATTGTCCCACGTTATCCTGTTCTATCCCACGTACCAAACGCACCATAAATGTCATTAAGGTTTAACACTTTAAAAAACCATCAAATTGTTATGATGGTTTTTAAAAACCATCTACAGTAAAAACCATCACACAGTCTTGACAGTTGACACATAAAAAAAATATCATAAAAAAGTGTCATAAAACACTCTTCTAGTAATGAATGGCTTCTTCAAAAGTAGACCTGGCACGGTTCCGGTTGGAACCGTCGGAACCGGCCGGAACCGGAACCGGAAAAATCGGAACCGGAACCGGAACCGGAACCGGAACCTGAACCGGTGGAGACCGGTTCCGGTTTCGGTTCAAGAGTTTGGTCGAATCGCCGGTTCGAACCGGCGGTCCCGGTTCCTGTTCGAACCGGCGGTTCGACGAATTATTTTTTTTTTATTTTTTATTTTTATTTTTTTTGTTGGGCTGCCGTTGGAGCCCAACGGTCGGCTGACGTCAGTAGGCCGTTGGGGTCCAACGGCTACCCCCTTTTTTTTTCTTTTTTTTTTCTTTTTTTTTTCTTTCCCCCCCCCCCCCCCCCCCCCCCCCCCCCCCCCCCCCCCCCCCCCCCCCCCCATTTTTCCTCACACCAATTTCTTCTCAATTCTCTCTAATTTCTCTCCAACACTCTCTCAACTCTCAACTCTCAAGTGATAAGTCTCTCAATCTCCAAGTTTCCAAGGTTTTTAATATTTATTTCATTTTTTAATTATTTTGTTTGAAATTAATTTTATTTCCAATTTCCAATTTATTTTATTTGCAATTTATTTTATTCCCAATATATTTTATTTTCAATTAATTTTATATCCAATTTATTTTATTTGCAATTTATTTTATTTCCAAATTCCAATATATTTTATTTTCAATTAATTTTATATCCAATTTATTTTATTTGTAATTTATTTCATTTTCAATTAATTTTATTTCCAATTTATTTTATTTGCAATTTATCTTATTTCCAATTTATTTAATTTCCAATTAGCAATTATTCTTCTAAGTTCTAAGTTTCCTATTCTCTCCCAAATTTATTTTTAAATGGCAAGTGGAAGTGGTGGAAATGGAAGGGGTCACGGCTGTGACGGTCCTAGGCGTTCGATTTCAATGAAAGGTAAGGGTACTATGATCAATAATCTCGATCATAACAACCCCACCTATCATGAATATCTGCAACGTCGGACCTATGCTGAAGACCTAGGCCTAAATATTCCTGATCCCCCTATTACAATTTATGAACCCGATCCCAATGAAACCACCCCCAACAATTTGACAAGCCAGTTAGAAAATATGCCTGATATTGATACACCTCCAGATTTTGGTTTTGATACACCGGAAGTGGATCTAGAAACGGAGGAAGATCTGATACAGAAGCAGAACAAATCTGATCTCTTCGTCAAACATATGAAGAAAATTAGGAATGAAGATGGAAGCTTTACAGCAGCTTGCAATTACTGCAACAAAGTATATAAATGGAGCAAATCCGGAGGATATGACACTTATTGGAAGCATATTGAAGTCAAACATCCAGACGCAGTGGTCAGAATGAGGTCACAAACACAAATTCCCAGGTACGCTACTCCTAACCAACAATTATTTCGTTATAGTGATGAACAAAATAGAGAAGAATTAGCTATGATGGTAGCAGTAGAACATTTATCATTCAGTTTTGGTGAGAGGGTTGGCTTTATTAACTATTGTCGACGAGCATTAAACCCTGCTGCATGCCGTGTCCCTAGATCCACGCTCACACAAACACTTGAAAAGATTTATGTGAGAGACAAAAAAAAGTTAGAAATTTTTTTTGAAAAATATAATGGTCGTGTTACCGTATGTGCCGACATATGGACTGACCATTGGCAAACGCATTCATACTTGGGTGTCACTTGCCATTTTATGGATAATGCATGGACAATCCAAAAAAGAATTCTTGCTTTTAGAGTTTTTGATGATTCACACAATGCTCAAAATATTTTTAGACAGCTTAGAATTATTTTTTCAGAGTATAGTATTGAAAACAAAATTTTTGCAATTGGTTTTGATAATGCTTCTGCCAATACCGCTGCTATTCCACTTTTAATTGATTTATGCAAACCCTTTCTTGGTGGTACATTTTTTCATCAAAGATGTGCATGCCATGTTTTAAATATATGTGTTCAAAAAGGATTAGAAACTCTTCAATGTTTTATTGAACCTATTAAAAAAGCCCTAATGTTTTTATGGAGAAATCCTTCTACAATGAAAGCATGGGCAAGATATTGTAAACAAAATGGTAGACGTGCCATTAAATTTGCTCGTGATGTTCCAACACGTTGGAATTCTACTTATAAATTGCTTGCTCAAAGTTATAAGTATAGGGATTTATTAGTTTCTTTTATTCAATTTCATGTTCCTAACATTCAACTTTTTGAATCTCATTGGGATGCTTGTTACAATGTTTTCAATTTGTTAAGAGTTTTTTATAATGCTACACAAAATTTTTCTAAAATTTATTTTCCTACAACACATTTATTTGTTATTGAGAGTATTAATATTGCTGGTGCATTTTTTTATTGTGAATCTGACCAAGCAATAAAGGAAGCCGTTAGTTCTATGAAGCAAAAATGGTTAAATTATTATACGGAATTTCCAAATATTTATTTGATTTGTATGGTTTTTGATCCACGACACAAATTACAATCTTTGTCTTATTATCTAGATGGTTATTATGGCAAAGAAGGTTTAAATATTGAATATGATATTGAAGCATGTTGTGGTAGAGTTAAAAACTTATTGTATGATTTATATGATGAATATGTTACATTTTATGGATCCGGTACTCTGAACGTAGATGTTGCACGAACAAAAACTGCATCTCAGCCTCCATCCTCCTCCTCTGGATTTATGAATTTAGGGTATACTATGTTCTCAAAAAAAAATAAAAAACCAAGATGTTCTTCATCAAGCTCCGGTTCGTATGCCGAGCTTGAATCTTATCTAGCTTCTTCTTGTGATTTTCCTGAAGAATTTGACCTCTTAAAATATTGGAATGATGCTACGAAGTACTATCCAATTTTGGCTATGATAGCCAAAAATATTTTTTCAACACCGGTTTCTACTGTGGCGGTGGAACAAGAGTTCAGCGCCGGGGGCAATATTTTGGATGAAAAACGTTCGTGCTTGACTCCAAAAGCACTACAGATACAGGTTTGTGTTGACGACTGGACGAAAGCGGAATACAGACAATAAGAAATCCAACAAGAACCGACATATGATTTCTTTAACAGCGACGAACCCGAAGCGGGCGAAAGCTCTGGAGTAAGCTGAGCACCGGAACCGTAAATCTGTAAATCTGTAATAAAAGGTATGAGAACTACGTGGCCTTTGATTCCTCTAAACCCCCCTAAGAGGATACTTAGGCAACTTAATTGTGGTAAAAATTAAGTGCAAGGCTAATAACTTTACATTTTTTTTAGTTTTATTTTATTTTAATTTAATTTTGTAATTTGTCATTTATTTATTTTATGTTATTTTTGAAATTCGGGTGACTCAATTTCCAAATACCCAATGAAATGTAAATTGTAATTTTGTATACTTTTATTTTAATTTAATTTTGTAATTTGTCATTTGTTTATTTTATTTTCGGTTGGATACTCGGATGACGATGATCTAACTTCCAACATCCAATGAACTTATGAACCCAATGAATTTTATTTTGTAATTTGTCATTTATATATTTTATTTTATTCAATTACAATCTACAACTTATAAGTTACAAGTTAGAACTTAGAATTTTTTTTTTTTGTTTGTTAAAAAAAAAAAAAAAAAAAAAAAAAAAAATCCGGTTCAAAACCGCCGGTTCCTGTAGAACCGGAACCGGTTCAAACCGGTTCCGGTTTCGGTTCCAGTTCCACTAAACCTTAGAACCGGAACCGGAACCGGAACCGGAACCGGAACCGGACCGGAACCGTGCCACCACTATTCAAAAGTGGATCGGATGTCCTTTTGAATAATTGTACCAAAGAGTCATGTTCTGTCTAATTGTCTATTCATCAACAAATAATTGTGACAACAAAACAAAAGTGTAATAATGCCAGGCATGCACAGTGTAATAATGCCAACCTCTTAACAGACAAAGAATCTGAGTTTGCTGAAATCCAGAGAGCACTCAGAAGAACAGTTTGTGCAACTTTATTTGTGCCCAACGTGTTACATGAGCAGGAAAATTTCATACGTAAAGTAAATCGTTGACTAATATTTGATGTCAAAAATTCAAATTAATTATATGAAATCAAACGATTATTCGTTTTTATTAGTTCATACCAAAAAAAAAAGAAGGCCCAAACATTTGTTATTTAAAAGGCCCAATTTTTTCAAAAACAAAACAAAAAAATGCCCATGCCCCAATTTTTTCTTCAGACAGTAGAAGATCCAAACTTTTTTTTTAATGCCCAATTAGGTCTCACTGTGTCATTCTCCATTTTCATTGATCCAGCCATCCAGCTTTCAGCTTAGTCTTTCTATATCATTGTTCTGGATCATGTTTAGCTCATTTACATATCCGTTCAAACAAAAAAAATATGGCCCAGTTATTATTTTACACCTCCGTTCTGCCGTTTTACTTGTTTAGTTGTTTGATAACTTTGATTCAAATAATTTGGTTGTTTGATAACTAATCATTTGAAGTCAAAGTCAAACCTGCTTGATTTGAATTTATGTGTTTTTTAAATTTATTATTTGTTGTTTGTATATAATTTTGATTTATTTTTTAATTGCTTGACTGTTATGTTTTGCTATCAATTTAAAAGGTTTAATCAAAATCTACAAAAAAAAAAAAAAAAAAAAAAAAATCAAATGGGATTTTATCATTTTAGTGGATTAGTATATCATTTACTTATAAGTTGTAACTTGTAAGAGAAGTTGAAAAACAAATTCCCTATTCGTAAGAAGAAACCAATTCTATACCAACAGCAATTTTTATGGTCAGTTTGGTATTGCTGTAACTTTTATAATAATCACTGTTAGCTGTGCTGAAGGAATAATCAACTGTAAAATTAATCAGCAGATGTTTGATTAATTGTATTTTTAAAACTACTGTATACCTGAAAAGCAGTATATATATGTTTGGTAATTTTATTGCTAAAGTACTTAGATTAGTTACAATAACTAAAATATACATTAGTTCTTTTTTTTTTTCCATTAATTATATATATTAAATCAATATTTAATTATAATATTTAAATTGAAAAAAAAAATTATATAAGAACAATAAAAATATTTTTAAAATATTTTATCAATCAAATCAATATTTAAATAGAATATTTAATTTTGAGATGAAATAAGGTATATAAATGATTTTAACTTGATTTTATAAGAATAATAATGATATTTTAAAAGATGCATTAAATGCTAAAATAGATTATTTCATAATCACTTTCAAAAAATAACCCCCCACCTACTTCTCAAAATCACTATTAAAATTTACCAGATTATCAATTAATCACTTTTTGAAGTTTTACCAAACATCATTTTATGTCAAAATTATAAAATAATCTGATTTTAACTTTTCAAAAGTAATACCAAACTGGCCCTTAGTATAATACAACGACAAACACTTTGTTGTGTTTTGAAAATATATAAGTTTATTTTTACACAATCCATATTGGATGTAAGTTTATTTTGCTATTTTTTTCCCAATTTTATTGAAAATCTAGCATCGGAAAATAGGATGAAAAATAGGAAAAATAATAATAAAAAAATAGTTGTAGTTCTTGAAAAGTTTCCATAATTTGTTTACAAGTAAATTTCATTGAACTTATCATCCATAAAAAAATTAAAAACAAAATTCATTAAAATCCATGAATTTTATGATGGTCCTTGTTTTATGTTAAAATGAGGGATCTATCATAAGAGACTCACTTAATATATAAATATATTGAAAAAACTATAAACAAGCGACCCATTTTTTAGTTTTTCGCCCCAGGCATTCAAAAGGTCAGGACCGGCATTGTATATGATTTGATATAGAGGCTGATGATTGGGACACAATAAAACACCAACTAATCTTACTGAATAGCATGATTGTAGTCATGATAATGAAAATTTTTGTAGATGAAGTGAGCCAACCATCTTGAAGCTGCAAAGCAAACTACAGCCACCGTGACCAAGGTGGTCCTTACAGTCGTTGACATGAAGCTCTGTTTGGTTGCGGTAACAAATCCGATTGAGACAATAGAGACGATCTGTAGTATGACTTCAAGTGCAGTGAGAGCCTTGTATGCAGAACTGCAACTTCTGCAGTTCACTACATGGGATCTGTACCTGCAAAATTTAAGAACAAATTTCCTTAAAACAAACAAATCAACTAATTATTGAAGCTTGAAACCTGATCAGTTTAATTTTTGCTATTGTTACCTGTCCATGAGCTGCTCTTTTGGTGGTGTTGGTGGAAGATCAGTTCCACTGAATTTTCCTCCCCAATTGACTTGACAACCAGCATACTTGTTCAACCATCTCCTGAAACCAACCACCAAGGCATCTGATCTCGTAAGCACGAAACATGCATGCTTTGTCCCAATTAGCAACCCCGACTTCCATTATCTTACGCTCCTACAATGCGAAACCAATCCAGCATTTTTATTCTTCAACTCTCAGTCCCAAGTTAAATTGTTAACAATATATAAAGTACATGAAAACAATCCAGTTGATACAATGCAAAACATTTGTTACGTACTGCATATGATCCGATAGAAAATAATACATCAAAATGAAAGAAAAAGGAAAACAGAGGTAGGAATCACCTCAATGTGAAGTAGATATAAATCTGAATCTACAAGTAGGTTTATTTTCATATGTACAAGCCAATGCGGAAAGATATTTTCAATCCAACTTCCAATGTTTTTATGAATCCCCATATCAATCTGCTGTTACCAGGACTAACCGGAACACAGAAGAAAAAAAACACTGTACTTTGTTCCACTGGAAACTTTGTCCCACGTAAAATCTGTGGAAGAAAAGGTTAGAAGTCAAAATATCAAAAAGAGCTTCAAACACTCATTTATCAACTTCAGCAAATTATAGTGACCTTTACCTTATCAGTTCTGGTTGATGAAGCCGATCCATTACCTTGAACATCCACAGGATCAGGATACATACAAAAGATACAAGGTGCCGTAAATTTGACACTGCCCCACCCATGCCTTCCTACGAAACCATTTACGTCTAAATTCTTGACACTGATTTGAAGAGGCTTGCCACCTTCTCTGTGGATCATACTTTGCATTAGCCATATGTGTTTCTAGGATTAACAATGATTATACAATATTTTGTTAACTACCTTTGGGTGGTTGATCAAGTTGCATTATTCCATAGTGTGCATATGGAACATGAGCAGGGTCCATAAGATTTTCAACCAACACCTCATACCTGAAATTGAAGCATGCAAGGGAATTCACAAATACGTTAATCTATATTCCATAACAAGCTTAAAAAGAAGGCCAAATCTTTACATACCCATAAGGAAAATCTCTGTTCATGAAAAAGTTAGTAAATGATGGATCATCCATTTCTGGGATGAAAGGCGGTTTCTTCTTCTTAATAATGTCTTTGTATTTAGGATCAGTGCTTGGCCAAAACCACAGAGTCTCATGTTGCACAGTAGTTGGATAAACTCTTGCACATGCTTTCTTCAACGTGTGGATCTGCATATACAGTTATAAGATAGGAGAATCAATTCCAAACATGAATAATAAACATCAAAAGAAAAGCAAAACATAATAAATCTGGATAATTGAAGCTTTTAAGTGAAGGCTTGTTACCGGAGGACCATCTGGAGTTGCCTGAGGGACAAATTTACAGTCTCCAGAGCCATTGAAGCACCATCCATGGTACACACATTGCAGCCTCCCCCACTGATCAATTCTCCCTTGGGACAATGGAGCCAGTCTATGTGGACAAGTATCATCAAACACCTTCCATATACTCTCATTTCTGTCCCACCACACCACCACATCAAGTCCCAAAATCTTCTTAGCAAGTGGCACCCTCTTGTCCAACTCACAAACTGGCATAACTGGGTACCATTGTGAGAACCACTCAAATTTGTCATTTGGGGTTTCAGTTTCAAGCTCTGCCTCAGGTAGATCTACATTTTCTGGTGAAACTTTGGAGGATGATGATAAGGAGGTGAAAACCTTGGTTGATCTTGATGTGTTTTTGCTAGTTGAGGAGAAACATGATCCGGGTATTGGAGTTGACTTATTGAAGTTGGTTTTATTGTGAATTGGTGTTGGCTTGTAAAATAATGAAAAACAAGATACTCCAAGAGCTTCCATGGCTGGGGAAGAGATACAAAGAATATGTGTTTGCTCCTACCTAGAGAGCAATCAGAGGGACATGTAGTGCAACTTTATTTGTCTCCAACGTGTTAAATGAGCGAGCAGAGTGATCAAATTTAGGAGTTAGGATCCTCTTATCGACATTGATTTTCCTTATCTTTTTTTCAAGTGTAAATGAAACATCCACTTGTATGAGAGAAAAAGAAACCGATAAATCTTTTTGACCATGTATTTTCATTTATACTTAGATGTCAACATCTAGTGTAAAGCTAAGGATACAAAAAGACGAGAGAATCCTGAATCTTGATCCCAAACATAGTAAAAACTTGTAAGGATCATTAAACCAACGGATCATGATTCTCTCCTGTACTTTTTTTTCTTAACTTTTTTTTTCATAAAAGAAAATACATGGTCAAGATTTGTTCATTTCTCTCTCTCTCATGTAAATGGATATTTCATTTACACTTTAAAAAAAAAAAAAAAAAAAAAAAAAAAAGGAAAAGAGAAGGCAAAGAGAGCAGGGGTGAATGCAACTGTGATACTTAGGGGCCGTTTGGTAACGTTTTCGTTTTTCAATTTTTGTTTTCTTGTAATCTGATGTTTTCGAAAAACTAATTTTTGGATTTTTTGGATTCGAAAACGCGTTTGGTAGCAATGGTTGAAAACGATATTCGGAGAATCAAAACATAAAAAACGTGTTTGGTATAATATTAATTTTTAAAAGATTAATATTATAAATAATGAAAAACTGAAATTAAAATAATTAAACATTAAAACTAAAAAGCTTAAAATTAAATAATAAATAATTAATTTTCATCATCAAACATTCAAACCAATCGAAATCATCATAATCTTTTGACCTAGCCACCATAACATCTCATCATCATCATCTTCATCAAACCTAGCCACCACCACCATAACCCATCAAAATCACCAGCCACCACCACCTTAACCCACCGAAATCACCAGCCACCACCCTACGATGCGTCGATCGTCTCCAATCGAGGAGATCGAACCCAACCAAAGCAGCTCCTCCCGCCACCGATCTCTCTCTCTCTCTCTCCTCATCTATCTCTATTTCATGCGATCAGCGAATGATGTTTGAAGATGATGGTTTCGATCTAGGTCTTGGTGATGGTGTGGGCGGTGACGATGATGGGTTCGACGGCGACAGGTGATGGTGCCGGCGGCTGGTGATGGTACCATCGGCTGGGTTCTGTTAGGGATTTGCAGTTATTTGGAATCTTAATTGTTATTTTATATTTGGTAACTTGTTATTTGATTTTGCTTTAATGAGAATAATTGAGAGACATTAGTGGAGCAAGTCAATGGAGTGATTTTAGGAACCCAGATTCTATTTAGAGAAATGATTCTGATGTGAATGGTAATTTTTCTTGACAAATTGTTATTCCTCTTCCCTGTTTCTTATCAGGTTCTTCATGAAGATCAACGATGGATCCAGATTATTTTTTTTTATTTTTTTATTTTTTGGTTTTTGGATTTGTACCATTTACATGAGAACAAGAATACTGAGAACGGTAAATTGTTGTTCTCATAATTCTCACTTTTTTGTTCATTGGAAGTGAAAACTGTTCTTTGAGTTTTCTAATTTTGTTTTTTGAAAAAATTCCACCAAACAAGTTCTCACTGTTTTTTGAACTCAAAAAACAAAAAACACATTTTGAAAACGTTAACAAACGCACCCTTACAAACCCAAGTGCCCAAACACAAGTCCATCTCCTTATCATGTAAGTGTTATCATGAGTCATGACTCATGATTCATGCAACTGTGTACGTCTTGACTTTTACTCACGGAGCCCACCACATCACCGCTCTTCTCTATCAGACATTCTTACTTCGTGTTTTTTTTATTTTATTTTTTTCCTTCTTCTCTCTAATATTTTTCTTAATTCTTCAATCTCACTCTATTCCATTGTGAATTTTGATTGGTTGCTGATAAATTGGTAATGAAAATTGTGGAATCCAATGAAACTGGCTTTCTAGTCAATGACACTAGATTCATGAACTACTACAAGGGAGGTTATCAGATTTTAAATCGATTGGTATTTGTAGCGCTTATTGCAACAATCCAAATTTTCAAGGAATCAATTCAATTTATTCGATAAATTGAATTGATTCAGTAAGAAGAAGTTCCACCGACTGTATCTGTTTTACTGATTTTTCTCGAATCTAATTTTGTATACCATCAAATTTGCCCAGTTTTTTTTAAATTGAAATGAAAGTCTATTCATTTGAAATTCGATTAAATTAGATTCGAAACCATCATCTTCAAATTGGGTCGTAGACTTTCGAATTTTAATTCAAAATAAACCGAAAACACTCCAACTTAGTAGAAATAATAAGATTGTCTAGGAGATTAATCTGTTATGAAGAGCAAATTATCATGACTATTGACTAGTGAATTTATTTCATAATTGACAAATCTACCCTTAAAACGTGACAAGCACTTTTCCAAGAAGTAAGGGTGTTTTAGTACCTGTGTTCGAAAATAGCAAGGCGGTCCATCTCCCGCGCACGCAAGTTTTGATATGAATTCTTTTCTTCACTTCCTAACACGCAACAGATTCTATAATATTAAAATAACCAGCCTCAACCATCCATTCCAACCACAAATTCACGCAATCCAACGACTACGAGACATGCCAGCTCATCGATTCTCGTCACAAACTAGCACACTTCAAATTCCAAAAATGAAAACCACATTCAGTAATGGGATGAAAAGATCAAATTAAAAAACCATCCACCTGTTCAACTGGTCATCTGAAACTAGAAAGAGCCAAAACTCAAAAATCCCACTGCTTGTGTTGTGACTTGTTTAAGTGAAATTCTTTTTTCTCTTTTCTTTTATTTTTTATTTTTTAGTTTTTTTTTTTATAAAAAAAAAAAAAAAAAAAAAAAACTATTACAGCACTTTACAACTGATTAGAGTTTTTTTTTTTTTTTAAATAATATTAGTGAGAGTAGTGAAATGTTAAATAATAAAAGTGTGAAATTAAATTCCATTCATTACATTTCTTTCAAAGTACTACATTAATAATTGTCTACTTCAATAAAAAATAAATAAATAAATAGTAGTTGTATTTAATATTTATTTCATTTTAAAAAAATTAGGTGTATTCAAAATAATGAATATCAATTTTAATTTTTAATTGATTTTATTAAAAAAAATTTTGAAATATTATAATAATTCAGATTTTTGGGAGGAGAGACTATTCGAAAACACTTTTGAAATTAATAATCAAACAATGTATACTTAGGACGTAACAATGAATAAAGGTTAGGGAGATAGAATAATTCCAGTATCCAAACGTTACAAGCTTATATTCACACTTGATTAATATTTAAAGACAACAGATATTGCATATTTACAACATTATAACATTAGATTGTATTGAATTATATTGAATTAGATTGTATGATAATTCGTATCAGATTGTATTAAAATAAACAAAGGTTGGAGGTGATTTTTTATTTATGAATAATTTGTTAACTAATAAATAGATATATTTTTAGAATAAAAAATGATACAATAAAATATATACTTGATGTGTTTCAAATATATATGTATATGTGAGTGTGTGTATATATATTTATATATATGTTGTGTTATATTTTTAAAAAATAATAATTAATATTTTCATTAAATAAAAATAATTATTGTAACAAATTTAAAAAATATGTGACAATTTTCTTAAAAAAAATATTTTCTTAAACTTAAATAATTTATAAATTTATAATATTAGAATAACATTTTTTTGGTAGATCCTGCATGTTCTTTGTAAGCATTTTGGGCCCATTGGATCCCAAATATGACTCAACCATCCTGATTGCTTATATGTTTAAAAGCGCCCTTGGAAAGTGAATTAACTAACCATCCATGATCGCTTGTATGTGTGAAAGCTCACCGGAAGACCATCTTGATCGCTTATATGTCTAAAAGCACCCTTGGAAAGTGAATTAACTAACCATTCATGATCACTTGTATGTGTGAAAGTGCATTGGAAAGTGAATTAATTCTTTTGCCAAGGAATTCATTTCCAGGCAGACGAAAACGTGTCTTGCACATCCATTTCCCTTGTAAATCATTTTTATATTTATTTAATTTAATATTAAATCTAATATTAAAATAACCAATAGATTATTTTGTATTATATTAAAAATTATGATTATTATTAGCCGTAAAAATGGTACAGGTGCATAAAAGTGGTTACCATAGTCGTGAAGGTGGTTACAAGTAAAAAATTCAAAAACTGTTACATTGTTACCAAAGCCGTAAAAGTGGTTACTGGTTACAAGTCAAAATTTCTAAATTTCTAAATTTCTAAAATGGTTATCGTAGCCATAAACATGGTTACAAAGTTAAAATTTTAAAAATCGTAAAATGGTTACCGAGAGCTATACAAGTGGTTACCGAGAGCTATACAAGTGGTTACCAAAGTCGTAAAAATGGTTACCGAGAGCTATACAAGTGGTTACCAAAGCCGTAAAAGTGGCTACAAGTCAAAATTTCAAAAAATGTAAATTGATTACCAAAGTCATAAAAATGGTAACGAGAGCTATAAAAATGGTTACTGGGAGCTGCAAATGTGATTACCAAAGTCGTGAAAGTTGTTACAAGTCAAAATTTAAAAAATCCGTAAAATGGTTACCAAAGCCGTAAAAATGGTTACGAGAGCCATAAAGGTGGTTACCAAAGTCGTAAAAATAGTTACAAGTCAAAATTTCAAAAATCATAAAATGATTACCAAAGCCGTAATATTTGTTACCGAAGTCGTATAGATTGTTACCAAAACCATGAAAGTGGTTATAAATCAAAATTTTAAATTCGTGAAATGGTTACCAAAACCGTAAAAATGGTTACCGAAACCGTAAAAGTGATTATCAAAACCATAAAAGTGGTTATAAATCAAAATTTCAAAATTATGTAAAAAAAAATATAATTATCTAATTTATCTTAATTTAATATGATTATTTAATTTTTTAACTTTTTTTTTTTAAAAGTTTTATATTTATTTTATAATTTATTTTCATTATTAATATATATATATATATTTTTTAAGAATTAAGGAACACCCGGCCACATTTCGTATCAAATCAATCTTTGAAAATGAGGCCTTTTCAAGAATTAAATAATTGTACGAAGAGTCATGTTCTGTTGTCTATTCATCAACAAATAATTGTGACAACAAAATAAAAGTGTGGAAAATCTTGGGTGGACTTTGGAAGCGATTGTATTTGCATTTTATTATATATGGAATTACTTTGTAGTGTAAAACCCCTCTAAATTAATATTTTTAGATCCATCCTTGAGTATTCATTTAGTGGGGTTATTAATTTGAAGGGTTTTACCTTATAAAGTATTATTGTGTTTTAGAAAACGTATGAAAGTTGATTTCTTATTTAGGGAAGGTTCCTTTTCGGGATTTATTATTTAGTCGGTTTTCTTCTATAGAGAAAGTTCCTTTTTTTTTTTTTTTCTATGATTCCTCATCACAATTGCACTGCCCATGGCAATTGAAAAGTTTTGCTTTTCCTCGCAATTGCACAGCTCATGTATCACTTACATAGCTACATGATCACATCCAACTCAGGAACACCTCAGTGCATTATCAGCCACTAAATTTGAAAAATAAGTGTGTTACACTCCAACTGAAGAGGATATCATCAATGATATCACAAAACATAATAATGATGGTGTGGTTGAGATAGATGATGACGACGACGATAGTCATGGGCAGGGTACCTAAAATCTCTACAAGTAAGGCTATTCAAATGCTAAAATTAATTGAAACCTTTAGGCTATAACAAGAGGTGATCACAATAACTTATTGAGGATAATTCAAAAGATGAATGATAAAATCAAAAATATCAAACATGGTGGCCTAGTGCAAAATATCATCTTGAAATTCTTTCATCGTTCTTGAATAATTTGTAATATATATTTTAGTTTTATGAAATTATTAATTTATACGAAAATCAGGACTGAAATTTTACACTATATTTCAAAAAAAAAATTAATTAATTATTATTATTATTTTTTTTAAATTACAACAGTTGGATAATAGCAACTGGAATTGGATTACAACAACAGCCGGGAACCTGCGAGGATAGAGACGCTGACGAGCACGGCCCGAAGAGCAGCTCCCATAGATAGGGAGAGAGACACCCACTCGAAAGTAGGACAACTACCCACCCGAAGGTGGGACAAACACCCACACAAGGTGGGACCACACCCACACAACATGTGGACCAAGCACTACAAAAAAAAGGGCTATTGGGACGATTTTTTTTCGTCCCAATAGCCCAAAAAACGTCCCAATAGGTCTATTGGGACAAATTTTATTCGTCCCAAATTCCGTCCCTTCAGGTGGGTCGCAATAGCTTCTTTGGGACGAAAATTGAAATTCGTCCCTTAAAACTACCTATAGGGACGATTTTTGTTTGTCCCAATTGATAAGGTATAGGGACGAAAATATTCGTCCCAATAGACAACTTGTAGGGACGAATTGTATTTTCGTCCCCTTTGACAACCTGTAGGGACGAAATATTTCGTCCCTTTAGACAATTTTTTTGTCCCTTTAGGTATCCTATAGGGACGAAATTAAAAAATAAATAAATAAATAAAATTTGTTGCCTCAGCCACCAGCCACCCACGCACCACCCACACACCCCCACACCACCTGCGCGCACCCACTGACCCACCAGCCACCCACACAAATCAATTTTAATTGTTGTCCTCAAGGTGAGGAGGACCCGGCTCACACACACCCACCCACACACGCCCAACCACTTTGCTGCTCCTTTGTTTGTGATAACAAAAGCATAATGTTTATATATAACCTCTACTTCTTATTAATTTTTTATTGATTATTTTTCAATCAAAATTTTATTTGTAGATTGATTCCACTAATTAATTTTTTTTTTTATATGATAAACAAATTGATATTAAAAAACATTTATTATAACATTTAATTAAACTATTTTGTTCAAATCATATATTGTCAGATCAAATGGTCAATTGTTAATCGTACTCGGAATTAAACATGACTCCGGTTCCGGCTCTCGATTTGGAACCAACGGTTTCGATTTCTGATTCGGGTTTACAAAATACTTGAAGAATAAAATGAAAAGGCTCAATAATGGAAGATTCAAAACCAAAAAAATCTCCGTAGTGCCACTAAACTAATTATCCAATGATGTTCAACCTCCCTTGGAGATCTGTTAAACAAACCTATATGATGAAGATGAAAGAATAATAAAAAAATTTAAAAATAAAAACTTCAAAGTAAGAGAATGTGTGTAAAGTAAGGGAATTTTTGTCCATTCACCATAATAGGTGCCTTTTAAACTTAAGTTATTAAAGTGGTGACTTTCTTACAAAAACACTTTAAAAATGTGGCATTTTTCATCATTTTCAAGTTTCGATTTTTGATTCGGAACCAACGGTTTCGGTTTCGACAGTTCGGTTCCGGTTCCGGTTCCAACGGTTTAGTTCCTTTTTTAAAAAATAATAGAAAATCTTTCAAAACTAATAGTTATTGATCCTTATGAAGAACTTATTAGGAAAAAAACAAAATTCATCTCTATAGAGAACCACTTTGGACAAACAAAATGATCCATATTGCATCATTTTCTAATTTATATGGTAATTTAATTATTAATCTATCTTTAAGGAAAAAACTTCAAAAAAAATAAATCAAGAATTTTCAACAAAATTAATTAATTATTATAATTTTAAATAAAAAGAAAACCTTTTGGGACGAAATAAATTTCGTCCCAATAGGCTGCCTATTAGGACGAATTATGTATTTCATCCCAATAGATATCCTATTGGGACGAAAGAAATTTGTCTCTAAAGGTCAACAAAATTTATTAACCATTATAATTTTAAATAAAAAGAAAACCTATTGGGACGAAATAAATTCGTCCCAATAGGCAGTCTATTGGGACGAATTATGTATTTCGTCCCAATAAACATCCTATTGGGATGAAAATAATTCGTCCCTAAAAGCCTTACCACATTAGACAAAAATTGTCCCAATAGAATAAATATTGGGACGAAATAAATATTCATCCCAATAGAATGTCTATTGGGACGAATTATGTTCAAAATGGTAAGACCTTTAGGGACGAATTGTTTTTCGTCCCAATAGGATGTCTATTGGGATGAAATATAGAATTCATCCCAATAGTTGCCTATTGGGACGAAATATATTTCGTCCCAATAGACCTCCTATTGGGACGAAAAAAAAACGTCCCAATAGATTTTCGTCCCAATAGGCTTTTTTTTTGTAGTGAAGGAAAATTGGCATATCTATGTGCATGCCTTGGCACTCGAACTTGGATGGTGGAGGGCTCCAAGAGGAGGGTCCAGCCATCACGCTGCGAGGCCATTGGCAAAAATTAATTATTATGATAGAAATGTTTATTAACATTTTACATTGGCCTGAGTCAGGACCGAGATTTTTTATTAATTTAGAGAGAATATTAATTTATAGAGAATATTAATTTATAGGAGATTAATTTACATGGGTTCTACTGTATATAAGCTAACTAATCAATCTTAGTCATGAAAATGGAAATTTTTGTAAATGAAGTGAGCCAACCACCTTGATGCTGCAAAGCCAACCACAGCCAACACGATCACGGTGGTCCTCAGTCTTCACAGTCGTTGTTGGCATGAGTCTGTTTGGTTGAGGAGACAATTCCTAATGATTTCTCAAGCCTCTAATTTGTTGTACAGCATTGCATTTTTACTCTTCAAGTCTCAGTCCCATGTTAAATTATTAACTATAAAGTGTTTGAAAACATTTGTTACTGCATACGATCCGATGGAAAATAATACCGATATAGTCCGATGGAAAACATTTGTTAATTCCTAATGATGCCAACCCCCGGCAGAATTCCGGCGGTGTCAATGGCTGCAGTTTGCTTCGCAGCTTCAAGATGGTTGGATCCAGGGGCGAAACTATAAGTTTGAAGTTTGGGGGGCCAAAGTTTGTGTAACGAATTTTCTAGGTAAGCATGATGATAACACAAAAAATCAAATTAGCAATTTCTCCTACGTAGGCTAAAATAAATCAAAGTAAAAGCATAACTATGATTTTCAAGATGTTTATTACGAAGATATTTATATAAATTTTCAATTACATTAGATGAAATGACAACATTAGCACCTTATAAAAACCATAATAAAAATATAGGTAGGTTTATTTAAAGCAAAATTTACACAAATTTTTTAGATACCAAAATCATACATTGATATGCATTTTATTTATCAATAATAGAATCAACACATAAAATTACAAGAGTTTAATAAAATATGAAATTTCAATAACAAAATCAAGTAACTGTGATAGTAACACAAATACACAATCAACAAGTTTAATTGGAAGTATACCCAAAAGACCAAAAAGCATAAAATGCTTCTATCATAAATTCACAATCACAAAACATCAAAATTTCACTAAGCTACCGTAGAAATATGAACTCTTATCATTTTCAGTTTCAAATTTTAACATTTTCTCTATCAAAATATATAAATTAAACAATACCTAATTGATGTTTCAAAAAATATATATATATAATTGAAATGGAAAAGAGAAATAAAATCTAACATCTGAATTGTTTAGGATAAACTAGCAAAAGAAGTGAGCAATGAGCAGAAGAAACTTTGCTTATCAGGGATGGGTCATTTTTAGGGATGGCAATTAAACTTGAACCCGTGGGACCCGCCCGAACCCAACCCGCTTAAAGAGGGTTTGGGTTGAGATAAGTGTACCCGTGGACGGGTTTGGGTTTAAAAATTGTACCTGTCACAGGTTCGGGTTCGGGTTCGGGTTCGGATATGGATTTGGAAAAAAAATCCATACCCGAACCTGTGTACCCGCGAACAATAAAAATTATATAATATTTTATTATTTAAAATATTATAAATTTAAACTCAAATAACTTTTTAATTATATAGAGAATAACATGTAAACATTTCAATCTATTATGTGTTTTTATTCTTTAAAATTTAATGCCACCATTCTACTATTTTTCCCCTCAGCTTTTATGGTTCCTCTGGTGTTTGTCAGTTCTACATCACCATGCCTTTGTATTTCCTCTACAGACTTTATATTGATATCTCCATGATCCTTCTCATCAGAATTCTCTGCTATGGACCTTCCTACAATGGTTCTCACCTCTGCAAAATTGGAAAAAGGATCTCACTGAACTTATAGGAAGATATAACCTTTGGAAACTTGACCCCGAGTCAACCTCCTCTGTTTCCTGCATTTGGATTCTCCACAGACCATACCGGTACAATCCCCACACTAACCTTCTATGGACAGTCAACACCAGCTATGAATGGCACATCACTTATAATTACCAAAGGATGTACCCCAAAAATCTCAAAATCTCACTGCTCAATTTTCTCTGTGATGTTAATAACGTCTCCACCGACGAAGTTTTCATCCTTCCTGATATCCCTAGAGACCCCACTCAGAGCTGGAACCCTTTTCAAGATTCCTACATGATTGACTCTCAGGACCTCTTTGATTTTGCTTGGCCCTGCTCCATCTGTAGAGCCCAAGACTCTGATGACGAATATCATGCTACTTGCAATCTCTCCAGTCCGTGATTCACGTGGTTCCTCATTATCTGATCGTATCCTTATCCTCTTCCTGTTTGTATCAATGTAATTATTGGTTTATGTCGGCCACCTGTTAAGGCCTATCTTTTATTTTTGTTTGTTGTAATTATTGGTTTATGTCGGCCAACTGATAAGGCTTATCTTTTATTTTGTTTTTCCTGTTTCTAGTTTGGTTGTATCCTCTGTCCTCATCTATATAAAGGACATTCGCTCATTGTAAAAACCAGAAGCTGAAATCAATAAACATTTCCTTTGTGTTTACTTCATCTTCTTCCTTCGAATACCTGTCTATCATATAAGTAATAGCCTGTAATGGTCTCAGTATGCTCTGTGCTTGCCTCTAGTAGAGGATCCTGCACATAAGAAGATGAGATTTTTTAGGCTTAAGGTCCATGTCTGTCTCTAGATGGTTGAAATGTTAGTACCCTGTTTAGGCCATGGTTAGGCCGCCATTGTGGGGAAAACTCTAAAAACTCTAGAGAGGCACCCAGGGGTACCTGCCACCCGACTGGTATCAGAGCCTGTCTCGATTACCTGGAGTCCAGGAAAAGAGTTAGACTATTACAAGTATCATAGATTGGTATAAAAGGAAGAAATTTCTCGGAAATGGCAAACACTACCTCTACTCCCTCTGCTGCTACTTTAGTTCCTAATAGACTATCTTCTTCCATGTCTTTACCTCCTCCTACTATCCAAAGAACCCATTCCAATAGAATCCAAGATTTAGTAGAATACACTCATATCCCTGCCTCAGCCTAGATAAATGAAACATCTCTCTCTCTGCTTAACCCATACAACATCTTCAAGAGAAACAAATCTCTTGCCACTCGGTTGGTTCGTCTTGTCCATACCAGACCTCTTCCTATCAAAGAATACGTCCAGTTCATAGGCTTAGATAAGTGCTTAATTCCGCAAATTCAAAGATGCCCAACAACATTATCACACTATCTATAAATAGATTCTTGCTGTCAAATACGGAATCCAAAAGTTGGATTTTCACCTCAGGACAAGGAACTTTATTGTTGAAATGGACAACTCATCATTCCCAAAGATACTCGATTTTCGTAATAAGATTCCTCCCAATCCTCTCATTTTGAGACTCAAAGATTGGTTTGCTCGGTATGACTTCACTGTACGCCACGTGAAAGGCCATCATAACATAATTGCTGATATGCTCTCCAGGCCTCCACTCTCCCATCTCATCACTCCCACAGGCCATTATCCTCTCATATTCATGGCCTCCCCTACATGTCCCTCCTCATCCTCTTCCAACCTAACAGACCCTTCACAAATGATGTTCCCTCCGGAACTCTTGGCTATACTTTCGCCTAACCACCAACCTTCTCTAGCCCAAATCCAGAATTTTGCTACAACTCATCTCCCTATGTACTTATCCTAGATCAAAGGTCAAGGTTGTCATCATGATCTTACCAATCCTTCCAGACCCTTCCTCGATCCATTCTGAAGCAAACAGAACTGGGTCATATAAACTGGAAGCAGCTTGCTTATTTTTTCGCTTCGAAGGGGACCTTTTCTTAGATTTCTCTGGTGGAGAAGAGAGTATGAGATATTTTCAGAATAATTCACCAGTGGATCTAAAATATCGAAAAATCATCAGGTTTGGATGGAGGCGAATGAGTAGGAGACATAGGGAAGAATAGTGATTGTGAATGAGAATAAGGTTTTGGTTTGTAAGAATGATCTTTGGTCATTTGCTAAAGCTGTTCTTTAAGTTGCTTGATTTCTCTTTCTTTTGTATCAAAATCTGGGCCAGAGTATCCATGAGCAATATATATATGAAGATCAGAATGTAGCTTTGCAATTCTGGACTAGAGATCAGATGCCATGTCTCTAAAAGTGGCATCAAGAGTTTGAAGATGATGATCATGTTGAGAAACATGTTGCGTAACACGATCAATTTTCTGATCAATAGAGTTGAGAACTCTATTTTGGGCCCTGACATTATGAGTTTACCAGTTGAGAACTTATTCAGCCTGGGAGGGCTGCTTGAAGGAACCATCAGATTGGACTTCGGTGGTTTGGACAAAAGGTTTAGAGAAACGAGTTTTTTCTGGATTTGAGGAAGGTTCAAGTGGAGGAAAATCACAATCATAATCTGAAGTCATGTAACAAGGGACTGGTGGAGGTAAGTTAGGGACCGCCAATACAGGCTGTGGAGGTAAAAGACATTCAAATTGTAAGATCTGTAATGCTCTGTCATAAATGGGCAAAGACTTGTGTTTGATAGGATGTAAACCTATCCAAGGACTGTCTGGGTCATCAGGCTTGCGAGGCTTATGCGAGGGCTTGCAAAACTTTGAGTAGCCTTTTAAATGTTTTCTGCATGTACAATCAACATCACACATATTAGGATCAACATCCCAGATAAAGTGACCATTGATCTCGTCGGTGTAGATCGGAGATCCATCAGCTTCAAAACTGTGGATATGAATGTCATCTTCAGTGGTGACTGGCTTGATCATAAGAGCCTGGAAGATCGGAGGAGTATCCGAACTAGAAGGAGCCTTAGAACCGGTGAGGGGTTCATAGATTGTTTTAATGGAACCATCTGGTTGGGGGACATATTTTGTATCTGTAGCAACAACAGGGGCTACGTTCTAGAAAGCCCTTTCATAATTTGTGATCCATTCAAGGGGTATAATTTCTGCAAGCTGCTCTCTAGGCAGCTGTTTTGGAATTTGAAGAATGGTAGGAACGTCTTCTTCTCTTTCTGCTTTGATGAAGATCGTATCACCATTATGACTAGGAAGTGGGAGATCAAGAGCATGGTCTTGAAGTCTGTAGGCAAGTTGGTGATGGAGGGTAGCCATATAGGAATTGGCTTGCATGGGTGCACCAAGGATCTGAACTTGGACTTTGAGACAATTGTAGAGGTTCTGATCTCTCAATGGAATGTTAAAGTTGGGATAGTAAGTGAGAGATATACTTCCAGCATGAAGGGTAGATAGGCAAGTGCCAATGACAGCTTGTTCATACTGAGTATAGATGGTGTTGAGCAAGGCCAGCCTGGCTGTGACAGGTAAGCCTTTTCGGCCGTGTAGAGAGAGGATGATGCGGACATCACCTATGTTGAGATAGGAGTAACCTTCTTTGATCCATTGATTTATCATGTTCTGATCAGTGGTAAGAGTGACATATTGTTCACTTGGTGAGGCTGGAATTGTTTCTAAATAAAAAAAATTGGCAGGTTTATGGGTTTTACCCGTGGACCTACTTGTTTCATGGGTTCGTGGGCGGGTTTGGGTGTCCCCCAAACCCGCAGGTAAAACCCAAACTCAAACCCAAACCCGTTTATTTTCACGGGTTCGGGGGCAGGTTTGGTAGACATAAAATTTCGCGAGTTTGGATTTGGATTTGGATTTGGATTTTGCCAAACCCGTCCAAACCCGCCCCATTGCCATTCTTAGTCATTTTGGTTGGGAATTTTGGGAGTGGTAGGGATGATGTAGTTTGTGGCCTTGAGAGGTTAATTTTGTTTTTCATTTTATTTTTTCTTAAGTATGTTGATAAGAGGGACTTGGGAGTTGGGACACATCACACATGGCACTCATTTTGTGAACGTGTACAATTATATTTATATTTTATTACAAGTGAGGACATAAAAGTACTTATATATATATAATTTAAAAAATATATATATATTTGCAGTTTAAAAAAAAAAATTTAATTTAAAAAACTAAAAAAAAAAAATACAGACACATGGCCTCTTGCCAATGTGGTGGGCCTTTCCATTGGAAACCCCTACCACCAAGGTTTAATACTTAGTGTATGCATATATATATACAAATTTTCCCACCAATAGTGTCGGTGTTGTCCCACAATATATGGGTGCTCTTTCTCCTCGTCTATGGGAGCTGCAGTTCGGCTTGTGTTTGTAGAGCCCAATCTCACCGGTCCCGGTAGTTGTTGTAATAAAAAAAAAAATTAAAAAAAATACAGTGCAAATCAATAGACTTTTGAATAGACTTGTTAATGAGTATAAATTAATAGTTAGCGTTTTTTAATAACATTATTGTGTAAAGACTTTTTTATACCTCTTAAATTAGATATAATTTTTTTTTTTTTGAAAAGCCAGCGGGAGGCCATAGCCCCTGCTGGCCTCTATACTCTTCCGCCCCTGGTTGGATCGTTACATCTACAAAAACTCATACCCTTCACTGAGATAATTAAGTTCTGATCATTTATCAGCAGGCTGGTTTACAATTAAGATATGTAGAGGAATTTTCCATGGCTGATACAAAGAGACACAAAGAATCTGAGTTTGCTCCAATCTAGAGAGCACTCAGAGGAACAGTATGTGCAACTTCATTTGTCCCCAACGGAAGTGGTGACTCATGTGTCAAGAGTCACCTTAAACAGTGTTGTCAAGAGTCAGCAGATTGCCAAAACATTTTTATTAAAAGGGACAGGGAACCAGGAGCTCCCGCCTAGGGCCCATGATTAAAAGGGACTTCTAAATCCTAGTTTTGAGTTATTATATAAAGGGATTCAAATAAAAAAAGCTAAGTAAAAGTTTTTAGTTCATAAAAAAAAAAGCCCCAAACATTTCAAAAACAAAACAAAAAAAGAGCCCAATTATTTCTTCAGACAGTAGAAGATCCAAACATTTTTTTTTTTTAATGCCCAATTACCGTGTCATTCTCCATTTTCATTGATCCAGCAATCCAGCTTTCAGCTTAGTCTTTCTATATTAGCTCATTTACATATCCGTTCAAACAAAAAAAAATATGGCCCAATTATTATTTTACACTTTCGTTCTGCCGTTTTACTTGTTTAGTTGTTTGATAACTTTGATTCAGATAATTTGATTGTTTGATATCTAATAATTTGAAGTCAAAGTCCCAAACATGCATGATTTGAATTTATGTGTTTTTTAAATTTATTATTTGTTATTTGTGTACAATTTTGATTTATTAATTTCTTTCTTCTAAGTTAATGCATTATTATCTTTTTTAATTGCTTGACTGTTATGTTTTCTGTCAATTTAAAAGGTTTAATCAACATCTACACAAAAAAAAAAAAAAAAAAAATCAAATGGGATTTTATCATTTTAGTGGGTTAGTTTCTCATTTACTTGTAAGTTGTAACTTGTAAGAGAAGCTGAAAAACAAATTCCTCATTTGAAAGAAGAAACCAAATCTATACCAACATGAATTTATGGTTGATTTAGTATAATACAACGACAAACACTTTGTTTTGTTTTGAAAACATATAAGTTTATTTTTACACAATCTATATTGGATATAAGTTTATTCTTCTATTTTTTTTTTCCCAATTTTATTGAAAATCAAGCATCGGAAAATGGGATGAAAAATAGGAAAAATAATAAATAAAAAAATAATTGTAATTCTTGAAAAGTTTCCAAATTTTGTTTACAAGTAAATTTCATTGAAATTATCATCCATCAAAAAATTCAGATCAAAATTCATTAAAATCCATGAATTTTATGATGGTCCTTGTTTTATGTTAAAATGAAGGATCTCTCATAAGAGACTCACTCAATATATATATTGAAAAAACTATGAACAAGGGGCCCATTTTTCAGTTTTTCGCCCAAGGCCTACGAAAGGTCAGGACTGGCACTGTATATGATTTGATATAGAGGCTTGTTGTAGTTTTATTCCTATATAAAACCTTTAACACACTTCCTGTTATCACTTAAAACAAATCAGTAAGATTCACTTACTAATAATAACAGGAATATATATGTATTACCAACAACAAAAAAAGGATCTGAAACATACAAGAAAAATAACTGTCACTACATGACAGGATCTGAATCAATTAGATCTACTATTTCTATCTCAAGAACTTGATAATAGTGATCCTAAATGATATCTGAACCTAATAGACACTTAGGACACAGATATCAGAAAGTATCCAAGATTTGAGAATCAAAATAAAGAAAGAACAGAATAAGAAGAAGAAGAAACAATAAAGGAACACAGCAGATTTATCGTGGTTCGGCTATGAAATAGCCTACATCCACGTTAAGCCTTTCCAAGAAAGATTCTCTTCACTATATGAAAGTCTTACAATCAAGAACACACCAACCGAAACCCTTACACAACCCAGAAATCACAACCAAGCACCTAATCAACTATTACAATAGAAGATCTGCCTAACAAATAACCCTCAACCTGAAATCTGTCAACAAACAGATCACAAACACACCCTAATCAGTAATCGAGCACCAAGATCACTCTACATACATCACAATCTCGCAAGAATCACACTAAAAAAAAACTCTTGGATTCACCAAGTTACAGAGATCTAAAAGACTAGAGAAACTAAGAGCTTTTTCGTTTGAGCAAGAGAGAGAGCAAAGATGAAAACCCTAAGAAAAAATGAAAATTAGATTAGTTCTCTCTCCTCATCTTCTTCTTTATATACTTCTTATCTTCTAACTCAGCACCGATATCCCACTAAGCCATTCAGAGATTGCCACGTTGGATTGCTCCATGTGATTCAGCTAACAGCATCAATATTGCACCGTTTGGATTAGTGAGCCAGCTGTCTACATATCAGATTTTGTAATTGCTGAGAAGGTTCTGGAATTGGGCTTCCGGGTCAGGCTTCTAATGGGTTTCTTGATTGGGCCTAATATGTAATGTGATGGGCTAACCCAAATTCCACCTTAGGCCATCTACATCACATAGCATTGAGAGTTCTTTTCTGCAAAAAAAAAAAAAAAAAAAAAAAAAAAAAAAAAAGGCTCAAGACACAAATAAAAACAATCAACCATAATCACCTATCTTAAGCAAATTCAAGCAATGTTTAAACTTGCTATAAGACACAATTTTAGTACCCATGTCAGCTGGATTATCATCAGTGGATACTTTTTCCACTTGAACAATACCATTAGAGACTTGGTCTCTAATAAAATGATATTTGACCTCTATATGCTTTGTTCTCTCATGGAACACATGATTTTTAACTAAATGAAATGCACTTTGGCTGTCAGTGTAAATAACAGCCTTTCCACCAAAAATGTTAATCTCTCCTAAGAGGCCTTGAAGCCAAATTGCTCCTTGATTGCCTTAGTAATAGCAATGTACTCAGCCTCTGTTGTGGACAAAGCCACAACTGACTGGAGTTGACTTTTCCAACTGATACAACAACCTACAATGGTGAAGAAGTAAGAGGATGTGGACCTTCTCTTTTCTCTATCACCTGCATAATCGGAATCCACATATCCTACCAAGTCAATAGCAGAATTTGAGCAATCATAAATCAGCCCTACAGAAGTGGTAGAGCTGATATATCTCAGCAGCCATTTCATGGCATTCCAATGACCCTTTCCAGGGTCAGACATGTATCTAGACAGCACACTAATGGCTTGGGCAAGGTCAGGTCTTGTACTAATCATGGAATACATTACTGACCCTACAGCACTAGAGTAAGGGATTGATTCCATAAATCTATTTTCCTCAATAGATCTAGGTGATAAAGCAGCAGATAAAATAAAACTAGGGGACAGAGGCACATTTACAGGTTTGCAGTTTTTCATGGCAAATCTATCAACAAGCTTTAACAAATAATTGCATTGTTTTAAGCACAGTTTATTCTCAGCTCTGTTTTTAGTTATTTCAATCCCTAAAATCCTTTTTGCATTACCTAAATCTTTCATATCAAACTCAGATTTAAGTTTCTTTTTTAAGTCATTTAATCTAAACATGTTCTTACTAGCTAGAAGCATATCATTAACATATAAAAGCAAATAGACAGAATTATTGATATTATCACTATCAAAATAAAAACATGCATCATATTTACTTTTAATAAAACCTATGCTAGTAACAAATGAATCAAATCTTTTATACCATTGTCTAGGGGTCTGTTTCAGCCCATATAAAGACTTTCTAAGAAGACAAACATGTGAGGGATTAGTCCTGGACTCAAATCCCACCGGTTGAGACATATAGATGGTTTCATCTAAGTCTCCATGCAAAAAGGCTGTCTTAAGATCTAATTGCTCCAATTCTATGTTGTAGAAGCTAACTAGGGCAAGAATGATCCTAATAGTTTTGTATTTCACAACAGGGGAAAATATCTCATTATAATCTATTCCTTCCCTTTGTGTAAACCCTTTAGTTACTAATCTAGCTTTATATCTCTTTATATCTAACAGGTTCATTCTGCTATACACCTTCTTTAATCTTATAAAGCCACCTACAAGCTATAACCTTCTGTTTTTCAGGTTTTCTCACTAAGGACTAGGTTCGATTTTTATCAAGAGAGTTCATCTCTTCTAATATGGCTTGCTGCCATTTTAGCTTGTCAATACAATTGACAGCTTCATTATAAGTTTTAGGTTCAGAATTCTCCAGTTCTTGGCCAGTAGTGCAAACGAAATGACATCTGCATATGAAAACTTATTATTAGGTTTACTAATTCTCCTAACCCTATCCCTAACCAGCTCGTAATCAGCTAGAGGATTAGTAACCTCTGGCTGGTTCTGACTCTCTCCCACCTGATGCATACCATCAGAATAGGCAGCCCTATCATCCTCAATAGGATCTAACTCCACTGTGACTGAACCATGTGGTGGGCTACCAACTTCCACCTGAATCGTATTAACATCATCCTTTAAAGGATCTGGTTTGGATTCAATAGGTTGGTTCAGTTCTTTACAAGGCATCTTAGACTCATCAAAAATGACATCTCTATTTATAATCACCTTAAACCCCTTTTGGTCTCTCAACCAAACTCTATAACCTTTAACTCCTAAAGGATAACCTAGAAATACTCCCTTTAAGGACCTATGTTCTAATTTTCCTTCAGATTGGTGAGCATAGGCAGCACACCCAAACACTCTTAAGTGTTTCAGACTAGGAGGCCTTCTTGTCTAGATTTCTTCAGGGGTTTTAAGGGATATAGCGGTGGAGGGAAACCTATTGATTAGATAGGCTGCTGTGGCAGCAGCTTCCCCCCATAAATTTTGGCTCAAACCAGCCCCTATAAGCAGACATCTAACCTTTTCTAGAACTGTCCTATTCATTCTCTCAGCCACTCCATTTTGCTGTGGAGTGTGTCTCACAATTCTATGTCTAACAATGCCGTGTTCTTTACAAAACTTACTAAAATTTTCATTACAAAATTCTAACCCATTATCAGTTCTTAAAGTTTTAAGTTTCTTAGAGGTTTGGTTTTTAACCAACCTCTTCCAAGCTTTGAAGCTTTCAAAGGCCTGATCTTTGGACTTTAAAAGATAAAGCCAAAGTTTCCTAGAGTGGTCATCAATAAGGGACAGAAAATATCTGTTCCCTCCATGAATGGGGACTTTTGAGGGTCCCCATAAATCTGAATGCACATACTCTAGGATCTGTTTTGAGGTGTGTTGAGCTGCACTAAAGTTTATTCTATGTTGTTTTCCTAGAACACAGTTTTCACAAAAATCAAGCTTGCCGACTTGATCTCCATTTAGGAGATCCCTTTTGCTCAACTCTAGAACACCTCTCTCACTCATGTGGCCAAGTCTCATGTGCCAAAGAATGCCTTTGTCACTGATTTTAGAGGCTATACAAGCAACCTCATTAGTGACAGCCTCACCTCTAAGCACATATAACCCATTCTTCTTGTCACCTTTAAGGATAACAAAAGAACCCTTAGAGGCTTTTAGAACACCTCTTTCAGCCTTATAGGAATAACCTTTCTCATCTAAGGTACCTAGAGAAATTAAATTTCTCTTAAGGTTTGGCACATATCTCACATCTCTAAAGACCCTAACCATCCCATCATACATTCTCAAAGCAATAGAAACTATACCTTCTATATTGCATTGTTGATTGTTACCCATCAACACACTGCCACTGTTGAGTCCTTGGAACTCAGTGAACAATTCTTTTTTAGGACACATGTGGAATGAGCAGCCTGAGTCTAGAATCCATTCAGAACTCCTATCCTCAGTGCTTACAGCTAAAACTTCACTAGGTTCATAGGATTTAGATGCTACAGCAGCATCACTATCAGATTGGGTCTTATCTTGCATTTTCTTTTTAAACTCATAACAATATTTTTTTAATGTGACCTTATTTACCACAGAATTAACATTTTCTAGAACCATTTCTATTTCTAGATTGAGACCTATGATTAGGAGTCTTACTTCTGCCTTTATTCTTATTATTAGAATTATTGTTATAGTTTTTAACAGGCTGCCTACCTCTAACAAACAAGTTTTCCCCATTATCATTCTTTTCAATCTTTAACTCAAGTTCTTTAGATTTAAGGGCAAATATACACTCTTCAAGACTTAAGGAAGTTCTACCATATTTTATGGCAGCCTTAACATCCTTGAATGAGTCAGGCAAAGAGTTAAGAAGAATTATGGCTTCATTTTCATCACTCAGTTTTTCTTTATCATCAGCATTAGCCAATTCAATAGTCATCTTCTTAAATTCATCCAAGTTTTTACCTAAACCTTTACTAGCATCCATCTTAAAACTGAAAAGTGTTTCTTTCAAATAGATTTTATTAGTCAAAGATTTAGTCATATAAAGGTTTTCAAGTTTATTCCACACACCATAAGCAGTAGTTTCCTCATTCACTTCCCTTAAGACATAATCAGAAAGATTCATAATAATAGTTCCTAGGGCCATTTCTAACATGTCAGATTTCTGTTCATCATTAAGATTGTCAGGTAATTTATCAAGACCTTCAATAGCCTTGAGGATTTTCTATTTAGAAAGTAAGGCTTTCACATTCCTTCTCCAAATTCTGAAATCCCCAGTGCCATCGAATTTGTCTATTTCAAATTTCATGCTTATCACAGGATTAAATGAATTATTAAAATTGCAAGAATCAGAACGAGTTACCACTTTGCTAGTGCTAGCAGCTCCACTGCCAGTTGCCTCTTCTCCAGCTGAGTCTTCAAGGTTTGAAGCCTCTGCTACTGGAGGGATCTCATCCACCTTGTTCGCCGTTGGTACTGATTGGCTCTGATACCACTGTTGTAGTTTTATTCCTATATAAAACCTTTAACACACTTCCTGTTATCACTTAAAACAAATCAGTAAGATTCACTTACTAATAATAACATGAATATATATGTATTACCAACAACAAAAAAAGGATCTGAAACATATAAGAAAAATAAATGTCACTACAGGACAGGATCTGAATCAATTAGATCTACTATTTATATCTCAAGAACTTGATAATAGTGATCCTAAATGATATCTGAACCTAATAGACACTTAGGACACAAATATCAGAGAGTATCCAAGATCTGAGAATCAAAATAAATAAAGAACAGAATAAGAAGAAGAAGAAACAATAAAGGAACACAGCAGATTTATCGTGGTTCGGCTATGAAATAGCCTACATCCACGTTGAGCCTTTCCAAGAAAGACTCTCTTCACTATATGAAAGTCTTACAATCAAGAACACACCAACCGAAACCCTTACACAACCCAGAAATCACAACCAGGCACCTAATCAACTATTACATTAGAAGATCTGCCTAACAAATAACCCTCAACCTGAAATCTGTCAACAAACAGATCACAAACACACCCTAATCAGTAATCGAGCACCAAGATCACTCTACATACATCACAATCTCACAAGAATCACACTAAAAAAAACTCTTGGATTCACCAAGTTACAGAGATCTAAAAGACTAGAGAAACTGAGAGCTTTTTCGTTTGAGCAAGAGAGAGAGCAAGGATGAAAACCCTAAGAAAAAATGAAAATCAGATTAGTTCTCTCTCCTCATCTTCTTCTTTATATACTTCTTATCTTCTGACTCAGCACCGATATCCCACTAAGCCACTCAGAGATTGCCACGTTGGATTGCTCCATGTGATTCAGCTAACAGCATCAATATTACACCGTTTGGATTAGTGAGCCAGCTGTCTACATATCAGATTTTGTAACTGCTGAGAAGGTTCTGGAATTGGGCTTCCGGGTCTGGCTTCTAATGGGTTTCTTGATTGGGCCTAATATGTAATGTGATGGGCTAACCCAAAACACTACAAGGCTGATGATTGGAACATAATAGAACACTAACTAATCTTGCTGAAGAGCATGATTGCAGTCATGATAATGAAATTTTTTGTAGATGAAGTGAGCCAATCATCTTGAAGTTACAAAACAAACTACAGCCATCGCGATTCGTGACCACGGTGGTCCTCACAGTCGTTGACATGAAGCTCTGTTTGGTTGTGGTAACAAATCCGATTGAGACAATAGAGACGATCTATAGTATGACTTCAAGTGCAGTGAAAGCCTTGTATGTAGAACTGCAACTTCTGCAGTTCACTACATGGGATCTGTACCTGCAAAATTTAAGAACAAATTTCCTTAAAACAAACAAATCAACTAATTATTGAAGCTGGAAACCTGATCAGTTTAATTTTTGCTATTGTTACCTGTCCAAGAGCTGCTCTTTTGGTGGTGTTGGTGGAAGATCAGTTCCACTGAAGTTTCCTCCCCAATTGACTTGACAACTAGCATACTTGTTTAACCATCTCCTGAAACCAACCACCAAGGCATCTGATCTCGTAGGCACGAAACATGCTTTGTGCCAATTAGCAGCCCCGACTTCCATTATTTTATGCTCCTACAATGCGAAACCCGCAAGTATCAGTCACTACTAACAAATAAAGATATGTTTAATGATTTCTCAAGCCTCTAATTTGTTGTACAGCATTCAGCATACATTTTTATTCTTCAACTCTCAGTCCCAAGTTAAATTGTTAACAATATATAAAGTACATGAAAACAATCCAGTTGATACAATGCAAAACATTTGTTACGTACTGCATATGACCCGATAGAAAATAATACGTCAAAATGAAAGAAAAAGGAAAACAGAAGTAGGAATTACCTCAATGGGAAGTAGATATAAATCTGAATCTACAAGTAGGTTTAGTTTCATATGAAAAAGACATTGCGGAAAGATATTTTCAATACAACTTCCAATGTTTTTATTGAATCCCTATATCAATCTGCTGTTACCAGGACTAATTGGAACACACAAAAAAAATAACAATGTACTTTGTTCCTCTGGAAACTTTGTCTCACATAAAATCTGTGGAAGAAAAGGTTAGAAGTCAAAATATCAAAAAGAGCTTCAAACACTCATTTATCAACTTCAAGAAATTATAGTGACCTTTACCTTATCAATTCTGGTTGATGAAGCCGATCCATTACCTTGAACATCCACAGGATCAGACAGATCAGTATACATACAAAAGGTACAAGGTGCCGTAACTTTGACACTGCCCCACTCCTGCCTTCCTACGAAGCCGTTTATGTCTAATTTCTTGACACTAACTTTAAGAGGCTTGCCACCTTCTCTATCAACCTTCTATGTGGATCATACTTTGTATTAGCCGTATGTGTTTCTAGGATGAAATGAAACTTGATGTCAATGTGAAAACTCGTTATCCTTTACCAAGTCTCGTATGAAATGGAACTTGATGTCAATGTGCTTACTCCTACCATGAAAAACTGGATTCTTTGTTAGTGAAATAGTGGACTTGTTATCACAGTAGATCACTGTAGGAGCCTCTTGTTGATGCTTCAAATCATAAAGCATACGACGCAACCACACAACTTGTGTAGCGTCACTAGCAATTGCAATATACTCAACTTCCTTAGTCGATCGATAAAGCAACCACATGCTGCTTTTTCGATGGCCAAGAAAATACTCTGAAACCTAGATGGAATGCATATCTGGAAGTACTTTTCCTCTCCTCCATCACCTGCCTAGTCACTATCTGTGTATCCCACAAGTTCAATCTTATTAGCAGAAGAATAAAAAATACCATCATCTAATGTATCTTTCACTTATCGCAAAATACGCTTGCCGGCTTGCAAGTGAGATTGCCTCGGAGAATCCATAAACCTGCTGATAAGTCCAACTCCATATGCAATATCAGGTCTAGTAGAAGTTAATTATCTCAAAATTCCTACTAGTCTCCGAAAGATGGTAGCATCAACCAACTCACTAGACAGATTTTTCACTTACTTCAATCTTTCTTTAACGGGAGTAAGAATCGGCTTACATCCCTCCATCTTGAATTTCTTCAACACATCACCGGCATATTTCTTTTGTCATAAGAAAATGCCATCTTCCATCTAACTCACTTCAATGCCGAGTAGGGATGGCAAAATTGTCCATGGATACGGATATCCGTAAGAATCCGCTCCATTTAAAAAGATGATGGATACTATTATTTCAGGGACGGAGCGGGGATAAATACCATCCTAATATCCATTTTATTTTCAGGGATGGGGATGGATATCGTCTATGGATATCCATCCCCATTCGGATCCATTATAGTTTTTATTATTTTAAAAATATAAAAAACTTATTATGTAATTATTATTTCTAATTATATAAGTTATTAACTTATTATTAATTCTTTTATCATCAAAACCCTAAAAGCTAGAATTCTAAAATAAGCATGATACCCTAATTGTCGCATGGTTATAGAAGAATGAGTATATTTATGGTTTTTTTTATTAAGTTGTTGGAGAAAATTAAATTGTGACGTTTTATGTGATTTGATTTTTCATTTATTGAATTTAAGTTATTTGAACTCTATTGGATGTACCATTGCAAATGTTAGATACATTTTTCTTTTGTAAACTATAAAAAAAAATATTTTTTTTTTATTGGATACGGATATAGACGGAGCGGGGATGAATATCTCCATCACAATTAGGATATTATCTGAATCCTCCCCGCTCACTTAGAATTGAGGATGGATGCGAGGATGGAGATATATATCTCAAATGGATACTGGGGTATCCATTGCCATCCCTAATGCTGAGGATAGAGGTGTCAAACGGGCTGGACCGGGCCGGGCCGGGCTAACCCCTCCTGAAATTCTCAAGCCCATTGGATTTCAGATTCAAGCTTTGATCGGGCTTAGTTACTGTGCGCACTGGGCTAGGTCGGATTTGTAAATTCACAGCATGTGTTAAGCCTAGCCCTTAAGACCAAAGTCTTAACAGGCTGGGCCGGATTGCACTCAGGCCCAATCGAATTTGGGCCCTTTACAAGGTCATATTTACTTTGAAAATTATGCACAGTAAGAGTCGAACCATGGTCCATGGTCAAATTCATAGCAGCTGACTTGCCACCAAACTAAGCAATACTTATTTAAACATTTATTTATAAATATAATATATTCGAAACGTCGCCAACGTCTCCCTGTACTATTTGCAACGTCGCCAACGTCTCCCCGTACTATTTGCAACGTATATGGTATATCTAATTATTCATTATATTTTATTATTTTAATATTTTAACTTTTAACTTTAAAAAAAATATATATATTATTCAATATGTTTAGGCCTTTGGGATATCAGATGTCTCGCAAATCTTCACAAATGACAAATCTCAAGTCTTTTTATATTTTTTTAATAAATAATTAAAAGTTACTGTGCAGGTCCGGGCTTTTTGGATTCGGACTGGGCTTGGCCCGCACAGTAATTTCCCCAAGCCCAACCCTCTTTCGGGCTTTTACTTATTAAGCTTAGACCATTTACCAATTGTATACAGTAAAGAGCCGGATCGGACGGGGCCGGATAAATCCTGCCCTTTTGACATCTCTAGCTGAGGAAGTAAGACATCAACCCCAAATCTGTTATAATTCAATTTTTATTTCATAAATTTTAACTCTTTTTTTTTTTTTTTTTGATATTTTTTCTTTCTTTCTTTTACACGAAAATAGATAGCAAACAAGAAGAATCAGATCTATTCCAAGATCAACATCAATGGAGTTTCGCCATTCAACATAAAACGGAAAAAAATCTTGAAGAGATCTGAAAGGTCTAGATCTCTTCTAAGAGCTCCATCATATGGAATCATATCCTCCATCTCTACAGCACTGTCGCATCTCTCAAAGGCCAAAAGGCATCCCTCCACAACTTGCACACCACCAACAACGTCGCTGGAGATGAGTCAACGTTCACGCCATCACGCCGCATAGACTAATGGGAGTGCAGATTTTCGGGTGGCTCATGGCCGGATTCCAGCCATTAGTCTTCTTTTTTTCCATGTTTTTGTTCCAATTTTTGGGATTTCTTTGTTCTTGTACACTCCGTTTGGTGATGCAAGAAAAATATATGAGAATATTTCTTTGATGAGACCAGATTTACTCGTGAATCATGAGAGGTGAGAGGGAGAGGAGGGAGAGATGAGACCAGACTTAGGCCCCGTTTGATTTTTTGTCTTAAGACTGAATAGTACTGAATGTTACTGAAGATTGAATAGTGACTGAAAACTGAAAAACTGAAAAACACGTTCGTTTTTTTTCACTGAAAACTGAATATAAGTGATAAGTTGTTTATTTTTTTAAGTTGTTTATTTTTTTAAGTTATAAATATCTGAAAATAAATACTTTTACATCTATGCCTTTCTAACTATTATTTGTTATATATTTATATTTTAATATATTAAGGACAACTCTAACATGTAAATTAATAATTCTAAAATAAATTTATTTAGTTATTAATATTATTTCAAATTTATATTATTGTGGATAGTTTTTTTTTTTTTTTTTTTTTTTTTTTTTTTTTTTTTTTTTTTACTGAATATCATTATCAATGAATTACAATATGATTAATTTCTCACTGTAATAGTTACTGTTATTGATTTACATCCACCCATACTATTTAGTTGATAAATGCCCACCTTTAATTGATAAATGCTCTAGCACTACTGTACACTCAATGATGTTAAATGAGACAAACCATATATATATATATATATAGTCTTTCTATTATCAGTTTTTTGCATGTGAGCCATTGAATTTAAAAGATGTTTTAACAAGTGCATGCAGCCAAGTCAAAGTATTTAAATTCAATGGCCCACATACAAGGAACTGATATATCTTTTGTCAGTTCGAACTGATAATAGAAAAATTGTATATATATACAGAAATTCTATTATCAGTTCGAACTGACAAAAGTTATATCAGTTTCTTGCATGTGGGCCACTGGATTTAAATACTTTGACTTGACTGTATGCACTTGTCAGTCAAAGTATTTAAATCCAGTGACCCACATACAAGGAACTGATATAACTTTTGTCAGTCTAACTGATAATAGAAAGACTATATATATATATATATATATATTGTATCCTTAGAAATATGTAGGGTTTTAAGAAGAAAATATTGGAAATAGATTAAATTAGTAACGATAGTCTTAGAAGTAAAACTTTGTATTAAATTCCACTAGATTTTTATTAAGTGAAAAGTGAAAAATTTTCACTTTTCAAAATAAGTGGTTTTAGGGGTTCATTAAGTGATTTTAACACTTAAAAAATCAAACAAAATAACTGAATAAAGAATCAAATAGGGCCCATATAAAACGAAAACAAAAAAAGAAAACAACACTGAGTTGTTTTCTCTCCCCACTATTTTACATGCTTTAAATTAAAAGATTGATTTTGCTATTTTTCTTTTCTTCAAAACATGTACCGAACACGTTCTCAATGTATTTTTAACCAAAAAAAAAAAAAAACAGTATTCAAAAACGATGCCGAACGAGCCCTTACATTCCCAAATCATTGAAGATAAATTGACACTACTTAATTGTCTTTTAATGAAGGGCGTGATTGTAGTCATGATAATGGAAGTTCTTGTAGATAAAATGAACCAACCATCTTGAAGCTGCAAAGCAAATTACAGCCATGGAGACCATCGTTGTTCTCGCAGTGGAAGACATTGCACTCTGCTTGGTAGCAGCAGCAATCCCAATAGAAACAATGGAGATGAATTGCAAAATAACCTCAAGTGCATTGAGACTCTTATATGCAGAATTGCAACTCCTGCAGTTCACCACATGAGACCAGTACCTACGAAAATATATATATATTACAACTGGTTTTCCTAGAGTACTTCTGATGGTGCAAAAAAAAAAAAAAAAAACAAAAACAAAACAAAACTTTAAAATATAAAAGGAGCAAAATGTTTCTTGCATTCTATGAAACCATAAAAATTATTGAATCTTGAAATTTTTTGAGTTTTGTCTGTACTAATGTTACCTATCCATCAACTGTTCTCTTGGTGGTGATGGTGGAAGAGTTCCACTTACAAACTTTCTACCCCAATTGATCTGACCATCAGAATACTTGTTCAACCACCTTCGGAAACCAGTCACAAATGCATCCGATTTTGTTGGCACGAAACAAGCTTTGTGCCAATTGGCAGGGCCAACATCCATAATCTTATGCTCCTACAATGGGAAAACATGCAGAAATAAGTTCTCTCAAGGCTCTTTTCTGTTCTAGAGCATTTTATTAATATAAACAAGCTGATTCTATTATTGTAGGACAAAAATGTTTTCAATTAATTTTTTGATATCTAACATCATTTGGGTAATAACAGTCTGTCAGGAGTACCTAACGAGATCAACATCTAGAAGAATAGCAACTCTCGCTATGGGGAAGATGCCTCACCGTATTCGTAATTTTATAGATAAAGGCATAACTCAAACTCATGTCCAGTACTTATACAAGAAATAGAAAAAGAAAAAGAAAGAAAAACTCCATAACTTCGTGGTGCAGAATCATTCTAGACAAGATAATGTCAATAAATCCAAGTTTGAGACATGTACTAACTATGGAACTCAACAGCTAGCAATCCATCAGCAAATATTCATTAAATTTTAGATAATTAAATGTTAAACGTGAGTAGATGAATCACCTCTTTGTGAAGTAGATATAAATCTGAATCGACAGTTAGGTTTGGTCCAATATGAAGCATCCATCGAGGAGTGATTTTGTCCATCCAACTTTTAAAGTTTTTGGCATAACCCCATATCAATCTGCTATTACCCGGACTAACCGGAATACAGAAGAAGAAGAACACCATTCTTGGTTGCTCCGACAACTTCTGCCCAAAAACAAAATCCATCATGAAAAAGAATATTACAAAACCCGTAATGCTATACATCCCATTTAAAATCTTAACTTTTTCATCTCAACCCATGTGACAACTGAGGTGTCAAATGATGAATGGATATATATTAATAATGATTTATCCCACTTATCACATGTATCCACGATCACCAATTGACACCTCACTAGTTGGAATGTCTAGCATTATTCGTACAAAACATACGAAGTAAAACATATCTATAAGAGCTGCTTCTTCAAACAATGGTCATGTACAATATCAATAAACATAATGTAGAATATATATATATATATATTAACCTTTATCTCATCATCGGTTCCTGCTGGCGGAGAATATCCACCAAGAACTTTAAAAGCCACAGGATCATTGTAATTATAATAGGTACAAGGTGCAACAAATTTGGCAGTGTCCCACATATACTTTCCTAAGAAACCATTTATGTCTAATTGCTCCACAACAATGTCAAGAGGTTTGCCACCTTCTCTATCAACCTTCACTGTACAGTGGATAACATTTGGTATTAGTACCTTTTCTTATATAATTAAAGACAATATATAGAAATGGCTTGTTGATTTATAAGATACATATCTACCTTCGGGTGGTTCATCAATCTCCATTATGCCGTAGTGTGCATATGGAATATGAGCAGGATCCAACAGATTTTCAGCCAAGACCTCATACCTGAATTAATTTACATACAACTAAAATAAATAATGTCTTGCCTGAATATATATACAGTTTACACAGAAATTTAAATGAAAAACGTTAGTTAATTACATCTAGGATTTTTTTTTCCTAAGATAATTCTTATGAAAGAATAACAAAGAACAAGTTCTTATGAGACGGCAACACACGTGTGAAACCATGTGTGTATATATATAATAATTTTCCAATGAAGACTTTTACAATGCACATGCACATGCACTTTAAGTTTAAGCACCTTTTGATGAAATTGTATGGATTATATGAATCTTAATTTGATTTTTTGTATGGATGGTTAAAACATTGAAATACATTTATGGAAAAAAAAATTAAAAAAAAAAACCGGGTGCAAGAACTAATTTTTCCGATTTTTTTAACGATAAAACATTTAAAAATAGGGAAATATAAGAAAAAATAGTTCTCAAATCCAAAAAATTTCCAAAATTTTACCAAATGTGTATTTTAATTTTCTTAGAATGCATACAAAAAATCTCATCAAAAAACATTTGATTGCATGCAATTTCATCAAAAGGTGCTTAAAGTGTGCATTGTAAAAGTCCTCATTGGAAAATTATTATATATATATACACATATGTGTGCACACACATAAATATATATACAAGTAGTGCATTTTTTTTTTTTTAAGAAAAAGAAAAGAAATACAAAAGTCATGAGCGGAATCTAAAAGCAAGAACCCTCCCAAGAGTCACGAAGTAACTGCTTAGGAATACATCTTGGCGGATTTACATAACGTAGTGAAACCATATATATATACAGAGCTGATCTCCTCAATGCGCACTGAGGAATATATATCAGTGTCTTGTATGTGGACCATTAGATTCACATGCTTTGACTCAGTCTGTATGCACTTGTCAGTGCTTCTCCATAATCTATGGTCCAGATGCAATGCACTGATGTATTTAAGTCAAAGCATGTGAATATAATGGTCTACATGCAAGACACTGATATATATTTATTAGTGCGTACTGAGGATAAAAGTTTCATATATATATCATCAAGTGCGAGATCCGACAAAAAACATACAGGATCCCGCACCTAAAAACATCATATATAATATAATAAAATATAAAAATTATCATATGCCGGATCCCACGCGTAACATCCTATGTAATATAATATATATAATATAATATAACAATTATCATTTGTGGGATATTTGTTAGTTATGGTTTGTATTTCCATGATTACCAAATAGGGTTCAACCAATGTGGAAACTTCCTGGAGACGTGGGAAACGTTTGGAAGCGGAGATCATGTTTGAGGGAGGCTTTGAAGACAGAGGAAGCTGAAGAATTGAAGTCCGGTACGAATCGTGGCTTGGACCGCGGTGCATAGGAAGCGATGTCAACCGCGGTTCGATTCCAGTATGTTTAGCGCGGTGTAAATCGCGGCGCATGGACCGTCAGTATTCTGAGGAATCAATTTCAGAAATATAACCACGGTGTAAGGCGTGGGTTGCAAACCGCGACCCAGACTGCAGTATGACGTAAAGATGTGTGAAGCAGGAAATCTTCAACTGGAAAAGGAAAAGTAAACGAAAAAGGAAAAGAGTTTGTCTTTGTGCGGAACAGGAAGTCTTGTGCGTAAAATAAAGAGATTTTGCATGGATTGGGAAGTCTTTTGCATGAAGGAAAAGGTTTTCTTATGGGTCTTAAACTCCCTATAATCTACAATAAAAACATTGTAATAACTAGGTTATTTGGTGTGGAGAAAAAGAGCAAATACTATAAAGATCTTAAAGAGTAGGCATTGGGTTTGGGGTTTAGAGAGAGAATATTGAAGTGTGTAGTTGTACAAATTTAGTAAATAGTGGATTATTTCTCTTGTCATCCTGACGACTGTGGTTTTTTTCTTTGTTCTTAGGTTTCAACATAAATCTTGTGTTTGTGTGTGATTGGATTGTTCTTTTATTTCTTCCATCTTATTTTCTTTGCATTATTGTTATTTGTGTTTGTCTATGGCTATCCGGCAACGCTTCCGCGTAACGATCTGTTGCTAACAACTAGTATCAGACCTTAGGTTGCCTAGTAGCGATTTAGACAAACGGCTATGGCTGGAAGGAGTTTTGGCTCAATGAAATTCGATGTTGAGAAGTTTGATGGGAAGATCAATTTTGGCTCGTGGCAAGTTCAAGTCAAAGATCTATTAATCCAATTTGGATTACACAAGGCGTTGAAGGGAAAATCAACCTCTAGAAACCCTAGAAAACCTAGAGACTTAGCTCTGGTAAAGAAACGACTGGTACTAGTTCTGAAAAACCCGTGCTGAGCGATGATGATTAGGAAGAGTTGGATCAGAGCAATTCGACTATGTTTGGCCAAGAATGTTCTTGCAAATATTCAAGGAACAACTACTGTGAAAGAACTTTGGGAGAGGCTTGAAGAGTTGTATCAAGCGAAAAGCGCCTGCAACCGGTTCTACCTAAAGGAGCAGTTTCACTTGCTGCAGATGTCTGAAGGTATGAAAGTTTCTGATCATCTATGAGTGCTCAATGGGATTTTTTCTAAATTAAAGTCGATTGGAGTTAAAATCGATGATTAGGATATAGAGCTAAGATTCATCTGCTCTCTTTCACTATCTTATGTACACATGAAGCCTATTTTGATGCATGGGAGTTTGACTATAAGTCTTGGAAACGTGGCGAAAAAGTTAATCTCCAAGGAAAGAAGGTGACTAGTGAAGGTAAATCTTTTAATAATTCGTCACTTATGGTTGATAGTAGGAAAAAGAGGAACTCCAAGAAAAAAGTCACTTGCTTAGGATGTTGACAGTCTACACATATATGTGAGAAAGGATTTTCAAAACAAAAAAGGCAAGTATGGCTAAATTAAGAGGCTCTAAAGAAGAGGATCCATCATTTGCCTCTCTTGAGTATGAAGACTACAACAATGCCCTCTAAAGGGGCACGTACATCCCCATGGGATGACCACTAGTTGCCATGGAAGAGAATGTGTTGTTGATAGCGGGTCCACAATTTTCACATGAGTATTGGTTAGAGGGTGATGTAAGGTGTGTGGTGGACAAGATGTCGATAGTTGACGAACTCCCTGGAATCTAATGTGAGGAGTTGCACCACAATTTTAACAGGTTGTTTTTCGACATGTGTCGAAAGAAAGCTAAGGGCGTGTTGTTCTAAGTGGTTATACCTTGTGGTGGGGTATGGTGATTCTTGGTGTTGAGAGTTATGGCTGTGGACGAAGGTTTTGAGAATTTGTGCCATAAGGAATGATTGTTAGATATGGCTTGTATTCCCATGATTACCAAACGGGATTCAACTAATGCAGAAACTTCCTAAAGACGTGGGAAACATTTGGCAATCGAAGATCGTGTTTGAGAGAGGCTTTGAAGACTAAAGAAGCTGAAGAATTGAAGTCCGGTAGGAACCCTGTCTTGGACCGCGGTGCACAGGAAGCGGTGTCAACCGCAGTTGATTCTAGTATGTTTAGCGCAGTGTAAACCTCGGTGCATGGACCGCGGTATTTTGAACGGTCAATTCTAGAAATATAACCACGGTGTAGGGCGCGGGTTGAAAACTGCGACCCAGACCATAGTATGACATAAAGATGCACGAAATAGGAAATCTTTAGCGCGAAAAGGAAAAGGAAATAGAAAAGGAAAAGAGTTTATCTTCGTGTTTTGGGTTTAGAGAGAGAATAGTAAAGTGTGTAGTTGTGCAAATTTACTACATAGTGGATTATGTCTTTTTTCGTCCTGACGGCCGTGGTTTTTTCCTGTTCTTGAGTTTCCACGTAAATCTTGCATTTTTATATGATTGGATTGTTCTTTTATTTCTTCCATCTTATTTTCTCTGAATTATCGTTATTTGTATTTGTCTGTGGCTATCTGGCAACGCTTCCACATAGCGATCTATTGCTAACAATCTTATGCGTTTTTTCAAGCTAGATCTTAATTTTGTAACATTACAGGGTCGATATCTTAACTTTATAACATTACCTAGTTGAATCTCGCATAAAAAAACGTGCATACATAATTATATATGCAAGGCTATATTTTACAAATACATCATTATTCTTTATTTAAATTTCAAGTTGAAAGACAAACTTATTTACATACCCGTAAGGAATATCTCTGTTTATCCAAACTTTAGAAAATGAAGGGTCGTCCATTTGTGGAATGAAAGGCGGTTTCTTCTTAGTAATGATGTCTTTGTACTCCGGATCGGTGTTTGGCCAAAACCATACCATGTCATGCTGCACAATACTTGGATAAACTCTTGCACATGCTTTTTTTGATGTGTGGACCTGCATCAAATATTATTATTATTATTTGTATTAATCAAACTAAAACACTTGAAATTTATCTGTTCAAATCCAGACATATATGTTTGTTAAATATTACCTGAGAACCACCAGGAGCTGCCTGAGGAATTAATTTGCAGTCGCCAGAGCCATTGAAACACCAACCATGATATGCACACTGCAGCCTCCCCGACTTGTCGATTCTTCCATCAGACAACGGAGCCAATCTATGAGGACAAGCATCATCAAATACCTTCCATGAACTCTCATTTTTGTCCCACCAAACCACTATGTCAAGTCCCAAAACCTTTTTTCCATGAGGCACTCTCTTGTCCAAATCACACAATGGCATGATTGGATACCATTCTGAGAACCAATCAAACTTTTCATCTTTGATTTCAGTTTCAAAATCTGCCTCAGGTGGTCGTGGATCTGTGTTTTCTGCTGAAATAATAGTGGATGATGATGATGATGTTGGTGATGATATGGTGAAAACTTTGAATGATCTTGTTGATGTGTTTTCTTTAGTTGATGAGAAAGACCAACTGGGTATTAATTGACTTGACTGAAATTTCATTAAGTTAGGCTTAGTGATCAAGTGGGTTTTTTGAAGTGCTTTTGGGATGTAAAGTGAAGGAACTGAGGATGCTCTGAGAGCTTCCATGGCTGTCTACTGCTTAACTTTCACTGCCTAAATTTGTGAGACACAAAATATATATTTATGGAAAGTGTGGGATTTCTTTTTCTAATTTAAAGCATGGCCAAAAATCATAAATCCCATTCAAATTAATGAAGTGTTATAAATGTCCACATGAGATTCTTCCAACACTTCATAAATTATATGTTTACATTCTCATTTTAATATATTTTTTTTATTAATAATAATATTAACCTGAATTAAAATTACCAAATAAAACAAAATAAATTCTAAAAAGACTTCAAATTAGTTTTTTTATTTTTTTTTTGAAAACAACGTTTTGGTTTTTTCCTCGTGTTTTTTTTTTTTTTTTCCAATATCTTTTATAAACCCTAAAATATCTCTTTCTTTTTTTCCTAAATTATAAAGTTTTTCACTGAGATATGGCAGTCTCAAATCTTCAGCTAAAAATCCAACAAATTAAAAGAAAAAAAAGTATTATATGATCTCCAATTTTACGAATCAATACACTCATGAATGTACCCTAATAAAAAAAAATAAAAAATAAAAATAAAAACCACTTCTCTGGAGTTAATACGACATATATAACATATAAGTAGTCTGTTGGTGGTTGATGATAAGATAGATTAAATTAATATCCCTGCAAATATCAGATAAGAATTTATGTACTATTAGCATTTAAGCCCACATGATAATAACTTAATGCTATTTTGTGATGACTTATGAGCTGTCATTGCATAACCACATTAATGACATTTTTTGGTGCAACGTTTATAGCAGATAAATTATTTTGTTTAGAATGTGAAATGTGTGGTCATCTTGATCTTTCTCTATCAGGTACCGGATATACTATGCTTTATAACTTTTGAAAAAAATCTGGAAGCAGTCTTGACTCTTGATCGACCTGACCCACATGAAATAATTGAAGGCATCACTGATATTTCTCTATCAGGTACTGGCTGGATATACTATGCTTTATAACTTTTGAAAAAAATCTGGAAGGAGTCTTGATCGACCTGACCCACATGAAATGAAATAATTGAAGGCTTCTTTTGGGTAGTATCATTGAAAATCTGACATAATGTATACCCAGAGAGAAATATTCCAGCCATTTGATGAATTAATGGTTAATTTGGTCTCCAAATAAGATTTCAGTTTGTGCAAATCCTGTATTAATTCCCTTTGTAATTTGGTCTCCAAAAATTGTATAAATTTATGGGGAATGAATTTGGGTAAATTATTAAGAAACCTAGCTTTACTCTTTATATATATTTACTAATATATCATATGAGGTAAAATTATAATACAGGAGATGTAATCTAAACTTTTTTTTTTAAATGACAGGTATGTAAACTTTTAAATAGATAAAAGATCTTGTCACCAAACTGGCTGGTTACCAATGGGAGACAATTATCTGACCCACATGAAATTATTGAAGCTAACTTTATGAAATGAAATCGATCAATGGAAAAAGGATGTCTATTTTAATTTGTACATTCTTTGTCAAATGCCAATAAGAATGTGACATGTATTGCCGGTGAGAAATCAAGTAAATCTTTTCATCTTTGTGCAGAAATCCAATAAATTGAAAATAAAGTGAGAGTTCGACGTTGATTAATAAATTGCAGTGTTCTAATTGCAGTGATCAAGTGGGTTTTTTGAAGTGCTTTTGGGATGTAAAGTGAAGGAACTGAGGATGCTCTGAGAGCTTCCATGGCTGTCTACTGCTTAACTTTCACTGCCTAAATTTGTGAGACACAAAATATATATTTATGGAAAGTGTAGGATTTCTTTTTCTAATTTAAAGCATGGCCAAAAATCATAAATCCCATTCAAATTAATGAAGTGTTATAAATGTCCACATGAGATTCTTCCAACACTTCATAAATTATATGTTTACATTCTCATTTTAATATTTTTTTTTTTATTAATAATAATATTAACCTGAATTAAAATTACCAAATAAAACAAAATAAATTCTAAAAAGACTTCAAATTAGTTTTTTTATTTTTTTTTAAAACAACGTTTTGGTTTTTTCCTCGTGTTTTTTTTTTTTTTTTCCAATATCTTTTACAAACCCTAAAATATCTCTTTCTTTTTTTCCTAAATTATAAAGTTCTTCATTGAGATATGGCAGTCTCAAATCTTCAGCTAAAAATCCAACAAATTAAAAGAAAAAAAAGCATTATATGATCTCCAATTTTACGAATCAATCATCATGGGGCAAAAAAACAGAGACCAACTAATTCAATACACTCATGAATGTAGATGATTTGTTCCAATACTAAGCTGAAAACTAAGATCATCAAGCTCTCAATTCAATTACAAATCACATCATCCCTACTAATTTGTTGACGATTGAATCATCTAGCTCAAACGTAATTGCAAACGTAATTGCAAACGTAATTGCAATTAAATTATACACATAAAAATATAAAATAAGGAGATCAAAAGACTTTTTTAATAAAACAAAAACACAAGAAAATAAACACAATCATGACGCAGCGAAAAGACAATAAAAAAGTTCACATCGACATCATACAACCAGATCAAAATATGAAATACCTAATCCATTGAAATTAAAAGAAGATCATAAATACCAAGATCAAAAAATTGGAAATATGATGAGTTAGAAGAAAATTGAAAGAGGAGAAAAATTGTAGTCCAATTCTTTGACTAAATTGAGAGGCAGTTGGACACCCAAAATAAAAAATACAATCATATAGATTATTTAAATCTGGATTTTTGTCCAGATAATTATTTAAATCTACGATCATGAAACGTGTGTTTTGAGTCACCATTCATTGTCCAATCAAGCAGGTGGGTTGGTGGGTGCAAGTGTGCAACAACCAGACTATATGCCGTATCCAAAATACCAACCCCACCAATGTGAGTATAACACGTGGCCTTTTTTCTTTTACTTTTTATATTTATCTTACAAATTAGGCAACATGTTATACGTGGAATTGGTCCAAAATATCACCTTTTTAAAGTGAATTGGTGAGAATGTCACTGGTTTAATAAGTTAAGTTTAAAAGGCACCTATTATGGTGAACTACCAAAATTGCCCTTAGTTAAACATTTATGTTATTCTCTTTGAGTTGTTCTCTGCAACTCAAACGAAGGCTTGAAATACTCAGTTACTCTCTCTCTACAAATAAAAGTTCAAGGTCTTGCCCCGACTTTCTTCTTCAGTAAAATAAGGTAATATTTCTTGAACTTGCTTCTTTGAAGTTGTTCACATTTTAGTATGTAAACTTGAAGCCATTTTGAAAATGATTTCGTGCCTTTTTGAAATATTTTCGTGCCTTTTTACACTGTCATCGTGCCTTTTGAAGTTGTTATCGAGCCTTTTTGAAAAACATTTCGTGCCTTTTTGAAATATTTTCGTGCCTTTTAACACTGTCATCGTGCCTTTTGAAATTGTTATCGAGCCTTTTTGGAAAAGTCTCGATAACTTTTCCAAAAGGCTCGATAACTTTTCTAAAAGGCTCGATAACCTTTCTAAAAGGCTCGATAACTTTTCTAAAAGGCTCGATAACCTTTCTAAAAGGCTCGATAACTTTTCTAAAAGGCTCGATAACCTTTCTAAAAGGCTCGATAACTTTTCCAAAAGGCTCGATAACCTTTGGCTCGATAACCTTTGTAAAAGGCTCGATAACGTTTCCAAAATGCTCGATAACTTTTAACACTGTCATCGTGCCTTTTGAAATTGTTATCGAGCCTTTTTGGAAAAGTCTCGATAACTTTTCCAAAAGGCTCGATAACCTTTGTAAAAGGCTCGATAACTTTTCCAAAAGGCTCGATAACTTTTAACACTGTCATCGTGCCTTTTGAAATTGTTATCGAGCCTTTTTGGAAAAGTCTCGATAACTTTTCCAAAAGGCTCGATAACCTTTGTAAAAGGCTCGATAACTTTTCCAAAAGGCTCGATAACTTTTAACACTGTCATCGTGCCTTTTGAAATTGTTATCGAGCCTTTTTGGAAAAGTCTCGATAACTTTTCCAAAAGGCTCGATAACCTTTGTAAAAGGCTCGATAACCTTTGTAAAAGGCTCGATAACTTTTCCAAAAGGCTCGATAACTTTTCAAAAGGCTCGATAACCTTTCTAAAAGGCTCGATTGATTTTCAAATTTATTCGTGCCTTTTAACAATGTCATCGTGCCTTTTGTAGTTATTATCGAGCCTTTTTGACAAAAATATTTCGAGCCTTTTTGAAAAAAGTTTCCAGCCTTTTGGTTGATTTCGAGCCTTCTTCAAAAAATATCCGTGCCTTTCTGAACAAAGTTTCGAGCCTTTTAACAAAATATTCGTGCCTTTTCGAAATTGATTTCGAGCCTTTTTGACAAAAATATTTCGAGCTTTTTTGAAAAAAAATTCGAGCCTTTTTCAAAAAATATTCGAGGCTTTTCATGTAATATTTGAAGACATTGTGTAATCATGGGTTTTTGTTAATGGTTTGTGATTATTAATTTGACAGCCTCATGAATCGGGTTAGAATAGTAATATCTTACAACGGTCGATGGGACCAGTTACCCGACGGAAGTCAGAGGTTTGTTGGATCCGATAACCGGGGAATGTACGTGTCAAACAATATGACTTACGAAGAATTGGTGACGATCGTGCATACTATTGTGAACTATGATGTAAACAAATACAATTTTGAGTTGTCATCAATATCACTCGTTCCTGGCAGTACGTGTCGCACATTGATAAGGAATGACGACGATGTCCAGTTTATGCTAGGGGAAGATCGAGTGATCCCTCAAGTATGTGTCAGTCTAACTGAGCGGACAGCTGGAGATGTGGTAGGGAATAATATTCCTCCTCCTGAAAATACCCAACAGTTTGGATCCTTTAGCGGTAGCAACCAAGTGTTCACCCAAGGGGGTCCCAGCGAAGGTGTGGGAAACATGTGTGGTGTCCCAGAAGTTGCGGTCGACCATGCACATGCAGCTGAAATTCAATTGGGTGATGTGGGTGATGTGTTTGGCAGTCGAATTGAGCAGTACAATGAGCAATACGATGTGCAGTACAATGAGCAGTACGATGTGCAGTACAATGAGCAGTACAATGAGCAGTACGATGCACAGGACAATGAACAGTACGATGCGCAGTACAATCAACAGAGCAATTACCCGAACCATGAACAGGTTGATACTGAGGCAAATAATGAACATGTTCATGATCTCCAAAATGTAGATGAAGAGCCTGCACAAATGCAAACAAGCGGTAGACGTGTACAAGGAGTTAGTTGCACTGCACCAGATATGCCTGGGACTTCCGAGGTCCGTTGTAATATGACATCATCTGATTCTGTTAATGCGAGAACTTGGGTTATTCCAGGAGCAGATTCATACTCGTTTGGTATTGGTACAAGCAGCACCTTGGCAGCGCAAGAACCGAGAACCATGATTTATAAAGGTCAATTTTTTCCGAGTAAAAAGGATTTGAAGAGGCTAGTTGGCCATTTTGCGATGCGGCAGAACTTTGAATGGAAGGTGAAAAGGTCTAATAAGACAACTTTACATTTGGTTTGCATCATTGACGACTGTACGTGGAAATTAAGAGCGGTGAGGAGAGAAGAAGGTACTTACTTTCAAGTCAGAAGTTTTGTCAACGAACACAGCTGTCCCTTGGAGGAGATTCACCGTCGCCACCGACAAGCTGGTGCAGTCATAATCGGAGAAGTCGTTGCCCCTAGACTTCAACAAACCGATGGTCGTCTCATGCGTCCGAAGGACATAATCGCCGATATGAAAACAATGTATGGCATCCAAATCATGTACAGTAAGGCACATGATGCCTTGCAATATGCATTGTCATTAACCTATGGAACGCATGAAGAAAGTTTCCAACTGCTCCCATCTTTTGCGTATGTTCTCGAACAGCAAAATCCGGGCACAATCACGGACTTACAGTGCGATGATCATGGTAAATTCCTCTACTTTTTCATGTCGTTAGGGTCCTCAATTAGAGGTTTTCGGAGGTGTATGCGTCCTGTTATTGCAGTAGATGGTACCCATTTGAAGGGAAGATTCGGGGGTACAATGTTTGTGGCAACTGCACAAGATGGAAACGAACAGGTGTATCCAATTGCTTTTGGGTACGGTGACTCAGAGAACAACCTTTCATGGGAGTGGTTTTTAGAATGCTTGAGGGGTGCCCTTGGTCATATAGATGATCTGGTTTTCATTTCCGATCGCCATCCAAGCATTGAAGCAGGGATTTCTAAAGCGTTCCCTTATGCAACCCATACCGTTTGTGTCTGGCATTTTGGTGAAAATATGAAGAAGCGATTCCACAGAAAGGATGTTGCCCAGATAATGGATTACGCTGCTAGGTCGTACATTGAAATCCAGTATGATCGGCACATGGAGGAGTTACGTAAGCTGCACCAGGGTGCATACGATTATGCCATTGATGCCGGTCCACAGAAGTGGTCCCGCGTTCACTGTCCCCAAAAAGGTACAGGTTGATGACCACAAATGTTGCAGAGTGCATAAACTCATGCCTAAAATTCGCTCGGCAACTGCCACTAATGACACTGGCAGAGTTCATTCGGAATATGATACAGAAGTGGTTTCATGATCGTCATGCAAATGCACAGTCCATGCGTCATCGATTGACCGACGCCGCACATCTTTTGATCCTCAAACGTGTCGAGAAGTGCGGTTATATGACCGTAAATCCAGTTGACTGGAACATATTCTCCGTCAGACACAAGGGAAAACAGTGGACGGTTGACTTAGCCCGGAAGACATGCACATGCAACAAATTCCAAATGGACTTTTTACCATGTAAACACGCACTTGCAGCGGCAAGGTACATTACAATTTACAGTTAACGGTTTATATTATCCAAACGTGAGTCTCACCCTTTTCATTGTTGCAGGGAGCGAAATTTGGATTTTACATCTCTGTGTGCGGACTACTACAAGAGGGAGACACTTATTGATGCATACTCAGTTCCTATTATGCCTGTTGGCCATCCTGCTTCATGGGTTGTGCCATCCGACATCGCATCACGGGTGGTTTTAAATCCAAAGGCGAAGAGGCAATCAGGTAGACCAATGGAGGGTCGACATGCCTCGTCTTCGGAGAGGACAACCACACAGTCGTGTAGAAGGTGTGGACAACCAGGACATAACAGCAGGAGGTGTTCCAACCCACCTATGGTTAATGAAGGTCCCAGCACAATTGTCCCCGAGGAATACCGCCGCAAGTGCAGTATCTGTCATAAAATTGGACACAACAAACAAACGTGCCCTGAGAAAGACTGTACCGTGGAATGAATGGAGCCTTACTTACAAGAGGAAGACGAATTGCCACCCTTGGTTCTTATGTTTTATGTAGAAGTAATATGATTGATTTCATGTTCGAATTTCGTTTGTTATAGTGTTTATGTATATCCCAACTTTATTTATGGATTTCAATGTATGAAATGTGTTGAACTTTTAATACATCAATCTCTCCAGCCACCTTCATTGCTTGAACTTCCCCAGCCACTACCCCCAGATGCTACAGATAGACCTGGCAAGGTTCCGGTTCTAACCGTCGAATCGGGGGGGTTCGTAACCGGGAAAACCAGGATCGGAACCGAATTTCTGGTTTCGATTCAAGAACCAGAACTGGAACCGGGGGAGGCCGGTTCCGGTTTTGGTTCTAATTTTTTTGAAAATATATTACAAAAGGTTCGGTTCTAAAACCGACGGTTCCGATTCCAGAATCAGAATCGAAACCGAAACCGCCAGTTTCAGAACCGGAACCGAAACCGAACCCGGTTCCGATTTCGGTTTTGATTTCGGTTCCACCAAACCTTGGAACCGAAACCGTGCCACCTCTAGCTATAGAGGAGCCCCCAGTTGCAGGGCTTCACATTGGTACCATAGCAGCAACTGATCTAATTGATGGTGCTGACTCATGCTGAGGATCGTCGATATGCCTCTGGAAATATGCCACAAGCCGATCAATGTCCTCAAACATCCTTTTACTGAACTTAAATCCCTTGGGATATAGACCAATATACTCATGATGGGGATTTGTACTTCGTATATAAGTTAGAATGAATGTTCCCGGATGCTCATGAGAAATGCCAAAACAGTAAACTATCCGTGTGGGATACTCTGCTTTCTCAATCCTTAGATGCTTATCAACTTCCGCAATAGTACCTTTGTTTTATGAGGAACATGTCTCCAACCTGATGTCTTCCAACATCGTTCAAACTTTCACAACCATGCTCGATACAGTTGTTTGGTGAGACCCTTGGTTCTTATGTAGAACTAATGTGATTGATTTTATGTTCGAAAATATATTAGAATTTAGTTGTTCGTCTAATGTCATACTAGATGCTTTATTGAATTTGCTGTATTGTTTATGGATTTCAATGTATGAAATGTGTGTGTTTAACTTTGAACTGCAAACACTTCAAACACTTGAAGAAAAAAAATTCATCATTTCATTACTCAAAAAATGTTATGTACATCAACTACATCTACATCAACTATATGGGCTTCGAGTTACAAAAAACCTCGACGGCCATCTTCTCCCGGATGGTGGCCATATCAGCTTCGGACCAGTCGAAGGTATCCCTGTTCGCCACCAGGTACTCAATAATTTTCAATGTATGGGCCCCACAGTTTCCCCTGCAATTAACCACGTGAACAAACATTATAATGGGATGCTATTAAAACCGATTGTGATAGAATAAGAACTTCAAACAGTCATACCCCCGTTCCTGTTGCGGCACACGGTTGGCGTGCACGTAGAACATCCGGAACGGCTTTTCTTCCCTTTTGTACGTCGCATCACCTCTCTGTCTGTTCCGGTGAAAGTGTACCGCATCCAGCATCGAGGGTAGCAACCACCTTAAGCACGCGAACTGGGTATTCCTATGGCTATATCGGACCTTCTGTCTGAACGGGTCAAACACGAAAATGTGCCCTTTCACAAGGTTGACGCTGGCCACGACCCAATGGTAACCTCCGAGGTTGCAAGGAATCAGAACCTGCAGGTGTTTCTCCAAAGTGTTAGCAAATTTTTTTATTATACAGATGGACGCAAAGTCAAATTTACACTGACCGTGTCAACGTCGTGCCATGGCAGGTTTGCCTGCGGGAGCAGGCCACATACCACCTGAAGCTCATCACGAGGATACTGGCGATCCAGCACAGTCCAACCATCTGGGGGTCTCTTGTCCTCACCCATGCAGATTCTCTGCCAGCTATGATATGCCAATGTCTGTACATAGAAAATTAACCGACACGTCAGGCAAAAGATATTTGAACACATCAAGGTAGAAGAGAAAACCGTACTCAATAAACACTTACATAGAATTGTGAATCTAGTATGTTGGTCCTCCTATCGTACACAGTGGGGAATGCTCGTTGACGTTTCCGGAGAACGTTGCAGTATGCGTCAATGTGCTGACAAATATCAACAATTCGTATTGTTAGGATTCAACCATTTGTGAATGAAACTTCTACAGGTGAATCAAGTGAGGAACATACCGAATCGTCCAACTCCATGAAGTTGGTTTGAAACCGGTGGAACCAAGTCACATTGACACCAACTGGGTGGTGCAGATCCACATCACGTCTGCATAATTGGAAACAAATTTAACATAATACTTACTTGTACCTGTGGACGAAAAAACTATAAACAGATTGTAAGTTTTTAGATTATACTTACAATTCCCCTGTCATGCTCCTCTTGTAGGCTAGGTACGCCGCAAGCTGGTCAGGATCTACCAATTCGTGTGGCATCCATTCATGTGCTGGCTGCGGATGCGGCATCGTCCGTGGCCTCTTCGGTTCACAGGGGTTTGTGTATGGGCTCCGCTCCATCCAACCTCGACGTCGAATCCGGTCTCCACGCCTCAGGGGTGGTGGACTCCGGTCCAAATCAGGGTGATCGGGGTGGTGTGAGGAGGAACTCGTTCCCTGTTGATCACCTGAAATCGATCGGTGGGGTGTCAAATGACATACCGGAGGTCGGCTGGGGGGGTCGGCTACACTCGGGTCGACCGAAGGTCTATGCTCGTAGGAGGAACCTCGTACGCTGGGATCGACTGGACGATCGCGCTGGGTTGTGGCGTCAGGGGTGACCTCCTGGAAATGTATAGGTGTGAGCTCCTGGAAGTGAACAGGATCATCCAGCAGCTGTGATGAGCGGACTGTGGTGATGTCCTCAGGCAGTACCTGCTCCTGGGAGTGAACAGGATCATCCAGCAGCTGTGATGAGCGGACTGTGGTGATGTCCTCAGGCAGTACCTGCTCCAAGACTGCTGGCTCTATATCACCTGCTGTCTGTGTACCACCGCGCACCTCCTCTCGTGCTGTCACATCATGACCCTGCGGATCTGAGACTGTGTCTGTGGTACGTGGCTGCCTATGGCTGGTCCCTCGGTCTGTCCACCCTGTACCTGTGGGAGTAAATGCTCCGTCATGGTCATCAAATGGTTGGTCATCGAATGGTGGACCATCCATACGGTGCTGCGACGTCGGACCCTGTTGGGCCCGGATCAAATCCAGCAACTCCTGATGCTGCGCAGCTCTTTTCTCTTCACTCGTACGGAAAGCCTCCATGACATCCGTACGTAATGTTCGAACAGCATCCATCACCTCTGCCAATTTATGCTCCCAAGCCTGAAAGGAATTCGGACTCTGTCAGTACTAAAACTATTAAGTCAATTGAAATTAAATCATGTGGTCCTAAAAATGCTTACGTACCTGTGGACGCTCTCCGACGCCTCCCCGTGAATGACCTTGAGGTCCAGGCTGTCTGTCCAAATTGAATCGTACCCGCCTACGCCTCACGGGAGTAGGACTGCTAACCTCCGGTTCTGAATCACGTCCAGCTGTAGGTTGTCTGGGCAAAGTCACGCGTACCCGCCTAGACCTCGTGGGACTCCCACGGCCATTGCCGACATCCGGGTCTGAGCCCTCCGTATCACTGGGTCCAGAGTACGAAGGATCCATATCACTAGGTCCGCAAGAATCCTCCGTATGACTGGGTCCGCCAGTCCTATGTAGTTCCGGATCCGGGAGGCCTCCAGATAAATCTACAGCATAGTGATCATACATAGTGGGTCCCTGATCTATGCCTTCGTAATACCGTTGACCCATCTCAACAGCTGTCGCCACCAATTTAGACCGCGCAGACATCTGCAATTGGAGTTACATCATTGTAATTACATCATTGTAATTATACACATACTAAAAATTATAAACATTAACAACAACAATATTTACAGTTTCAGAGAAAATCTCATCCAGCTTTTTCCCTCGCGGTCGCTTAGTCAACTTCCATTTCAGAATACGTGGAGGGGGTAGCTCGGGGTTAACCCTGCGGATCCCACATTTTTTAATGCCAAGGGAGGGGATAACCTCAAAAGCAAATACCTGCGTAATAGACAAGTACGATCACAAGTAAATACATCAGTCATATAAAAAATTCTCAATTAAAGTACGGATGCAAATTGTAAATGCTAACCAATAGTGCGTGCGCTAGACCGTATATGTTGTAGGACTCGATGGTGTCAACGCCCTGTCCTGCCTGTCGTGCTGCCTCCCGTGGACTATCCAAAGCATGCATGTAACCATAAATAGACCGCCTATACACGTATGCGCCCCATGGGAACGCATCAAAAGTGTCCAAGTCCTCGACTACTCGAAACTGCCATGCTGGAACTTTAAATCTCTCGTCCACTCCCATCAGTATCCAGTTCAGCAAAAACAATAATGACAGCTTCACTGCATCGTACTGCGAATGGAAAACACCAATCCGAAGCACCCCTCTCAGCTCTTGAAACTCGATGACTCGACGCTGGAAGTACCGGTCGTGTATGCCATTCTGTACCACCATATCATAACTCGCTGTGTCGGGAATCACTCCGAACTTCAATCCGGTGATTAGACAAAACTCAACCTTCGAGAACCGGACCGTATGGTTCCCTAACAGAAATCGCATCTCATCTTCCGGCCCGTTGTGATGCAACTCACGTAAAAGTAGCCGATGGACAATGCCGCCAGAAAAATTAATCTCACGATGCATCCGGAGGAAATGACCGAAACATGACTCAGTAAACCGACGTCGGTCTTCGATCCTTAGATTTTCAGGTACTCTTTCAAGTGCATTGTCGATATCTCTAAGGTCATCAAAATGGTCATGCCGAATAATTTTTCCATTGAACCATTCTCCCACCGGGGTTTTAAGGAAATCATTCGGATTCGCCATCTGCATATTGACGGAAAAAAAGCAAATAAGTTACTGAAAAGACTTGAAAACTGACGGTAAAATTCAAAACTGCACGATAACAGTGCAAAAAGGCACGATAAAATTCAAAAAGGCTCGATAACACTACAAAAAGGCACGATAACATTACAAAAAGGCACGATAACATAAAGGTTCAAAAAGGCTCGATAAAAGTATAAAAAGACACGATAACATCAATGTTTAAAAAGGCTCGATAACATATCAAAAAGGCTCGATAACAGTTCAAAAAGGCTCGATAACAGTAACAAAAGGCACGATAACATATAGGTTCTAAAAGGCTCGACAAAAGTTTCTAAAAGGCTCGATAACTTTTCAAAAGGCTCGATAACAGTAACAAAAGGCACGATAACATATAGGTTCTAAAAGGCTCGATTTTGTTTCAAAAGGCTCGACAAAAGTTTCTTCTAAAAGGCTCGATAACTTTTCAAAAGGCTCGATAACTTTTCTAAAAGGCTCGATAACCTTTCTAAAAGGCTCGACAAAAGTTTCTTCTAAAAGGCTCGATAACTTTTCAAAAGGCTCGATAACTTTTCTAAAAGGCTCGATAACCTTTCTAAAAGGCTCGACAAAAGTTTCTTCTAAAAGGCTCGATAACTTTTCTAAAAGGCTCGATAACCTTTCTAAAAGGCTCGACAAAAGTTTCTTCTAAAAGGCTCGATAACTTTTCAAAAGGCTCGATAACTTTTCTAAAAAGGCTCGATAACCTTTCTAAAAGGTTCTAAAAGGCTCGATAACCTTTCTAAAGGCTCGATAACCTTTCTAAAAGGCTCGACAAAAGTTTCTTCTAAAAGGCTCGATAACTTTTCAAAAGGCTCGATAACCTTTCTAAAAGGTTCTAAAAGGCTCGATAACCTTTCTAAAGGCTCGATAACCTTTCTAAAAGGCTCGATAACTTTTCAAAAGGCTCGATAACTTTTCTAAAAAGGCTCGATAACCTTTCTAAAAGGTTCTAAAAGGCTCGATAACCTTTCTAAAGGCTCGATAACCTTTCTAAAAGGCTCGATAACCTTTCTAAAAGGCTCGATAAGACTGCAAAAAGGCTCGATTCAGTTTCAAAAACTCTTGGAAACCCAGAACTTCATCGTTTTCACTACCAAAAGGCTCGAAATTTTTTCCTAAACTAAAACCCTAACCTAAACTCATCAAACAAACATAATGGACAACAAATGCGTGAGAGATAAAGACATACCGTGGTCGGTATTGACTTCGCCGGTACGTCGGTACTGTAGCTCCGTCGACGGTGGTTCGTCGTCACAATTTGGTCGACTGTTGCGCCGTCGGGGTTTTCTCTCACAGCTTTTCTTCCAAAGTTTCAAAACAAAGAAACAGACAACAAAGGGGTATTTTCGTCTGGTCCCATTAAATGGTGCCTTTTAAACTTAACTTATTAACTTGGTGCCTATTCCCCAAAAACCAACCCAAAAGGTGCTATTTAATTTTTGAGCCCCATGTTATACTCCCATTGGTGGGATCAGTATTTTAGGTACTGATTGATCAGTACCCAAACATTATTCTTTATTTAATCAAAGTATTCAAATCTCTTGAAAATTAAATCTCTTCCACTCGTTCACGCGTTCAGTGTTCTTGTGACCGGCAGTTCAATACTTTTATTAAAACCAATATCTTCAACATGTGGTAATTATAAATTGGCAAAATTGTAATAAACTACATTGACATTTGATGTATATATAATCAGATTATACTTTTGTTAAAATTACAAGAAAGTACTCTTGACCAACCATTTAACCGACGGAGTTAACAATTGACTGGTCAAATATTGTGATATGTCTAAATTACTACACCTAATGTCAATAAAACAACTTTACAATTGCCAATGAAAAGATGCTACGTTGAATCAAGTATTTAAAAAAAAAAAAACAAATTAATATTGAAAATAGAAAAAAAAAAAAAGAGTTTTTTTTTATTTTTTATTTTTAGATATCACAGAACACACGACACAGATAATAAGAAAAGCAATAAAAAAGAAAGAACGACACCAAAGATTTTACGTGGTTCAGCAATTTGTCTACGTCCACGGAGCGCACCGCACTCAATCCACTACTTTTAGAGTTGATTACAATGTTTCTGTCTCTCTACAATTTGCTCTCAATCTCTCAATCACTCTTTTTCAACACACCCCTAAGGGATTACATAAGGTAGTATTTATATGAGAACACTAGGGTAAGCCAAGACTCAAAGGAGTTACTTTCCTTTTTGCGCAAACTTTCCTGATTCGCACAATTCACGTCATTACTGCGGTCTAGACCGCTCCCTGTGCATGTGCCTAGGCCGCGGTCTACGCTGCGTGACTTCTCTGGAGTTCACCGCTGCGGGTGCCGCCCCCTAGGCACTATGCCTGGCCAGCGGTCTGCGTTGCGCTAATTCCTCTAGAGTTTACCGCTGCGTGTGCCGCTCCTTGGGCACGTGCCTGGCCGGCGGTATATGCAGCACAAAATGCCGAGAAAAGATTCTCAAGGCTATTTTCAGGCTTCACAAACCCAACAACTAGAGCCATTGAAGCAACATCCATGGTACACACATTGCAGCCTCCTCCACTGATCAATTCTCCCTTGGGATAATGGAGCTAGTCTATGTGGACAAGTATCATCAAACACCTTCCATGTACTCTCATTTCTATCCCACCACATCAAGTCCCAAAATCTTCTTAGCAAGTGGTACCCTCTTGTCCAACTCACAAACTGGCATAACTGGGTACCATTGTGAGAACCACTCAAAATTGTCATTTAGGGTTTCAGTTTCAAGCTCTTCCTCAGGTGGGTCTACATTTTCTGGTGAAACTTTGGAGGATAATGATAAAGAGGTGAAAACCTTAGTTGATCTTGATGTGTTTTTGCTAGTTGAGGAGAAACATGATCTGGGTATTGGAGTTGACTTATTGAAGTTGGTTTTTTTGTGAATTGGCGTTGGTTTGTAAAATGATGAAATACAAGATACTCCAAGAGCTTCCGTGGCTGGGGAAGAGATACAAAGAATATGTGTTTGCTCCTACCCAGAGAGCAATCAGAGGGACATGTAGTGCAACTTTATTTTTCCCCAACGTGTTAAATGAGTGAGCAAAGTGATCAAATTTAAGACTTAGGATCCTCTCCTCGATGTTGATTTTCCTTATCTTTTTTTCAAGTGTAAATGAAACATCCACTTGTATGACAGAGAAAGAAACCAATAAATATTATTGACCATATATTTTCATTTACACTAATGCTAGACAACCCAAAAATGAAGCCCAAATTTCAAACCAAATGATGTGGTAAGTGATTTTTTCATTAACCACATCATCTCATATTGTGTGTGGTGATGACAACTCACTTACCACATCATTTAGTGATGTAGGAAATATGCATTGTAATTGTATTGGGCTTGTAAATTAGACTTGGGCTTCTGTTAAGTTTTATATTGGGCCTTATTTTAGGTTTGTGAAATATCTATATATGTTTGGTCTGTAGCTTTTGAAAAGGTTGTTGAATATTGTTGTTAATTTCTGATAGAGTAACGATATTTGCACCCCTCAAAAACCGTATGTGCACCCCTTTTTGTATTTATACCCCATTAATTTCTTTTCAAATGTTATAACTTGTAAGTACACCCCACATATTACCAAAATATCCTTTTATTTAGTTTTATTTTTCTTATTATTAAATACTATACATTATACATTAACAAATTCTAAAATAATTAAAATAAAAATTTCAAAAAATAAAATAAAATTATTGAAATGAAAACAAATAAAAAAAATCTAGGAGGAGGCGTAGCTTCTTTCAGATTTCCAACATAATTTTTTTTTTAAATAATTTAATTTTTTATTTTAGCTCAAATAATCATTAAAACAGTTATTTTATATTTTTAACTTAGATAAAATTATAGAAATAAAAACAAATATAAAATCTGGGAGGAGGGCGTAGCACCTTCCAGATTTTCCCAGAAGGGCGTAGCACCTTCCAGATTTTCAACCAAAACTCATTTTGTTTAATTTAATTTAATTTTTATTTTAGCTTAGATTTTTAATTTTAATTTTTTTTTGAAGGGAAAGCTTAGATGTTTAATTAGAAATGATGATTTTTTTTTTTTCAATTCCTTTAATTATTAAAACAGTTATTTTATATTTTTAATAATTAATTTTTAAGTTTTTAATTAATAAATAGTTAGTATTTTGATAAAAGAGTATTTATAATTATTTTAATAATGATACTTAAGGTCAATATTGGAATTTTGAAAATATACTAATTTAGGGGTGTACATACAGTTTTTATGGGGTGCAAATATCGTCCTGATATTGAATCCAAAGAGCAGAGCTCTCTTCTTCTTGTTGCCATGGATTTGGCTTGAATCTAAAGACTTCCTACGTTAAGTGGTATTAGAGCCTGGGTTATGGCCAATGATGACGACGGCAGACTCCCGGCCGGCGGTGGAAATCGTAGCTTGGAGGAATTACGAATTTCTCATACAATCTTAGGGCGAAAGGTTGACTCAATCTCAAACGATTTGCGTCAAACCATTGACACTCTGAGAGTTGTGACAGAGAATCTCAGAATTCTGGAAAACAGAGCACCACCTGTTCATCGTGCATATGTTTCTCCGATGGGTGCGCTTGGTTAGAGGAGAGCCCAATGACATGTGCAACCAGCTCCGCCTGAGTTTTCTAAGTCTTATGAAGGAGGAATTCGTCATCGGAGGTATCATGGTCGTGGTCATGATTCAAGTACAGATGAAGAAGTTGAACAATGGATTTTGGGGGAACCCAGGTTTGCTGCTCAACCAAGGTATCTTCATCATAACCCACCTACATCTTCATCTTCTTCACCGTATACCCACCAAACCTCATCACCCCACATTGATTTACCGTATATCCACTATCAAAAACCTCTATCTCCTTCAAGCCATTCACGCACCCATTCACACATACCAAATCAATTTCAAAGCCACCATACACGTGAAACCCACAAAACCCCAAACCACAAATTCGACAATACCCATGAAAATCAATTCAAAACCACTAAAACCTGTTCTCGTTTCAGCCTTGAAACCCACCGTCCTAGCAAATTTCGTGACCACCAAAATGCAATCAATCCTATATGTGAAACCCAATCCACCGAAACCCATTTTCAACCACAGAATTCCACTTCAACCCATGACACCTGTAAGAAAAATCAGATTTCACAAAGAAGAGATTTGGGTGACTTGGATCTCCATTCAAGCAAAGAAGATTATAAATCCGTCGCACCTCTCGATTCGAAGAACTGTCAATAACACGTCGATCTTTCCAATTCCGAGAACAAATTGTATCAAAGTGGTATTTCGATTGCAACGTCAAATGAAGTGACAGAAATTGAAGGAGAAGACGAGCCATTATCCGAGCCATTGTCCCCAGTGAAGCTCGTTGTGAGTTCTGATTGTGGTGAATTAATTGGAGTTGAAAACGGGGGTTTGAGTGATTCAGAAGTGACAGTTTTGGTGAAAGATTCTGCAAATGAAGATGATTGTAATGCTATTGCTGTCACACAAAGGGCTTAATTTGAGTCTTCTGTGGGGGCTAAAGAAAATGTTTTTGAGGTTGTTGATGATTCTGTCGAAGAAAAGCTTGTTATTTCTTGTGTTGTGATGGTGGAGGCAATTGATCTTAGAGTTGTCATTGAAGCTCACATTGGGTTTTCGGAATTCAAGATCAAATTGGCAAGGCGATGCCAATGGTGAATAGCTTGAGCATTTTTGGCATGCCGTTGGACGATTGTTTTGGCACCATTGTGGCTTTGGGTTACGCTTCGAAGGGATTTTTCCATTGGGGTCTACCACTCCCACAAGCCAAATAGGGGACTTCGCTCTATTGTTGTTCTACTAGTTCATTTCCCGCGTGCTTCAACCGAACTCGAGGTCGAGTTCTTTACGAAGAAGGGGCGACTGATGTAGGAAATATACATTTTAATTGTATTGGGCTTGTAAATTAGACTTGGGCTTCTGTTAAGTTTTATATTGGGCCTTATTTTAGGTTTGTGAAATATCTATATATGCTTGGTCTGTAGCTTTTGAAAAGGTTGTTGAATATTGTTGTTATTTTCTGATATTGAATCCGAAGAGCAAAGCTCTCTTCTTCTTGTTGCCATGGATTTGGCTTGAATCTAAAGACTTCCTATATCATTTAGGTTGAAATTTGGGCTACATTGTTGGGTTGTCTAGCATTACTCTTTCATTTATACTTAGATTTCAACATCTAGTGCAAAGCTAAGGATAAAAAAAGACAGGAGAGAATCTTGAATTCTAATCCCAAATGTAGTAAAAACTTGTAAGGATCATTAAACCAACGGATCATGATTCTCTCCCGTCCTTTTTTTTCTTAACTTTTCGGCGGATGTTGACATATAAGCATAAAAGAAAATACATTGTAAAGATTTGTTGATTTCTTTCTCTCTCATGCAAATGGATATTTCATTTACACTAAAAAGAGAGCAGGGGGCAAATACAACTGTGATACGTACAAACCCAAGTGCCCAACATAAGTGATCCACGTTATCATGTAAGCATGCAACTGTGTACTAAGTGTACGTCTTGACTTTTCCATGTCCCTTTAATTTATTTTTTTCTTTTTTCTCCTTCTTATTCTCTCTAATATTTTTCTTTAATTCTTCAATCTCACTCTATTTCACTGTGAATTTTCTTTTAACAATCCTGTGACAACATTTACAAGAATTCTTTGATTGTATTTACATTATATTGTATGTTTCTTGACTTTGTTTATTTTGTTAGAATATACATTTTTGGGGGTTAAATTTATTATATCTCATGACTAGCTCATTCTGTATTTACGTTTTATTAATGAAATTCATCTTTATACTAAGGTTGTTTTAAAAAAATTAGAACTAGTATTTGGTTCAACCCCACCGGATAGAAAATCCTGGATTCGTCCTAAAAGAGAGGATCCTAACTTTAAACCAACAACAGCTATACTCTCTCGAGAATATAAAATAAATTTTCTATGCCTCTTTTAGTTTTAGATCAATCGACCCAACAAACATCAAACAATAATCTAGATTTATATTTTATATGATTGTAAATTTGTAATTTTGGGGATGACTAGGAGAATAAAAATCCCTTTTATGATGCAGGGATGAATACTAAAACACTTGGGCCGTTGGATCAGATCCAACCGCCTACATTTATTGTCAACTTAAAATTTTCATTAAAATGGGAAAAGGTTAAAAAACCATCCACCTGTTCAACTGGTCATTAGAAACTAGAAAGAGCCAAAACTCAAAAATCCCATTGCTTGTGTTGTGACTTGTGACTTGTGTAAGTGAAATTCTTTTTTTTTATTCAATTCTTTTTTCTCTTTTCTTTAATTCTTTTTTAGTTTAAAAAAAAAAAAAAAAAAAAAAACTGTTACAGCCCTTTACAACTGATTAGAGTTTTTTTTTTAATAATATTAATGAGAGTAGTGAAATGTTAAATGATAAAAGTGTGAAATTAAATTCCATTCATTACATTTCTTTCAAAGTACTACATTAATAATTGTCTACTTCAATAAAAAAATAAAAAAAAATAGTAGTTGTATTAAATATTTATTTCATTTTTAAAAAATTAAGTGTATTCAACCATAAAGTGGTTGCCTTGGTGGTCCAAGGCTTGGGATTAAATACCCAAGTCCTTGGTTCTACTCCTGGCAATTACATTGTAGTCAACCCTCAGGGCGTTTAGCTCTGCTGGTGGAAGGACGGACATGGGGCTAACGTCAGCGGTTCGAATCCTACCCACTCGGGGGCGAGTTCTGATTTTAATAATGAAAATAGGTGTGAATATCAATTTTAATTTTTAATTGGTTTTATTAATTTTTTTTTTTTGAAATATTATAATAATTCAGGTTTTTGGGAGTAGAGACTATACGAAAACACTTTTGAAATTAATAATCAAACAATGTATACTTAGGGACGTAACAATAAATAAATGTTAGGGAGATTGAATAATTCCAGTATCCAAACGTTACAAGATTACATTCACACTTGATTAATATTTAAACACAACAAATACTGCATATGTACAACATTATAACATTAAATTGTATTGAATTATATTAAATTGAATTGTATGATAATTCGTATCATATCCTATTAAAATAAACAAAGGTTGGATGTGATTTTTTATTTACGAATAATTTGTTAACTAATAAATTGATATATTTTAGAATAAAAAATGATACAATAAAATATATACTTGATGTGTTTCAAATATATATATATATATATATATATATATATATATATATTTATATTTTGACTTGGCTGTATGGACTTGTCAGTCAAAGTATTTAAATCCAGTGGCCCACATACAAGGAACGGATATAACTTTTGTCAGTTCGAACTGATAATAGAAAGACTGTATACAGAAATTCTATTATCAGTTCAAACTGACAAAAGTTATATCAGTTCCTTGCATGTGGGCCACTGGATTTAAATATTTTGACTTGGCTGTATGGACTTGTCAGTCAAAGTATTTAAATCCAGTGGCCCACATACAAGGAACTGATATAACTTTTGTCAGTTCGAACTGATAATAGAAAGACTGTATACAGAAATTCTATTATCAGTTCGAACTGACAAAAGTTATATCAGTTCCTTGCATGTGGGCCACTAGATTTAAATATTTTGACTTGGCTGTATGGACTTGTCAGTCAAAGTATTTAAATCCAGTGGCCCACATATAAGGAACTGATATAACTTTTGTCAGTTCGAACTGATAATAGAAAGACTGTATATATATATATATATATATATATATATATATATATATATATATATATATATATATATATATATATATATGTTTTTTTCATAGATAAATTGGACTGACCTAGAGGGAAAAAGCATCACAAGCGGTCATATGCTGAAAAACCTCTAGGCAGTATCCATCCATATAATAATAAAAAAATAAAAATAAAAATAAAAGAGAAGTAACAAAAACCAGAAAAGCACAAAAGCCAAGGGAAACAATCCCAACAAAAACAGTGACGCACAAGCCACAAAAACAGAAACAAAAAACATCAAGAAAAACGAATGGACTCCCGACCCATGCAATCATTGCCAACCAACAAAGAGCAAAAAGACGGGGTGTTAGACCACCATGAATCGACCTCCAACCCCAAAGCATGCTTAGAAAGAGCGTCTGCAACCTGATTCCCCTCCCTAAAGATATGAGAAACCTGAAACTCCATTTTCGATATCTGATAGATACAGCGTTGCCAAACTTGCCTAATCCGCCAAGGAACTTGCTCGGAGCGAGAGGAGAGCAACTGAACCACATAAGAAGAATCACTCTCAAGCCAAAGCTGATGCCACACATTTTGCCAGGCAAAATTAATGGCCATCGAAGCAGCAAGAAGTTCGGCCTCAAACGCAAACGCAAACACTTGACTAAGAGGAACAGCAAAACAACCCTTCACAAAAGCTCTACAATTACAGAAGGCACCCCCACAACCCCCAGCACCTGGAGAACTCGAGGCGATGCTATTCGTATTAACTTTGATCCAACCAGGAGCTAGAGGCGACCAAATCACACTCTTGATAACCGGGGCCCAAGCAGGACAACCACAGAGATCAAAACAACGAAGAATCAAAAGATCATCAACACAATTACGCATACACCCAATCTCCAACCGATTAGCGTCAGACACCGCACGCCAAACCAAAGACAAAGCAGATCTGAAATCCACAGCCTTACTCTCAAAAATCAATTGGTTACGGGCAAACCATACACTTCAAACCAAAGCATGAATAGCTGTCTTCCATAAAACCCGCACCTGCTCACTAAATGAAACTGACATGGCCTGAGAGAAGAATGAACTCCACGAATCGATAGAAATACTTCGTTGAAAAGCTGAAAAAACCGCCTCCCAAAAAGCAGCCGCTGGAGGGCACCGGAGGAAAAGATGATCAGATGACTCACTGCTAACCCCACAAACACTGCACCGGGAAGCTAAGTGAAACCCAGCCCTACACAAGCGATCTTTTGTAGGGAGCCGATTCAACAAAAGACGCCAAGTCAAAGCTGAACGAGAAGGAGGGATAAAATGGCACCAAACATCCCTCCACCAAGGAACATGAGGAGAACCATGAATCATTCGGGAATAAGCCGACTTGCAAGAAACATGCCCATCTCGAGAATGAGCCCACACCAAAGAATCAGCAACATGAGAGATAGCAATCCTATCGATCCGAAAATAGAGATCCGAAAACAGGCTCGAAAACTATCGTCAAGAACCCACCTACCCTAATGGATAAAATCAGAAACCTTTGCCCTGAAAGGACTAGCCAAGTAATTAGGAATCGCCAAAAGCTCCACAATGGGAACCCCCAACCAATTGTCACATTAAAAACCTCGATGAGAATTCTCACCAATAAGCCAAATGCCTTCTTTAAGAAGATCTGAATAATGAGAACGAAAAGAAGGCCAAATCGACGAAGTGACATACCCCCCATGGGATTTTTGAAGCTGCGTGAGATACCGTTCCCTCAGAAATGAAAAAGCAAAACCCTTAGAGGTCATAAACTTCCAGGTGAGCTTCTTTAAAAGAAAATCATTTAGTAACCCAAGATCTTTCAAATCAAGACCACCTTGGGAATAAGGCCTACAACAACGATCACAAGCAACCCGAATCAGTTTAGTCACCTCACAAGAACCTGTCCATAAAAAATTTCTCAACTTGCGATTAATCAACCGCAGCAAAGAAGAAGGTCATTTATAAATCATGAAAGAGTGCACAAAGGAGCTCGTAATTACCGACTTGATGAGAGTAGCATGACCTGCCAAAGAAAAGGTTTTCCCCTTCCACTTAGAAAACTTAGACAGTATTTTATCCGCGATAGGCTGTAACACGAACTTCTTAGGCTTTCCCCGAAATAATGGAACCCCCAAATAAGAGAAAGGCAACTGACCAATCTGCATACCAACCAAGGACTGCAATCTACCAATCTGGGACGAGGAAACAGAAGATCCAAAATAGATAGAAGACTTACCCCAATTAACCACTTGACCAGAAATTTTACCATAAACCTCAAAAGCACGCATGATATTCTTCAGATTCCGAATGGTGTCTCTGTAAAAAATCAAAACATCATCTGCATAAAGCAAATGCATAGGAGCAGAAAACTCCCTCGGAGAAAAATAGGCAAAATCTGAGAGAAATCCACCATCCTCGATAGAAGCCTACTAAGGAAATCTTCCGCAATACCAAACAGAAGAGGGGATAGCGGGTCTCCTTGACGAACTCCTCTAGAACAATGAAAATACCCCTCTGGAGACCCATTGATCATCACTGAAAGCCTAGAGGATCTCAAAATGTTGTCAATCCAATCCATAAAAACTGGAGAAAACCCAAAAGCGTAAAGAACTCTACGAAGAAAAGACCAATCCAAAGTGTCGAAAGCTTTGCGGATATCTATCTTCATGGCTAAATTGCCCCCAAAACACTTCTTATGCAACACATTCACACAGTCAGAAGTTAAAGCGATAAAGTCCTCAATGTGACAGTCCCGGATGAACCCAAACTGATGAGGGGAGACAATCCTAGTTGTAATATGAGCCAACCGATCTCCAAAATTTTGGAAGAGATTTTGAACAAGAAATTACTAAGCACAATCGGACGAAACTGATCAACCGAAATCGAATCCTTCAGCTTCAGAAGAAGAACTATGAAATTGGAGTTCAAGCCTGGGAAAATCCTGTACGGAAAAAGTCCTGAACAGTAAAAACCATGTCACTACCTACCACCTCCCAGCAACGCTGATAAAACCCTCCAGAAAAGCCGTCCGGTCCAGGGGCAGAGGCCGCATCCATAGCAAAAACTACATCATGGATATCGTCTGCCGAAGGAATGCCAATCAGGAATGCATTATCTTCATCAGACACTAAAGAAGGAATCACATCCTCTACCACCGAGAAATCTGTCTCAACCCGAGAAGGATCCGAAGAAAAGAGATCCGAATAAAAATCGATGATATGATCCTTGATAACCAAACGATCATTTGTAAGCACCCCATTAATCGAGAGAGAAGACAAAGCATTCCAGTACTGCTTACATCTGATAGAGGCATGAAAGAAGGAAGAATTATATATATATATATGTTGTATTATATTTTAAAAAAATAATAATTAATATTTTCATTAAATAAAAATAATTATTGTATAAAATTTTAAAAATATGTCACAATTTTTTTTAAAAATATTTTCTTAAACTTAAATATTTTTTAAATTTATAATATTAGAATAACATTTTTTTTTTTTTTTCGGTAGATCTGCATGTTCTTTGTAAGCATTTTGGCCCCAATTGGATCCCAAATATGACCCAACCATCCTGGTCTGCTTATATGTCTAAAAGCGCCCTTGGAGAGTGAATTAACTAACCATTTATGATCGCTTGTATGTGTGAAAGTGCATTGGAAAGTGAATTCTTTTGCCAAGGAATTCATTTCTGGGCAGACGAAAATGTGTCTTGCACACCCATTTCCCTTGAAAATCGTTTTTATATTAATTATATTTAATTTAATATTAAATCTAATATTAAAATAACCAATAGATTATTTTGTATTATATCTAAAATTATGATTATTATTAGCCATAAAAATAATAACATGAGCTGTAAAAGTGGTTACCACAGTTGTGAAGGTGGTTACAAGTAAAAAATTCAAAAACCGTTAAATTGTTACCAAAGCCGTAAAAGTGGTTACTGGTTACAAGTCAAAATTTCAAAAATTGAAAAATGGTTACTAGTCAAAATTTTAAAAATCGTAAAATGGTTACCAAAACCGTAAAAATGGTTACCAGGAGCCATACATATGGTTAATTATCAAAGCCGTGAAAGTGGTTACAAGTCAAAATTTCAAAAAACGTAAAATGATTACCAAAGCCGTAAAAATGGTTACGAGAGCCGTAAAAATAGTTACTGGGAGCCGTAAAGGTGGTTACCAAAGTCGTGAAAGTGGTTTCAAGTCAAAATTTTAAAAATTGTAAAATGGTTATAACCTAAGCCGTAAAAATGGTTACGAGAGCTGTAAAGGTGGTTACCAAAGCTGTGAAAATGGTACAAGAAAAAATTTCAAAAATCGTAAAATGGTTACCGAAGCCATAAAAATGGTTACCGGAGCCATAAAGGTGGTACCAAAGCTGGGAAAGTGGTTACAAGTCAAAATTTCAAAAAATGTAAAAAGGTTATCAAAGCTATAAATATGGTTACTAGAGTCGTAAAGATAGTTACCAAAACCGTGAAAGCGGTTATAAGTCAAAATTTCAAAAATCGTACAATGGTTACCAAAGCAGTAAAATGGTTACCGGAGCCGTAAAGGTGGTTACCAAAGCCGTGAAAGTGGTTACAAGTCAAAATTTCAAAAATCATAAAATGGTTACCAAAGCCGTAAAATTTGTTACCGGAGTCGTATAGATGGTTACCAAAACCGTGAAAGTGGTTACAAGTCAAATTTTCAAATTCGTGAAATGGTTACCAAAGTCGTACAAATGGTTACCGAAACCGTAAAAGTGATTACCAAAACCGTAAAAGTGGTTATAAATCAAAATTTCAAAATTATGTAAAAAAATATAATTATCTAATTTATCTTAATTTAATATGATTATTTAATTTTTTTTAACTTTTTTTTTTTTAAGTTTTGTATTTGTTTTATAATTTATGTTCATTATTAATATAAAAAAAATATATATTAAGAATTAAGGAACACCAGGCTCCATTTCGTATCAAGCCAATCTTTGAAAATGAGGATGAATGGCTTTTTCAAAAGTGGATGTCTTTTTCAAAAATTGATAATTGTTCCAAGAGTCATGTTCTGTCTAATTGTCTATTCATCAACAAAATAAAAGTGTGGAAAATCTTGGGTGGACTTTGGAAGCGATTGTAGTTGTATTTTATTATATATGGAATTAATTTGTATATAAGGTTATAAACTAACTAATCTTTGTCATGAAAATGGAAATTTTGTAGATGAAGTGAGCCAACCACCTTGATGCTGCAAAGCCAACCACAGTCAACGCTATCACGGTGGTCCTCAGTCCTCAGTGTAACCACCTTGAGGTTATTTTGTGGCTGCAACCAGGCACAGTGTAATAATGCCAACCCCCGGCAGAATTCCGGTAGTGTCAATGGCCGCAGTTTGCTTTGCAGATTCAAGATGGTTGGATTTGGATCGTTACATCTACAAAAACTCATGCCCTTCACTGAGATAATTAAGTTCTGATCATTTATCAGCAGGCTGGTTTACAATTAAGATATGTATGAGGAATTATCAAAAAAAATATAGTACAACCATAATTAATCATGACATCAGAATAGGTTTCAATTTTCCATGGCTGATACAAAGAGACACAAAGAATCTGAGTTTGCTCCAATCCAGAGAGCACTCAGAGGAACGGTTTGTGCAACTTCATTTGTCCCCAACGGAAGTGGTGACTCATGTGTCAAGAGTCACCTTTATTATATATGGAATTCACTTCAATATGAATTGTTTAAACTTTTCAATCCATCAGTCACTTAACAGGGTTAAACCTTAGACTAGTTTTTACACCTTGCATGTTTAAACTTATGATGTTGTAGAATAATAGAAATATCATATATGGTAAATACCATAAGTTTATAGATTCATATTTATTGTAATAAAAAAAGTTAAAAATATTTGAAGAAATGATCAAACTTTATAGATTCATATAAGTCTATTTGAGTGTTAAGTGTTGTAGTCAATTTTGCAATAAAAACAGACTAACATAGTTTTTCTTTGGCAAGTATTCCGTTTCTCAATAGTATCTCCATCAAATTCTACTTTCTTCTCAGCCTCTCTCACACTTGCAGACACAAACAAATAACACAAGCCCATCAAACACAATCCACATAGACTGTGAGAGAGTGAGAGAGACAAAGCTAATGGAACCACCAACAACACAGAGTATAAGCAACAGCTACCACGCTGGTGATGATGATGAAAAAGACAGAGCTATCAGTTCATGTGACTGTTAACTTACCATGACTTTCCATGGATATAGAACAAACAAGTTGATGTGTAGTCTATTTTAGTGGGATAATTCTGGTGTGTACTTTTACCAAGAAAATCCTTTTGTTAAGTTTTTTTTGTTGATGCTATTAAGTGCTATTGTTATATTCTGTCGGAATCCTGATATAGATCATTCATTCAATTCTTCAAAATGGAATTAGATAATTAAGTTGCCATCAACCAGATGGTAAAGTTAATTTGTAGGTATCTTCAAGAAGAGCACCTCTGCCTTTGTCTTGCCAACCCCTGCTGAAGGAGCTACACAAGCCCAACCAAAACCCAAAACAGAGCAAGGAAGCTTAAAAACAGGGCTACTAGAAAGCCAAGCTGAGACCAGAATCTCTACACCAGTAAGGACTGCAAGTATGTAGAATCAGTATTTGAAGATGATCCCCATAATCGTTCTCTAAGTCCTTCAGAATGATCCTCAATTTCATCATTTATATCTCCCATACTCAGGAAAAAAAACCTGAAAAGCAAAAATAATAGTATATTTAGATTTAAACCTAAACTAGCACAAGAATAGAAATCGTTTGACTTTCGAAATTTAAAAATTAAAACAGTAAAACTATTGACTACAAATCAACTATTGACATTACTATTTTTATTTTATTTTTTTAATCATATATGCCCTCTGTGCAACATTTCTTCGAATAGGTAATGAGCATAGCTAATGACAAATCACAGTAATAACAAAGGAATTGTTTGGAAGAATTAAGAATTGTGAGTAGAAAAGAAAAATGAAACCGTAATAACAGAGTAATTGATAGAAAATAAAAATAAAAAACCTAAAATAAAAAAACTCAACTCCCAGGTCGGAGATTGGTAAAGAATAGACAAATCACCGGAGAGTTAAGGGAGAGAACGAAAGTCGAAGAGTTGAGAGAGAGAAGATTGCCATTCACTAGAGGAGAGAGAAAAAAAAAGAATTTTAGAGATTAATTAATACGATAATTAAAAGTTAGAAGATATTATTTTGATTTTATAATTTATTTAAAAAAAAACAACATCCCTTGGATGAATCCAATGGTTAGGATGATTCGTCCTAACTTGTATTATTGTTAGGTCGAACTGATAACATAAAAACTGATATATTGTGGTTCGCTAGTAAGGACGTCATCAAATTATAAGTTAAGGACATCTAATCACAACCACACGTTCACATTAGGTGTGGGTATTTGTTAATGTGGGGTTATGGGCCTGTGTGGCTGTAATTGGATATCCGAGAAGGATTTTATATATATATATATATATATATATATATATATATATATATATATATTGAACGGCAAATTTATTCAAAGAAGCCAAGCAAGCCAAAGCACAAACGAGCAACACGAAAGAATAAACAGCCAAACGCAACCACGGCTGCCACACCAAGCCTACAAAGAAACAGCACGCAGCATAAAACAATACCCCTCAAAACAGAACAAAAACTCCCGCACAAGTACAGTCCAGACAACAGAAAACAAAAGGAAAAAACAGGGGAAGAAACAGGGAATAGACAACTCCAGGCACCAAAACAGCAGACACCATACAGCAGCAGACAAAACTCCCAGAAAGCAAAGCGAAAGCCTAAAACTCAGATATTGCCCGATTCTAATTTGTTCCCCTTCGAACTCGAACCCAATTAGCCAACTTGTCCAAAAACACCAGCTATCAAGAGAAACGAGAATGAGACCCACCAACAAGCTTCAACTTCCTCTTCATTTTAGCCACGATATCAGCCATCTTCACACTCTCTCCCTTGAAATCAAAACCCAGCTTTACTCCGGTCTCAATAATCTTAGAGATACCCTCATCAAGATTCCACGACACCTTAAAATTAACATTGGAATACCTCGTCTTCATAACATCCCTCTTAACCGACACACACGAGTTCCTTACTTTCCATTTCTCTAAATTAGTATGGATAGTGACATTATTTTCGCCAGCCTTGGCTACCCCCTTCACAGAAAAACCCCACTCCTTCCCACCACTACACTTCATCTCATTTCCTAGCCCACTCCCCTTTTTAGAGCTCTTGGACTCCTCCGAATCGCTGGGCTTCTTGCCAAACTCCTCCTTAATATTCAAAGAACCATGATGATCAGCTGCCTTCCCATATAAAAAATAAGAAAAAACTTGTGAGTAAACCTCCATTAATCTGAGATCACAAAAGATTCTAAATATGAAATATCATAATTCATAAATCATAATTGAGTGATGCTATTGAGAATCCACTAAACATTTATTCACACTCAATTTTTTTATTACTTACCTCTTAATGATCACAAGAAAAAAATTGCTACATATAAATAAATATATATATATAAGGGTTGTTACACGTGTATGGCTTTTACACCACATAAACTCATTGGCTTCTTGAATAATCCATGCCACATGGCAAGCTCCTATGGTTTGCTTCATGTTTAAGAGTGGAATATTACATCAATCACCCCTCTCTTCTTGCCTATATATATGGCTTTCATTGTAATTACAAAAGTTGTTGTTGTAGAAAAATCTGATACCCACCAAAATTAATAAAAGGCAATACACTTTTCTCTCCTCCTCCACTCTCTCGTTTCTTTCTCATGTTTTTCTATTTCTTATTTATTTACTTATTTGTTCTATATTTAATCATCATCATCTACTTATTTGTTCTCTAATTTATTAATCATTATTATTTATATTATCTATTGTTTCTATTAAATTTACAACACGTTATCAGCACGATTGCATATAAGTAGAAAGGATCCCCTGATGGGTGATTTACTTACATCTCAATATTCTGAATCTATTTATAGTTCCGTATACAAGATGGCTATGCCATCAACGGATCCTCTATATATAGCTCTGAATTTATTTATATTGTTTAAATATTTGTATTTATTTTTATGCAATATATGAGACTGGCTTATGCTGTGTCTCGGGACTGGCTCATGCTGTGTCCTAGGACTGGCTTATGCTGTGTCTCCAGATAAACTGTTTTAAGTATTTATTTTTGTGCAATATATGAGACTGGCTTATGCTGTGTCTCGGGACTGGCTTATGCTGTGTCTCGGGACTGGCTTAAGCTGTGTCTCGGGACTGGCTTAAGCTGTGTCTCCAGATAAATTGTTTTAATTCATTATGCTCTTTATTTATATTCGCACTAAATTAAATTTACAATTTAATTTACAAAAAAAGGAAGTTGTAAGCATGGCTAAACTTGCAAATCTGAAGTTTGATGCACTCCAAGTTTCGGGAGATAATTATATGTCTTGGGTTATTGATGCGGGGTTATACTTAAAATCCCAAGGCTTGTATTATACCATTGATGATGGTAGTGAGGCTAATGAACAGGACAAATCCACAGCGATGGTGATACTTCGTCATCACTTACATGAAAATTTAAAAGCTCAGTATCTTATTGTCACAGAACCTGAAGATTTATGGCAAGAGCTAAAAGATCGTTATGATCATCAGCATGATGTAATGTTACCAAATGCTAGATATGATTGGCATCATTTACGATTTCAGGACTATAAATCAGTTTCTGAATATAATTCTGCTCTGTTTAGAATCACCACAAGATTGAAATTATGTGGTCAAGATGTATCTGAAAATGACATGTTGGAAAAAACTCTCACAACTTTCCATGCCTCAAACATAATATTACAACAGCAATATCGAGAACGCAGATTCTCAAAATATTCAGAACTGATCTCATGCCTTTTAGTAGCAGAAAAAAATAATGAGCTACTGATAAAAAATCACGGATCACACCCGACTGGTTCCACAGCATTCCCAGAAGCGAATGCTAATACTGTCGGATATCGTGGTCGTGGTCGTGGACATGGTCGTGGTCGTGGTCGAGGCCGTGGGTATAATCGTAATTCTGATCATGGCCGTGGTAATAGTTATAATCCTAATCGCGGTCGTAATCTTGGCCGGGGCCGTGGTCGTAGTTTTAAAAGAGGGCGTGGTAATCCTGGATCAGGTGGCTATAATCAAAACTCTCAGCAGAAGTGGAATGTTTATGAAGCCAGACAGTATAATGGAAAAAATGGAAAAAATGCTCAAAATAGGCCTAATGCGAATGACAGTGTTTGTTTTAGGTGTGAGTGTTATAATCATTGGTCAAATGAATGTAAAACACCTAAACACCTGGTGGATTTGTATCAAGCATCAATCAGTGGAAAAGGAAAGAAAACTGAAGCTCATTTCATTGAAGATTCATATCCTAGAGATATTACGCATCTCAATGTTACAGATTTCTTTCCAGACCCGAAAGACATGCCAGCTGCTTCAATTGGTGATGGAAATGTCCATACCAATTAAATACTACTTACCATAGTAGTATTTTGTTATTTTGTTTATGTAAAATATTTCCAGTGCAATACATATACTTTTGAATCAATTTGTCTAATATGCATTTTATTTTTCTTTATGAAGCATACAAAATGAATCCAAACGATAAATTGGGAGTTATTGAAAAGCTAGAAGCAGAAGATATATGTTTAGTTGATAGTGCAACAACTCATACAATTCTGCGGAGCCAGAAATATTTTATAAATTTAAATTTACTCAGAGCAAATGTTAATACAGTATCAGGTCCAGCAGATCTGGTAGAAGGCTCTGGAAGAGCCATGATATTATTACCAAACAATACTAAAATATGTATCGATGATGCATTATATTCAAGTAGATCCAGAAGGAATCTGCTTAGTTTCAAAGATATACGGAGGAATGGATATCATATTGAAACTATGAATACAGATAATATTGAATATCTGTGCATTACTTCTCATGATTCACTCCAGAAACTCATTATAGAAAGGCTGCGTGCTTTATCTTCTGGACTGTATTATACTATTATCAAAGGTGTAGAAGTTTATGCAATTGTAAATCAGAAATCCTCAGATCCAAAAATGTTTGTACTTTGGCATGATCGTCTCGGTCACCCAGGATCTACAATGATGTGAAGAATCATTGAGAATTCTCAAGGGCATCCATTAAAGAACCAAAAGATTCCTTTATCCAATGAGAATTTATGTATTGCATGTTCCTAAGGGAAATTAACAATAAAACCATCTTTTTCTAAAATTGGTTTTGAATCCCCATCATTTTTACAAAGAATTCAAGGGGATATATGTGGACCTATTCACCCACCAAGTGGACCATTTCGTTATTTTATGGTTCTAGTTGACGCATCTGTCAGATGGTCACATGTATGCCTATTATCAACACGTAATGTTGCTTTTGCAAGATTACTTGCACAGATTATCAGGCTTCGGGCTCATTTTCCCGATTATTCAATTAAATCCATATGCCTTGATAATGCTGGTGAGTTTACTTCCAAAGCATTTGATGAATATTGCAAAGTGGCTGGGATTGATGTTGAACATCCAGTTCCACATGTTCATACTCAGAATGAATTAGCAGAATCACTCATTAAACGTGTCCAGATAATTGCAAGGACTTTACTATTGCGAACGCAATTACCGATTTCCGTATGGGGACATGCTGTTTTACATGCCGCTGCATTAATTCGGCTTCGGTCCACTGCTTATCATCAGTATTCACCAGTACAACTTGTACTTGGTCATCAACCAGACATATCTCATTTACGTACATTTGGGTGTGCGGTATATGTCCCAATTGTACCAACAAAAAGAACTAAAATGGGACCCCAAAGACGTTTGGGAATATATGTTGGTCTTGATTCACCATCAATCATTAGATATCTGGAACCCTTGACTGGTGATCTATTTACAGCACGGTTTGCAGATTGTCATTTTGATGAAACAAATTTCCCATCATTAGGGGAAAGAAGAATTTCTTCTGAAGAGAAGCATGAGCTTTCTTGGAAAGTTCCTAGTCTAATTCATTTAGACCCATACACATCTCAATGTGAGAATGAAGTACGTAAGATAATACATCTTCAAGCAATAGCAAATCAGTTAGCAGATGCATTTACAGATGCTACTAGGGTAACAAAATCATACATACCAGCTGTTAATGTACCAGCACAGGTGATTATTCCAGAGAAACAATCTAAACAAATTACAGCAAAAGAATCATCTAATGCACGCCAAAAGCGTGGCAGACCGATTGGCTCAAAAGATATTGTTCCTCGAAAAAGGAAAATAAATAAATCCACTTTCTCTAAATTAACTCCAGAAGAGTTAAATGTCCCTGAAGGGACACAAGCTACTAAAATGACAAAATCCCCTATAGAGGAAAGAATCTCTGAAGAGATACAAGAATGTAGAAATGAGGAAATTTCTATAAATTATACAAGAGAATTGTGGAATCGTGAAGAAACAATCATCGATGATGTATTTTCATATACAGTCGCAACTGAAATTATAAATGATGATTATGAACCTCATAATCTCGATGATTGTAGACAAAGGTCTGATTGGCCTAAATGGAAAGAAGCAATTCAAACAGAGTTGACTTCAATGGCCAAACGTGAAGTATTTGGGTCAATAATCCAGACACCTGAAAACGTCAAACCTGTTGGGTACAAATGGGTTTTTGTACGAAAACGTAATGAGAAAAATGAGGTCGTGAGATATAAGGCACGACTCGTAGCACAGGGTTTCACACAGAGACCTGGCATTGATTTTGATGAAACATACTCACCAGTGATGGATACAATTACGTTTCGATTTCTAATAAGCATGGCTGTCTTGGAAAGACTGGAAATGCATCTAATGGACGTAGTGACTGCTTATCTATATGGTTCACTGGATTCAGATATTTACATGAAAATCCCTGAAGGGTTTAAAATGCCAGAATCATGTAACTCAAGACCTCGTAATTTGTATTCAATAAAATTACAAAGGTCCTTATATGGATTAAAACAATCTGGACGGATGTGGTACAACCGTCTAAATGAATATCTGATAAAGGAAGGATATATTAATAATCCTATATGTCCATGTGTTTTCATTAAGAAATCAGAATCTGGATTTGCTATCGTAGCAGTTTATGTTGATGATATGAATTTAATTGGAACCTCTGGAGAACTTCAGAAAACTGCTGAATACTTGAAAAAGGAATTCGAAATGAAAGATCTGGGAAAAACAAAATATTGTCTTGGCCTTGAGATCGAGCATAGATCAAATGGAGTATTTGTCCATCAATCAGCATATACTGAAAAGATTTTAAAAAGATTCTATATGGATAAAGCTCATCCATTAAGTACTCCTATGGTTGTTAGGACTCTTGATCCTAAAAAAGATCCATTCCGTCCAAAAGAAAATGATGAAAAGATACTTGGTCCTGAGGTACCATATCTTAATGCGATTGGTGCTTTATTATATTTGGCTCAGTGTACTAGACCAGATATTGCATTCTCTGTGAATGTACTGGCTAGATTTAGCTCAACACCAACTCGAAGGCATTGGAATGGAATCAAACATCTTTTTCGTTACCTCAGTGGAACAAAAGATTTAGGATTATTTTATACAAAGTCTAACAATTTTTCAGGTTTACTTGGATATGCTGATGCCGGGTATCTGTCTGATCCCCACAAAGCTCGTTCACAAACGGGATATGTTTTTACATATAATGGCACAGCAATATCATGGCGCTCCACAAAACGGAATTTGGTTGCTACATCATCTAATCATTCTGAAATCATCGCACTTCACGAAGCAAGTCGGGAATGCGTTTGGCTAAGGTCAGTTATTCATCATATTCAAAATACTTGTGGATTGTCATTATCTACAGAAATGCCAACACATATATTTGAAGATAATGCGGCTTGCATTGCTCAAATTAGAGGGGGATATATAAAAGGAGATAGAACCAAACATATTTCTCCTAAATTCTTCTATACTCATGAACTTCAACAGAGCCGACAAATTGATGTTAAATAAATACGGTCTACAGATAATCTTGCAGATCTGTTTACCAAAACATTGCCTACATCAACTTTTGAGAAACTGGTATACGGAATTGGCATGCGTCGGCTTTGTAAATTACAGGATTGATATTGAAGTTTCATTCAGGGGGAGAGTTCAATCAGGGGGAGCAAAATTTTTGAATAGATATTTGTATACTGTACTCTTTTTCTTTTTACCGGATTTTGTCCCATTGGGTTTTACCGGAAAAGTTTTAATGAGGCAGTTCTGAACCCGTTCACACCACTTGATCCAGAAGATCATTGTATATACTTTGCCAAGGTTTTTGTCCCACTGGATTTTTCCTAGCAAATTAAAATACAAGTGGTGAAAAATCCAAGGGGTGAAAAATCCAAGGGGGAGTGTTACATATGTATGGCTTTTACACCACATGAACTCATTGGCTTCTTGAATAATCCATGCCACATGGCAAGCTCCTATGGTTTGCTTCATGTTTAAGAGTGGAATATTACATCAATCACCCCTCTCTTCTTGCCTATATATATGGCTTTCATTGTAATTACAAAAGTTGTTGTTGTAGAAAAATCTGATACCCACCAAAATTAATAAAAGGCAATACACTTTTCTCTCCTCCTCCACTCTCTCGTTTCTTTCTCATGTTTTTCTATTTCTTATTTATTTACTTATTTGTTCTATATTTAATCATCATCATCTACTTATTTGTTCTCTAATTTATTAATCATTATTATTTATATTATCTATTGTTTCTATTAAATTTACAACAAGGGTGAATTTATAAAGAGCCAAAAAAATTATCGGGTTATTGTTTTTAGCCACCAATTTATATTTTATTGTTTTTATTTCTTTTTGACCATTTTTGGACAAAATTACCCTTAAATTTTACTCACCTGACATGTAACTTGGTTACATGCCATTTGATTCCAATTTACATACGAGTTGATTTTTCAAGTTACGTGCCAGTTAAGTTTTAAATTACATGTCAATTGACTTTCAACTTACATGTCAATGATTTTCAAGTTACGTACCAGTTGATTTCCAAATTTTATGGTGGGTGAAGTAAAGATAAAATGGAGGGCAATTTTGTTTGTTCAAGACTAAAGGTGATAAGTATAATAAAATATAAATTTATGGCTAAAAACAATAAACCAATAAATTTTTTGATTACTTCTTGCAATTTCCTATATATATATATATATATATATATATATATAGTCTTTCTATTGTCAGTTCGTCCTGACAATAAATATATCAGGACGAAGAATGTGGACCATAGATTATGGAGAAGTTTTGACAAGTGTATATACTTCGAGTCAAAATATGTAAATTTAGTGGTCAACATTCTTCGTCCTGATATATTTATTGTCAGGACGAACTGATAATAGAAAATATGTATATTAGTTTTTCTATTGTCAGTTCGTCCTGACAATAAATATATTAGGACGAAGAATGTAGACCACAAATTATGGAGAAGCTTTGACAAGTGCATACACTCTGAGTCGAAGTATGTAAATCTAGTGGTCCACATTCTTCGTCCTGATATATTTATTGTCAGGACGAACTGATAATAGAAAATTTGTACATATATATATATAAACCTTATTAACTTGAGATCACATAAGATTCTATATATCAAACATCTTTATTGAGTGATGCAATTGACAACCCACGGAATTCTATTCACACTTCGTTGTTTTTTTTTTTTTTTTGTTAATGATAATTTTATTCTTAACTAAATTACTAAGAAAATACAAAAAAGTTCTAAAAACACTTCAACGCAGATCTGTATAACATAACATCATACTTTAATCTCTATAATATATATATATATATTTTTTTTTTTGAACAATCATTTATTGATAACATTGGCAAAAGCCCAGCAACATCAATCATACATTCATACTTTCTCCTTTGTTATTTTACGTTTCATAAAAACTTGTAACTCTTATATCGCTTATATATACTTAATTTATGGAAATTAAATAAAACAATATATATATATATATATATATATATATATATGTGAGTGGTGCTATTGGCACATCCCCTACTGATCTATTTATGCCTCATTTTTTTTTAATTTTGATTTAATTAAACAAAGTTAAATGGTTTTATTAGTTTATTTTATTTCTTTCCAAAACTACCCTTTTTACTTATTTTTCAAACTTAATAAACCCCATCTCTAATCTCTCTATCTATCTTTTTTTTTTTTTTTTTGAAAGCCAATATTATTAAAGCTCATAGAAGAGCCCGGGAAGAAGCAGGGCAAGACACAAACAAGAAAGAAGCAGCGACAACACAGAAACAAGCAGAGCAAGATAAGAAACAGAGGCCATAAAAAACAAAACAGGACTAGACCCTCACCCCAGCAAAAACCTAAACCACGCCTTAACCAAAATCACTCCAAGTCAGTTTCTTCATAAATTCCTTGGTTTGTAACTGGTTATTCGTAGGTGGACTTTTGATCATAACTTGTAGTGAATCATATTTCTTGTAGGAATTTTTGTAACAAATCTATGCCCTCCTTGTCTACTCAATTCAAATATATTTTGAAGTTTCAAAAAACATAATAATATTTGTTTTGATTATCATCTTTTCACTTTCAGATTCTATTAGAGTAAAGAGATTAAATAATAATCAATATCTCATCTGTCTAATGCACCCAAAGTGTTTGATTTATTGTTTAAATAGGATCCAGTACAATTGTATAAGAATGTGGGGTTTTATTAGATTTACTTTATAGAATTTTTTTTTTCTTAAATTGTATATCTCTTTTAGTAATTTTGATAAAGAAAAAAAAATAATACTAAATAGATCAGTAGGGGGTGTGCCAATAGCACCACTATATATATATATATATATATATATATATATATACTAATGGTTCTCTAGTAAGGACGTTTTGAAATTATAAACTAAGGACGTTCAACCTCAACCACAACCACACATTCATATTGGGTGTGAGTTTGTTAATGTGGGGTTGTGGGCCCACTGTGAATATGTGGCTGTGGTTGGACGTTCTGAAATTATAAAATCAGGACGGTTCTGATTAGAGAAGTATTATATATATATATATATGGGGTACGATCCATGGTCCCAATTTTTTACACAAGATTTGACACAACTCTATGGCCATTAGATTTGGAGGATTTGGATGGTAAGGATTTAAGGATTACATAATTTATTACCGTCTTCACTCCCTAATTAATTGCTTACACTCTCGATCTCTTTCCTCTCTCATAATTTAATTTAATATATTTTATCCCTCTAATTAATCTATCTCATCCCAATATCATCTTTGCCATTAAAACTGAATAACAAAGAGAGAAAAAATGGTTCTATTTATATCATGATATTCTCTATGCTGTTTTAATTTGCCATTAAAAGTAAATAACAAAAAGAAAAAAAAAAATCATTCATGTAATAGATGCACAGTTTTTACCCCATTTATTTTTGTAACACGAAGTGAAGATTAAAGCAAAAAAAGAAAAAAAAAATCCCATTCATGTGAAGAAACATTTTCTTCATGGTGAAGAGAATGATTAAAAAAATATCAAGTTAAATTGTGTAGGATGACAGGTTTTATTTTATTTTTCAGTCAATCAAACAGTGTTGATTTTGTGACAAAATGAACATTATTCATGTAGATAATGTTAAGTAAACAAAACAAAAAGAGAGATTTTTTTTTTAATCTTTTCTTGTTATTCGGTTTGAATGGCAAAACATAAAATAAAATTAAAAAAAAAAAAAGAGACTTTTCTTTATCTTTTATGTTATTCGGTTTGAGTGGCAAAAGATAATTCAATGGGAAGAGATAGATTAATGGTAGCTTAATTAGAGAGAAAAATATATATTAATATGTTAAATTAAAATATGAGAGAGGAAAGAGAAAGTGTAAGCAATTAATTAGGGAGAGAAGACAATAATAAATTATGTAATCCTTAAATCATAACCATCCAAATCCTCCAAATCTAATGGCAATGGAGTCGTGTCAAATCTTGTGTAAAAAAATTGGGGCCATGGATCTTGCCCATATATATATAAATATATATATATAAATTTTCTATTATCAGTTCGTCTTGACAATAAATATATCAGAACGAAGAATGTGGACCACTAGATTTACATACTTTGACTCAAAGTGTATACAATTGTCAAAACTTCTCCAAAATTTGTGGTCCACATTCTTCGTCCTGATATATTTATTGTCAGGACGAACTGATAATAAAAAGACTATATATATATATATATATTTGTTGCAATATTGGAGTGTAGTGAGGTCTAAAATTTTATCAAAATTAACAAAAGGTATAATTTCAAAATAACATTATATATTGATATGTCTTTACAAAAAAAAAATTAAAATTAAAATGAAATCTCTTTAAAAAAAAAAAAAAGAGTATGAAGAGATTAAAAGGTTAATTTTGAAAGAAAATAAAGTGTCTTTTAAATATTTCACAAAAAAAAAAAAAAATTTAATGGAATATCTTTTGAAAAGATAAAATTGTTTGTAAATAGAATATTTAGCAGGTGTATTCAATTAGGATTTCAAAAGACTTTTTTCAAGTGGATGACTTTTGCGGATTTCATAGACTTTTATAAACTTTACAGAATTATGAAAAACTTTCATAGACTTTCATTTTAAAAGACTTTCATAGACTTTCATGCATTTCTAAAGACTTTCGTAGACTTTCATTTTAGAATAGTTTTATAGACATTTATAGACTTTCATTGACTAATGTATACTTTGTTTTAGCAAAATTATATATATTTATCATGTCAATAAAAATATTTTTTCCAAATGAATAAAAATAAATCATCGTTAATTAAAGTCTATATATGTGATTTTAAAAATTTTATTTTTATTATAATTTGTATCATAAAGACATTATGCTCCTAAGTTTTTTTAATAATTAGTCAAAATTTTATTTGTTTTTTAAAATTAGTCTAAATATAATCAATTTTCTTTTAGAATAAATGTAGCAAACCGACAATAATATTAACATTTACATGTCTCTACGAAAGTATGACAATGAGTATAAAAAATCTACCAAAAATTAATTCAAGTTACTAAAATAAAACATAAAAACCACACCCAGTTGTTGAATAAGGCCTATACTTAAAAGTGTGTAATTTGATATTGATCATAATTACATGGAGTCATGTTCATACGCGACTTTGATTGTGTCATATGTTAAGTAGTGGTTTTTGTTTTTTATTATTTTTATTTAACATAAATGAAGTTCATTTAATTTGTTTCGGTATTGTTTAGACGCGAATTTGTTTCATTTAATATAGTTAAAAAAAAAATGAAATCTCTCATCCTTAATTATATAGCTGATGGAGAGTTGTTTCATATTATTTTTTAGTTAATTTTTTTGTTATAGATCGTTAATATTTGTATGTTTTTTTTTATTTATAATGTTTATTCATTTTAAAAATTATTCGTTTTTTTTTTTTTGTGAAATTTGTTAAGAATGAATGTGTTTTATTTGAAAATAGAATATATGTTTGGTGGTTGATATTTTTCAAAGAATTTTATGTTTTTCTTCTAAAGTGAAATTCTTTCTATTTTAAAAAAATAAAAAAATAAAAAGTCATTCAAAGTCTTTGGTAAGAATGGAAGACAAATTGTGAGATTTGTTATAACTAAAAGTCATTGATATTTTAAAGTCATTAAAAGTCATTGAGATTTTGAATATCTCCTAACTTTCATGGACCGTTAAAAAGTCTTGATAAAAGTCTTGATTGAATACCACATGACTTTTGGGGGGGTGTATTGGATTGGGATTTTAATAGACAATTTTTGGGTGGCAAGATTTTATGGATTTTTAGGATTTTAAAGACTATTAGGATTATATGGACTAGACTTTCAGGATTGTGGAATTTTTTAAAAAAAGTCTCTAGATTTTATTTATAGACTATTAGGATTATCTAGACTTTATTTATAGACTATTATGATTATCTAGACTTTATATTTATAGACTATTAGGATTATCTAGATTTTATTTATAGACTATTATGATTATCTAGACTTTATTTAAAGTCTTTTTGGACTCTTTTTTTAAAGAGAAAATAGCACTAGACACCATTAATTGGTGGGTGAAGTCCTAAAAAGGCCATTATTTCCATCTCTGCAAACTATTCAAATATGACCTATGTCCACATTCAAGTGCACATCTCTAAAAATACTAAACGTTATTTGTTCAAATTTTGATACAAGAAAGTAGACATGCAAAAAAACACTTTTCATTCAGAAAATATTCCAAAAATCGATTTGGAAAAGTGTGAAAATGAGCGATGAACACAGCTCACTCGCGGATTCGCGTCGCTTCTGACCTTTGACTAAATAATTGATCATAACTTTCAAAATACTGCCCAGAATTTTACATTCTTTATACCGTTGGATTCGTATTGAAAAATTAAAGAACCTAACATGGACAAAAAAATTCATTTCCTTGCCAAAAGATACAGTTTTAAGGAAAAAGAGCAATGAACACATCTCATTCGCGGATTGCGCGTCGCTTCTGACCTTTGACTGAATAATTGATCATAACTTTCAAAATACTGCCAAGAATTTTACGTTCTTTATACCGTTGGATTCGTATCGAAAAATTGAAGAACCCAACATGGACGAAAAAATTCATTTCCTTGCCAAAAGATACAGTTTTAAGGAAAAAGAGCAATGAACACACCTCATTCGCGGATTGCGCGTCGCTTCTGACCTTTGACTGAATAATTGATCATAACTTTCACAATACTACCCATAATTTTACGTTCATTATACCGTTGGATTCGTATCGAAAAATTGAAGAACCTAACGCTGATGAAAAAAATTATTTCCTTGCCAAAAGATACAGTTTTAAGGAAAACGTTTACACAAAAATATCTCCAGCAGAACACAAAACCACACAAAAAATGAAATGAAAAATAAATCGATTTCTTTTGCATTTTTTGTAGTAGTGACTTGAAAAGAAAAGTGAAAAAACGTGAGAAACAAGTTGAGAAACCCAAACAAGGTAGCTGGTCTGAGCTAAAAAAAACCCAAATAAGATGTATTCTTTTAGAACACGCATCAACACACAATGAAAATGTACATAAACAAATACCACAATAGTATGAATAATAGCCATCAACACATTCAAAATTCTAAAAAACAAGCACAATAACCATTTTATAGGTATCATATTGTTTAATATCTCTCAAGCCATCTAATTATTGAAAAAAAAAATTAAAACAATCTTGTTGAAATTTGGAGTATACAAGTTATGAATTACTTCTAAGAATAAAACTAATTAATTAATTTGGTTTGAAATTGTTGACACTACTTTGTGTTTACCATGTACATTGTTGACATGCTTATTGTTATTGAATGCATATTGTGGAAATTTGCAGTATGAAAATCATTTACTCGTTGTTAGTTTTCGAGTTAATCAAACCGATTAATGAAACAAAATTGCATGGGTATTATTTTGTTTTCTCTTTGAATGTGTTTGTTTCTGAATGCTTATTGTCGAAATTTGCAGAAAAAGGTTACCCGGTCTGTTGTTAGGGTTTCTTCACAACCTTGTTGCTATTTTCTGAAAAGTCTTGAGCGAGCATGAAAAGTCTGATGTGAAAAGGCAAGACAATTTTGATGTCTTGGTATTTATATTTATCATTAAAAAGTCTAGATAATCCATATTGTCATGAAATCCTACAAATCTTGATCTCAATCCAATACCACTAGACAATTTGCTGCCTCTTAAAAGTCTGGATCCAATACCACACTATATTATGGACTTTTAAAAAAAATCTTAAAAGTCTGGATCCAATACCACAAGATATTTTGGACTCTTAAAAAAAATCTTAAAAGTCTGGATCCAATACCACAAGATATTTTGGACTTTTAAAAAAAATCTTAATAGTCTGGATCCAATACCACAAAACATTATGGACTTTTAAAAAAAATCTTAAAAGTCCTAATCGAATACCACCATACTTATCTAACTTATTGAAAAGTCTCAATCCAATACCACCAGATTTTTACTCCCCAAAATTGTCTATTAAAATCCCAATCCAATACACCCCCCTTAAAGACTTTTTTAAAGTCTATAAAAGTATGTATTGAATACCCCATGACTTTTATAAAGTCGTTAAAAGTTTACATTGAATACACCTAAACTTTTTTATTCCATAAAAGTCATTAAAAGTCTTTTAAAATTCTAATTGAATACACCCTCCTTAGACATGAAAAAGAAAATTAAGAAACACAAAACTACAGTTGGGTGGATGCATAAAAATATAATATAATTGAATCTCTTTCACCAAAGATTTACGTGGGTGAAGGGATTTAAATTTATTGTAATAAAAAAAATTAAAAATATATAATTGAAGAAATGATCAAACTTTTTGGTGCAAAAATAAATTAATTAAGAATATTATATATCACGTAAAGTGAAAACAACACTTTTGAGAAATTTAAAAACAAGCTAGATTAATAACATGCATGATTTATATTTTATACCCTTGTTTGTAACATTCCAATCACTGTGTGTCCACCACAATTTTTGAAATAAAGAAGAAGAAGAAGAATATTTGAGAGAGAGAGTGAGTTTATTTCATTTGATACCAACCTTTGCTTCAAACAGATTCTGATTCTTCAACCAACTGGCAGTAACTGTACGTTGTCTAACTGTCTGACTTGCCGACCTTGCGGAACTGTGGCTTTGAATCCCTAGATCTATAGTAACAATTGTGATTTGTGGGGATAACGATGACTGATGCCATGTTCAAATCTCCTATAATTATCACTGTATTGTCTGAAGTAACTACATTCTAATTTGTCAGGCATAAAGAACCGCCTCCTGCTGAAACTAAATGTAGAACAATTGTGGTGTTGGTGTATTATAGAACCATCAGTTGCTGGTAAATCATCCTCACAGCATTCTATGTCTCGTTTGTAAACTAGACGAATACCACTCTTAATCGCCTTGGAATTCAAACCTACTCCTCCTGTAACTGAAAACTGAGCATGAATGCATGTACTGGTACTTACCAACTCAAAAATGGTACTTTCCAAAGTTGTTACTGATCTGTCATGTTCAAACTGCTCACGAGGCAAATAGGCCAGCCAAAGATGATCATACTCAAAAGTCGTGAAACTATGGAGTGCAAAATAAAACATATAACTTTCTCCCATTATATTGATACTACAATCTGCACCTATTTCGCTGCCAACGGAATCCTTATGGTCTAGTGTAAATACTCCACACATTGCAATTCCCATGAATTCATCATTTAACCAATTGGGAGGCAGCCCAATTTTCAATGAATTCTCATCACTCCTGTAACTGAACCACTCTGGAATTTCATTTCCCGGAATAGAAATATGAAACTGGTCAGAAAGACAGTTCCCCCATTGCTGTAACATGACATCATCATGACTATTAGTATCCAGTATCCACATATATAGAGTATTACTGTTTGGGAATATAAATGGAAAATATATATATAGAGAGAGACCTTTTAGAAGGTTATGAAAATACAAAGTAATCATCAATCCTCACTCATCGAAATACTAAATATATAAACAAATTTCTTACTACTGCGTATATAATCATCACTGACACTCATTTTGAAATTTGGTAATGATTAAATTATAAAGAGGGTATAATTTCTTTAGGATTACTCTTAAATTTTGGCATAATCATATGTGGATTAGATTGATTCTGAATTTTGTTTAAATAACAGAGTAAGACATCAAGCAATTTTCGTTTATTATTATTCTTTTGGAAAAAAAATATTTAAACTGAGGGGATCAAAATAATCCCTATTGTATCAAAATAAAAAATAAAAAAATCCCTTTTGACTATTGTTTAACAAACTATCAATTTTATCTCTTTTCAATAATAATAATAATAATATATCAATTTAATCCAAAGATTCGAAAAATTAGGTGTTTTAGTCCTTATATTTTCTGTGCATCGAAAAAGTCATTATTTCAACTTTATTAAAAAAGTTATTATCTTACGGGTTGTTTATGTTAAATTTTAGGGAGAATTGCCTTTTAGTCCCCATAGTTTGCCTTAATCTACGTTTAGACCACGGTTTTTTGGAATTGTAACTTTTAGTTCTTCTGTGACAGAATCAGTCAAAAGACAGATTATGCCATGTCAGACTTATTAAATGAATATAATGCCCTTGAAGGTTGCTGATCCCATTGAAAAGACCATTTTACCCTTAAATTTGTCTTATGTGTGACAAAAATAAAATTAAATTAAAAAAAAAAAGATTGATCTCTTCCGTCCATCTCAAAGATGAACAGTGGAGATATTTCTTTTTTTTAATTTAAAAATAGAAATTAAAAATAAAAAAAGAATTTAAAAATAAAATTGAAATAAACTGAAGTAATAAAAAAAAATTAACAAAATATTTAAAAAATTAAAAAACATTAAAGAAAAATTAAATAATAAACTTTTCTTTTTTAAATATTAAAGAAAAAAAATTAAATGAAATAAAAGAATTTTTTTAGGAAGATCTGGAAAAACAGAAACTAGATCTCAATTTTCAACTTTCTTAAGAGAAATAATTTAAGAACAAAATAATGAAATCATTAACTTTTCTTCTTCAATCACCATTAACATCAATTTAAAGAAAACACTAAATTTCTTTTTTGGTGGGATATAGGTTCGATTTCCATCTTCTTCTTCTCAATCATCATCATCATCAATTAAAAGAAAACAAAAGAAAGAAGTCAAAGAACAAAAAAAAAAACACAAAAGGGAGATATCTCAAAAAAAAAAATTGAGTTAGGGATTTTCATGGTCTGATTTTTAGCTTGGAAGCACCGTCTTTTATCAAAATAACAAATTTAAAAAAATAATAATAAAAGATATGGTGGAAAATGTATCTCCACCAAATAAAAAAAAAATCAAATTAAAATCAAATAATCAAATTAAAATTAAAATCTCTCTCTCTCGGTCTTCTTCCCCGGCTACCCTGAACCAACCTCGTCGGAAAAAGGGAACGAAAGCAAGATGCCACTCACACGGTCACTATGCAAGAATCTGAGGAGCTGAAACCAAATCGACCGAAAGCCAGGTGTGGGTTTCGATGTGGAGGCGGTGTGGATTTGGTGGTGGCGATGTGGGTTTGGTGGTGGTGGCTGTGTGGGTTTGGAGGTCGATTCGGCGGATTGGAGGTGGTGGAGGTGTGGGTTTGGCGGTATTGGAGGTGGTGGCGGATTGGAGGTGTGGGTTTGGTGGAGATTATTAGATGAAGATGAGAGGAAAAAAAATGATGGAGGAGAGAGAGAGAGAGAGAGAGAGAGAGAGTGGAATTAGGAATCAGATGAAGATGAGAGGAAAAAAGAACTGATGTAAACATTGTCATTTGGAAGAGAGAGAGATGAAAAAAAATATAATTATTATTTAATTTAATAATATTTATTTGTTTTTTTAAAATTAATTTGTAAATTACTATTATACCCTTTGGTTATATAAGATTCTAGAACATCTGATGTTATTTTACCTTTTTACCCTCGTTGACCCTCGTTGACTCGACGGAACCCTAACAGAATTGGATGGTAGAGACTACAATACGTATTGTCAGGGAAAGGATGAACTAAAAATTACAATACCAAAAAACCATGGACTAAACAAAGATTAAGGCAAACTACATGGACTAAAATACAATTTTCCCTAAATTTTAGGCAAAAGACAAATTTTGACCTTTATAAATAGGATGGAATAATATAAAAATAAAAAAACAAAAGTTTTTTTTTAATGAAAATAATATATGGAAATGAAGGAGATTGTGAAGGGTCCGATCACCGAAAGAAGCCCTTCAGTTGGATACTTGGATCTAGAGGAAGCTTCCTCTAGATCAATTCCTCTAGTGCAGTCACTTGAGGAAGTGGAGTTTCCTGATCAAGATCAGAGGAAGCCTATTTTATTTTTTTTTCAATTTTATTTTTTTTGATAAATTTTAAATAATGTAAAATAATTTTGAAAAGAAAATAATAAATTAAATCATTTTTAATTAGTATTTTTTTGAATTTTCCAATTTTAAATTTTTATTAGTTTTACATTATGCTTGGTTTGATGGAATATGAGAGAAATGAAAGAAAAAGAAATGAGAGGATTTCATATCTTTTGTTTAGATTGTTAAATGAGAAGGAAAGTAAAGGAAAAAGAGGGAAATTGAGGGAATAGTTTCTTCTTGTTTCACCCAATTTGTTTTCTCTCCAAAATTGGACAGAAAATGAGGGAAAGGAATTCTATGTTAATGTAAATTTTCAATATTTCAAAACTAACCTTATTAACACTACATTTGTTTCCTTTCCTCTCACTTACATTCATAACCATTCAAACAACCATCATTAAAAACACTATCATTTCCTCTCATTTTCTTCCCTTTCTTCTTTAACTTATCATTTCCTTATTTTGTTTAATTATATTATGTGTTCTCAAAACATTTTAATTTTTTTATATATATTATGACATTTATTTTGTTTTTTTTATAAAAAAAATATGATATTTTTTTAATTATATTCTGCATTCTCAAAACATTTTAATTTTTTTTATTATGATATTTATTTTGATTTTTAACTATGATATTTAATTTGTTAAGTAGTTTATATTAAAATGCTTTTGTATTTTAACATTTTAAGGGTTTATTTCTTATTTTTTAAATGTATTTTATTTTAACATTTTAAACTGAAAATACTGAACTACCCTTTTCACAGACATCAAACTTAATTTTCACGGTCCAAAAATATTATTTTGAAAAAATTAAAATAAGAATGACATTTTTTATAGTAGCATGAAACTCTAAGGATTTGTTTGATGCCAGTTAAATAAGAGGAATTTAATTTATCCTTAAACAAAGATGATTGTGAAATTTTGCCTAAATTGAGACTAATAATTGTTGTCATGTCAATGTTAAAAATATCTCCAAATCAGTATGCATATTATATCCTTTCATTTCTATTTTTTTTATTGGGAATTATCAAATAACTTGTGAACTTTTTCTTAAAAATCTTAAGTAGTTTGTGATTTTTTTCATTTTTGACCAAACTGGTCACCATATTTTTCACAAGTATCAAGTATCTGATTTTTTTTAGAAGTGACCAAATTGATCTCTGATATGCTCAAACATAACATTTGATTTTAACATAATTTATAAAAGTACATTAATACATTTAATTTGTCTTATTTGAATAAAATTGATTAATATATATATATATAATTTAATGAAAATTATTAAAATAATTGAGAATCTTAATTTTAAAAAAGGTCAAACCACCTCCAGTAGTTATTTTGTACTTTTGAATGTCAAATCCATATATGTGTTAATTTTGTAATGGATTTGAATTAAAATAAAATTTTAACCCTAAAATATTCAAAGTTGACAAATGAAAGTTATTAAGAAGGACCAATTTATTACTCCTAAAAAACATGCATGATGACCAATTTGGTAAAAAAAAAAAAAAAATTGCAAACTATTTGAAAAAAAAAAAAAAAAAAAAAAAACCTAGTTTTTATTTGGAAATTACCCATTTACCTTGTTTAATCTATTACATTTAAAAAAAATAAAAAAATTTGAAAGGTAAATTTTTATATCTTATAATGGCATATATTTCTAGTATCATATGCACTTCAGTATCCCCTCCCTAAATCTCAAATTATTGTAATATTAAAAAATAATAATAATAAAACCTTGTTTCTTATTAGTGGCCTAAAGAGTGAAATGAGTGACAAATACCTGAAGGCGTTGTTTCAGTAACATAACTGCCAAATTATTTTCCTGATGACCTCGATTCTGAATTAGTTTTGGGCAGTTGAATAAATGCAGTGCAATGGCTGGAGAAGTGCAACCTCTTAGAGATACATCTTCCAATGAGTGACAGCCTTCAGCCCCTACAAAAAGTATATTTGATGGAAGCTCTGGCAATGACCGAAGCTGCTGACAATCTTCTAAGCATAAAATTTCCAGTTTAGAAAGTTGCTTGATACTTTCTGGTAGGCTGATAAATTTGTTTTTGCTTAAATTCAGCTCTTCTAAAGAGCATAAGGAGTCAAGATCATTGGGGAGTGTTCCTTCCAAAAGATTGCATTCACTAATGTTCAATATTTTTAGACTGCGTAAACCTGTGAGAGAAGGCAGCACCAAACATCTGGTATTTGTTCTCAACAAATACGATGACCACCATGGTTGTGAATTACATTTACGGAAAGACAATTTTTGAAGGTTCGCCAACCGTGCAATGGAAGATGGTACTTGCATTATCGCAGTCCCACCAACATCTAGCTCCTCCAAACCCTCAAGCTCCCCCAAGTTTTCAGGAAGTTTGTCTAGTTTTGAGCAGCCTTGGAGATTAAGATTCTTGAGCGATTTCAGACCAAATAAGTTGCTCGGAAAACTCTGAAGACTGTTGCAGCCTTCCAAATTCAATACAATAAGGCTTTTGAGAACTCCAACTGATTCGTGCACTTTACGCAATCTTGTACAACCTTTAAGATCTAGCATCTCAAGGTTTGGAACCTTTGTAAAGTCTGGTGTTTCAATAAGGTTGTACGAGTTACTAAGCTTAATGGTTTTCAACTTTGGAAAAGCCTGTTAGCAACAAAAGCTAAGATTAATACAAAAATTACTTCCAAGAACTTTGCAACGTACCCACTTAAATTAAGATATAATAAATATACCTTCTCGCCCGTCCAAATATATTTTATCTGGCTACAACAGAGGTTGAGTTCAAAAAGATTTTGAGCCTCAAAATTTGACGGCAAATTCTTTAAAGGGCATCCATGCCATTTAAAAAATCGCAAACTATTTGAGAGGTATATCTGGTCTTCTGAAACATCAACATTGCTGAGTTTGAGCAGCATTAGATTACTCATGCTTGAAATAGACTTGCCATTCAATCGTAAAATTCGCTCTTTAGGCTTGTTAAGCATTATACCTTTCACTTCATCTGTGCCCTAACAAATAAGAAAAAATAATATTATATGTGATTATATAATTATTAATCAAAACTGTCAAAACTTTGAAGAAAAAAAAACACATTACTGTATTGTTTGTCAACACGTGATGGACATCCTTGAACAACCATAATCTACTCCATTTGCCACGAACATCGAGATGTTTTTCACGAACAATTTCCCAACCCATTTCTTGTAACAAATCATGCATACCAACTTTATTTTTGCTTGAAATAGTTATAAGAGATTTATCTTTGAGCACTTTTATTACACTAGTTGAATGAAAACCGCAACCGTCTAGTATTTCCACAACTCGATCTTTGTTCTTCCCTTTGAAGAAACATGCCATATCTAAGAATATGTCCTTCTCATTTCGCTGCTTTAGTCCATCATAACTTATTCGAAGTACTTTCAAAATGTTTTCATTTGGATAGTCTTTTAGACTATCTAATGTACTTTTCCAATGCTCGACAGTTGTATCACACAAATGGGATCCCAAAACTTCAAGAGCTAATGGAAGCCCATCCGTATAATTTACAATATCCACTAAGAGGTTAACATGATAATCCGTGGGGTGTTCATTCTTGAAGGCATTCATACGAAAGAGTTGGAGAGCATCATCACCATTTAATCCACCAACCTTGTATATATATTTGATTGCATGGCTTTTCAATACCTGTTCATCTCTTGTTGTAACTATGATCCTACTCTTAGGACCAAACCAATCATGACTTCCCGCCAACTTGTTTAGTTGTTTTAATTGATCATCAACATCATCAAGAACAACCAAAACCTTTTTGCTACCTAGCCACCTTCTAATCAAATTTATTCCATCATAAAAATTTGATATACGTAAATCTGTTTGCTTCATAACCTTAGAAAGAAGTTGTTCTTGTAAAGCAACTACCCGACCACCACTACTTTCATATTCTTGTCTAACATCGCCAAGAAAGCAGCTAACTTCATATTGATATGAAAGCTTCTCATATACATATCTAGCAATGGTAGTTTTACCTATTCCTCCCATCCCACAAATGCCAATGAAGCGAACATCGTCCGATTCTACTTCTAAAAGTGCATTCATCTCCTCCCAATGATAATCCAATCCAACTAGGTACTTTTGGTCCCCATCAAAACTTGAGATATGCAATCTTCCACAAATGTCGTTAACAATATCTTCCACCAATTTTGCTTCAGGTCTGTGAAGAAGAATAGTAATTATAGTATAAAGATGATGAATAATATGAATTCTTAGATGGTACAAAGGTAATTTTTTAAAACAAATTAAAAATGAAGAAGCTGATTTTGGATCATGTTAGATGGAGAGTTCAACCAGTTAGGAAGAACATAATCTAACCTTAAACCCCAATATATATATATATATCAAGCTAAGTCAAAATGTAAATTTTTAAGTATTGGTACTTTTGAAATTCAAATTATGATTTAAAAAATCCATGTTTGTAATAAATTAAATAGCTAAAAGAAAAGATTCATTAGATCAAGTAACTTGTTTTATGTTTCAAAAAAAGTAACTTGTTATAAAATCGCAAAGTAGAACGGAATATCAAGATTAAAAAAGATTAACCAAATCATACAGCAAAAAAAAAAAAAAAAAAAAGAGACTGTATAGTTTCTAAAGAGACATTTGAGTTCATGAACATACTCTGTTTGGAATGGATTCAATTACTTTAAGAATACAAAAGGATACATTACACCAATATTAAAATAAAAACTCTGGAAATGATTTCGGATTTTCTAGAAGTGCATTATTCCTGGAACGAAGCAACTGAACAATATTCATGGTTCGGTTGGGAAGTGTGATTGGGGTGTTGGTAGTAGGGATGGCAACGGGTCAGATTCGGGCGGGTTTTGTAAAATCCAAACCCGTTCCCACGAAATTGTGTCACCCGCCCGTGAACCCGTGAAAATAAACGGGTTCGCGGGGGTTTCACCGCGTGTTTTGGGGGCACCCACACCCGCCCATGAACCCTTGAAACTAAGCGGGTCCACGGGTCACACCCGCAAACCCGCTAATTTTTTTTTTTGAATAATATTTCTATATTATTTAAATATATGAAATATTATAATTTTAAAGACTAAAAACACTTAATAGAGTAAAAACTTCAACTCATTTCAAGTGTGTTTCTTAGTTGAGACAAGAGGCAAAGCACATTATATATATAGCTAATGGTAGAACCTTGCACTCTTGTTTTTTCAATGTGAGACTTTCAAAAGTCCCACATTAAAAAAAACAAGAGTGCAAGGTTCTACCATTAGCTATATATAAATGAGAGTTGAGAATTGTAATTCTCAAACTTAGAATGAGTGGAATTTTTATATTTTATTCTCTATATGGTTAAAAAGTTTCCATTAGAGTTTAAATTTATAATATTTTAAATAATAAATATTATATAAATTTTATTTATGTGGGTTCGCGGGTTCACCAGCGGGTTCGTTTTCCGAACCCACACCTGAACCCGTTGGGTTTTTCTTTATATGGGCTTACGGGTTCACGGCTCGTAAATTCACCACTCGAAAGTCGAACCCGACCCTATAGGGTCGGTTTCGGCAAGTGCCCGGGGTGCGGGTCAAATTGCCATCCGTAGTTGGTACCAATGTTGTCTTTGTAGGGGAAACCGAAAATATGATGGAGAGGGAGAAGTTTGGTTTGGTTGGAAAGTGTGATTTGGAATCTTTTAATTACATTGATGGGGCTAGTGGGTCTTGTGTTGGTAAAGGTGATAATTTAGGGAGAAGTGTTAATAAAGATAGTTATAGGGTGTCTTCTTTAGGTAATTTTGAGAGTGATTCAGTTAATAGTAGGAGTGTTAAAGTATTTGGTTCAAAAGATAGGTTGTGTGGTGGTGGGGGCGTTTCTGGTAACCATGTGGTTTATATTAACTTTGAAGAAGGCAAAGATCTGAAAGGGATAATTTTGGTGATCCAGCCATTGAAGTCTTTGATGATTTAAGAGGCAAGGTCTCTGTGGTGGAGGATGGTGAGGAGAGAAGTTCTTTTAACTCGGCTTTTAGATGGAGGGGAAGGAAAAATTGTCTAGCTCCCATAATACATAGTATGAAGACAAGGTCTTCAATAGTGTGAGATAAAATACCTTGGAATTCTGAAGAAGAGACCGTAAAAGGTCTAGAGTTAGAGGAGGTTGTGGGTTTTGCTTTTAGTGACAAAGAAAAGGAGTTGGGTGAATCTGGTGCAGACAATAAGAGGAAGAAGAAAGGGCTGGCATATGCGGTCGTGGGGTCAGGTTTGAAAGGGGATAGTATTGTCTGGGTAGATTTTTAAGTTGCTTTGCTTGCTCCGGTCTCTTTCTGTTGATGCTTGGTTCATGTTCTGGTTTCAGAGATGGCTTGGCTCTTTTCCAAATTTTGGTAGTGTGTTAGTTCCTACGGCTCTATGGTAGATTGGTTTAAAGCCTTGTGTTTGGTGCAGTTTGTTTTGTTGATGTGTTTTCTTCCTCTGTTTTTTGTTGAGCTGGGTTGTGCTTGTTTGCGGTGTTTGCTGCTGTGTGCTGTGCTTGCTCTGTTTTGGTTGAGCTTAGTGTTGGCTGGTTGTTTGGTTTTATGGTCTGTCATATTCGATTGGTGGCTGTTTGCTTGCCTTGTTTTGGCTCATGCTGTTTCGCGACCTGTGTGCTTTTCTTTTGATAGGTTTGTTGTTGTTTGTGTTGGTCGTTGTTTGGTTTGTTGTTCAGTTTGTTGTTGCCTATTTTTGGCTTCCTTTTGGCTTCTGGCCTTAATAATAATATTATTGCAGTTCAAAAAAAAAGTTGAATTTGGAGTGTGGTTACGGTGGATGGAGTTTTGGTTATTGTTTGTTGTTGAAATCAAATGGAAAAAAAAACTTGACAGTGGTAGGTGATGGAGGTCAGGGATGCTATTTGTCAATAATGGAGGGGATGGACTGGATATATCTCGTGGAGATCCATAATTTTCTTTAAAAAGTCTTTTTGCCCATTAATTTTTTTTTTCTTGAATCGATTAGACAAACAAAACAAATCCAAAATAGTGTTGTTGTCTTGTTGAGTGATCGGACTGAACCTCTCCATCTCTATGATTTTTATTTTGAGTTCATTTTTACTCACCCCCTAAAGTTGGGTGAGCATTACCCCTCCCATATCCTGACAAGCATCTAAAAGTTAACCGATGGTTAACAAAATTAACCATTATATATTTTAGGGGTTGTTCTATCGATTTTACCCCTATTTCTGTTTTTTTTTTTTTTTTTCTTAACAACACTAGAATAATAAAATAATAAAATAATAAAAACACAACACCATAATCCAAACCAAAAATGGAAAACGTTTTCTAGATAAACACTAGAATCCAAAAACCACCATCTTCTAAAAATAATCTCCCTCACTCTTTCATACACCAAACTGACATCTCTCGCACACAACCACTACCATCAAACCAACATCTCTCTCTCACACTTCACACACAGCTGGATTCGACCTAAAACTGGAATCGAACCAGAACTAGGTTTGCCACTTATGTCTTAATTTAATTAAGTACTGCAATTAAGTTGTTCTTTTGTATCTCCTTTAAACTTCAATTTTAAATTAAGTAAAAACATCTTAAATGAAAAGAAGTTAACTTTTTTTAGCTTTCACTTAAATTAAGTTATGACTAACAAATTAACACTAATTTCCTAAAATAACGTAAAACAACTAAATTATTACCCAAAATACCTCATTCACAAAACAAAAAAAAACAAAACAAAACAAAAAAAAAAAAAAAAATTCCCTAATTTTACCAAACCCTTAACCCTAACAAGACATGAAAATAAGATTATGTTATTGTGAATTCATGTCGTATGTCTAGATTTGTCCCACCTGAGGTCCTGAACACCACACGTTAATTCAATGGGTCTACATATAAAAACTCAATACCAATTGTTTGTTTAATGGGTAAAACGACCCAATCTGTTTATTGACAACCAAATAATCACTAAATTATCAAAATAATATAAAATTAATATTTAAGATTTAACGATTATATATATATATATTATATTCCATATATGAAAATTAGGTAAGTCCAAGACTAAATTATCATCTTACAAGTATCATTATTTGGTAATTTAAAATACAATTTTCCTACAAAATTAACAATAAAAATTATTGCAAATTGTTATATCCGATATTTATTAAAAAGTTGAAAATAAAGTTTTATGTTAACAAACTATAACAAATTAACCGTTTTTCAAGGGAGAACTCAAAAATAACCCACTATTTATGGGTTTTGATGGGTTGATCTATTAACAACCCAATCTGATAAAACAAGACTCATCAACAGTTTTTCGAATGGGTTTTGATCTTGTTAACAGGCCATGTGAAGATTTGTCATGTCTAACCCTATCTTTGGACCCAAATTGGAGGACCAATAAGTGGAGGTGGCGGCAATAATGGTGCCTCCCTATGATATGACTGGAGGACCGGCCTCCGCCCATTCGTTTAACTAGGAGGATGCTGCCAACCTCGTCCTAACCAACGAGAAAGAAGACTTCATTAATTTATTTTTAATTTAATAAACAGAATATTGAAGGAAGTAACCTTAACAAAATATTCTAGGTTTGGTGATCCTCCGATTCTAGGTTTTTGATGTTTTTTTGGAAGGGTTTTGATTGAACCCGGCCTATTTTTCATTTTGAAGGGGTTTTGATCGAACCCAGTTCATGATTTTGGTTGTTGGGTTGATTTTGTTTTTTTTTTATAAAGAAATGGATTTGGTCGACCAGGGGCAAACCCATTTTATCTACTCAATCTATATATTTTTTATATCGATTATGTTATATATATATATATATATATATATATATATATATATATATATATATATATATATAAACTTTTCTCCTCAGTACGCACGGATAAATATATATCAGTGTCTTGCATGTGGATCATTATATTCAATTGCTTTGACCCAGTCTTGTCAATGTTTTTCCATAATCTATGGCCCATATGCAATGCACTAATGTATTTTATATCGGTGCGCACTAAGGAGAAAAGGTCTATATATATATATATATACATAAATTTTCACTAAGTCAAAGCATATAAATTTAGTGGCTCATATTTAATGTCTTCATGTATTTACATGAGTGCAAATTCATGAGAAATGGAATACATATATATATCAGTCTTTCTATTATCAGTTCCTTGTATGTGGACCATTGGATTTAAAAGATACTTTGACAAGTGTATGCAACCAAGTCAAAGTATTTAAATCCAATGGCCCACATGCAAAGAACTGATATATCGTTTGTCAGTTCGAACTGATAATAGAAAAATTGTATATATATATATATATATATATGAGTCAAGCTAAACCAACTTAAATTTATGACTTTATTTTTTGACTTCAACATCTTAACCACTCATGTGCTCTTAATCCAATAGTTGAGATTTGAATGTATTTATAACTCTTGGATTAAAAGTACATGGGTGGTTGGGATGTTGAAAAGTTAACAAATTAAATCATAAATTTAAATCGGTTTAGCCTATAATGTGTGCTAATATATATACAGTCTCGTTCTCATACGGACGTCCTGATATAACTTCATGAGAATATTGAATATGAGCCATTAGTTTTACATATTTTCACTAGTCTATGTAAAACTAGTGGCTCACATTCAATATCCTCATGAAATTATATCAAGACGTTATCATATATATATATATATATATATACACACACACACACACGAATTAGCACACATTATAGTAGATAACCAAATAGTAAAGTGGGTAGAGTACATCTGAGGGTTCAAGTCCCAACAATTGCCTTTTGCTTAATTTTTTTATATATTTTTTTATTTTACTGTATCATTTTTTCAAATTCTTTTATCAAAATTTTTTTTTTTATAAATCTTTTATCAAATTTTTATCTTCTTCTAAAATAAAATAATTCACTTTTTCTTTTCCGTTGGGGGGATTGCTGTTTTTTATTATTGAGGGCAAGCTGCTTTCATTTTATTAAACTACTTTTTCAACTTTTTAACTACCCATAATTTATGGTTACTTAATTAAATTTTATTTTATATTAAATTATCTATTATTATTTTAAATTTTTATTATTTTTAATAATTTTAGTTTGACATACCTAAACACATCATATTAACAAACCCTAAAATCTTAAATTTTAATTTATAGAATTAAAATAGTCCGTCTATTATTATGATTCAATTTATTTTATCGTTAGTATTTTTCTTTATTTTATGGCTTTAATTTATTTAGAATCAATAAATCAAATAATTTACCAAAAATTAGAAGAATAAAAAGTTCAAAATCATGTCTAGTAATATTTATTAATCAATTATTTTGTATAAATTTAAACTAAATTCATCATAAGTACAAAACAAAATTTCTTATTGTAAAATTAGATTGTAATTTAAGCTATTTTTTTGTTATTATTTATTTATTAATATTGTGTTTCTTGTTTTTATTTATTTTTAAATATAAGATTGCTTAGTTCATTTTGATCAAGTATTTTATTTATTTTATTTTATTCCCTAAACTTCATTATACCATCGATTTTTCTTGATATTAAAAAACTCATTTTACTATGATCTCAATTTTCCAGTATTTTTTTTTATATAATTGTTATTTTGTTTAAGTGCATCTAGTTAAAATTCTTGGATCCGTCAAGTGTAGTTGACCATCCATCTCATGAGATGGACTGTGATAATTTTTTTTATTTTTAAAAGCGCCATCTAAATCTTTCATTAATCAAATAGTACCCTCTAAATCTCAACTAACATAGCTAGTTGGAAATTTTAATGTTTAATCGAGAGATCTACTGAACATATAAAGGAGAGAGAATTAATGATACCTGCCCCGAATGGGATCTCCAACAGTATTGGCAACTCGTTTTAAAGCAGCTCTCCACCTTTGAACCTTTTCATTGCCATGATTTTGTTGATGTTGGTCGAAGGCTTTCTTGAATTCTCCTTTTTGTTTTCGTACATGAGACGCCTCTACATCATAGAAGACTGGAATAACAGTATGATTCTTTGTGTCCACGCACTCCACAATCTTTGCAAGTTCTTCCAAGCACCATGTAGAAGAAGCATAGTCCTTGGAAAAAATGACAATCAAGAACCTCGATTCTTCGATTGCTTTTGTGAGTTTGGATGAAATTTCTGTGCCTCTCTCAAGTCTTTCATCATCCTTAAATGTGATAATGCCGTTCCGATGTAAAGCAGCATATAGATGGTCAGTGAAGTTGTACCGAGTATCCTCACCTCTAAAACTTAAGAAAACATCGTATTTCCACCGGCTACTGCCACCAGAAGCAGAAGCTGGAGAGGATTTCTGTCTCTTAGTAGACGATAATGAAGAAGAAAAAGAAGATGATGAAGCTTCCATATATTGAATATTGATACAAAACAGTCACTAGCTTGTTTGTTTAAGCCTTACATTAGCAAAGACAAAGCTATGTAAATTCAAGGGTTAATATATATATGGCAATCAGTTATTGAATAAGGATTATGCTATTAATAACCTTGCAGTTGATGAGAATAATTCTCCAAGAGAGAAAATAGGAAATGACAATATGGATGAAATCTCTGATACGATCCTGATAACACACTACACCAAGAAATTCAGTAAATGTTGGATGGAAGTAACACTTCAAAAGAAAGGAGAGGAAAGAATAATTTAGAGAAAATCCCTAAAGAAGATCAAGATATTTATGTTTAAATTTTACTCATCTTTAAATAGACCCCATTGTTAAAATTGGATCCTTAGTTGAGCTGATATTTTTCCTGACCTAAAACACAGATAATACTTTGTATTTAAATATAATGAAAGTAAAAGGAAAAAAAGAAATATATATATATATATGTCACCAGATATATTTAGGTCATGATAAAAATCAGCTCAACGGAACATCCAAATTCAATCAATAAACTGTGGTTATTGATCATAATCGCAAATCAAAAGAAATATCTTTTCGTCAAAACCTTTTGAGAATGTTTAGGGGCGGTTCGGTAATGTTTTTATTTTAAAAAAATTATTTTAAAAATTTTCATTTGAAAATAAGAGATTGATTTTAATATTTTTGGAAGCTAAGAATGCTGAAAATGCGTTTACTAGAAATAATTGAAAACAGTATTATGTCCCCTTCCCAAACCTGAGCTTATAAGTAGTAATCTCCAGTTGATTCAATGAATAAAGGTGTTTGAGACAAAAAAAAAAGTATCGGGTTTTCTTTTTAAAAAAATATTAATGGGTGGATCCCTTGAAAACAAAACCAAAAAGTTAGAAAACATCAATTATTTGTTCTCACCGATCTCAGATTCCAAGCCTTTGACCGAGTAAAATTGAATTCTTTGTTTTTGTTTTATTTATAAAAAAAATAAATAAATATTTTTAAGATTAAAAAAACGGAAAACAGCTGTTCGGACGAACAGCCCCTTACTTTTTTTTTTTTTTTTACATCTTTTGTTGTTTAACATGTCTTACTTTTATATTTTAAATTCCATTAATTTATTGTTAGGGAACTTTTTTTCTTCCATTTTGACAGGTGAGACCTCGTTGCAATAATTTTTTTATTTTTTTTTTATTTGTTATTATTTTTAGATATGGGACCTAAGGAAGTAGAAAGCTAGACGCTAGTCAATATTTTTATCAGAGCGGCGCTAATTACTTAAATATACAATTAAAAATAAATAAACTCTTCGAATAAAATCTAATGAAATCCCACATCCACTTCTTATTTGATTGTTTGAAAAAGGAGTAATTGCACCAACGTCCCCTGATTTTAGGCCTAATTACACACATATGGACTTTTTACTAAATATTACATAAACATCTTCTACCGTCAGTTGACTTCCATCCAAACTAACTATTGATTAGATTTTTAGTATTAAAAGTCTAAAATACCCTTAGTTACTTATTTATACTTTTTCCCCTTAAAACAAAATAAATTATATAAAAATGCAAATAAAAAACTTTTAATTATATTTTTTTCAAACATATTTTAATAGACAAAAATATATGAAACAAAAAATTTAGACTTTAAAAAAAAATTAGAAAAAAGAATAAAATAAAAAAATTTTAAAAAGAAATAGAGAACAGATCTCAAATACGTCTATGCTAGGACTTGGATCTATAATCATGAAAAACAAAATTAGATTTTAAGTTTAATATTAAAATACAATCATATTATATATATATATATATTTGGACAATAAAATACAATCATTATTGATGATTCGTAAATCAACAAACCATAATTATATTCAATTTTCAATTATCAATAGGATTTCATTCAAGCCACAAGATTTTTAGCAATAAATGAGATTCCACAATATAATCAATTTTCAATCATCAATAATGATTGTATTTTAATGTCAAAAACTTAAAATTTAGTTTTATTTTTCATGATTGTGGATCTAAGTCTCAGCAATGACGTATTTGAGATCTGTTCTCCATTTCTTTCTTTTTTTTTAATTTTTCTTTTATTCCATTTTCTAATTTTTTTAAGTCTAAATTTTTTGTTTTATATATTTTTATCTTTTAAAATTTGTTTGAAAAATATATAATTAAAAGTTTTTTATTTTCATTTTTATGTATTTTATTTTATTTTATTTTAAGGGGGAAAAAGTATAAATAAGTAACTAAGGGTATTTTGGACTTTTAATACTAAAAATCTGGTCAACAGTTAGTTTTGATGGAAGTCAATTGACGGTAGGGGATGTTTGTGTATTTTTTGGTAAAAAATTCATATGCATGTAATTAGGCCTAAACTCGGGGGGGGGGGGGGGGGGGGGGGGGATGTAAAACTCCTGTAAAAAAAAAAGAAAAAAAAACTATTAACTTTTAAACCCTAAATTATATTTGTTTATCTGAAAGCAACTCCTTTTACTTGTAAACTTTTCACATCAAAAATTTCCTCTTCTTTCCTCATGATTCTTCTGTGAATTTCTCATGAACAACTTTTCTTTTTTTTTTCTGTTGATGATGGCCAGTTTTTTTCATTTTCCTTACATCAAGAAATTCCCTCTCAATCAATTTTTTATATTTTAAAAAAAAAAACATTAACAGGAACTAGGCTTAACAGGAACTAGGCTTCTTCTATATGAGATGCCGGTGGATGGTGGCCTCCATTTGTCTTTATTAGTTTAAATCTCTAAATCCAGTGGAGGTCACCATTCGTGCTAAAAAAAAAAAAAATTTTAATTTTAAAAAATATAGTTTAAATCAATCAATGTTAGTAATGACTATTTCGAGGCCCCTAGGTGAAATCAAAAAAATGGGCCCCATACTAGACCTGGCACGGTTCCGGTTCAAACCAGGAACTGAACCATAAAAACTAGAACCGGAACCGAAGGCCAGTTTTGGAGAAGGCCAGTTCTAGTTTTCGCAGAACTAGCCTGTTCGAACCGGACTGGAACCGACGATTCTGGTTCCGGTTCGAACCGGCGGTTCCAACATTTTTTTATATATAAATCTTAAACCTAAATGCCAAATTTCTTCTTCTTCGTCAGGTCACACCGTCATAGGTGAGAATCTCAGATTCTGATCTCTCTCTTCTTCTTCTTCTTCTTCTTCTTCTTCTTCTTCTAATCTTCTTCTTCGATTCATGAAAGTTTGGGGGTGATTTGGGGAAAAAAAAAAAACATTAATAGGAACTAGGCTTCTTCTATATGAGATGTCGGTGGATGGTGGCCTCCATATGTCTTTATTAGTTTAAATCTCTTAATCCAGTGGAGTTCACCATTCGTGCTATATATATATATTTTAATTTTAAAAAGGACTAATTGCACAAACCTCCCCTAAGTTTAGGCATAATTACATGTATATGGAACTTTTACCCATAATTACACAAACGTCCCCTGCCGTTAGTTGACTTCTGTTAACTCTAACCGTTGACCACAATTTTAACCCACAATGACTAAAGTGCCCCTAGTTACCTATTTTATTATTTAAATTAATAATTAAAAAACAAACTTCAACAACCAGTTAACCACATCCGTTTAAAAAAAAAAATTAAAAAAATTAGAACTTCAACCTAGAAAGTTAAAAATCCACCGTTGAAGTTCTACTTTTTTTAAAAAAAAATTTAAATGGATGTGGTTAACTGGTTGTGGAATTGATAGGTTTGGGTTTTTATTTGTGGATTTGATTTTTGATTGTTGTTTGAGGATTTGAGTTTTGGTTTTGATTTGTGGGATTGAGTTTTGGTTTGTATTTATTAATTTTATTTTTGGATTGTGTTTGGGGGTTGAGAAAATGAAAGAGAAAAAAAATGATTGTTTTTTTTTTTCTTTGTCTTTATTGTTTTATTTTTTAATTATTAATTTAAATAATAAAATAGGTAACTAGGGGCACTTTAGTTATTGTGGGTTAAATTTTTGGTCAACAGTTAGAGTTAACGAAGGTCAACTAATGGCAGGGGACGTTTGTGTAATTATGGGTAAAAGTTCCATATATATGCAATTATGCCTAAACTTAGGGGACGTTTGTGCAATTAGTCCTTTCAAAAAATATAGTTTAAATCAATCAATGCTAGTCATGACTATTTCAAGGCCCCTGGGTGAAATCAAAAAAATGGGCTTCATACTAGACCTGACACGGTTCCGGTTCGAACAGGGGAACCGAACCGTAAAAATTGGAATTGGAACCGAAAAATTCGGTTCCGGTTTTTACATAACCGGCCGGTTTGAACCGGACTGGAACTGACGGTTCTAGTTCCGGTTCGAACCGACGGTTCCAACATTTTTTTTATATACAAATCCTAAACCTAAATGCTAAATTTCTTCTTCTTCGTCAGGTCACATTGTCACAGGTGAGAATCTCAGATTCTGATCTCTCTTCTTCTTCTTCTTCTTCTTCTTCTTCTGCGATCTCTTCTTCAATTCTTCTTCTTCTTCAATCTCTTCTTCTTCTTCTTCTTCGATCTCTTTTTTTTCTTCTTCTAATCTTCTTCTTCGATTCATGAAAGTTTGGGGGTGATTTGGGGGAAAAAAAAACATTAACAGGAACTAGGCTTCTTTTATATGAGATGCCAGTGGATGGTGGCCTCCATTTGTCTTTATTAGTTTAAATCTCTGAATCCAGTGGAGGTCACCATTCGTGCTAATTTTTTTTTTTTTTTTAATTTTAAAAAATAAAGTTTAAATCAATCAATGTTAGTCATGACTATTTCGAGGCCCCTGGGCAAAATCAAAAAAATGGGCCCCATACTAGACCTGACACGGTTCAGGTTCGAACCGGGGAACCGAACCGTAAAAACCGAAAGTGGAACCGAAAAATCAGTTTCGGTTCTGGAGAAGGCCGGTTCCAGTTTTCGTAGAACCGTACCGGACTAGAACCGGCGGTTCCACTATTTTATATATATATATAAATCCTAAGCCTAAATGCTAAATTTATTCTTCTTCGTCAGGTCACACTGTCACAAGTGAGAATCTCATAATCTGATCTCTTCTTCTTCTTCTTCTTCTTCTTCGATCTCTTTTTCTTTTTCTTCTAATCTTCTTCTTCGATTCATGAAAGTTTGGGGGCGATTTGGGGCTGATTTAGGGTTGATTTCGGGGTTGTGAGAGAGAAACGAGAATAGATTCTGGGTTGGGGGGGTTTGAATATATCATATTTGTGAGTGTTTGTGAGTGTTTGTGAGTCTGTGACTGAGTTTATTTATTTATTTATTTATTTTTAAAGGTTCAAAACCGGTGGTTCCTCCGAAACCGTGTGAGGTCTACACCATACCAATAAAATCATCCCCACTTCATCCCAAAATCAAAATTAAAATTAAAAAAATCCATGATTTTTATGTTTCCAGTTGTATTTGGTAGGAAATAAAGCGATTTAACAGTAACATAAAATTGTAAATGAAAAAAATTGACATTCACAATCAGATCTAAAATTGGAAAACTAGTCTTATGCTTTAATTGAAAGAACCTGACACCCAATAATCTAATTCTAGTATTCCAATAACAAATATATCAATTCTTAAACTTACTACAGCCATATTTTCAGGTGTAAATATAAGAAACCAATAAATTAATCAAATAAAAATAGAAAAATAACAGCTTATTCCAATTATCAATAAACCCTGGTAAAAAAAAAAAAACAAACGATATCAACTCACACTGTTATCGAATCGGAACCAACACTATTTTTTTTTTTTTAATAAAAAAACACCTATGTGGCTATATATGGACTAAAAATACCAACAAAAGCAAAATTTGTCAATATTACATACCAAAATTTGTCAATATTACCAATGACCTCTTGCCTTGATGGTTGGAATCTCCCAAGTGAGTTTCCACCACCAAGGTTCAAGCCTTGGTATGTACATAATTATTGTCTCACCTTTGGCTATTAAATCCCAAAGTGTGGGGAGCCCTCTCCCGGTTATGGGAGCAACCCACTCTCTAGTTATGAGAGTTGTAATCCATTTGTAACCTCTCCTCGATAGTGGGAGTGGTATTCTAAGCTGTGATTGTAGAGTCTTATCTTGCCAGGTCCTGGTCGTTGTTGTTGTACATCAAAATAAATAAATAAATAAACATAAAAAAAAAAATTAGGTCATGTTATGTCTATTGGTTCACAAACAAAAAAATCAAAATCTTCTATTTCTAGATTTAAAAAATAAATAAATAAAATAAATAAATAAATCCTCTATTTGTGACAACAGGAAATCTTGAATGAATCAAAATCTTGAACGGAAAATCTTAAATGAAAAAACATATGGGACTCACGTAATAAATACATGGGGCCCACGTGTGTTTTTTTCTCTTTTTTCTTCTAGGGGCCACGGCGGTGCCACGACCCCGGTTGTATATATATTTACTCATATATATATATATATATATATATATATATATATATATATATATATATATGAACGAATTACACCAACCTCCCTTGAGGTTTGCTAAATTACAGATAAAAACGACTTTATCATTAACTAACACTCACCTCCCCTCCCGTCAGTCAACGTCCGTTAGACTTAACCTTTGACCATATCAAACCATGTAAAAGTCCAAAATACCCCTAAACTTATTAAAATAATTAATATTACAAATAATTAAAAAACAAAAACAGAAATTAAAAAATTAAAAAATTAAAAAGAAATAAAAACAATTATCATCTTCATCATCCCACAGCCATCATCATCTTCATCATCCCACAACCATCATTATCCCACAACCATCTTCATCATTGACCAAAAAATTCCAGAAAATCATTCAAACACCCATTAGTAAATCATGCATTAAATTTCGGAAACTAGAACAAATCGATGTGCCATGAAATTTTGTCAACACAATTTTGTGTCCAATTCTATGAATTTATGTCATAACCATCAATCAATTATGTACACAAAAGTAAAATTTATAAAAGAGATAAAAATAAAAATTGAAATTTGTGATGTTCTTTCCATCACTGAATTAAGCTGCTGGATATGAAGCAAGCAATTAATTTCAAAGGCACACATGAAGAAGAATTCTTCCAAGCCCGTGCATGCAACTTAAGCAATTCTCTAGCCTTGTCTTTGGTCTTGGTATTAGAGTCCACTTGAATAACCAAGCACAACTTAGCCACAACACCCAATCGCAACATCTCTTGAAATACAAACTGAAAAAAAATCGAACAAACTGAAAAAAATCGAACCCACCACCTGGAAATCTCCAGATTTTTCGAACACCCACACCCACAACCACCGTCTGTTCTTTGTTCACCAACACAATCACCATCATCATCATCATCAAACCCACAACAAACCTAGAAATCCAGTTTCATCTATAAACGAATTTCCATCTAACACAAACACAAACACATGTCCATCATCTACCATCTCAAACATCAGCAATTGACACATTTTAAAACCCAGAAAAAGCCATCACCACCACCACCATTATTGCCAACAACACTCATCTTCATCGCTGCCTCCCTGGTTCCAAATATCTCGTCCAAGCCTGATTTTCAACTTCGATTTCAACTTTCAATTTCCGCCGGCGACGAGATTGAGAGAGAGAGAGAGAGATGAGATCGGGAGAGATGATAATGGTGATTTGTTGATGATGGTGGATGGTGGATGGTGGATGTAGAGAGATGAGATCAAAGGAGATAAAGGTGATTTGGATTTGGATCAGTGGAGATAAGTGATGATGGTGATTTTAATTTTTAATTTGTTTTGGTGAAAAAGAAGAAGAAAACGATTGGGTGGTGGTGATTAGAGATAAGTTTTTTATTTTTTATTATTTAATTTTATTATATTTATTAATTATTAATTATTAAATTGAATTAGTTTTATTTTTAAATTTAATTAGTTTTAAAGTCTGGATTATTTTTTGTTAACTTTTTTAAATATTGTTTGTATTTTAAATATTTTTTAAATATTTAAATCCCATTTTATTTCGTTTTTATAAATATTTTTTTGTCTTTTAGTGGGTTTAAGAAGTTGAAAGACAAGATTACCCTTCTTGATTTGGTCAAAGGTTAAGTCTGACGGACGTTGACTGACGGGAGGGGAGGTGAGTGTTAGTTAATGATAAACTCATTTTCATCTGTAATTTAGCAAAACTCAGGGGAGGTGGGTGTAATTCGTTCTATATATATATATATATATATATATATATATATATATATATATAGTCTTTCTATTATCAGTTCGAACTAACAAAAGTTATATCAGTTCCTTGTATGTGGGTCACCGGATTTAAATACTTTGACTGACAAGTGCATACAGCCAAGTCAAAGTATTTAAATCCAGTGGCCCACATGCAAGGAACTGATATAACTTTTGTCAGTTCGAACTGATAATAGAATTTATGTATATATATATAGTGCATCTTACACCGTAAACCGGACCAAACCAAACCAAACCGCTTGGTTTGGTTCAGTTTTATACTTTTAAAAAAAAAAAAAATTTTTAAAATATATGGATTTATTTTAGTAAAACCGTATGGTTCGGTCTGGTCTATGGTCCAAGTATATTAAACCCAGATTGACCGTAAACCGAATACTTTTATTATTATTAATATATGTCACGCCCAAAACTTTTTAATAAAATTTTAAACTAAATTAGTGCAATTTTCATGATTTTGTTGTAAATTATTTTTTTTTTTTACTTGTATACATTTAATTGCATTGTCATTGTCATGATTATAGCAATAGAAAGTGATTTTATTTATTATTATTTTTTCTACTTCCAGAAATTCTACACAACACTTTATTTTTATTTTTATTACTCTTTTAGCTTCTTTTTTTTAGTTTGATTAATCGTACGTAACGGTAACTTGCATGTTTCGTTAATTGCTCACTTTATCATGCCGTATATATTTTTTAAATGGTCAAACATTTAGATTTCAAGTCAAAAATCGTTAGACCGAACCAAACTGAACCGAATAAATATAATTTGGTCTGATCTAGTCTAAAAAAAAGAATGGTCTACACTGGTCTTATTTTTCAAAAGACCGAAATGTTTGGTTTGGTCCGGTTCTAGTCGAAACTGGACCAAACCAGACCGTGCGCAGCCTTAGTGAAGGGCATGATTGTAGTAATGAAAATGGAAATATATGTGGATGAAGTGAGCCAACCAGCCTTGTATATATACTACATGGGACTTGCCCTTGAAACAAACAAACCAGCAAAATTGAAACTTGAAATTAACCAGACTTAATTTTTACTCGTCTTACCTGTTGGTAGAAGATCAGTTCCGCTGAATTAATTTTCCTCCCCACTCCTCAGCATACTTGTTTAACCTAATGGTGGCAATTTGGGTTGGGCCTAGCATGCCAATCAGGTGGGTCGCCTAGGCACGACACGCCAGTAGGCTGTGCCTAGCCAAGCACGGCATAAGGGCTCATGTCATGCGGGGCCGAGCTTGTTGGCCCACAGTGTTGGTACAACATGACCCAGCTAGCACTCATGCCAGGACCAACTGTCGGCACGCTGTGCCGGCACGGCGGGCCGACCATTGGCTTGCCATTTTTACTGACCAATGGCCGTTGGCTTTTTTATTAAAAAAAAACTTAAAATAAAAAATCGAAAATTGACCGTTGGCCACCAACATTATCGTGGTGGCCCAAATTTTAATTTTTTTTTACAAAACCTACCCTTTTAAATTACCATTTTACGTTTTTACCCACATTTCCCTTTTCCTATAAATACCCTATTAATTCCAATTTCCATACACTCTCTACACTACACTATTTCACTCTCTCTCTCTCTCTCTCTCTCTCTCTCTCTCTCTCTCTCTCTCTCTCTCTCTCTCTCTCTCTCTCTAATCTCTACACAACTATCACACTCTCTAATCTCTAACTATTATTCTCTAATATAATTCCATAATTCTTTCTTTTCTAATTTCTATCTTTATTCTCCAATCTCTAATCTCTCCACCAAATATTTCCCTACTCACATTCTCTCGAGTCTAAGCATTTCTTCAACAAAGTACAAATTACAAAGGTAATTTATTTTTTCTTTAAATTTTATTATTTAATTTTATGCTTAGGTTTTATATTTAATATTTATGTTTAGCATATTTATTCTTATTTTTAATTTATATTTAATATTTATTCTTAGTATATTTATTCTTAGTTTTAATTTATATTTAATATTTATTCTTAGTATATTTATGCTTAGTTTTGAATTAAATATTTATGATTAGGTTTTATTTTTAATATTTATGCTTAATTGCTTAGTATTTTTATTCATAGGTTTTATATTTAATATTTTTGCTTAGTTTTTAACTTTAATATTTATTTTTAGGTTTTACTTTATATTTAATACTTATGCTTAGGTAGTGAGGTTTTATATTTGTGCTTAGTTTTTAAATTTAAATTTTTATGCTCAGTTTTTAAATTTATATTTTTTTTCTTGATAATTCATAAAATTATATATATATATATATATATATTACTTTATATTGTTTTGCTCAAAAATCAAAATGGTGAATTTTTATATTTATAGTTAATTACTTAATTTCAATTACACCATTATCATTTATGCTCAATTTTCAAATTAAAATTAAATATTTATGCTTAGTTTTAAAATTAAATATTTATGATTAGGGTTTATATTTAATATTTATTCTTAATTGCTTAGTAGTTTTATTCTTAGGTTTTATATTTAATATTTATGTTTATATATTTATACTTAGTTTTTAATTTTAATATTTATTCTTAGGTTTTACTCTACATTTAATATTTTTGCTCAGATATTTATACTTGGTTTTTCATTTTAATATTTATTCTTAGGTTTTACTTTATATTTATTATTTATGCTTAGTTTTTAATGTTAATATTTTTCTTAAGTTTTACTTTATATTTAATATTTATGGTTTAATAGTTTGAAATTTATGCTTAGTTTTTAATGTTAATATTTATTCTTAAGTTTTACTTTATATTTAATATTTATGCTTTAATAGTTTGATATTTATGCTTAGTTTTTAATTTTAATATTTATTCTTAGGTTTTACTTTATATTTAATATTTATGCTTAGATAGTTATTATGTATTTTATTTTATTTTATATATTTATGATAAAAATCAAAATGGTGAATTTTTATATTTATAATTAATTTCAATTACACCATTATTATTTATGCTCAATTTTTAAATTTAAATAAATCTTTATGCTAATTTGAACTTTATTTAAATTTATGCTTCATTAATGTATTTTATTTTATTTTATATATTTATGCTTAATTAATGACCAATGAATTAATATTTATATTGTAGGAATGGATCCTAATCATCCTATTTTTCTGGACAGTTTTAACATGGACAATGGTGACTTTAACCTTTATACACTGGGAGACTGTTACCAATCCGGCAGTGGAAGCAGGTCCTTCCTCCTCCACACCGACATCACGTCCTAGAAAGACGACATCTAAGGTATATTTTTTATTTTAATTTTTCTTTATAATTATTATTATTATTATATTATAATTTTCAAAATTTATTAATATTATTAATATATTTTTTGGACATTAGTCAACAAGTCAAAGGGAGTGTGGGTGTTATTATTATATTTTTCTAGTTTTAATGCAATTATGTATATAATCAAGGTAGGTAAGTGTAATTTTTCCTATACGTCCATCTCACTTCTGTCAACTTTTACCAATAAATGAAAGTTTAAGGGGTTTAATGTCAAGAAAAAAAAAGTTTAGAGGACACTTTGCTACCGCACTATAAGTTCAGGGGCATTGGTGCTATTAACCCTTTAATTAATGATAGTGCATTCACCATTTTCACCACTTATATATTATATTACAAACTCCTACGTACCCACTACACTAGTAGTGGTATGCCACTCCCTGGTATTTAAAATATCTTTTGTGGTGGCACCAGGCAGATTTATTCGAATTCGTGAGCTAATAATTGACGGAACATACGACTCTTGACACAAAGATGATTAATTAGCTTTACTTTTATTAGATTAGATATCAAATTATCATTCAATTCTTGAAGTGGAGATACATCCACCTGATCAAAAAGGCATTCAACATTTTGCACTTTTTTCTTTTTAAGTACCAAAAGCTAAATAAATGTCTGATCATAGGTGTTTATCTATCTTTAATTTATTCTGTTTTGGTTGTTTTTGATAATTAGTTGAGTGTGTGTTAATAAAGTTGAATGTCAAATTTGTAAAGTCATCAAATTCTGACTCGTCATGAGTCCGCCATTCATTCCATAAAGTAAGGTCATCGTGTTATTTTCCTTAATTCTTGTAAGTGTGCTATTTTCTAGATGACCTTACAACAGGTGCTTAGTTATTTTCCTTAATTCTTGTAAGTGTGCTATTTTCTAGTTTAGTGATGTAATGTTCAGATGCCTATAAATGGTTATGAACCGATGAAATAAAGGGTATGAAAATTATAACCAAATATCTCATGTGTTTCTCTCTATCTATCTATCCTCTCTATCTCTTTTCTAAATTCTTCCGTGTATTTTCCAAGATTGGAAATATACATATCAACGTTTTTTATGCATAAACAACTAACTTATTGGTCCACCTAATCATGTCCCACGATGTCCACTTCCTGCATGCATCATGTGCACAATTGTGACCATATCATTAATGATGTGTTTATTTATGTATTGTGTTAATTTGGGTGTGTTTATTTAATGTTAGTGGAGTGTGGGTAGTTATTACCTTAATGTTGGTGGTCATTAGACGTGATCGTTAGTGGTCATTATCTGTTTATTTATTTGCTGTTAGTGGGATATTGGCTCCCTTATTTTCAGGTTGTGTTCAGAGTCAGTTGTTAATTGTAAAGCCTATATAAGGCTCAATTTGAATTCAATTAAGGACATCAAATATAAAGAAATGAAATCTTCTTTAACTATTTATCTCTCTAATTGTTCTACTCTCCTCTAAATTCTTCCGTGTATTTTCCAGGATCGGAAAATATACACATCACATTCCTAAGAAAATAGAAAACCGATCGAATTGCAATTTTATTTTATAAGACTTGGGTTGCTAAAAGCTTGGCCAAAACTTTCACAACAAGAAGCTCTTAATATGTTTGAATACAAAGATATAGAAGAAGAGATCGAGTTGATGTTTACATAATTTAATAATCTCTCTCGTCTCTTCTTTGGGATTCCCTCTTTTGGTTCTATATATTTTCGGAAGAAGAAACATGGTGTTTGCAGTGGCAGGCATGGAGAGTTTTTTCTCTTGATCACCATCTAACATTGTTACCATCCTAGGTTTTTGACCACATACTACAGTCTCCCTAGTCTCTACTGTCGAGACGTTATCATATTTTAGATTATTTTTTTCCAAACTATCAAATGTTAGATTGAGATTCAATAATAGTAACATGATATTAAAATTATATATATATATATATATAAAATAAAATAAAAGAGATCAGTTAATGTGAAAGAAAATAGGGTTATTTTTGAAATTTGGGGAGGTGTATTGAGAAAATTATTGAGTTTAATTTGAATTTTTTTTATAATAGGTGTTGTTGACAGTGAATTTTGGTTTGTTGAAAAGGCAACCGTCTAACAATGCCATGTGGGTCTGAAAGTCTATCTAATTGGTCAAGCATGGCTTCCTTTCCACGTAGATATGATTTCGATGGTGAGAACCTGCAAAACAGAAACTTGTCAGGAGCGCCAGTGTTGGTGACCGGTGTGGCGCTCCGACACTCAAGCTAGCCAATTGCTGCTCAAGGAAAAAGACTATATTTCACAAAAGAACAAGATGGAATTTCAGCTAAGCAAGAAAAACAATATTGCCTACCTTAGTATATTTTGTTTTACATAAAGCGCAAGATATTGTCGAGCCTAGATGTTTAATAATTGATAAAGCATGATGAATGATGAATGATGATCACCTCCACTTTTATTATCAAATTATTCAGTTCATCATTATTTGCACTCAATTGCTTTCTAATTTTCTAACATTACAGAGTAAAAACATGTGCACCTGATGTTCCTTATGTTCCTGATGAAATTATCAAGGACCTAAAACCTTGTGCTTGATACTAACTTAAAATTTTGTTTCCCAGGGTATTAGAGATCTTTTCCAACCATTCCTTCAAGAACGGCGAAACAAATACAGTAAAACTCCTGGAGATGTGTTTACAGAAGAACACAGAAACTTAATGGAAATGGTCATAAATGGATGAGAGACACCGCCACATCTTGCTTGGTGGTGGCTGCACTCATCATCACAATAGTCTTCGCAGCAGCTTTCACAGTTCCAAGAGGAATCAACTCAGATGGAATACCAAATTACTTGAACGAAACATACTTCAGAATCTTTGCTATGTCAGTTGCAATAGCCCTGTTTGCTTCCAAAACATCAGTGCAAATGTTCTAGGGAATGCTGACTTCCCGTGTACGTGGAAGAACAAGCATGATGGTTCAAGTTCTTGTCAAGCTAAACCACCAATGGGTGATTATTCTAATCTGCTTGCTTGGTTGCCTCCCAGTCACCTTATTTGCTTGGAAGCAGTTTCCTCTCCGGGTTGATATCTTGAAATCCACTTATGGCCCAAACATCTTAAAACCAACATCAAGTAAACGTCTAAGATATGTTTAAATATTATCGTTAGGGTCCTTGTTAGACTATTTTATATTATTGTTCGATCCCTTAAAAGCTTTTGGGTCTAGTAGATTCTGACACGGTATAAGAGCTTGATTTGTCCATGTCATGATCTGTGTTCAGATCCTCTTAAATGAATCTGTTTTTGTATTTATTTCGGGTTTACAACCCATATAATACATTTAAATATCATTTGAATGTTTTACAAGGATTGAATATAAAGTAGATGAAACAAGATAGATATAGTAATAAAGGAAAACTTATATTAATTTCACACTAGAGAATACAATTTTCTTCGACGACCTTCAAGTGCGCTCTAAGGCTATGTATATATAACGATACACAGTGACTCACACCGACACATGCACGCAAAACATCAGAAACCTGAAGATCATGCAGCACCCACCAGAGAGTTGTGGCAAAATGGATGCATGATTCAGTTTATTCTATATACTAATGATTGAAACCCCCTTTTAAGATCAAGATATATATATAGGAGATATAATCATAGACAAAACATATACAAACAAATGATCAAATAAACCTCATACAGATATATGACTACTTAGAGTTAGAAGTATCATTTTCACCATGAGCATCACCGGTTCAATTTTTTGATGGGTGGTATCTTAACTCGTTTGCTGATCATGTTGAGAAGAATCACTTAGATGTATAGACGTTAATTTTGTTTGATCTGAGCTTTGTCATCATCATCATTGACAGGTTGTCTATATATACAGTCGGCGTCTTCAACCATTGACACCACCATAGTAGCTTCTATATATTGAACCATAACTAGACGTATTGCTAGCTAGCTGATGAACCTCTAGACTTAGAAGAACAACCGTAAAAAGAAATCTGAGTACTTATTTTGTATTTTATCTCACTTTACAAAGATGTTCACAAGCTCCTCCTTATATAGAGAGAGACTCAAATGAAAATAAGATTTATAAGCATTTTTATGTCCAAGTCATATCCTAGCTTATGGCTGTGGAATTTGATTTTTTTTCCTTTACTTTTTACAAGTTTGAAAGAAGCACATTCTGATTGATCTTCCATAGTCCATTACTTGTCCCTCAACACAAAACTACTGTCTTCTGATAATAAGAGTATTTAGATCCTTTACTTTACAGATCAGTGTAACTTATTAAATAAGATATCTTCTAGCTATGCTAAGTAATAGGTTTTAGGCAGACTTGTTTTGAAATTGTTCTAATTTTTATGCCAATCGACCATTGGATTCATCTCCTTATACTTAGTCAGCATCTTCTATTGCTTAATCAGCAACTTACAAGCCTCGCACAAAAAGTCATTGGAGGCAACCTCGCTTCCTCCATTAGGAGGAGGTTCAGAAAAAGAATACTTAACTTTATCTATAAGATGCTTTTCTTAATGTGAACCAATGGTAAACATGATAACTTAAATCCAAAAACACAACCATACACGTTAAAGAAATATTCTTGCCACCAAAAAAAAAAAAAACTAGTATTGAATGTATTAAATTTTATGACTTGGATTGATGTAGGACAATTTAGGAGAATTTTTTTTTAGTAGGGTTTATTTTCTTTCTAGTAGTATTAATATTAATTTATAATAAATAGGCTTATAATTTTAGCTTATTGTAACCTCCTTTCATATTATTAATAAAACTTATACGAAAGCAACCATTCCACTAAAAAGTGATAAGGGATGATGGCCCTCACGGGTATACCTCTGGTTATGGATCTCACGTTCGATAGAGTGATTCATCCTACTTCCCCCATACCATGCTACATCATGGACGAAAAAAATACTTTAACTTGTATCAATAAGACTCTTTTCTTAATGCAGCCCCTTGGTGCACATGTTAACACAATCTGAAAACATGATCACACTATTCACACACAATTTCATAGTGTCTTTTGTGCCCCACAAGAAGGAATGAATAGTCATTGTAAAAAAACAGCAACAGTGCATCTTCAAGGATAAAGATTGGTAATTTCATGCAAAACTATATAAGTACCACACATAAATGTAAAAATGTAGTGCAAAAGATTACTAATCTTCCCTGAGTTTTTTTTTTCTTCCAAAAAATCTGCTAATAGGAAAAAAGTCCTAAATAGTAATGTTAACCTTCTGCTAATAGGGTCAACAGAAACTCCTCCAACCATAGATGCCACCACCTAACCTTAATTTTGATGGCATGTATTGATAGTTTCATGGTGACAAGATAATTTGTCTTTCGATATTTCTAGTTTAATTCCAAGTCTTGGAAATACAGAAGAATTGGTGGACTTGACAGACAACACTGGAAACGTCAATCATTTTGTGGTTTGCTTGAGGTTATAGTACTATTGATCAACAGCACAAACCTGAAAATATAATTCACTCTCATAAACCTGAGAGCCCCATCACTAGGATACATAAAAACCTTTCTTTTTCCTTTTTTTAGTTATATACCATCCACGGATCGAGGTCAACTCCATGAAAATGGCATATAATGGTAAGAAAAAAGAAAGAATTGCTTTACAGGTTGGCAATGCTACATATCAGACTTTAAGAGGTAAGATGTGAATGGATATGTTAACTTAAAAGAGCACCATCGCTTACTTACGTATATACTACTTTATATTGAAAAAAATTAATGTTCACTAAAGAATGATTGTACATAATTATGACCCAAAGAATATACCTGTGAAATTGATCTTTCAGAGCTTAAATGTTGGAACTTCACCACCATAAGTTGCGCGATATACAATTCTATCAACAATATTCCTATAAGGATCCTCCTCTCGCTTCTTCAACAAGTAGGCCATGCAGCTTTCAACTTCGGATTTTACGTGCAAGTACACTTGGTTTGCATTTTCCTTGTCTTTCAGAAAGTCTTGTTTTCCCTTTGTTCGAATTGGCTTCCCAAACAGATAATAAAAACGGCCAGGGACCTTAGGCAAAAGTCCTGGAATAAATAGCTGTTGGTTGGCAACCTCCCCACTGATTTCATCCCTACAATCACAGTATATTATTCTTTATCAGTGGAAGTAATCATATGTTGCAGATTAACTTTTTTCGAACTTTTTCTATGGCCTTGTTACAATTAGCTAGCATTGTGATGATTACTAAAGGGAGAAAATGAAAGGCTTTCTATAACAAGATGCTGGCTAGCATCTTAAGTACCACAAATTTTGCAATATAGTACTACGAAAAAGTTAAAAAGTGATTACCTTAAATTTATATCATGATTGTTCTCTTTGATAAAGTCATTAAGCACAGGGATTTTCATGAGGTCTTCATAATCAAGAACCAACTGCCACAAAGATTAGAAATTTAATTGCACACACGAATCGCAATTCGCAATAAGAAGAAAATATGTGAAGTCACAAGCACTCAGCTGCATTATCATTCGAAACTGCATTATATTAATATCAGAGAAACATAGTATAAGAGACAGAAATAGACTAGATGGCAATTAAAACAAATGTTCCAACGTCAGAGATAGACACTTAAGTAAAAATTTAAGAACTTGTTACTGATAAGAACATAGGCTTACGTCTGCTATATCATCTTCTCCTACAGCTCCAAAGGGTACAATTGTGGCCCCAAACCGTGCTGCCATTCTCACAAACTCTTGCTGATCAGGCCAAATACATTTATACTCTTCACCCTGGAAATTGCAGAAGCACTATAACTGTAAGGAATCATGTTCTCTACATAAGCAAATAATTACTCCTTATGAATGAGAACATTCAACTCTAAACAGCAAACAATATAAATTATAAAGCAAATAAATTAACAGATGATCATATTATTTTCTAGGAGCAATGAATATGTGTATAAACGGAATCTAGATTAGTGAAACGTTTATGGCAACTGGAAAAAAAAAATTCTAAAGGTTCAGGCTTTTGCATTTCTGTTATTCCTATGAATTTGAGCTTTTTCAAGTGTCATTTTTTTTTTTTGAAGGAGTTGTTATTTTTAATTTTAAATCCAACTAATAAAGAAAATAAGCCTCCTTCCATGAAGGTATGCAGAATAAACATCAAAATGGAAATAATGTGTCATAAGTATAAAAAATACATAACATAAACTGAATTCAAAAACATTCACGTGATGTGTGCCTGTAAACATCTCATTCAAGAACATGCAATTAAGCAAATATTTGAAAATGTAAAAGAAATTATGAAACAATTTAAAAATGTATGGTTTTTATCTACCGAAGAAAATTATTTCAATGTAGTTGAAGGAATTTGAGACACCTTGTAATGGAGAGCCTCACGTGCACCACCAGGATAAAGAAGAACATGGGACTTTGTTGAAAACAATTTGTAAAGGTTTTTTGCTGAGACAGGTACACCACCCATAACTTTAATCCAATCGTTTATAAAAAATTCGGTAGAGGAACCCTCTCGCTTTCCTGAAAATAAAGTTGGATGTGCTATACCACGAACCATAACATTTTTCTCTCTCAAGAATTCTTCAATAAGTGAATAAAGTTCTAATCCCATCAACATGTGATAACCAACTATTAAAACAGGACCTTCATTTGGAACCCCCGCAAGGCCTTTCACTATCTTTCCATCTTCCAAAGTTGACAACATGACTGAGCTAGTAGCAAATTGTAATAATCTGCAATTCACGTGATTGTAATATCAGCTTAAGCCTAGGGTCAAACAGGCCGATTTGGGTTGGTGTGTGAAAATGGGGGCATATATTTGCAACAAATGTTCTACGGATTCCAAAAGAAAATTAGGAAAATAGGATATAACTATGCAAACCCAAAATTTTCTATCTTTCAGATTTAAAATTGTCAGGCCTGCAGATGAATTATGTTTTCACATAGACAGGTTCTAATAAGATCAGTTGACCCTTGACTCCATTCTGACTTCTGAGAACAATCTTTTAATCAATGGATCAGATTGAGCTAGATTAAGTAGAATCATGAAATTGTCTGCTCAAAAATTGAAAGAATAAATAAGTACATGTGGCAAATTGCTCTGCTGAATTACCCGACTACTTGATCAAATGCATATTTGAATTCTGTCATACTAGGAGGCAGAAAATCTGAGACAGGATCTAACTTCCTTGAACGTCGATATTTGCTAGTACCTTTAATGATAGTTAGCAAACTTATCCCATCTTCCTGTACCATAACAACATACGCAGTCAGCTACATTTGTGTTCCACATTGAAATATCAGCAAAGAACAGGATTTTCATTTCACATAATAACAAATTTGAAGAGCACAGATGTGACTAAAGATACAAAATCGGGAATACAAATGTGACTGGTTAAGATTTTGTAGCTTGTGCTGTCACATTTCTGAAAAGATAAAAGGAACACTAAAGGCAAAGACAAAATGAGAACAAAGTCGTTTATTGTGATGGAACGCATGGCAGAATAGTTAACAGCAAAAGGATATGTCTGATAAAAGAGTGTCAATAGCTGACTTAGAATGATCTTAGTTACCATTATGATGCTACTTAGTTACAGAAAACAATTGGCCAACACTCTAAACATGGAATTACACAATCTATACCAAATTTGCTGAGACATGAACTCCACTCTTTATAAAACAAATATGATGAAAGAGGTAAATAGGAAAGCAATAGAACATCTATGATACACAAACATATTTACACATTTTCTAACCTACCAGTAGAAGGGTATGTCCATTGTCTTTGAAGTACCGAACATTACAATTCTGCAACGTACTCTTGAGACGTTTTGCTTCATCTCCACTAGGAAGCATGTTATCCTTGCCACTAGAATATAAACAGACCATCAACTTACATTCCATTGAGATTTTTTTTTTTTGTTCTTTCTTATTTTAGCCTCATAGGCAAGAGGAGCACAGGAAGGAATATTAGTCCATAAAAATACATTATTAGAACATTTAAATTCATTGACACACATGAATACTAAGAGAAAGTATACATAAACTGCTTCAGTTTTTTGATTCATGCCACTGGATTTTGCAATACAAATGTGTTTTGTAACTAAAAACAAATCCACTGTAATTCATGGAAATCATCCTTACAAAAAGTGAGAGGATGGATGGATGTAAAATTCCTATATTGCCTCTTCAAGGCAGTGGAAGGCGGTATCAAGATGTATAAGGCAAAGTATCTGCAATATTTTCCGAAAAGGAAAATTTAAGAAGTTAATGATGGCATAGGAAAAGCAAGCAGTGGCAGCTAGTGGTGGAGATCATATTAAATGATTTTGTCCCAAGAATGCCTGACTAAACCACATTGGTATTTTGTAATGATTATGTGCATTGTACACTCATAACCACACATACAAACACAAAAGATTTTTCTCTTTCAGATATTTTGGATGCCTACTCACAAGGCTATTTAACATGGTTCTAAGAATTTGGTATTAGCAAGCCTTGATACAACTGAGTAGCAGCAGCAAAACAATGCATCCAAGACAAGATAAAGAAGTAAATGAAAGCACACAATACAACAAATAATACTCCCCTCAAAATATGCTCACAACTCTGTAATGGTTGTTTGTTGGTTGGCCAAAATGAAAACCAACATCGTCTTAAGATCTTTCCAGAATTACTTTCATGCGATGTTACTAAGTCAACAGTAGGCTCAAATTTACTGTCTAATTGATGATGATTTACAGCAGGATATACAAAATATCTTGACATAGTGTAACACTTGCAAGATACATCACAACCATTGACAAAATGATGAAGTTGAAAACGCTCTAATATCAACACTAAAGAATATTTATAAAACATCAATTTTCTTTTTTCTTTTTTTCTTTTTCTTTTTCTTTTTCTCTTTTTGTTAGGATAAAAAAGTTAAAACAAGAAATAATTTATGCAAATTAAACTATAAGAGAATATCACATTACCTAGCAAGCATTAATACTTCAGCTTTAACAGCATGGAGGCGAGAATTTGCATAAGCTGAAGCAGATTTAAGCAACTTCAACTTCCAAAGAAGAGTATCTTTTGGTATGATATCAGCCATACCCTGAAAACGAATGCAGGTCAATAGTATTTCACAATCAAACCAAGGATGGATTATATTCATTGTCATTCTGTTCCTTCTCATGATTTCACAAAACAAATGGCTTTTGTATGTGCCTACATTTGGTACACTACAATCCATTGCTTGAATTGCATTAATACCAATATACCTTAGTTTGAACATAACCTTTTTTTCTTCTGTGGTGGAAAATTTTTGCCAAAAAGACTCAAAAGAGGTTGGTGGTCTACAACCCACTATAGCTAACCCCGTTTGGAACAAGTCAGTGAAGATTAAATTACTATAGATGGTTGGATAGGAAAAGAAAACAAGGGTGATATGGAATGAATTCAGAGAATCACCATCTGATCTAGGCCACACATAATATGTTTCTATGGACTAGCACCCTGAATAAATGGCTTTCACAACCATGAACCAGCTAAATAGTGGAGATTATGAAGAACAGAACAGAACCAAAACAATTAAAATAAAACAAGTACAAAACTATTTCAATTCAAAGAATTTTGTTTCCAGAATAGCAAAGTACTATAAAATACAAGCACAGGAGTGAGCAGTTCTTACAGAAAGGCGAGGTAGCATAGCAGTGAGGTTGCCAGACATCTGTTCCAATCTTTTTATAGAAGGAAGCTTGCTGTCAATATTAACCATTGCCATCTTCATTGGATCTCCTAATGTCATTTCAAAAAAAAAAAAAAGAGAGAGATAGCTATAAGAGAAATTTCTTTTTCATGGGGTGAAATCAAAAAGATCTGAAACTGCGATTGAAGATGATAACGAGACAAAGCTTTATGGGAAAATTAAGAGGATCGAATAAAATAAACATGTTCCATGGGAAAGCTTTTCTCCATTTTTTTTCGAGCAAAGCAGGGAAAACACCTCAATATCAAATTTTTCATTGTTGGGGCTTATTCCATTAAAGGACGACATTTGATTCCTTCCACAAAATAAAGCAGTAAGACTTTGAAGCAACAAATCTTATACCCATAACAAAGCTGAGAAGATAGGGGACTGTGACATGTAATTCATCGGGCAAAGCCTCCAAGATAGGGAACAAGGGTTGTAGCTGTGACCTGCCAAATGATGTAGCTATATTGAAAGGCTAAGCATGTCAGTATACATTGTAGTATCATGTATACATGATGAAAATAGTAAAACCGAAAATCTGAGAACTTACCCGGATTGACTAATATCAGGACTAGATCAATTGATGGATTACGAGCAGCAACAGCAAGTGCTAGGCATCCTCCAAAGGAATCCCCTACCAAATAAATTGGCTTATTGGGAGATGAGGCATGCTCAAGCCTCACAGTTTGTTCGACAAATTTAACCAGTCCTTCATACAACAAAAATATTATAAGTTACTTAAAAATAAAAGTATGTTAAAGGTACAAGTATAAACCATTTACACTATGAACCTCTGGTTTTGCTTAAAAAGATAATAATAAGTACATTAGATAGGTATGCATATGATTTTGTCTAATTAATTAACAAGCTTTTATGTTTACAAGTTTTATTTGGTCATTGATTTTGCTAAATCTTCGTGAAACTTCCCAGTAACAGCTATGAACATTCTGATATAGGGTTGCTTATAGTATAAATTATTCAAAATGAAGAATTTCAAATTTAAAGAACAGAGCACAGAAAATTGTTAAATGAAGCCATCTTTGATCTTACAATAATGCTAGAACACGTCTTAAAGAATAAAAAATCATTCATGTTTCACAACCAGTTGATTTGCACATGGAATATTGAATCACAACAACAATTTGAAGCTGAGGACATTATTTTGATGCAGTAACAGCATAAATGAACTCGAAAACAACATAAGAAATTATGCTCTGATAACTGTATATTCTTTAAAAACTAAATACCTTCAAATGGTGTTCGATCATGAACAGGAATATGAAGGCACCTAACTTCAAAAGCTCTGCAAAAAGTTTCTATATCAGAAATGATTGCTTTCAATGGAATCAAAGAAACAAACCTAAATATGACTTTCAAGCACTAGAATTTGATTATAACGATAGAAACGTTAACATTGCTCTTAAGATGGCAAAATAAAACTTACTTTCCAAGAGGTTTGTGGTGCAAAATGAGGCCTAACCCCAGTCCATCAAGCCCTGCAAGTAGTAATTCATAAAAACTATGATTTATATGTTTTAGCATTGCATATTTTAAAATCTCAAGAAAAACCACAAATAATTCTAAATCGCAAACTCACAAGATAGCAAACTAACTTCAAAAAAATTAAAATAAAATAAAAATACTTCTTAAAAGCACATAACAAATTCAAATCAGTGCAAGCTCATCACCCTTGATGAGAGCAACAATTACCAGGTAAAAACAGAAGAGTTGGAGAATTTTTCAAAGGAGAACCACATTCAACAGGACAAAACCACCTGGGAGGCCCTCCATCAGGCTTGATAATCTCTTTTGCCGCATCAAGATAATCCTTAACACTCTGAGTTCCATATCCATCCTCCCAGAGCACTTCTAAATCTTTTGAAACAACATCTTTAACCAACTTTCTCTCCACGACGACACTATGCTTTAATTTCCCATTTCCTAAATCAATCAAGGATCCATTTTTCCCTTTCTCTCTAATTACAGAAGCTCCATTCACTGCAACTGAGTCAGCTGACAACACTGTTGAATCACCAACACCACCTGAACTCAGAGCTCTCACTCTAAAACAAGACTTATACTCTGAATTTATCAATAAACTAGGCGATACCCGGAAACCAGCAAGTGATGCCATGGTTTCTACCTAGGAATTGAACAACTTAAAACCCTTTTCAAGTACTAGAAACTTGAAAAAGGCTGTAACTAAAATGAACTCAGAAGATTGTTCCCTAAAACAATCACACCCAAATTTATGCTTCTATTGAAGTACAACAAACAAAAATCTCATAAAAAATGAAACTTGAAGCAAACCCAGCAAAGAAATACGAAAAACAAACCGAATGTCAGAAAATTCAATATAAGAACTTAATCTGAAGCAAACCCAGAAAGCAAAATGGAGTCTAGTGTATTCCCCACAAGCACATATACTTCCAGACTAGATATTTCCTATGGTAAATAATTAGAATACTTGTAATAATACAACAAAATGAGTAAATGACCACAATTCATTAGCAGAATCTAAAAATGAGAAACAGATTAATGGGCAAGAAAATTTACCAAAAACAAGTTGACAACTTTAAACATATAATATAATAATTGACAGAACGACAAAAATGGAAAGTAACTGCCTGTTTTTGACATTAATTAGTTTAGGTTTTTACCTGTTTTGTGACTACTAACTTGGTTAGTAGACTATGTCTCTCTTTCTTGTGCATCTGGTTAAGATCAGGCCACGCCTCTCAAGTACCTGCCATGTGCACCCACCAGGCACCACAAGTCCACCACCGAATTGACAGTTGACTCCCCAGTTTGTAAAGTTTAGGATTCCAGTAACTTTTCATGGAAAAGACACTTTTTTGAGTTCTTGTCAGAGTAACATGGAAGCCAGTAGCCAGAAAGTGACACACCAACCAAGAACAATAATATTAAGTGACTGTGAGGAGATGAGGGTATGGGATTGGATTATTGGAATGTTTTTTTTTTTTTTTTTTCAACTTCTCACCATGCTATGCAATTATTGTTATTGCATAAATTTGCATTAAAGTAATGTTTTAGTAAAATTATATTTTAATAACTTCTTCTTTTTTACAAATATTTTAATACTTTTTTTATTTTTTTATTTTTAAATTATAACTATTACCGAAATCTGTACGAGTACAACCAGAAATACTTCACCTACTATCGGGAAGAGGTATTTTTTGTTTCTTTATTAAAATAATAAAGAAAATGATCTTTAGATTTGGATTCATTTTTTAATATAATCTTTTGGAAGTTTATAAAGATTATAGATTCTTTCCTACTTTAACCTTATAATGAGGTAAAAAAAAAAAAAAATTTGCCGCCATAAAAAGTTTTTTTTTTTTTTTTTTTTTTTTTTTTTGTTTACTAATGACTTGACCAAAATACCCACAACTTGGGTTTTAACTTGGTTTCCCTCTCTTCCTGAGTTCCTTCTCTTTTCTCTTTGTAAACGTTAATAAGAGTTAATTAAGAAATAAATGTTGATTTATTTTGGGACACCCATTTAATGAAAACGATTTATAATGAGTAGAAAGTGCCAGCCGGCAACTTTCTAGAAAGAAAAAAACACACTTTTCAATTGTCTTGTTTTGAAATAATGGAAAATGTTTTGTCACTCTCAATCAATTACCAATTGATCCTATCAATCAATTTTTTGTTTTGGATTTTTGCTTCAACGATTAATAACGTTCCACGTACGTACTCTATATGTGACCTCTTATTATAAAATTTAGAAGAATCAGTTTTATACTATGAAAAAATAAATGAAAATCTATTTGGCTTTGTTGATGTTGATTGGTGAGGTGTTGAAAAATAACAACATAATCTTTAAATATTTTAATTCATAATAATGACACATGGGATTGCCTAATATATTTCTTTACTTACAATGAAAATTTATTCATATAAAGCATTTTAGAATTGTATAAATTTTTATAAGTAATGATAGACAACTTAGGTGTGTTTGGTATGTCTTTTTATATAGAACTTCTAAAGTAAATCTTTTACTAACAAAGTTTTTATTAAGTAGAGCTTTTAATAATATATATAATAATAATAATAATAAAAAGGTTTTGGTTGTATAAATTATAAAAAAGGTGTTAATAATGTATTTTTAAAAATAGTTTTTGGTTATGTAAATTACAACAAAAGGTGTTAACAATTTATTTATAATGAAAAAGTTATATAGTGGAATATCTAAAATTTATAAATGGTAATTAAGACAATTCACATGTTTTAAAAAAGCTCAAAAAAAAGCTTTTTGGAAAAATTCAAATTTTAGGTTTCTCCTGATAGATATAAAATAGCTTTTTGAAGGGGTAGTTGAGACAATTCATATATTAAAAAAATTGTTTTGATTTTTGACAAATAACAAGAAAAAAAAAAAAACAAACAAACAAACAAACTTCAAAACAGCTTCTAAAAAATTAAAAAATAAAAAAAGCTTTTGACATTTGCAAAAGCCATATCAAACCCATACTTACTACACTTTATTTATTTATTTATTTATTTATTTATATTTGGGGATGGGGACTTCAATCTCTTCTCACAGTTTGAAAAATAGATCTAGATTTGTTGGAATTGGAGCCAGAACTCAAAAGGGAGACTCTTTCAATTTTGTTTCATACATGTACAAGAAAAACTTTTTGGTAGTAATGGGCCCAATCAAAATCAGTATGGGCCCACATATACTACTAGATTGTTTTATTTTATATGTAAATTTTGGATTTTTGCATCATGATTTTATTAGCTGAGATAAGAATCATAAGATGCTTGTAAAATAAGCTAAAATAATTCTTTCACATTCTGAGATTCAGTATCTTGTCTTGGTTCCACAAACTAGCTTCATCAATCACAAAGTTGTTAATGAGAAATTTGTTTTAGTGATGCAACAGGCCATTGAAAATGTAACATATGGCATTGTCGGATGTAACACGTGTATATTCATATGTTTTTTTAGTCACTTTCACATTTTTGGTGGTCGAATGCACATGTTTCCATGTTTCCAATTCCAATTCGATATGTTAGAAGGACTGTTATAGGATGACAACTAATATCGAAATGGTAATCCATCACAAGAAACAAAAACATGTAACATATACCCTCTGTTGATATACACTTGTTTGATCAATTGGTAACTACAAAAACTAATCATAATCACACACTATATTGATAACATACACATATCAACAGCAAGAACTGTTGGGGATGATCCTCTAGAACGATGAACGCGGAAACGCTGTGCCTAATATACGTCCATAACTCATAGCAAATAATAACATCAATAAGCAGAAAAATAGATGAGAGAGAATAAAACAATCACAACACAAGATATACGTGGAAAACCCAAAACGGGTAAAAAACCACGGGCCGTCAGGACGACAGAGAAAGTTCCACTATATGATAAATTGTTACAACCATATACTCCAGGATTCTCTCTCACACCTAACCCCAAACCACACTCATAAGATCCTCACCAAGAACCCCACAATATCCTATAGGTCTCCCCTAAATATCACCTACAGATCTCTAACTTGATCCACCGATATTCCCTTGGATCCCTCCTCGGATATTCCCTTTAGGTCTCCCCGGATCTCACTCACACTCTCTGATGTTTACATGGTATTCTTTTTGCTCCACCCAAAATAACCTAAATACAAGGTCTATTTATACTAGTTACAGGGAGTATAATATAAAAGGAAATCCTACTCCTAAACGTACAAGACTTACTTATTCCACATAAATACTATTTCCTTTTATGACAAGTTTTCTTGTAAGGAGTAAATCATTTTCCTTCAAGCACAAGAACTTCCAGAAACAAACTACTTCTTTTTCCGTTGAAAATTTCCCGTTTCACGTATGCTTATTATTGACTACGATTCAGGTCACGGTTGTACACCCGCTTCCTAAACCGTTACAAGTCACCTTAAATTACATAGCTCAGAAAACCGCGATCCATACAATGAAACAAACCATTTATTCAGTTCTTCATGATCTTCAAACCTCCCTAAAACACCGCCTTCAACTTCCAAACGTTATCCCACGTCTTCTAGGAAATACCACATCAGTTGAGTCTTGTTTGGTTCACATCGGGTTCGCTTAGGAATACAAGTCAAAACCTAACAAGAACATGAGCAAAATGAGAATTACTCCTCATCCATATCTACATCTCACAGTCACAAACTCACCAGGGCAAAAGATGAATAGAATCTGACGCTGAAGCATCAACTTCTTTTCTTATTTTCATAAAGGCGCGAGGGAAAAAAATAAATTTATATAAATGAGAAAAATATATAGAATCAATAATTCCAACCATTTTATTTCCAAGAAAAAGGAGAAAAACAATTTTTACGAAGAAAAAAAAAAAAAAAAAACCTTAATTATGACAAGGTACTGTAATCCACAATACAAATCTACAACCTTTTGACATCATCTCTCTAATTTGGTGACCCTCGGGAAGCATTCAAAGTTTTTTCCTTCCCGCTAATTTTTATGCAAAGTCATAAACCCTTCAATCTCCATGTGAAGACTCTTTTACTATGTAATAACTTTACCCTGTGTTGGATATGGCTTGTATTCCCATGTTTACTAAACAGGATTCAACCAATACGGAAACTTCCTAGAAACGTGGAAAACATTTGGAAGTAGGAGACCGTGTTTGAGGGAGGCTTGAAGACCGAAGAAGAACTAAAGAATCGGATTTTGGATAGAACCGCGGCTCAAATACAGTGCATAGACAGCGGTGCAGACCACGACCAATTCTAGTAAGATCAGTGTGGTGTAGATCGCGACAGAGGCAAGAGATGCAAACCCCAGTTTTCTGAGCGGTCGTTTCTAGTAACTATTCCACGATGTAGGGCGCGGGTGACCAACCACGACCTAGACCGCGGTGACGGCATATTTTGCTCAGATCATGAAAGGTGCGCGGAAAAAGGAAAGGTTTTCTTCTATAAATTCTTGTGCTTAAAAGAAAATAATTTGTCTTTTTTTCAGAACAATAAAGTCTTATGCATAAAGGAAAAGGACTTTGTGTGGAATAGGAAGCCTTGTGCGTGAAGAAAAAGTGTTTCCTTATAGATTCAAACTCCTTGTAAATAGTATAAATAGAATCTAATAACTAGGTTATTGTGGGGTGGAGCAAAATAACAAATACTAAAAAGATCTCAAAGAGTAGGCATTGAGTGTAATTAGGTGTGGGGTTGTAGAGAGAGAATCACGAGTGTATGGTTGTAAAATTTTGCTGCATAGTGGAATCTTTTCTCTTGTCATCCTCATGGCCGTGGTTTTTCCCTATTCTTGGGTTTCCACGTAAATCTTGTGTTTTGTGTGTGATTTGATTGATTTATTTTCTTTCATCTTATTTTCTTGCAAGTCATTGTTATTGTTTGTTTGTGGCTATCCAGTAACGCTTCCGCATAACAATCGAATATTGCTAACAACTGGTATTAGAGCCCCAGTTGCCTAGTAGCGGTTCAACAAACGGTTATGGCTGGAGGGAGTTTTGGCTCAATGAAATTCAATATTGAGAAGTATGATGGCAAGTTAAAATCAAGGATCTGTTAATCCAATTGGGGTTACACAAGGCGTTGAAGGGTAAGTCAATGCCTGGAAACCCTAGAGACCCCGGATACTCTGTAGACTCTAGAAAAGAAGCGACAGGTACTAGTTCTGGAAAACCAATGATAAGCAATGGTGATTGGAAAGAGTTGGATCTGAGGGCTACGAGTGCGATACGATTGTGCCTGGCCAATAACGTTTTTTACAAATATTCATGGAACATCTACTGCGAAAGAACTTTAGGAGAGGCTTGAGGAATTGTATCAAGCCAAGAACGTCTGCAACCGGTTCTACCTAAATGAGCAGTTTCACTTACTGCAGATGTCTGAAGGTACGGAGGTTTTCGATCATTTAGGAGTGCTCAATGGGATAATTTTTGAATTAGAGTCGATTGGAGTTAAGCTCAATGAGGAGGACAAAGGGTTAAGACTTATATGGTCTCTTCCACTGTCATATGTGCACATAAAGCCTATCTTGATGCATGTGAGTCCGACTATAAGTCTTGGGGATGTGACACTTAAGTTAATCTCTAAAGAAATAAGGCTGAAGAGTGAAGGTAAATCTTTTGATAACTCTGCCCTCTTGGTTAATAGTAGGAGGAATGGGAACTCCAAGAAGATAATCACTTGCTGGAACTATGGATAATCGGGTCATGTGAAGAAGGATTGTAACAGTAAAATGGCGAGTGTAGCTAAAGGCTCCAAATGGGGGGATTCGACAATTGCCTCTCTTGAGTTTGACAACTACAATGATGCCTTCTATGGCATGGACATCCTCATGGCATGACCATTAGTTGTCATGGAAGAGGATGTGTTGCTGATAGCGGGTCCATAATTGCGCATGAGCATTGGTTATGAGGTGATGCAAGATGTGTGGTAGACAAGGATGTCGATAGCCGACGAACTCCCTAGGAATCTAACGTGAGGAGTTGCCTCACAATTTCAGCAAGTTATTTCAACATGTGTCGGAAGAAATCTTAGGATGGTACGTTCCTAAGTAGTTATACCTTGTGGTGGGGTATGTTGATTCTCAGTGTTGAGAGTCGTGGCTATGGACGAAGGTGATAGGAATTCTCGCCATAAATGGGGGTTGTTAGATATGGCTCGTATTCCTATGTTTACCAAATGAGATTCAACCAATGTGGAAACTTCCTAAAGATGTGGGAAACATTTGAAAGTAGGAGATCGTGTTTGAGGGAGGCTTGAATACCGAAGAAGAATTGAAGAATCGAATTCCGAAAGGAATCGCGCTCGTGGACCACAACGCATGTACAGTGCATAGACAGTGGTGCAGACCACAGCCAATTCAAGTAAGATCAATGTGGTGTAGACCGTGGCGGAGGCAAGAGACGCAGACCGTGATTTTATGAGCGGTCGTTTCCAATAACTATCAAAAAGTCTTGGAATGACCAAAATAAGTCTCGGAAACACTAAAATAAGTCTCGGAAAACACGAAAAATAAGTCTAAAAAAAAAAAACGTAAGGCTTATTTTTATGAGTATGTTTTAAGGGTATTTTTGTTAGATCCACACTTTATATACTATTAAAACTTAAGTTATTAATTTGTTAATAGTCTTAAAATTCACTCTTTAAAGAGTGCTATTAAATTTTCAAACCCATGTTTAGTACTTACTGAATTTTAAGTTGAACATGAGAAAGATATGTAGGAGTTGACACAATTTTATTAAAAAAAATAAATTATTCATCAATACAATAGAGTTTTTCTCTGGTAGGCATATAACTGTGAACATATTTATAGCACACTCATCCACTTTATCATTTTTTGTTAGAAAAAACAATGCAATTAGATCAAATCATGCTTACATGGCAAAAAATATGAGTGGATAAATATGTTAAAAGTATACTCATAGTGATATACCTATCAGAGAAAAACCGCAATACAGTCCACACAAACAATTCTAAGATTTGTTGCAATAAATGCTCGATTCTCCTAAAACCAACAAAAGAAGGTTCTGATAATTAAGAGATTCAGATAAATCTGTGAACTTGTCTATTAATCTGCTGTCTTTTGAATTTTGTCTCGAAAAAGAGGTTCGGAGAAACCCATGTCCAAAGTAAAGTAATCAAGGAAAAAGCTAGAATTGCTAAAACTTAAACAAAACTGCAGTTAAATTAAATGAAAAAATAAAAATAAAAATAGCACATTTATTGTAATTCCCTCGCCTGATTATTGCACAAGATCTCTACAGAAGGCCTAAGAATTATTGCACAAAATTTAAATAAAATCAGGGTCGGTTTTAGTGTGCTAATAATTAAGAATTGTTCTTATTATTTATAAAAAAATATTTGAATAAATCAATCTCATAGAAGTCATAAAACATACATTTCAAACTTTTTCGAAATCGAATTTATCAAAACTTCAAAGTACATTTCTCATATCTGAATTCAGAAATGATGTGCGTAATGTGACACATGATTTGTCTTTATGTCATTCATCACATCATCTACAAGGACGAACCCACGTTGACAGGGCCGGCCCATGGGGGCAGCAAACCCAGCATTTTACTGGGGCTCCCAACTGGCCCAATGTACTACTATTTATTTTTTTGGTTTTTTAAAATCAGGTCCAATCTACTTAAGTTTAAAAATGCCCAATCTCAAACCTTTTTTGCTTTTGTTTTTTTTATTTTCCCTTTACAAAATCCGGGCCCAATTAACTGCATAATAATATTAAAAAAATAAACGGCCCATTAAGGGCCCAAAATCCAAATGAAATTTTATTTTGACTAATTGACTATTTCTGAGATTACCTATTTGATACAAGTCAAAAACAAACACAACCAGACAGCTAATAATTTGCCCATACATGTATGTATATAAAATTTCAGTTTACATCATTTTAATCAAATTGTTGGTTCCAATTCCTTGACAGAGCTCAATTCAGTAAAGCCTGCCAGACAACTGGGGTGCTTTTCGAAGTGCTTTGCTCTGTTGATAAGCCTAAGAAAGTTGAGGATGTTGCTCCAAAGGTAGGGGCGTTTGGATCCATTTTTAAAAACCGGTTTATGTTTTTAAAAACAAAAAAAAACTTAAAAGTTGTTTGGCCAAACGTTTTATAAAATGTGTTTTTGAAAACAAAAAATAATTTTTTATTGTTTTTCTCTATTTTCAAAACATCTTTTCAAAATAAATCATAATTTTTCCCTCCAAACAATTAATTTACCCATTTTAAAAACAGCATCCAACATATTTACATCGTTTTCCGTTTATGAAAACTACTTTTAAAAAATGTTACCAAGGTCATTTATGTTCTTAAAAACACCATTTTTAAAACTTAATTTTTATTTTTAAAAATAGTTTTAAAAAACACTATTTTAAAAACGATACCAAACGCACCTTAAATCTCTCTATTTTTCTTCTTCATTTTATTTTTTGTGGGTTTATTTGCATTATTGACAATATAATGGCATTAAGCTACTTACAAAATATGTTCTTCTGAGTAGAATATTGCGGCTACTAGAGATGTCCAAGAAAATAAGGAAATCTATCACTGGATGCTGGATGCTACTAGCAGGGCCAGTCCTAACGTATTTGAGGCCCGGGCAAGAAATCTGAAATGGGTCCCTCTTGAACAAAATTTGTCCCCTTTATTCAGAAATTTGATTTTTTTTAAATATATTTCATACATATAATTAAAAAAATAATTGGGCCATTCCTTCACGGTCACAATTTTTTTAAATATATTCTATACATATTATATAAAAAATGAATTAGGCCAATTTTATAAATATATTCTATACATACAATTTAAAACAAAAATGAATTTGGCCCATTTTTATAAATATATTATATACATATAATTTTAAACAAAAATGAATTGGGTCATTAATCACAATTCTATTTTCTCTCGGCCCTCAAAACCCAATAATACATACCGACTTTAATAAAAAAAAAAATTTGGGCCCAGGGCGGTTGCACACGGTGCACCCCTCCAGAGCCGGCACTGGCTACTAGGGCATCACAATCTATCATGCAGCTTGAAGAGGTATTTGTATCTGATTTTTGTTAATATTGTAAAATGGATCAGGCCCCGAAATGTCTGGAGACGGTCCTGCACGTTGAGACCAAGTGGAGCCCATGCCCCACCTCAAATTTAAAAAATAAAAATAAAAATTGATTTTATGTTGATATAGATACTATATATATATATATAATAACAATCTATACAACACAATATCTCTTATGGTTAGTTTGGTATTGATTTTGATAAGCTAAAATTGGCTTATTTCATAATTTTGGAAGAGAAAAATGTTTGGTAAAACCTTCCTAAGTTGATTATTTAAGAACCTACCTTAATTTGACGGTGATTTTGAGAAGGAGTTAAGAGGTTACTTTTTTTTAAAAAAAATTATGAAATAATCAATTTTAGGATTTAGTGAATATTTTAAAACACCTAAATTGCCCTCATTAGTTTAACTTGAAGACAGAGTTGTCGTTTTTTTTTTTCTTCCTATTCTAATATCTTACAAGCCTAATTTCTACTTAATTTAATGTTCTTTTTTCATTCATAACACAAACTTTGCTTTGATTTTGAAGATTTTCCATCACTTTCTTAAGAAACTTTCACAAGTCAAATTTAAGTGTATACGTTGAATTGAATAATTAAATGATTTGCTATATAATTTTATCTTGTTTGAATAAACAAGTTTATGTGTATATGTTGAATTGAATAATTAAATGATTTGCTGTATAATTTTATCTTGTTTGAATAAACAAGTTTATGTGTAATACAAATTTATTACTGCACATGTTTTTGTTTTTATTTTTATTAGTGTGCATGTCTAATGTCGTGGGTGTAAGAGCATCTCCAATGGTGTGCCATTTTGTTGTGCCAATGCTAAAATTTGGCACAAAGTACAAAAACATTCCTCCAGTGCAGTGCCAAATGTTGTGCCAAATTTGGCACACAATATAGCATATGCCAAATTTGGCACAGCAATAAATGCTTATTTTTTAATTATAAAAATATCATTAAAATAATTTGAATTTAATATACATCAATGATATTACAATCAAAATTTATTTCACCTACAACAATTCTATAGAAATTCAATGTTCTTCCACTTTTGTCTTTTCATTTTTTTTTTTTTTATTCATCTCCAAATTTCATATCTTCCATTTGTATATACAAAAATATTTTTTCAATGGAAGAGAATCAAAATCTTTCAAAACGTGGAAAATCATTTACAAATAACCAAGATGTAGCCATCTGCAATGCTTGGTTGGCCATCACCCAAAATCTCAGAGAAGACAATGGGAGTAGAGGAAAGAGACGAAAATAATGGCAATCTAATTCGTGTTCTGGAATTTGGTCTAAAGCAAGTAAAAAAATAAATAAATAAATAAAAACCTCAAAGAAGACAATGAGAGCAAGGGAAAGAGATAAAAATAATGGCAACCTAATTTGTGTTCTAGAATCTGGTCTGAAAAAACAAAATCTCAAAAAAGACATGGGAGAAGGGGAAAGAGACGAAAACAAAGAATGGAAACAATTTCAAAAAAAAATTAATGAATGCATTAATGATATTATTTGACTTTTATAATTTTAATTAATAAAATAATAAAAATAGCATTTTAATCAGAATTGTGTATTGGAGCACAATGCTAAATTATTGTGTCAAATATAGCATTTTACACTTTTTTGTACCAAATTTGGCATTGGCAATAGCACATGCATTGGAGATGGTCTAATGGTTTGATTGTTTCAATTTATTTTCTCATGTTGCTGGACGTAAAAGCAGCAAAGATAATAGTGTAGGTTTTGTTAAAAGTTTAGTGATGATGATGGATAATTTGGAGATTACTGATAATAGTGCTATTTCTTTTACATAGGTAAAACTGTATTTCTATATATATATATATATAATTAGCGATTAATATCATGTGAAAGATATAAGAAAGATATAAGTTTAACTTTTATATATTTAAATCTACTTTATTTTATAATAAAAATACTTTGATATTTAATTTTATTGTTAAAATAAAATGTATTGGTTAAACATTAAATAAAATACAAAATTGAAAGTATTTTAATATTATACCCATTTTAGTCATTATATACGATCACATCAGCTTGAGAGCATAACTTACCAAACACATATACAGTACTTTTAAACCTCATAAAAATTTAAAAAGTACTGTTTGTCAAGCTTATACCTATTTAACTTCACAGCTAATTATTCCTCAAGAACCCAACTAATAGTGATTATTCCATAAGTTACAGCAATACCAAACTAGCCTATAGCACGGTTGGTAGTGTTTCTACATTCCATATTAATACTTAGGGCCTCGTTTGGTGTGCAAGATTAGATTTGATTGAGATGAGGCTAGGATTAGATGTGATTGGATTCGACTGGACTGAACCGAAACATAATACTGAACTGAATTAATACTATGTTTTGTTTTATGAAACATGGGGTTGGACTAAATAATAAGTAAATATAATAATATTTTTAATTTGTTAATAATATCTTTCCAAAGTAGAGATAAAAAATTAAATTTAAATATAAATAAAATGTTAATAAAAATAAAAATAAAATGTTGTTCTGTCAGTATAAATCTAGAAAATAATTAAGTTATATAAAATATAAAAAATGAATTTATTGGTAAATGAATTAATTCACTTTAATAAAATTATAGTTTTATATTATTTTATAAATAAATTTAAATATAATTTATTTAGTAATAAAATAAAATAAAACAGTTTTAATTTATCTATTTTTTAAAGATATTTTAAATTTTCTATTATAATACATATATATAAATTAATTGTTTTAATTAATTTTATTTTTAAATAGTGCATTAAATACATGTTGAGGAGAGAGGAAAGGAGTTGGACATGTATAAGCAGTTCTACATTAAATTAGTCCTAGAATGACTAAAGGTGGGGTTGGGGTTGGGATTAGGTTAGTGTTAACCTGTTTACTAAAGCACATAATAAATTACTATATAAGGAAAGTTCATACTGTATTTATTGTCCTTAATCACAATAAATGTAAAAACAAGACAATAATTACACTTTGATTTTCCATTTATAGTGTTTTATCATGTGCCCTTAGGGTACATATTAACACTACCCTTGGGTTTTATTATATCTGGCTATGGAGAGATTAAATTTTGGTTGGGATTGTAAATCTTATCGTGTAACGCACCACCAAATTAGGAGGGACAAGGATCCTCTCCTCACCTCACCTCATCCTCACCTCACTTAATCTTATGACATATAAGCATTGCAATGAATGAATGGTGAGGATGTGATTGACACTTTATGAACAACCAATCACATGTTTTAAAAAGGTGAGGAAGAGGTGAGGTGAGAAGAGGATCATTGTCCAATTAGGAGAGGGATAAAAATTTTCCAATCCGGAGCTTATCCAGTGTGCCAAACTATGCCTGAGGGTTCAATTCTCACTACTAGCATTTTACAATATTTTTAATGTCTTTTTTATTTTACCCTATTTTTCAAGGATCTTAATCATCTTCTCACCTCTGTAATTTATTGTTACATGTCTATTATAGCAAATCAATGGTATTGATTATTTCTATTAATTTTTATATCTTTACTCTATCAAAGATAGAATTAATCAGGACCATTGATTTGGGTGAAAACAAAGTGAGGACTAGGTGAGGACTAGGTGAGGTCAAGAAGGGATCCAAATCCATTTTTGAATTCCTTTATCAAATTTTTGTCTTCTTCTACAACAAAACAATTCACTTTCCCTTTCCCGTCATTGTCAAATTCTTAACCACCTTTAATTTGTGGTTTACTTAATTCAATTTTATTATATAGTAGATTATCCATTATTATTTTGAATCTTTCTTATTTCTAATATTTTTAGTTTTACATACCTAATACATCCAATCAATAAAACCTAAAAACTCAAATTTCAATTTATTGTATTAAAATAGTTAATCTATTATTATGATTCATTTTATTTTATTCTTAATAATTTTCTTTATTTTATTGTTTTAATTAATTTAGAATCAATAATTTGAAGAATAAAAAAAATTCTAAAACATGTCTAGTAATATTTATTAATCAATTATTTATTATAAAATTAGATTGTAATTTTTTTGTTAAGAATAAATATTATATTTTTTTCATTGTTTATTTTGTTTTTCTTGTTCTTATTTTTTTTTTTTAATATTGTGTTTCTAGTTTTTATTTCTTTTTGAATATAAGATTATTTAATTCATCTTGAGTAAGTGTTCTATTTATTTTATTTTATCTAAAATTCATTATACCATCAATCCTTTTTATATATATAAAACTCATTTTATTATGATTTTAAAATTTTAGTATTTTTTATATTATTGTTATTTTGTGCCCCATCTTGTTAAAATTTATGGGTCCGCCATTGATCATGTATGATTTGTATGGTAATGGCAATTCATTAACTAGATCATTTGAGTTGAAGGATTATATAATATTACTTAATTGAAATCCAGATTTAGAATAAATTGGATAAAAAAAAAATTTATATTCAAAGTTTTATTTTGAATAGGGACTGAAATCTAAATGTGAATGACATGTTTTTTTATTTCTTTATCACATCTAAATGTATTGTCAACATGTTTGATTTTTAAAAATAAAATTGTTTGAAAATAAGTAATTTTACATTTATATTCATACTAATTAAGAGAAATAATTTAACATGCACCATTCCTTATAAGATTTTGTATGTTCTTCTGCAAACAAAGTTCAATTTAACAAAAAAAAAATTCATCAAAAAATATAATTTTACATGTTCCGTAAACAAAGTTCAAGTTCAATTTATTGTAAAAAAATAAATAAATAAATAAATTCAAGTTCAATTTTGTATATTGTCCATGTTTCCATTGTATATAATTTGTGAAACCATTTTTTTTTTGTTTTTTTTGTTTTTTTTGTTTTTTTTTTTTGTTTCTTGGATCATATGTATATATATAACATCTTCAAGCCACGAAATCTACTCAATAGACAAGTTTTTTTGAGTATTACACAAATACTTAGATAAAAATAAATAAAGGTCCCGTTTGGTGCGTGGGATAGGATAGAATTATTTTTATGGGATAAGATATAATAGGATTGAATTAATTTTAATGTTATCCTATGTTTAGTGCAATATATGATAGTATTAAAAATAGAATAATCCTATGTTTGGTACAACGTAGGATAGGATTAAAAAAAATATATTAACAAAAAGTAAAAAGCAAGCCACAACAAGAGCCAAACAAAACAACAAAAGCACAAAGCAAGAACATAGCAAGATACAAAGCAAACAGCAAAAAACTCCAGGCAGCAGAACACACTCAAAACAATCACACTATCACCATCTTCATCTCAAACTCCAATGCCTACCGTGGGTGGAGATCGCACCAAATCTATAATCTCAATATCATTTTATTTTTTTTAATTTCTTAATCCTTCGTCTCTTCCTCTGTTTCCTAGGATACAACCTTTGTGCTGTTGGTGGAGAGTTGTTGTCTTCGTTTTCTTCCTATGCTTCCTCTGCTTCTGTTTCTCTTGGCTTCGTTTTCTTAGCTTTCTCTGCTTCCTCAGATGTTCAATAAAAAAAATTCTTTTCCAATTTGTATGAGATTTAGGCGATCTCCACGACTCCACCAGCTAGATCTAAACCATTTCAATTTTTTTTTCAATTATTTCATATCTTCAAACAAATTGAAAGAAGATGGGAGAGAGAGAGGAAGAGGAAGCAGATCTGAAATCACTGATACTTGAAGCAATATTTCTTCATCATCAACGTGAGAGTTTGTTTTTTCAGAAAAAAATATATATATATGAAAGAAGTGGGAATAAAATGAATCCCATGATTTTGCTTGGGACTATTTTATCCCATATCAGTGGGATAAAATGAAACCCATCCCATAGCCATGCCAAACCTTTCCCATCCCATCCCATCTGCCAAATGCGACCAAAGAGTTCTTGCCAGGATTTAGTATGAGAGAAATTTAATTGTTCAATCCCAAGAAAATTGCAGTATGACAAGTGATTAGTTTTTTTTTTTTTTTTTTTTTTTTTTTATATATATATATTTTTTATATTTTTTCTAAAACTCATTTAAAATAAGAAATATGTTAAAAGAAAGAATTTTGTACCATATCAAATTAGGATAAATTTGGAAATATATCTTATTTGGAAATATATCTTCTTTGGAAGGATAGACTTGGAAAAGAATATTTTAATTGAAATAAAGTGATTTGGAATTAAGTTAATGTCAAGATTTCTTACTTTTTATTTTAAGTTGTTTTTTTGATATTTTTAAGTTCTTTGACCACTTAAAAAAATAAAAATAAAATAAAAAACAACTTAATAGGTTCAATTCAGACCCATTAAGCTTTAAGTAGAAAAAACAAACGTCCCCTAACTTAAAAGCACTTTTTTAACTGAATACCAAACAACTTATAGTTTTTTGTTAAAAGCTTTACTCAATAAAAGTTTTACTTGTAAAAGATATACTCCATAAGCTTTACTTGAAAAGTCATCCCAAACACACCCTTACTTATTTATAAATGATTTCTTTAAAAAATAAAAATAAAATAAAACCCTATTCAACACCTACGACAAGGGTATTTTGTAGATTTCACACATCTTATAAAATCGGGGAAATAAGATAATCTCTATCCTAAATTATTAGATGGGGTAATTGCATAAATATCCCCTGACATTAGACATAATTGCTCATTATTTGCATTGACATCCCCTGCAGTTAGTTGACTTATGTTTACTCTAATGGTTGACCACCCTTTTATTGTGAATTGACTAAAATATCCCTAGTTTAATTATTTTTACTATTATTTTTTTATTCCTTAAAATTAGCATTTTAATATTTCAAATAAATGTTAAAAAAAAAACTCATCCCCTCCGCCACCACCGCCAGCCATCATCATCATTCACCAAATTAGTTAAACATGTGAACTTAATTTCAATACTTATAAATTGCCAATCTTGAATTTCATTCACTTCCCAATTCAATATCTACAAATTCCTAAGTAATTGGTAACTTCAAAACCCATAACAAAGATTTGTAACTTCAAAACCAGGAACAAATGAATTCAAAAATCCAAATTTCGACAAAATGCAGGAACAAAAAACATAGATGTCTTCTCCATTTGATTTCGACAAAATCCCCCGATCTCGTTGACTCCATTATCAACACCATCAACAAATCATCATAAACACAACAAATTAAAAAAAAAAATCTTAAAAAAATTACAACAGCACCTTGCGCGGTGGAGCTGATAGCTTATTCGTTCGGAGCGGTCTGCTCCGGGGAGGAGCAGATCTGCTCATCGTGTAGAGGATCAATCTCATCCTCCCGCTCTCGGACCTGCGTTTTCTTGCTGGACAAACTGTTCTCATGCGATGGAACCATCTCCAATGCCACCATCTAGATGGAAGTTGTGATGGATCTTCCAACTTTGTGATGGAGGTACTCTATCTTGGCTTCGAGAGAGATATGGAATTTTTTCCAGATCGCTCTCGAAGCCTTTTGGATTTTTTTTTTTTTTTTTTTTGTAATTTTCTTTTTTAATTGACCAGATCTCGAAGTCAAAGATCTAGTCAATCTATCATTTCATTTTTATTTTTTTTAAAATGTTATTTTGTTTTTATAAAATTATTTTTGACGGTTGAGATGGTTTGATGGATGTAATTTCAAATCTCCTCCATCCATTTTTATAAATAAATAATTATTAAGTATTATATAAATAATCAGTAATAATTTTTGTTTCATTAAAAGGAAAAAGACTTTTTTACCTCTCAACCGTTAATGTCTGACGATGCATCACTAACGGCAGGGGTGCACTACAAGAAAAATAGGCTTTTATCACGGTCTTTTTTAGCCGTGATCAAGTGATACTAGTCTTTTTAATTCGTCGTATGTTTATGACGCAATTTAATACTGACATCAAAGTATCACGGTCTTTTAAAATATGCGATAATTGGATAACATTTTTATTAACCGTGATTAAACTATCACACGTTTATTAAACCGTAATCAAGTTATTACGAATTTTATTAATCGTGATAAAGTTATCATGTGTTTTGTTTTTATGTGTAATCTAATTATCATACTATTTTATTAGCGTGATAAAGAAATTTTTTTTTTTAAAATTTTTTTTTTCAAAATTACACTAAAACTATAATTTTTAATTTTTAATCTCTCAAATTTATTATTCACAACACTTTAAGAACATAAAAATAACAAAGTACAAGCAATCATATGCTCTCTTTTTGTAGTGAAATATTAAAATATAAAAAGTTAAGAAAAGTTAAAATATAAATTTACGTTAATTTTTTATATATTTGAACATATCATTATTATAATTGCTATCCTATTTTAGTTTTTAATTGTTTAAATAAGTGATTAATTACTCTATTTGGTCTAATTACACATGTGGCAATAAATGATTAAGTGGACACAAGTTAATATCATAGGTATGTACACATCATATCTTTACTATATATTTATATTTATTTTAAAAGCTAACTTTCCCCACTTTCTAACCCTAGCCACCCGCCACTCTCACATCTCTTACCTTTTTTCTTGTGTTTTTTTTTTCTTTTCAATATTTTCTCACTCACAATCTTCACTCTTCACAAATAAAAGAACTCCGGTCATGGTGAGTGTTTAACTTCAAATAAATTCAACACATGATTTGTATTATAAATATCTTATTGTTCCTATGTATTTATTTATTTTTATTGATTAATTTGTTTATGTATAACTTGTTACGGTCTCCGGTAGCGAGTGACTTACTTCAACACATTTATATTGTTTTGAATATGAACGTTTATACAAACAGAAGATCATGATCTCTCTCACCTCTATCTATGCAATCGGGCACCGTTTCGTCAAAGTTATCTAAAAAAAAGTTTATGTCGATATTAAAAAGAGGTTAGTTAATTTTCGTTTCGATCTCCTTTTGTTTTCTCGTTCTTTTATTGTTAAAATAAGTTTTTATTATGATTTGTTGTTATAGTATAGTTTTAGTTTTAGGTTTTTTTTTTTTTTACCAATTTTATTGTTCGTCAAAAAACTTACTCCTATCGTTTCTCATATTTGCTGCTGTATGTTCGAAAGGAAGCCTCAAGGAAGATGAACAAAGATTTTTAAATTTTTTTTTTTTGATGTATATGAACAAAGAAAATTTAAACATAGCTTTTGTGTATAATAGTTTGTCTTTTAGAATTGATTTTGCTAATAAATGTTTGTATATTTTTGTGATAAATGTTTGTAACCTTTTATTTTAATTTCTTCAATGAATTTTAATCTTGAATAGATTTTTTTTTTTTTTTTAAAGTATGAATAGAGATCTTTAATATTTATTATATATATATGGAAAATATTATAATATTAAAAATAAATTAACAAACAAATAAAGCAGTATATCTTAACAATATCATCATCAAGAGATTATATATATATATATATATGGAAAACAATATAATGTTAAAATAAATTAACAAAAAAAGTAAAGTAGAATCTCTTGATAATATTGTGAAGAGATTCTATATATAATTTTTTTTTTTTTTTTTAAAAAAGAACTTCATGACAGTTTTTAGCCATCATCAATTAATAACAATGTTTAAAAGCCATCAAAAATTGAAGAGTTTTTTAAAAACCGTGATAAAAATTCATGACGGTTTTTAAAAACCGCAATAAAAAGTAAAACTGTGATAAACTTTTTATTACAGTGGCTTTAACAACGCTTATAAAACGTAACTGTCATTAAAACCCTTTCATGATGGTTAAAAACCATCATAAATGACATTTTTTTTCTTGTGGTGGTGGTTGTGCAATTTAAGGCAAAAGTTGTATATGCGTTCAATTACCCCTAAACTTGGGGTGTTTGTGCAATTACCCCTTATTAGAAAAGAACAAATTTTCACATGTAATGAGTAGAGAAAAAAAAATGTTCACAACTTGTTTAATTTAGGGTTCTTCAAACCCAAAATTGATTTTTTTGTAGGTACGAAGATAAATAATTTAATTAAAATAGTTATTAATATTTAGAATTAATTTTGACTTTTTAAAAATTGTAAAAAGTAAATTATTAAAAAAAAATATTTTTTTTTATGGTGGGTGTGAAGGGTAAATGGGTGTGCAGGGAACTATTTTGGATGGCAATAGATCCACCCCTAGAAAAATTGGTGTAACGAGAAAAGTGGGTTCAATGAAAAAAATGAGTGTAATGAGAAAAAAATATATGTTTAAATTTACCGAATATACTTAAAGGATAGGTTCAGTATTTTGAAGGGTGCATGAAATAAAATTAACTATTTTAATGGAGTGGTGCTATTGGCGCCCCTACAATGATCTAATAATGCCCAACTTTCAAAAATCCTAAAATTTAATTGATTTCTTTTCCAAATTACCCTTATTTATTTGCACCCCTTCCTCACGCACGCCTTCTACACTTCATGGCTTCTTCATTTTTATTTGCAGTAACGCACAAAAGGAAGCAAGCTTTATGGATTCAAAAGTGGTCCAACTGGGATCATGAAGTGTAAATATGTTGAATTATGTACTAAATTTATCTACCCAGTTATCATATATGGAATCTTGCACTGCTATCCATGTTCATGCTTCATTCATGCACATACCACACACGAAAAAAAAAAAAATTCTCTCATTCTCACCGTTCTCTCCCCTGTTTCTTCACTCTCTCATCTCTCTCTAATGGGTGGTGTTGGGTGTTGGTTTTCGACTACTCTTATATATAGAAACCTATATTCTACTCAATCTTTAAAAACAATTATAAATCCTACCACACTAAATTCGAACCAGTTTTTTTATCTAACTCGGTCACAAATTATTTTCAAACCTTATAGAAGAAAAGTTGAACACAAAGAACAAAAATAAGAAGATCGAAGAAAAAAAAAATTTGGTTCTTCGGAAAATCATCTCGGAATTTCGTAACCTGAAAAACCATAAATAAAGAAAAGAAAAAATAACAGTTGTGAGATTCCTCCATTTTCTTCTGATTTTCCTAGAAAACATATGTTAAAGAATTCTGATAAAACCTCCATTAGCAGCCACATAAAAAAAAAGGGGTGTGTGAAGTTTGGAAAATAAATAAGGGTAATTTGGAAAAGAAATCAATTAAATTTTAGGGTTTTTGAAGTTGGGGCATTATTAGATCATTATATGGGTGCCAGTAGCACAACTCATTTTAATATTTTAATATGGGCGTGGGAAGAAAAATGGGTGTAACAAAGATATTTCATGAGTGACAATAGAGCCATCCTTTGTAAAAAACTAAAAATAGAGTTTTTTTTTTAAAAAAAAATTGATGAATACAGAATTGGCCCAGTCTGCATGTATTTATATATCTATTTCAATGATTTAAACTTCTGTGCTGTTTCATATAGGATTAAAATTTCAAAATATCTTTTTATCTCAGAATTCACCTATCAGAAGATATCAGAAAGGTATTTGAGCGAACCCTCTGTTATTGACCTAATTCTTGTAATCTTCTAGTGGTTTTCTTGTCTTATTTGATCTATTTTTACCTATCTTCTAGTCACATTGTTGTGTTTTCTCACCCTTTTTTGATATATTATGCTTGTTTTTTTTTTTTTTTTTTTATCTTTGGCATATTTTTTGTTATTTTCTGCTGTTTATTTTGTTATATGACCTATTTTTGTTATCTTCTACTGTTTCTATTTTGGTGTTATTCGACTTATTTATTGTCTGCAGCTTGTTTTATTTGTGTATGACTGATCCACACCTACATTTTATCAAAATTTTCAGCTTTAATCAATTTTTACACCCATTCCCTCTGTCTATATTATACGATTAATGTCTTAATTGATCACTTGTAGATGAAGTTCGTGAAGCCCTTGAACTTGTTCAAGGAAATGCGAAGGATTAAACCTCGGGAAGATCCTCATCGTTTACTACGTTTATGTATTAACGATAAGCATGTGGACTTGGCTATGTCGGACCCTGACAACATATATGTGTTTGATCATATAATCTAAATTATGTTATTGATTATATCAGCAAAGTTATTGTTGGTGTTAAAAGCCCTTTTTTACGTATGACATATGCTTTGCTTTTATCGCTTTTCTCATCCGAGTTATGTTTAAAAAGGGCGTTAAGCACTTTAAGTTTGACATCTAACTCTCTTTTGCTTTTGTATGAATTATGATTATATTGTCAATTTGTCATGTTCTGAACTAATTCAAATGGTGATGAGAAGTTGAGAACACATTTTTCACTCTTAAAGTTGTATTTCAGTGATTCAATATACTAAAACCGAAAGGTGATCGGATGCAATTCAGAATCATTTCATGGTTAACATGAACTATAGAGTTTACTATTGTATTTTGTGTTTATACTCGGACTCTCATTTTATTATGTTTATGTTTGTACACGTGCAATGTGAGTTTTGTCGACACTGCAGTGTTATTCATAGGCACGAAGGTAATATGGATTTAATGGCACATAGATTTTGGACATTGGAAAGTTTGTGTTTTTTTTTTTTTCTTGTCAAAAGTGTGTGTTTTGTTGCTCCTACCAACTGCAGCTCAACTATCTCATACAATATCTAACTTGTTATTGTTGAAACTTTAAGGCAACTTCAAACTTTTGAATCCTGTTTTCTCCTCTGTCTTTATGCAGATCAATGAACATGATTTGGCGGGTTTCGTTGTTGACTATAATTATGAGGGAAGTATGACAAGATCTAATGTGAGTTTTCAAGTCATTAATTTTGTAGATTATTCATCATTTGTTCTCATCTGATTATATTCTTTGCTTTTTATTTCATTAGGGTACAACAATACAGAATTTTATGAACGACCCGTGTAAAACCGGAAGATTTGAAGGTTTTAATTACACATATTGGGGAGACCTCATTGCAACTAAGGTATGTATGTGTAGAAAAGATTTGGAAATTTCCACATTGTTCACATAATGGTTCAAATAGCAAGTACACAAGAAGTGGTATAACTCAAATTGATCGATGGTGTCGAGTAGATTTCTCGATTGGTTATGCGTAATTTTGTTTGTTTCTAACTTGTTTCGTGTTAGCTGTCAGAAATATAAATGGCGATTATTTTGCGTGCGAATTTTCCATACATTATTTGTCATTATTTTTGTCAGGCATGTCTCTGTTATGCTTAATAGTTCATTGTGTTGACAGAATATGGATTTTGTAGTAATGCATCATGTGGGATATATATTAGAGAATTTGAATGTGCCTCAACATCAGGCAAAGGAAATTGTTGATAAGTTTGTTGCTGCTCGGCTACTGCAGGTAATTGTTTCCTCATCGCTCGTGTAAAATTTGACTAGTTCGTTCTAATACAATAGTTGTATTTAAATGTTTTGAGTTCTACGGATCAACTGATACAGACCCAAATGTCTGTAATGAAAAGTTACAAAAAATAGAAAGAAAAATTGAGAAAGTGAATAGGTTAATTAGAGGAAACCTTAAACCTTCTAAATATTGGTGTTTTGAGGAACCAACAACCTCCCAAATACAACATAAAAGTTGCGGGTAATAATTCTCAAGTTCCTTTCATTAATGAATTTACAAATATATATATAAATATATATAGATATCAGTACTCACTCTCTACTGAACTAAAGCAAATAAACCAACCCACTTAAGCAACTAACCGACCATCCATAATTAAATGAACAGTAAACCCATAAAACTAAATATCTTACTAATTAAAACTAGATAAATTAACAAAATAAAATATCTAAATAATATTAACAGGTTCGTATCATTAACACGTTTTTCTCGTTAAGCTTTCAAGTTGAAAATCAGGTCTACTTTTTCTTTTCTTTTTTTAAACGATGTTGCCATTTAGAACTTGAGTGACATTATCTTGACATTTGACAGGGGTATCTGGATTTTGGACACGCGATACTTAAAGATTTTCACAAATGAGGTGTGACAATGGGATGATAAAATTATTGATGGATATGTATATTTGAAGGGACTGACTCCATTTGGGATGTTCTACGATGTTATTACATTGGGGACCTGGTGATGATGGATATAATTCTCATATACATTTTTATGTTTGCAGACTGTATGGATTTTTTCCCTAGTGTAGGTTTTTTTTATCATTTTTTTTTTTATATATAAACGAATTCTAGTTTTATGGGATAATTATTAACTCTAATTACATGAATTACCGTTTCTTCTCACCCAGAACAGTAAAAGTTATTTTCATAACTATAATCTTTACATCGAATTTTGTCTGATTTATGATTTTATTATTATTATTATTATTTTAATATTTGTTTGTGTAGTTGTCTAGATCGTTTAATATGAAAATTTTGAAATAACTTTCGATTTTCACCATTAAAATATCATTAGAATGTACACATCACACACAAATAAAAAACAAAATCAAGTTTATATTATGGTTGCAAAGATATACTTACGGAGCGTTTGTATATGAATAGGTCTGAATAGAGGATAGATATAGATTTGAATGAGACGAGTTGAGGTTGTTCTGGTGGTAAACCCCTCACATTTTCAAGACAAGGTTGTGGGTTCGAGTTCTCTCCTATTTTTATATATATATATATATTTTAAAAAAGATATAGATTTGAATGAATAAACCTTAAGAATATGTGTGTGATTTTTATTTATAACTAGTTTTGGTGTCACGTGCCTTGCACGTGTTTAAATCTAAATTTCAATATTTTTTCATAACTAAAATATTTAATTATAAAATTTAGTTAAATGTAGTTGATGTAAAACAATTTATATAATTTTCAAAATTAAGGGGTATATTCAATTAAGATTTTAAAAGATTTTCATAGATTTTCATTTTAAAAGAGTTTTATAGACTTTAATTTCAACTTCATTTTAAAAGATTTCAATAGATATTTATAAACTTTCATTGAATTTTAAATATAATATATACTTTGGTTTAATAAAGTTATATATATTTCTCATATCAATAAAGATATTTTCACATGTAATGAGTAGAGAGAAAAAAAAAAGTTCACAACTTGTTTAATTTAAGGTTCTTCAAACCCAAATTTGATTTTGTATGGGTATGAAGATAAATAATTAATTAAAATAGTTATTAATATTTAAGGTTAATTTTGACATTTTAAAAATTGTAAAAAGTAAATTATTAAAATAATTTTCTTATAGTAGGTGTGATTTGTGAGGAGTAAATGGGTGTGCAGAGAACTATTTTGGGTGGCAATAGGTCTACCCCTAGAAAAATTGGTGTAATGAGAAAAATGAGTATAATAGAAAAATTATATGTTTAAATTTACCAAATGTACTTAAATGATAGGTTCATTATTTTGAAGGGTGCATGAAGTAAAATTAACAGTTTTAATATTTTAATAGGGGTGTAGAAAGAAAAATGGGTGTAACAAGATATTTTATGGATGACAATAGACCCCACCCTTTGTAAAAATAGAGTTTTTTTTTTTTAAAATAGAGTTTTTTTTAAAAAAAAAAATTGAAGGGGATGAGATTGCGAGAGGAGTGTACATACGAGAATTTAAGGGTCATAAATATCGTCTCTTGAAATTAGGTATATGCATTGGGGAAATGGGGATGGATATAAATCCCCCACCCCCATTATCGTTTCCAAAATCCTTCACCCCAATGGGGGTGGGGGAGTTTTGTGGGGAGTATCCCCGTCCCCGTCCCCGTCCCCGTCCCCATTTCCCCATTTCCCCATTTCCCCGTTGTTTTCATGTTTTCCCTATTCCCCGTTCAAGTTAATTTATAATTCTTAACGATAATTTTTACGATTCAAAAGTAGGCATGTATATCTATTTCAATCATTTTACCTCCTGTGTTGTTTCATATAGGATTAAAATTTCAAAATCTCTTTTTATCTCAGAATTCACCCGACTAAGATCTCACGCACAAGAAATCAGAAAGGTATTCATAATTCTTTTCAATTTTCCAATTCAAGTGTTTTCAACTATCATCTGTTTTCACAAGTATTAAAATTTCAATATATATATATATATATATATATATATTAGTTTAGGTTGATCTTATATATATATATTTTTTTTTCCAACCGAAATCCATTTTTGTATTGGAACCAAACTGAACAAAATTGTAGCATTTGTGGGAACCCTCTGTTATTGACCTAATGCTGTAATCTCCTAGTGGTTTTCTTGTGTTATTTGATCTATTTTAACCTATCCTCTAGTCGTTTTGTTGTGTTTTTGTGTCCATTTTTTGTTATATTATGCTCCTTTTTTTTTTTTTTTGGGCTTATTTTTTTGTTATTTTCTGCTGTTTATTTGTTATACGACCTATTTTTGTTATCTTGTGGAAAATTGAAAGTATTTAACTAAAAACTAAGAGGACTTGATTGCACAGCAAGTGTTTGAGAAAAAGCTCAAGAGAGCTCTAGAACTAACAATAAAGAAAACAGAGAGGAAATTTCTATTGAAAGTGAGGAAGTAATTACATTTTTTGGTTATACATGTATTTATAATATCTGAGTATTAGATATTTACAATTTATTGGATAAGATTGTCACCAGGCAACTTGACAGCTGGAAATCTGTTGTAACTGCTGAAAACAAACTTTTGGCGGGAAAGTTTGTTAGGTTGTTGTAACCACCTTTGATGATGCTGATGATGATGGTGATGATCATGATGGTGATTATGGCATCATGATCATTCTTCAGTTGTTCAGTTCTTCTAGAAGCAGAGTATAGTCCATTTGCATTAGTGTTGCTTCTGCTGTTGTTGATTATTATCAATACTTCTAATATTGTTTTTACTTCTTCTGCGCATCAGCACCATTATTCTTAACATATCTTCTACTGTTTCTATTTTGGTGGTATTTGACTTATTTATTTTCTGCAGCTTGTTTTATTTGTGTATGACTGATCCACACCTACATTTTATCAAAATTTTCAGCTTTAATCAATTTTTACACCCATTCCCTCTGTCTATATTATATGATTAATGTCTTAATTGATCACTTGTAGATGAAGTTCGTGAAGCCCTTGAACTTGTTCAAGGAAATGCGAAGGATTAAACCTTCGAGATGTGGTCGTTTACTAGGTTTATGTATTAACGATAAGCATGTGGACTTGGCTATGTCAGACTCTGACAACATAAGTGCAGTCCCTTTAAGGTACGACATCGATTCTGTGTTTGATCATACAAACTAAATTATGTTAATGATTATATCAGCAAAGTTATGGTTGGTGTTAATAGCCCTTTACGTATGACATATGCTTTGCTTTTATCGCTTTTCTTATCCGAGTTATGTTTGAGAAGGGTGTTAAGCACTTAAAGTTTGACATCTCTTTTGCTTATGTATGAATTATGATTATATTGTCAGTTTGTCATGTTCTGAACTAATTCAAATGGTGAGAACATTTCTTATAAGAAGCGCCTGACTTTAATGAGAACACATTTTTCACTCGAAAAGTTGTATTTTAGTGATTCAATATACTAAAACCGAAAGGTGAGATGCACCTTAGAAGATAATTTCCATTCAAATGTTAGGATAGCTATGTGAGTGGGTATGGGAAGTTTAACTTATATCAAAATCATTTCATGTTTAATATGAACTATAGAGTTTACTAAGCAGGTCGATCATTCTAACGAATGACTTGTATTTTGTGTTTATACTTGGGTTCTCATTTTATTATGTTTATGTTTGTACACGTGTAATGTGAGTTTTGTCAACACTGCAGTGTTATTCATAGGCACGAAGGAAATATGGATTTAATGGCAGATAAATTTCGGACATTGGTAGGTTTGTGTTTTCTTACTTTTTCTTTTTCTTTTTGTAGTTGAACTAGTATTGTAAAAGTTGGTAGTCTGACGGTTGCTCAGCACCTGGTAGGTATTGATATTTAACCCCGGATACCCAATTCCCTACTTCCCATCACCAAAATTGAAATGGGGATAGGGATGGGGTACCCATTTTTCCCACAAATTTATTGAAATGGAGATGGACCTTCCCCATCCCCCAGTTTCCCAAAATCTTAAATAATATATAACATAATAAATATTATTATTATTATTATTAAAGAGCAATATTATATTTCATTTGAATTTGTAATGGTTTTTATTTTTTATTTGTATTTGAATTTGTAATGGATTTTTTTATTTATTTTTATTTTATGTAATTTTTAGTAAAATAGGGAAATGGGGATAGGGATGGGGATACCTATACCCAAAACTCCCTATCCCTATTTTCCCCAAATGAGGAAATGGGGAGGGATTGGTAAGGTTTTGGGAAATAGGGATGGAGATGGGGGTACCTATATCCATTCTTATTTTCCCAATGTCCATCCCTAGCGCTCGGTGCCTAGGCGGTCGCACAGACGGGTTTTTACAACACTTATTTGAACTATTTTCCTTTCTTGAGAGTTAATTAATTTGTGAAGCCATATGTTTAATATCAAAACCTCATATCACAAATTGTATTTGGTTTGTTCGTTTTGTATCATATTGTCACGAGCTTAGAATATGGGTTTAGAATATGCACAGCACATTCGTGCGGAACTTAGACTACTTCTAGATGATGTTGCTAAGTAAGCCTACTGATCATTCTCAAACGAACAAGAGAGACTTGAAGAGCTTTGTTGGAAGCAAAGGAAATTTGTATTGCTATGAGAGAGGTTTATAGTGCTTTGAATGCTTATGGCTTGGATGCCTTACAAATGAGAGGAGCTACCTATATATAGATATCCACCTCCTCAATGAATGGTCATGATCTATTTGATCCAATGCTGAAGATTATGTTTCCAGAATATTCTACTGTATCTTCAAGTTTCTAGATTCTTCTACATGTATCTATGTCTTTATATGTACAAGAGAGTTCTAAAATGGTTCCATGAATAGATTTCTAGAAGATGGCCAAAGCTAGATATGTGAAGAAGTCTCTAGAATCTTCCAAGGACTTGTGCATAATTGTGGGCTTTGTTGGGCTCCTTGGATCAAAATTAAGTTTTAAACACTTCTTACTTTGGGCCCTCATATTTTTTAATGTCCCCCTTAACTTGAATTTTGGCTCCACAACGCACATCTCGCCTTGCCACTTGTGCTCTCCAATGGACTTTTGTCCCTTGATGTGTCTAACGCCATTAAAAAGTATGGTTTAAAGTTTTTGGCAACTTCAAACTTTGAGTCCTTTTTTTTTTTTTGGTCTTTATGCAGATTTCTAAACATAATTTGACGGGTTTTGTTGTTGACTATCCTCATAGGCGCAGTTTTAAAAGAATTGAGGTGAGTTTTCAAGTTTGTTAATTTTTTGTATTATATTTCATTTACTCTCATTTGATTATTTTCTTTACTTTTTGATTACTTCTTATTATATTCTTTACTTTTTATTTCATTAGGGTATGGATAAAATAGTAACGGATTTTATTAACGACTTATGTAAAACCCGAAAATTTCAAGGTTTGAAGTACACATACTGGACTGCCCAAATTGCAACAAAGGTATGTGTGTAAATCTATATAAAAAAGATTTAAAAAGTTCCACATTTTTCACATAATGTTTCAAATAGGAAGCACATAGGAAGTGGTATAATTCTAATTTATCGATGTTGTGGCTTTATGGGAAGTGTGACATCATGTAGATATCTGACTGAATATGCTTAATTTTATTTCTTTCATGTGTTTTATTTATCCATCTGAGATTTACATGGAAATTTCTGGGGTCTCAATAGCATTGCTCCTATTTTTCTAAGGCATGTACCGTATGCATTATTGATATAACTTATTTTAATCTCATAGTTCATTTGTGTTGACAGCATATGGATTTTGTAATAAAGCATAATGTGGAATTTATATTAGAGAATTTGAATCTGCCTAATCTTGAGCCAAAGGAAATGGTTGACAAGTTTGTTGCTGCTCGGCTGCTGCAGGTAATTGTCTTCTCATCTCTTCTGCAAAATTTGACTAGGTCTTTCTAATACAGTAGTTGCTGCTCGGCTGCTGCAAGTTGAAATATCTCTATTTTCACCTTCACTTTTGATTTTTTTTTTTTAAAAAAAAATTTCATTTCAAGTTGAAATATCTTTGTTTTCAACTTTCAAATTGTGTTTATGTCTTCATTTGGAACTTGAGTGACATTAGATTGAAATTTGGAGGGGTATCTGGATTGTGTAAACTCATCGGTAGCACATGAGAGTCATTTTCACAAATAATTATAGCTGATTAATCACAAGTGATGTCAACATTATTCAAGGATGCTGATATATGTATGGATCAGCTTCATTTGGGACAGGCCCAGGACATTTATATGCATTTTATTTTATGTTTTGGGGCGGTCTATGAATGTGCCTTTCTTACCAAATTTAATATATATGGGATATTTGAACTCGTTAGTATGTTATTTGTTTGGTGATATTTCGTGTTAGACTGTATTATATTATATAATTATTATTTTTTTCTAAAATATTTTGTTAACTAATAAATTGAAATATTTTTGGAATAAAAAAATATTATAAAATATATATTTGTTGTATTATTTTTAAATATTTTAAAATTAAAATATTATTCTAATATTCAAATAATAAATAATTAAAATTTAAAAATATTTTTCAAACAATTATGAATAATATTTTTTTGAATATTTTCAAACAATATAATAATATTTTTTTAAATATAAATTAATTTATTAGAAAAAATATTTTTTAAAAAACTAAAATTAAAAATAAAATGTTCATCGGTGGCCACTAAAGATGTACCACCGAAGGAGGCAACTGAAGCATCTTATGGCAAGGAGACCTCTATCAACAGAGAACAAATCATCTGTCGATAGAGGTAAAGATCTATTTGAATTTTCTCCATCGCAAATTACGATGGAGGTCCTCCATCGCGATAGCCTCCTCCGGCGATGGAGGGGGATGAGGCCTCCTCTAGAAAGGAGGTGAAAGCCTTCTCGGGTGATGGAGGCTCTGGCCTTCCCTGTTTCTCTGTTTAATAATAGAGGAAGCCCTTGCCTCCTTAAATAATGGAGGTGAGGGCCTTGAACAGCGAATGACACTATCGGTGGTCTCTGTTTTTTTTTTTTTTCAATTTTTTTTTATGAGTGTAGATATTGACACTTATAAAACTTATTAGTACATCCATTTTTATAAGTACACCCATGTCTAAAATTTAAAAAATAAATATTACTATAAAACCCATCCTAATGTCAATAGTACCCTCATTGAAATAAATATATTCCTTTAATACATATTATTTATAAACACTCTTAAATTATTATCACACCCAATATATATATATATATATATATATATATATATATATATATATATATATATATAAATCATATTATTTTTGGAATTAAATCCTCTTTTAATGATGGTTCAATTTATTTTTGGAAATATCTCGAATGTAGGAGCCTTATAAAAGAGAATATGTGGAACCGTATATGGGGTTAAAAGATTTTCAATCTAGAATTCTCTTATTTATACAACTATCTTTAAAAAATAATAATAATAACTTATTGATATCTACAACTATCTTTAAAAAAATAAATAAAAATGTTTATTGATAGAGTTCATAACTATACATAAAAGAAAGACAAAAACAATATGGTGATGATGAGAAAATTTGATACTTGAAATAAAATTATTGTTTAATTGGGGTTTATCATATGTTAGGGTTTATCATAAGTTTGTTTTTTTTTTTTTTTTTTTTTTTTTTTTTTTTTTTTAAATGAAGAAATATAGTTGAAGATATGGGTGTAATTAATAAGTGTATATAATATTTGGTTTATTTTTAATTAAAGTAATTTGTCCTTATTGGTAAATTTCTATTGGGATATTTTTTTAATTAATTTTTTTAATAAAATATGGGTATACTAATAAGTTTTATGGGTGTCAATATCAGCACTTTTTTTTTTAATTGATGGAGAAAATGGTAACTTTAACATTTTATGGAGGGTGGGATTTGGATTCCGACCTTTAGAGGTAGGAATCCATTCTAGCCAATTTGATGGAATCATAATTCCATGGTTAATTAAGGAAAAAACAAAGAATGGAAAAGGATTCCCTTTTCCTTTCCTACCCAAATTCCATCAACCAAACATCGCCTAAAGATCTATCTAATTCTAAACCTAAATCAAATCTCCAAATAAAGCTCATATACCGATTAACCCAACAATTAAAAGAAAAAAAAAAATGAAAATTATGGTTTTGAAACTTCCAGAGGTTTCACACATAAGGGAATTTTCGTGTTTTGGCGAGGGAGACTCTATTGCGAAGAGGGGAGGCAAGCCTTCCTACCGACAGGCCTCCCCCGTCACTGGAGATCCAATCTGGGTAGAAATCCTTTTTAAATTTTCAGTTTTCTTTGTTATTTTTTTATTTTTGTTAAAAGGACACTTGGCATTTTCTAAAGAAGTTTTGTTATAAGACCAAAATATCCCTTAAACCGTTAAGTTTGACTAACATAAAATTAACCAAGGGACCATATTGAACTATTTTGGATACTTATGGGACCCTAAGAACCAAAAATTAAAAGTTAAGTAAATAAGTGACATTTACACAAACATTAGGGACTAGATTGAAGTTTCTCTTTATTATTATTATTATTTTAAGAAACAAAAAAAAAATTAAATTAAATAATAATAAAATTGTTTAGATAATAAAATAGGTGTAGTGACAACACTGTCGTTGTGGTATGTCAAAAGATTTTATATTTTTATATTCAACCTTGCTAGTGCACAAGTCAAGAGACTAGTATATCAACAAGCAAGGGTATCGTTCCACAGGGAGGTGTCATCCGTCAACCGTCTCGAGTTCTAGTGTTTATTAAAGGCACATAAATAAGAATACGGATGTAGTAAGAATGGTATGTATGTGGTGTATGTATAATGCGGATGTGTGCGAAGGAAATGTAAATAATGGAAATGAAAACAAGAGAAATGGAGGGATGAGAATGGTGTTTAAAGAGTTAAATAAAAGAGTGGATAGGAGAGATGTAGGATTGTGGTTACACAATGTACTTATGAGTTCACCAAACACAAGTGCACGTATAGTTGAGAATGATGTTTAAAGAGATAAATAAAAGAGTGGATAGGAGAGATGTAGGATTGTGGTTACACAAGGTACTTATGAGTTCACTAAACACAAGTGCACACATAGTTGATTGTTAAGTATTAAGTTCATCCAATTCAAGTTAAGGGCTTGTTCTCTAGATTAAGGAATTCGAAAACACTAATCACTCCCCAAAGGTCATGGATAGAGCAATTGTGCCTCTAGTCCCAACCATTAAGCACATGAACATATAACCAAAACCTGTTCTAGCATGGTCATGCATAAAACAAGTTTCATCAATTCTTTTAGAGCTAAGTGGTCAAGGCTGTACCTAGAAGATCGTCCATTAAGGTACAATCCTAACCCATATACACTCAAACCTATCTAAACAAGATATTTACACACCCATACATATCAAGATAAGAGATTATCAATAATAACAAGAACAAATCAAAAACAAATCAGAATTAAGAACAAATCATTCATAAATAAGCACATGTGAAGGTTTACAAATATTCCCAAGTGGGGTTACACATTAAAGAAAACAAGAAATACAAAGAGAAAAGATAAAATGAGACAACCCTTGAAGAAATCCAATCCAAGAGCTCCATGATTTCCTAGCTCGAAATTGGTCTAAGACCCCTCCTTTCTCCTTGCAATCTACTCCAAATGTGGTGGAGGATGTGTAGAAAATGGTAGTGGTGAGCTTCTCATGGAGGTGGGAGCTTTGAAGGCCTCTCTCTCTCTCTCTCTCTCTCTCTCTCTCTCTCTCTCTCTCTCTCTCTCTTATTTAGGTGAATAAGATGAAGTGTGGGCTGCTGGGTCTGTTCTGGTCTGAAGAGAAGAGAGGAAAGAGGTGAATTTATAGTGTGGGAAGTTAGGGCACGAAATTGGTCTTGAGTTGAGCTGGCAACGGAAGATCGATTCCAAGGTCATTGTTGTCCAAAGTGACTCCAAGACAACGAACTTCTCTGATATGTGGGGTCGTTGCCATGGTCGATGTCAAGGTCGCTTCCATTCGAAGCGACAATTCCACGACGAACTTCACTAGAAAATTTTAGCTTCACGCACCATTAAGAAAATGGGCATAACTCCCTCTAAAAAAACTCGGAATCGCAATCCGTAAAAATCTCTAGAAATTAGACATCTGGGCTTTCCGAATATGTGTGGATTACAACGTGGTTTGATTTGAGGAGGAAGATATGGTCCCAGAAAGTTGGGTGTTCTGCACAAAGCTCCCTGCCACGGTCGTGTTTCTAACCTCGCGCACCGTTACAAAAACAGGCATAACTCTCTCTAGAAAACCCGGAATCACAATCCGTAAAAACTGATGGAAATTAGACATCTGGGGCTTTCTGAAAATATGTGGCAAAACCCAGTTCAATCTGAGGAGGAAGATATGGCCCTCAAAATTTGGGTGTTCTACAATGTGCATTTGTAATGTCAGCCCATTAATCTTTGGAAAACAAAGTTGACCTGTGCCGTGGTCTCAATGTCGCATTCTGGCTTAATGGCGGATCCACCACGAAACGTATAATTTTGCTTACCACGGTTTGGGTCAACGGCGAGGCCACGGCAACTCTGAATGGCTTCCAATTCTTCACTTCTTAGCTCATTTTAGCTTCCCAAGCTTGACTTTAAACTCAAACACCAATTGTAGGGGATATATACCTACACAAGGCTCATAACACACATTATATACAAAAACATGCTCGAAAACGAGAACAAACAATAGGAAATGAGGACTTCAAATATGTATATAAATCGCCAGATCATGTAAGTATGGTGTAGTTACAAAAATACAATATAATATAAATAAAGAAAGGGTATTTTTGTTATTAAGTAGGGTTTATTTACATATTACATATTAGAGTATCTTTTTTTTTTTTTCTAATAGGGTGTGATTACAAAAAGTCAAGCTTGGCATCGTGTTTGGCTCGAGAGTGACTCCACTTATGTTGTCCAGCTGCTTGCTTCTCATTTTGATCAGGTTCTTTGACATGTTTGGCAAGCTTGACTTCGTTGTCTCTCCCAGATTTCTGTTATGGATTTTCAGGTCTCCCACATTTTCCGGGAAGGAAACCAAGTGGCAGATGCGTAGTGGTGGTTCTCGGTTCCTCTGTTCTACTTTACCTTTGCATGCAATGATGGTTTTAGCCGTTATACTTATTGCTTTTGTTAGTGTTTATTTTTTTCCCAGTTGAGGCATGCGTGCCTTTGTTTGCTTTCATTTTTAGGGTCTATGTGCCCTTGCTTCTTTTAAACTTTTTCATTATTTGTTCTCTTTATATATATATATATATATATATATATATATATATATATATATATATATGTATATATACAATTTTTCTATTGTCAGTTCGTCCTGATATAAAATATATCAGGACGAAGAATGTGGACCATTAGATTTACATACTTTGACTCAAAGTGTATGCACTTGTCAAAACTTCTCCATAATCTATGGTCTACATTTTTCGTCTTGATATATTTTATATTAGGACGAACTGATAGTAGAAAGACTATATATATATATATATATATACAGAAATTCTATTATCAGTTCGAACTGACAAAAGTTATATCAGTTCCTTGCATGTGGGCCACTGGATTTAAATACTTTGACTTGGCTGTGTGCACTTGTCAGTCAAAGTATTTAAATCCAGTGGCCTACATACAAGGAACTGATATAACTTTTGTCAGTTCGAACTGATAATAGAAAGACTGTATATATATATATATATAGTTTTTCTATTGTCAATTTGAACTGATATAAGATATATATATCGGTTCTTTACATATGGATCATTGGATTTAAATACTTTGACTTGGCTGTATGTACTTGTCAAAGCATCTCTTAAATTCAATGACTCACCTACAAGGGATATATATATATATAGTCTTTCTATTGTTAGTTCGAACTAATATAAAATATATCAGTTTCTTGCAGGTAAGTCATTGAATTTAAAAGATGCTTATATATATATACTGTCTTGGGATTTTTCAGCATATATTCTCCGATAATGTTTTTTTCCCCTAAGTCAGTCCAATTTTATTGAAAAACCCTACGAACCAAAAATGAAAAGTTAAGTAAATAAGTGACATTTACACAAACATTATGGACTAAATTGAAGTCTCTCTTTATTTTTATTTTTTAGAAACAAGAGATAAAATAAATTTTTTGAAATAAAAATAAAATTGATTAGATAATAAAATAGGTGTAGGTGGGAATGTAGGATGTAGTTACAAAAATACAATATAATAGAAATAAAGAAAGGGCATTTTTGTTATTAAGTGAGGTTTATTTACATATTAGAGTTTTTTTTTTTTTTTCCAACGAGGTGTGATTACAGAAGAAGTGTACATACAAGATTTAAGAGGTGCAAATATCTTTTTACAATAATGTTACTTTGTCCAAATTTTGTGTCCAAATTTGGTGCCCAAATGATGTAGTAACAATCCAATCCATTCATTTAAATTGTATTAAATTTGTATAATTTAAATAAATTGATTAGAGTTAGGAATGGAAAATGTACCAGGCCGGGCTGTGTACCCAACCTTACCCGGGCTGGTATTCCCAGGTAAAACCCAGACATTCCTTACCCAGAACCGAGTAAGGGTTGTTCGGGTACCCGGGCCGGTAGTGTTGCGGCCTGTGTCCGGGTATACCAGGATACCTGGTCGGGTACCCTGTTTTGAAATTTATTTTATTTTTTTATTTTTTTTAAAAAAAACTTTCAAATAAAAAATATATATTCCCGGATATCTGGCCGGATACCCGGTTTTGAAATTTATTTTTATTTAAAAAAAAAAAACACTAGGCACGCATGCCTGCTTGAACTTGAAGAGGGTCTCTCTGCCATTGAAAAAGATAAAACCTAATTCAAGTGTTTTCATAAGTATTTTGATTTCAATATTTTCCCTTAATCGAGAGTTGTAGATGAAGTGCTTGAAGCCCTTGAAATAGTACGAGGAATCATTTTTGAATAAGAAGATCATTTTTTGTCTCAGAATTCACCTATCTGTACTCACTATCAGCTGCAGCCGACTAAGACTCACGCAGAAGAAATCAGAAAGGTATTTGAGCCATTGAAATCAGAAAGGTATTTGAGTACTAATTTATTCATAATTCTTTTCAATTTTACGATTCAAGTGTTTTCAACTATCTTCTGTTTTCGTAAGTACTTAAATTTCAATCTTTTCCCTTAATCTAGAGTTGTAGATGAAGTACTTGAAGCCCTTGAAATTGTACGAGGAATCATTTTTCAATAAGAAGATCAACCCTGCTGGTGCTGGTTATGGTTTGCTAGCCTTGGATATTCATGAAGAAAAAGTGACCCTTGCTTTTACCAACCAGATTTTCCCTTTTTCAAAAGCTTTATCGTATGCCATCTACTCTTACAAATTCAATTTCTGCAATCTTTTATTTTTGTAAACCTTTCAATTGAAATCCAATGTCTAAAATACAGTTCCTGTATAGTAACTGAACCCATGTGATTTTGTTTTTGTGATTGTGATTGTGTATTCAATGTATTATATTAATCTTTGTAATATGAATTTGATCATTTGCAGACCTCTTTCGAGGAGAAAGTCTATAGATTTTATGGCATTTAGGCTTAAATCTGAGGTACCTCTGTTTCTGATTGCTAGCTCTATATTATTATTGCTTTTTCTTGATGTGCTTTAGATATTATATACTCTACAATAATTGTGTTTGGTTCTTCCTGTTGCATCCTACAAAACTAGGCATAATTGTTTATATCATTGAACATATTGTTCAAACTTGGCATTGTTGAGCATATCTTTATGCTTTAAGTTACATTTTCTTCTATGTAATTATGCAGATCTCTGATAATACTTTTGGGGCATTGTTGTTGGTTGTTCTTGTATTATAAACAAACAAACCTAATGTGGTATTGCTGAAACTTTGAGCTATCTTTGGACTTTTAAGTCGTCTTTTCTTCTGTCTTTATGATGCAGATGGCCCATAAAAATTTGGGAGGCATTGTTGCTGGCTCTTCTTGTATTGAAAACAACTGGAAAACCGATGTTAGTTTTCATGTTATGAATTTTCAAGATAATCTCTTTTGCCTTTGATATGATTATATTCTTTATTCTTTATTTTTTATTTGATTAGGTTGGACAAGCCAAGAAATTAATTGACAGACTGCGCCAAACAGGACTTTTTAAAGGTTTAAAGTATACATATTGGGATAGGAAGTTGATATCAAGGGTATGTGTCTACAATTATCTAGAAGAGATTTGTAAGGTTTAACATTTTCACTTGAAAATAGTCCGAACATGAGCCCCATAAATTGGAGTAACTCATTATTTGACCGTTGATGTGGGTTTTTGGAAGCATTGTTTCAAGTAGATGTTTGCAATCGGAAGCATCGTTTTAGTTGGTTTTTTTGCAAAAGAAATTTCAAAACATTATTGTTAGCCAATACTTTTGTTATTTATGTCTTTTTATGATAAGTCTTCTTTAGTGATACAATTTTACGAGAATCTTATAATATTTTGTGTTGACAGGACATGGAAATCAGGAAAGCTTCTTTTCTTGACAGAAGTCATTTTCCTCAAGATATTAAAGAGAGAGATTTTGAAAATCAAATGGAGCGCGTAAGGGAGTACTGCATTCCTGAAATTAGGGCTAGTCTTTTGCTGCAGGTAACTTGTCTTCTCTCCACTTCTTCTTGTGTATGATTTAAATAGTTCTTGTATCATTTGTTTTGAATCCCCCTATGGAAATTGGTCGATAAATTTCCAATTATCATTTTTCTTATTAGGATAGGTGATTTGGTTTGACAATTTCAAGTTGTTCATAAGGAAACATTTCCAATTATAAAAATTTTATTTATAACATCAATTTGAAATTTAGATTTACTTATTTGGGTTGAAAGAAGGTTTCTATTTCTTACTTTTGACACTTCAGAATCAAATTGGTTTCAATGTCCCCATTTTTTCAAATCTTGACTAATTAGCTCTAAAGAATGGGAAAAGTTTGGTTGATGCATTGATATGCTAGATTAAGCTTTGGTTATATATTCTTATACTTAATGGGTCTTTGGTTTAATTGGTCATCTCATGGCTTTGGTTGGGTGATGAATTGATTTTGGTAATTTACTTAATCAAGAGAATGAACCCTTTAATTAAATTAAATGTACTTAATGTTTAACAATCAAATTAATGTGCATTGTTGTTTGATGAACTTATTTCCCCTTTAAGTCATCCATCTTATTGAGATTATAGAGAAAATAAGAGAGCTTTCTCATCTGTGAGAGAGTTGTGCATTCAAGAAAATTGGAGACTCGTCATGATTGTCTAGTGGTCAAGACATTTGATTGACAATTGAGAAAACCCACGTTCAAATCTCGGTAACATATGAGTTCTTCCTTCTTTCACTTTTGTATTTCTTTTCGTTGAATTTCTTGTCTCTTATTTGATGTGTACTTTCATTCATTATGGATTTGATGTAAACATAGCATTGTTGCCTTAAATATGTTTGTTGATGATTTAGTGGTTATTTAAATTCTTAATGCTTTTGAGTGATTAGCCACCCCTCGAATAAACTTTTGTTATTGTGTGATAGACCAAGAGAGGAAGCACACAACGTGCTCGATTAAATGTCCATAGTATGTAGAGTAAGGTAGAGATACGTGAGGCTTTACATGTATAGTCGCTAAATGTGTCTCATTGTTCTTAATGAACTCGTGTGTAGTTCGGATAATCATCCGTCGACAGGTTATTGGTCCATGTAGGTATAGCCTTTGTTGTTCGAGAGAGAATTATGGGGACGATTAAGTAAGCTCGACTTTCAACTTTGATGAGCATTTTTTGTATGAATTTGTGTGATTATTATGGTGGAGTTATCTACTTAGTGTAACCACATATCCTATATCTCTTCAATCCATCTTTGTAAATACTATTGTATATAATTTATATTTTTGTATAACAATATTTACATTTAGTGCACACACAACACACACCCTAACCAGTTTTCCAATTCAATTAAACTAGGAACAGTTGACGAATTACACTTCTTCGAGGGAAGGAACTTTATTTATCATTGTACTACACCCATCGGCCTCGTATGATTGCGAGTAGCCATTTTAGTGTGGATATATATATATATATATATGCTACTGCAACGTGCTCGATTAAATGTCCATAGTATGTAGAGTAAGGTAGAGATACGTGAGGCTTTACATGTATAGTCGCTAAATGTGTCTCATTGTTCTTAATGAACTCGTGTGTAGTTCGGATAATCATCCGTCGACAGGTTATTGGTCCATGTAGGTATAGCCTTTGTTGTTCGAGAGAGAATTATGGGGACGATTAAGTAAGCTCGACTTTCAACTTTGATGAGCATTTTTTGTATGAATTTGTGTGATTATTATGGTGGAGTTATCTACTTAGTGTAACCACATATCCTATATCTCTTCAATCCATCTTTGTAAATACTATTGTATATAATTTATATTTTTGTATAACAATATTTACATTTAGTGCACACACAACACACACCCTAACCAGTTTTCCAATTCAATTAAACTAGGAACAGTTGACGAATTACACTTCTTCGAGGGAAGGAACTTTATTTATCATTGTACTACACCCATCGGCCTCGTATGATTGCGAGTAGCCATTTTAGTGTGGATATATATATATATATATGCTACTGCAACTTTGTTTTTTTTTTTTTTTTTTTTTAATCAAGTTATCTCAATAATTGTTTATCTAATTAGTTCAAATATTACAATATAAAGATGTTAATTATTATAATTATAGTGTAATGAGTAATATAAAATATGTTTTTTCATAAAATAAAATATATTTCATCATATTTTATACACAAGGGTATTTTTATAATCAATTATGTATCACTTTGATTCCTTAGTTTAAGTAAACATTAGAAATTGAATACATTTGATTCTGTTTTTTATTCCTAAATTGTTAGTAAACACTAGAATTTAATTTAGTAACTTGATTCTGATTCCCCTCAATTCCCTATCCAGAGGACCTTAATTATGATTCCATCAATTCTTGATTAGTAAACGTACCTTTATAATTTGAAATTGAAAAAAAAAAAAAAAACAGTTAACAAAATAAAATAAAAAAAACATCGAAAGGATGTTTTACTTTAATAAATTATTATTATAATTTGTACAATTAGCTAGGGTAGTTTTGGAAGGAATGTGTTAAAATCTATTAACCTTTTAAACAAAAGTCACATTTTTCAACTTAATTTTTTCTTACATTTTATTTGTACGTTTTCACATTTCAAATGATTTAAAACAAAACAAAAAGGGCATCAAAGAAAACTTCCGATAAGCAAACACCTTCGATCAATTAATGAATTAATACCAATATGTGGGATTCATATGAACTATTTTGAAGCAAAAACGTTTTTCCTTCTCTCTATGTGAATTGTGATATATACGTTAGATAGACATGTTTCATAGAAGAAAAATAGCTAATGCGCATAAAGATTTTTTTTTTTCTTTGTTTTCTTTTTGTCAATATCTATCTATCAGGTTAGATAGATATGTTTTACAAAAGAAAAATAGCTAATGTGCATAAAGATTTTTTTTTTTTTTTTTTTTAAAACAATAGCTATCTATCCACCTATTTAGATCATGTATTTTTTTCAAAACTTTTGTCATTGTAGGATTCAAGCCGTTGACTTGGAAGTCATTTACCCAAGCTACAAACTCATCTATCTACCAATTGAGCTACGCGCCTGAGGGCTAATGCGCATAAAGATGAATTCAAATAATAATAATAATAATAATAATAACAATAATAACAACAACAACATTATTTAAAACATAGCCACCATTATACATTTATATTCATATTGTTTTCACACTACAAAATAGCACAACCATTCACTATGAGGTTAGCCTATAATAACAGTAATACTATTACGTGAACTCTCCTATATATACTAGAACTGTACAGCTGTAATTCTAATGTATTTAGGTTATGTAGTTAGAGTTAATCTCCTCATAATGTACTATGTATAAATACCAATCTCTATGATGAATAACACAAGACGTTTTTCATTCACAAATACTTAAACATATTATGGTATCAGAGCATAGCTAGGAAAAAGCTAAAGATCCTGAAATACCAAAAATCGTTTCTTCCAATTCTCTCCTCTTCAAACCTAAACCTTAACCTAAACACAGCCAGCCGTCACCATGACAAATCCAAGCAATCCCAAATCTTCTACTGCTACCTCTACTCCTTATGTTATCCTTATGGGAACAAACAACACCAACCCACACCAATCTCTCATTGCTATCAACTCCACTCAAGTTCCTATCAAACTAACCAAAGGAGGGAACTATACAGCCTGGAGGTCTCAGTTTGAAAATCTTCTTTTCGGTTATGGTTTTATGGGATACCTAGATGGTACCAAACCTTGCCCTGCTGCATCCATTGTAGCTGCCACTACTACTGATCCAACAACCAATGCAACCAACACTGCAGCCGTCAATCCTGAATATCAAGTCTGGCTTCGTCAAGATCGATTGCTTCTTCATGCAATACATGTTTCGTGCATGGGTGCAGCACAGTCTATAGTCACCCGGTCATCAACGTCCGCACAAGCATGGACCAAACTTGAGGCCACTTTCGCAAACCAATCCAATACTCACAAACTCGAACTTCTTGACTCTCTTACCAATGTCACTTTGGCGGACAAATTTGTCACCGATTACATGCAAGGCATCAAAAATATCCTTGACAATCTTGAACTCATTGGCCATCCAGTTGATGATGGGGCAATAGTAATTCATACCTTGAACGGTTTGGGACCAACCTACCTATCTCTCACTTCCGCAATACGAGCTCGAGACACACCAATCACATTCGAATAACTCTACGACAAACTTCTTGACCATGAGGCTTTTCTTCAGCGTGATGAATCAAAGAAAAGAAATCTGGTAATTACGGCACAATTTAATCAGAGAACCTTCAACAAGAGAGGCCACAACCAACATGGCAATTTGTCAAACAATATGGCATACCAACAACATCACAACTTCAACAACACTCACGGTAACCAGTCAAATTTTGGCACTTACCCAAGCAATGGCCGCAATAACTATTCCTCAAACCAAAGCAGCCCAGTTCGGCCACATTATCAACCACAATTCCACTCTCCAAATCAATGGCGCACCTCCACATCCACTAACAACTCTCGGCCGATTTGTCAACTATGTGATAAGATTGGACACACAGCCTGGGTTTGTCGTTCACGCCCACATCCAGGAACTCAACAATGGCCATAAACGAATCACATGACCACCGAGCAGCCCAACACTCGCAACCCAACTCTCGCAACACCAACTGGATACTTGACTCAAGTGTCTCTCATCACATGATTTCAAACCTCCAAAATCTATCCATTCACTCCGAATACGGTGGCCCAGAGGACATCATGGTTAGGGACGGTAAAACAATTCCTATAACTCATACTGGTTGCACTACATTAAATACATCTACAAAATATTTTCCTTTCACACGTGTCTTGTGCTCTCCTCACATATCTCATAACCTTATCTCTGTATCCTAATTTTGCTCTCATAATAACACCTCTATTGAGTTCTTTCCTAACCATTTTCTTGTGAAGGATCTGACCACGGGGGCATCCTTAGTCTGCAGCCGGAATGAGGGCAACCTTTATATATGGCCAAGGTCCAATCCATCTCGTCTGTCTACGTCTCTTGCCTATCTCCTTTCAGCGTCTTCTCAACCGCAAGTCTCCTCCCTCACATGGCACTGCCGCCTTGGTCATCCGTCTACTCAAATTCTCAAGAGTCTCGTCTCCTCTCAAGGTCTCTCTATCTCAAAGTCAGAGTCTCAATTTTCTCATTGTCCTGCATGTCTATGTAATAAAAGTCATAAACTACCATTTGGAGTTTCAACATTAACTTGCAATAAACCATTAGAAATTTTGTTCACCGATGTTTGGGGCCTTGCTCACTTATTGTCTTTTGATAATTATCATTATTATGTGATTTTTGTGGATTACTTTTCAAAATACACATGGTTATATCCCTTCAAACACAAGTCTGATGTCCCACAAGTTTTCAAACGATTCAAGGCACTTGTCGAAAAAAATTTCAACACTAAAATCAAAACTGTTTACTCTGATGGTAGTGGGGAAGCTCAATCCCTTGGTCTTGACTTACAAAATTTGGGAATCCAACACTTGAAATCACCACCACACACGCCTGAACATGTTGGCACTGCTGAACACAAACACCGACATGTAGTGGAAACAGCACTGACCATGCTCCACCATGCGTCCATGCCCTTAAAGTTTTGGTCTCTTGCCTTCCAGACAGTGGCTTATCTTAAAAATCGCATGCCAACTAAAGTTCTCCACAACAGTAGTCCATTCTCTTTAATCTTCAACAAAGATCCGAATTATCGTAAATTACGTGTATTCGGCTGTCTGTGTTATCCCTGGCTACGTCCGTACACTTCTTATAAACTGGAGCCTCGCTCCAAACCATGTGCTTTTTTCGGGTACTCCAATGCACACAATGCCTACCTATGTCTAGATAGTCACACAAATAAAGTATATGTTTCCCATCACGTCGTATTTGTCGAGTCAGAGTTTTCGTTTGCTAATCGTGTCGGCCACACTTCACCCTCTCTCCCGATCCAAGTTAGTCATTGGCTTCGGTTTCCCTCCCCTAATGTCAGATCCGACATGCAAGTTGAGTCGACCACACCACTACATCCCTCTCGCCACCAAGAATTCCACTATCCTGATATTATTCACCTATCTCCACCCTCCACTACCGATCCCACACAGGTCCCGCAGCACATACAACCTCCACAACATCCATAGCACATGTCGCAACCCACTTAGGTCTCGCCAAACAATTCCCGTGACCAGCATGTCTCCACTCAGTCAACCAGCTCTCACACTACTACACTCCCACTTACCGCACCTGATCCAGCACCCACCTCCCCACTTAGAGTCATTCATACTCGGTCAAAAAGCAACATATTCAAACCGAAGATGATACTTGACCTCCATACCGTCTCTCAGCTCTCCACCCAAACAGAACCGACCTCACTCATTCAAGCCCAGAAACATGAGGAATGACGTACAGCAATGAGCGCCGAATATGATGCATTGGTTAAAAACTCAACCTGGACATTGGTTCCATCTCACACTTCTCAAAATGTGGTGGGATGCAAGTGGATTTTTCGAATCAAACGACACCCGGATGGTTCCGTTGCAAGGTACAAGGCTCGACTTATGGCAAAGGGTTTTCATCAATGCCCTGGCCTAGATTTTACTGATACATTCAGCCCCGTTGTGAAACCTACCACAATCCGTTTGATTCTCACTATTGCTGTAACTAACGGTTGGTCCTTACGACAACTAGATGTCAATAATGCTTTTTTTACAGGGAACTCTTACTAACGATGTGTACATGGAGCAGCCACCTGGATTCGAACATCCCTCTTTGCCGACACATGTCTGCAAGCTCCGAAAGGCTATCTATGGCCTCCGTCAAGCTCCTAGAGCATGGTACAACGAACTCCGTAATTTCCTGTTGTCAGCCGGCTTTACCAACTCCAAGAGTGATGCCTCTCTCTTCATCTATCACCATTCTGGCCACACAGTGTTCTTGCTAGTTTATGTCGACGACATCATTGTCACAGGCTCGTCAAATTCAAAGGTTCATCAAGTCATCACTGCCCTAGCTCAACGATTCTCACTAAAGGATTTGGGTTAGCTTTCATTTTTTCTAGGGGTTGAGACTCACTCCTCCACACGTGGACTATTTCTCTCTCAGCAGAAATATATGCGCGATCTTCTGGCCAAAGCAAATATGCTCGAAGCTAAGTCTGTCTCCACTCTTCTCTCCACATCTGATACATTGAAACTGGTTGATGGTAATGCTCCAACTGATGCCACTCAATACCAGCAGGTGGTGGGGTCTCTTCAGTATCTATCCCTCACTCGGCCGGATGTCTCATTTGCGATCAACAAATTATCTTAGTTCATGCATCATATAACCACAGTCCATTAGAATGCAGTGAAGCGTGTCCTTCGCTATCTCAAGGGCTCGCTTGATTATGGCTTACTAATCAATCGGAAATCATCACCTCAACTTCATGCATTTGCTGACTCAGATTGGGCAGGGGATCCTGATGATCGGCGTTCCACTACAGCTTACATCATATTTCTTGGCTCCACACCAATTAGCTGGAGCTCCAAGAAGCAGCACACCGTCGCACGGTCTTCCATAGAGGCTGAATACCACGCCATTGCATCCGCGGCTGCTGAATTGAACTGGCTTGGTAATCTTCTCACCGAGCTCAAGGTACATGTTCCAGGACCTCCGGTTATCTACTGTGATAATGTGGGAGCCACATATGTTTGTGCGAATCCCATCTTTCATAGTCGCATGAAGCATGTTGCCATCGATTTCTTTTTTGTTCACGATCAAGTCGCCCGGAAACAGCTTCGAATTGCGCATGTTCACATAAATGATTAGCTAGCTGACTCGTTGACAAAAACACTGTCCCGGATTCAGTTCACCAATCATCGGAACAAGATAGGCGTCCTCGACGGAAGCTCTATCTTGCGGGGGCATAATAACAGTAATACTATTACGTGAGCTCTCCTATATATACTAGAACTGTACAGCTGTAATTCTAATGTATTTAGGTTATGTAGTCAGAGTTAATCTCCTCATAATGTATTGTGTATAAATACCAATCTCTATGATGAATAACACAAGACGTTTTTCATTCACAAATACTTAAACCTATTAGCCTAATGGTTTGCCCATCACATCTATATCATGAGTTTATTGGTTCAAGTTTACCCCCTCTTCCCAAATTTTGAATTATTCTTATATATATATATATATAATATCAATAATAAATGGAGAACCAAGACATAAACAATAAATCATCTAAAATTCATTCATAAAAGACAACTTCCATATCAATATATGGAAGTCATAAACAATAATCTTCCCATTTGTTTTTTGCACTTAAAATTTAATAGGTGTGAATTAAAATTATTAAGTTGTTTTTTTTTTTTTTTTTTTTAGTGGTCAAACAAATTAAAAATATCAACAAAAAAAAAAAACAACTTGAAATAAAAGGTAGAAAATCCTGACTTTTAACTTAATTATGAATCACTGAATTGTATTTAATATATTTAATATATTTAATATATTTTCTTCCAAGATTATCCTCCTAAAGATACTATGTTTCAAATTTTAGCATAATTTTATATTATACAAATTTATTTGTTTCAACCTTTTACTTACGATAAACAACTGAGAAAAAAAAAACATATTAGAGTTTTTTTTTTTTTTTTTTTTTTTTTTTTTGAACTAGTTTGGGTGGCAATAGATCCACCCGTAGAAAAATTGGTGTAAAGAGAAAAGTGGGTGCAATGAGAAAAAGTATATGTTTAAGTTTACCAAATGTAATTAAAGGATAGGTTTGGTATTTTGAAGGGTGTAGGATGTAAAATTAACAATTTTAATATTTTAATATGGGTGAGGGAAGAAAAATGGGTGTAGCAAGATATTTTATTCCACCCTTTATAAAAATAGAAAATTTTAAAAAAATTCGGAGGGAGTGTGATTACGACTTATGATAGGGGTGTACATTACAAGATTTAAAGGGTGTAAATATCACCGGTTGATGTAGTACATTTGATCATATTTATTTAGAAATTGCGATATTTACATCCCTGAAAAACTATATGTGCACTCCTTTTTGTATGGATACCCCATTAAAAAAATTTAAAAGCTTATATCTTGTAAGCACACCTCACGTATTACCAATTATGTCCTATTTTAATTTTAATTTTAATTTAGAAATACTTTCCTTTTAATTTTGAAAAACTATTATAAGTAAATAAATTATAAATAATTAAAATAATAATATATATATATAAAATGGGAGGAACCAAACGAGATTTGGGAGGAGGCATTGCTTTTGATGGAGAAGGCTACTGCCTCCATTTTGTCTGATCTAAGATGAGGCAATGACTCCCTTTTCATCCTTTTAGGCTTGAAAGAAGGCGGTGGCCTTTTTCCAACTTTTGGATATATTTTTTTTCTTTATTTAAAAAAGGGTAAATTGCACTAAAATACCTTGACATTTGCTAATATGGCACTTAGATTGCACTTTTATTAAAAATGACAGATTAATACCCTTGACCAAACAGTTGACTGTTAACATTAACAGTTGACTGTTAACATTAACAGTTGACCAGTCAATTTTACAAAATGTCCCAATTACCCCTAATAAAATCATAAAGTAATAAAAAAATCAGAAAGTAAAACCAAAAAAAAATCATAAAGTAAAATTAAAAAAAACAGAAATTAAAATAAAAAACTGGAAATCTAGAAATCTGGAAAAAAAAAAATCAACTTCTAATCACCTTCATCTTCATCTAACTTCTCACCCAACTTCATTCAACAAAAATTACAAACACAACACAAACAATAAAAACACCACAAAAATCTCACAATCATCCAACCATCTTCGACAATTCCACCAACCATTTGGAAACATCAACCCCAAAACAACTTCCACGTTTTTCGAAACCCAAAATTCAATTATTTTGGAAAAATCAGAAAACTCTAACTCGATCTAAACCAAAACTTTTTATCTCCACACCATCTCAAATCAAAAGAACCTGAAAAAAAAAAAAAAAAAAAAAATCAATTCCACAGCTTCAAACTCAAGGAAAGGAACCCCACAACTTCAAACTCAAAATAAAACCACCTTCCAAACATTTGCCATTCAATCATCCTCAAGACCTCAAGTGCTGCTTCCATTAGTCCATGAACAAATCAAAACCCATATCACCATTTTCACCTATTTTCCAAAACCTAAAACTTCAATCAATTTCCAAAATCCAAAAAACCCAACTTAAACTGAAACAACTTTGAAACCCATTTCAAATTAAAACCAAAAATTTCCAACCCCACATACAAATATATAGAACCCATTAAACCGAAACAATCGATCCATAACTGGCAGATGAAGCGACCTCCATTTGACGCCGGCAAGCCTCCCCGTTTAACAACAGAGGGATACCACAACTACCACCACCAAATCCCTCGTCGTTTCTATTTCTTACGCCGGTGACAAGCTCCATCGGTCTCCTCCCTCACCAAAATTAGAAGCCAATTTTTCTGCACCAACCAAACCAACAAAAAAAAATCACAAATAAAAACCCATCATAGACCCGTCTTTGAAGAACCCCATCATAGCCCCGTCATCGTCATCATTCGACCCAGACCCGGTTTTGAAAACAAGTGGGATTTCGAAGCTCATGACGAGAAGGTAGAGAAACAACACACCCATCAAGAACTGGATCATTCTGAGTCGACTCAGTGGCAACACCGAATCAAACTTGTGAAAGAGAGGGAGAGAGAGGCGGTGAGAGTGAGGGAGAGAGAAAGAGATTAAAGTTAGGGTTTAGGTGATAGATGAAGTTAGATGTTTTGAGTCATGGAGATGAAGTTGGATGTTTGGATGTTTAAGATGAATACTTTTATTTGGGTGACGAAGATTTTTGTTTCGTGATGAAGATGGATGTTTGGAAGATGAAAAAAAAAATTTGTTCAAGTGATGCAGATGAAGATGAAAAATAATATATTTTTCAATTAGTTTTTTATTTTAGTTAATTTAAATTTTTTAGGGTTGAAGTGGTGAGATGTGATTGGATAAACTATTTTCATTTTTCATTTATTAACAATACTGACTAAAAAGATAATTTTACCCCTTTACTGTTTCAGACTAACGGTGGATAACTGTCGGTCAAGGGTAAGTTTGTGTTATTATGAAATTTTTTCCGGTTTTAGTGCAATTATGCATATACTTAGGGTAAATTAGTGCAATTAACCCTGAAAAAAAAAAAAAAACGTAAAATAAGATTTCAATATCTTTTGTTTAAAATATTAATAATTTTATATAAGGGCAATATTAGAATTTTAAATATCTATAGATTTGGGGTGTATATACGGTTTATGAATGGTGCAAACATCGTCACTTTTTATTTAAATCAATGCAGAATTGCCCCGGTCGGCCCATTAGTAATAACAGTTCAGAGGGTATAAGTGTAATTGCGTCCTAAATCGGCCTATATAATGTTAACTTCTCAGTTCTCACCATCAGCAGCAGGCGAGTGGCGAGTGGCGACAACAGAAATTTCAAGTTAATTTATAATTCTTTAACAATAATTGTAACTCCTGTGTTGTTTCATAGAGGATTAAAATTTCCAAATCTCTTTTTTTTCTCGGAATTCATCTATCTGTACTCACTATCAGCTGCAGCCGACTAAGATCTCACGCAGAAGAAATCAGAAAGGTATTTGACCGTTTATTCATAATTCTTTTCATAAGTATTTCAGTTTCAATCTTCTTCTTTTTTTTCTCTCTCTCTCTTTTCAATTTTGCCTCTGTTCCTTTTTTTTTTTTTTTTTTTATTTAACCGAAATCCATTTTTGTATTGCAACAAAACTGAACAAAATTGTAGCATTTGAGCGAACCCTCTGTTATTGACTAATATTCTTGTAATCTTCCAGTGGTTTTCTTGTGTTATTTGATCTATTTTTACCTGTATTAACTCTAGTCGTTTTGTTGTGTTTTTTTGACCATTTTTTGTTATATTATGCTGGTTTTTTTTTGTGATCATCGACTTATTTTTTGTTATTTTCTGCTGTTTATTTTGTTATATTACCTATTTTTGTTATTGTGTTATTCGACTTATCCCTGATCCACACCTACATTTTTTTTATCGAAATTTTCAGCTTTAATCAATTTTTACACCTATTCCCTCTATCTATATTTTATGATTAATGTCTTAATTGATTGGTAGATGAAGTTCGTGAAGGCCTTGAACTTGTATGAGCAAGTATTTAAAAAAGCGCTGAAGTTTCAAAAACGTGGTTGTTTGTTAGCTATGAATGTTGGGGAAGATTGGGTGTCCTTGGCTTACTCGCGCCCAAACTACACACAAGCAGTTTACGCAACGTAAGATATCTAATGCATTCTTATAAGTTATATCAACTGTTTTACTCATTATATCCATTGGGTTATGCCTTAGGATTTAGGATGCATTCGCTTCCGTTAGATGAAGAGGTAGAGTAATTGCATTCCTTAGACCATCTCCAACCATTGCGCCAATCCCCATTTTGCAGCAGATTTTCGCTCTAATGGGTGCACCAATCTTTGCGCCATTCTGCAGATGGGCTTCTTCTTGCGCCAGAAGTAGTGCAAGAAACCTCCCTGCGCTACTTTGTCAGTGCTTTTGTTTTTGTTTCTTGCTTTTTGATTGGCTGAGAGGGAATAAGTTGGGGAATATTCTTTTTAGAGTAGGGTTTGGTGCAATGGTTGGAGATTGTGGTGTGGAAGTTGCTGTATTTTGTTGCAAAGTTTGCAACAAAATGGTGCAATGGTTGGAGATGGTCTTAACATTTCTTTAAGTGGAAAATATCATCTAAATTTTGCTCTTTTAATTTTATACTTCCTAAAAAATAGACAATGAAGAGAACTACACTCCTGGTTTTTGATAAGTGGGATTGACATAATAAATTTGGATCTATTCAATATTTAAAATTCATAATACTTTTAAATTTATAAAATATAGATATACATCATCTATTTATCTTAATATTCTTTCTAACTAAGATATCAACAGTAATAATAATAATGCTAGAAATTACAAATCAATTCCTAATAATTTGTCATGCGATTTGTAACTACCATGCATGTATTAGTCACAATTCATGAATATGAGCTTGAATTCAGACAAATAATTTGAGCAATCGTGCGTTACTCTAACAATACTACTAATTGCCTGAAAATTTACCGAAAGTTGTTTTTTCCCTTTTAACTAATATATTAACATTAATACTACATTGTCCAAAAATTTGTCCTAGATATGGTAAGCCGATTTGTAGTGATCATAGTGAACAACTGAACATTGTTTCCATATTGTTTGAGACCTTACAATATTTTGATAAAAGGATTTTAAAACAATATCAATGATTGTATATATATATATATATATATATATATATATATATATATATATATATATATATTTCAATTATTTCTGCTAGATGTGTTTTTATATCTTAAAACTATAGAAGTTAATTTTGTGTTTTTCAAATGAAAATTGATGATATAGAAAATCAAAGCAGAAGACATTATTGAACGGGCTCCTAGTATGTAATGTTCTGCGAAGTGGTGGTTTTCAACAACACTGAAGTATAAATTGTAATAATAATTAAAAAAAAAGAGGGTAATGACGTAATGTCAGATTATCAAAATGTGGTCCAAATTCGAAGAAATAAAAAGGAAGAGAAAGTTCAACAAATGGGGAGGATAGCACATACATGGTAAGATATCTAATGCATACTAAAACAGTTGTATGCACTTATGGCAAACCAACACATTAATATTGTTTTCTGAAAGTGAGAAGATGTTGAATAAGATCATAAAGAGTTGATCTGATAGTAAGCTGAAAATTATTCTCTTTTATTATTATGGTTTACTAAACCATAGCTATATATGGATATTGTCTTATATGAATGAATTTTAGATGATTTATTGTTTACAATTTGGTTCTCCATTTATTTTGGTTATGTTTTATATACATGTAATGTGAATTTTGTCAACGCTGCAGTCCTATTCTGAGGTATGAAAAAAATATGGCTATAATGGTGAATTGTTTCAAAAATTTGGTAAGTTCGTTATTGCTTTATATAATTTTTTTTTTCAATTTCGTCTCAATGCGTGTTAGTATTTTTCTTTTGTGAAACATGTCTATCTAACTTGTGTCAATTGTGTATGGTTAAATTTCATTCCCACAACCCAAAGGTTACTTATATCTCAGAACAAGTCTAATATGGTATTTTTGAAACTTCAAGGCTTTTTCAAACTATGATTCATCATTAATTTTCTGTCATGCAGTTCAAAAATACAAAAGCTGAGGGCTTAATCGTTGGCTATCCCTCTAGTAGTATCATACAGAAGTCAGATGTGAGTTTCCATGTTATGAATTTTCAAGATCATCTATAATTTCCTTTATGATATGATTATAATTCTTTACCTTTTATTTGTTAGGGTGCAGAAACAAAGATTTTTATTGATAAATTGGACAAAACGGGAAAATTTGAAGATTTAAAGTATACTTATTGGTGTACGAGTCTTGTATCAAAGGTACGTGTGTGTGGGCGCTCGCTCGCGTAATTAGAAAGAAAAACTTGTTTCGCTTCAAAATAGTTTGAATATGAATCCTGCATATTGGCATTAATTCATTAATTGATCGATTGTGTTTGCTTGTTGGAAGGTTTCTTTAAGGCCTTTTTTGTTTTGTTTTAAGTTGTTTGAAATGTGATAATGTACAAATAAAGTATCACAAAAAAAAAATGTTGACAATGTGACTTTTGTCAAAGGAGTTAAATTACAACTAAAAAGTTAAAAACAACTTTTTATTGTTTTTCATCGTTTTCAAAACTGGTTTTCAAAACTACTTTTAGAAAATAATACCAAACACATCACCCTTTAAAAATAGTTTCTGAAAACACCATTTTAAAAACGATACCAAACTCACCCCAAAATTTTATGGATTTTAACACATTCCTTCCAAAACTACCCTCTCATAATTTATACAAATTAAAATAATAATTTATTAATGTAAAGCCATCCTTTCAGTGCTTTTTCTTTGCTGTTTTCATTTTTCATTTTTCATTTTTAATAAAAATATTATGTAATTAATTTTTTTATTTTAAAATATAATTTTAATTCATTTATATAAATCAGATTTATTAATTTATACAAAATATTAATATATTAAAAAATATAGTTATAAGTGTAAAATAGTCTTGTTAAGCTTGTAGATATTTGTATTCAGATACCATAAATAAATAAAAATACATATTCTTAATGTTTATTCATTCAAATGTATTCATATTTTTGACAAAAAACAGACAAAGGCTCCCTAAGTACATCTTTGCAACTATTTTATAAACTTAATTTTGTTTGTGATTCGTGTGTTACGTGTTGTTTGAATTTAGATGGCAATTATTTTGCAAACAAACCCAAGATTGTTGACCATTAATTTATGTTGATTTTAATCTCCCTTGTTGGACTTGTTTTCTCGATATACTCCAACGATAAAAAAAAAAACTTACAGAATAAATAATATAAGAATATGCGTAGTTCATAATTATAAACGATAAAGAAAGTATGTTGCACACAAAGACATGATTTAGCAAGGTTCGGCTAACTTTTTGCATAATAGTGTGACCTCTCTTGAGAAGTCACAAGCACTATAGAGAAAAACGCTTCTTATCGAAACCCCTTAGCTGATTCCCCAAAACCTTGCTTGGCTCTCTACCCTTGAATGTTTTCTGTTTTTATGTGTAAAAAATTAACTCCTAGCAGGCCCTATTTATAGCCCGTAGCTACATAGGACTTGGGTTACATACTTTTTAATGCAATAAATTTGAGAGATAGAGTTTAGATAGAAAAGAAATATTCCAGAGACGAATCAGAAGAATTCAGAAGAGTTTTAATGGCAATACAATTCTACTCGTTCATTTCATAACATACTTTGCTAGAATAAATTCCTGAATCCTCTTAGAAGTTAGAATAAGAAAAGCTAACTTATATTCTTATCCTAATTTGATTTGGGATTCTTTAGAAAATCTAATTTCCTAATCCAATAGGAAATTATCTAATAGGAAATTATGTGCACCCTTTTTCTCCTTACCCAACTTGGATATTCCTTCCCAAACACTTGGGTTGTGTGATGAGCCAAAACACAACAATTTAGTCATGCATAATTTCTCTGTAGATAATTGTTCATTGTGTTACAGCAGACAAGGCAGACACCTTCAAAGGTGCTTAGTGGTTTTTCTACTGAAATGATAGAGCCAAGTTTTGAAGATTCTGCTAATAATATACTGCAGGTACACTCTCTTCTCATTTCCTTGTAAAAAAATGATTAGTTTATTTTATGACAATAGGTTGTAATTATTCGGAATGTCTTATGAGTTTGTATTGAATCCTAAGGGAAAATGACTAAATTGCAATTTAATACTTAACTTATCGAGATCGGAGATTTGGCGTTGACAAATTGAGTAAGGTGCTTTTCTAGTTGAATCAGACTTGTTGACTAAATTTAAATAATTGAATCTTCCTTAATTTTAACATTTTGCATCCCATAAACTTTTAAATTGGGAATGTTTTCATTTTTTATTTGTAGTTTATGTTTAAGTTCAAATGTGTGAATATAATATCTATATATACAATTGTAAGCGTGTACAATAAACCGTCAGTGGAGTGATTATTTGTTGCTGCAATTTTATTTTGCTTCTGTGTTGACGATGGCGTTTGATGCCTGATTTGGTAATGTTTTAATGATAATATAAGACTGTGAGTTATGATGATTGTGTTTTTTCCTTTAACGTAGTGAAATTGGTTAGAAGTCACCGTTGATAACTCGGAAGTCACCTTTGATATTTTTACTTTGAAATTTGGCTGTATTTTTACTGACATTTGGCACACTTTATCATTTGGCAGGGATACTTAAATTGTGGAAGAATGGTGCTAAAAGCTGCTAAATTACTTGACGACGAATCTTAATGATGTTGCTTGTAGGGAACTTTTGTGGGTTTATGGTCTAGGACCTAGGTCTAGGTCTAGGTCTAGGGTCTAGTTTTAATTAAGTTTTATATAGTTTTTCTCACCTTAGATGAACTGATTTTATTTATATCAGTTCCACAACTATCAACCATTATATTCACATTCAAAGTCTTCTTAAACTTAATTAATGATTCATAAGTTTTGTCATAATCTTAAAAGTTCGGTTCGGTTCGGTCCTGATAATAATATATGTAGTTACATTTTTTTATTGTCAGTTCGAATTGATGGGCCATTGGATTTAAATGCTTTGACTTGGCTGCATGCACTTGTCAAAGCATCTTTTAAATCCAATGACTCACAGACAAGACATTGATATATTTTATATCAGTTCGAATTGGCAATAGAAATACTATATAAATGTATAATAAACTGTCGGTAGAGTGATTGTTTGTTACTGCAATTTTTTTTCCTTGTGTTGGTGATGGTGTTTGATTCTGATTTAGTAATGGTTTAATGATATATGATTGAGGATTGTGTTTTGATAAAATTTGGAAGCAATGTTTGGGTGATGTATGTTGGATTTTGGGAGTTATGATTTTGTTTTTGTTGTATATGAATTTTGATAAGCTGATACGTTATCGAATTAACAAGAGTATTGGAAAAGAGATGTGCTATGTCATTAAAAGTTAACCAGTCAAACCCAACAAAAGCCGACTAAGGATGCATCGTCCGAGCATATCCCTTGCCAAACAAATAAGCATTTTTTTTTGGACACTATCTATTTATCCACATATCTAGACCATGTATTTTTTTTTTTTTTTTTAAGCTTTAGTTATTGGCGGGATTCGAGTCGATGACTTGTAAGTCATTTGTCTAAGTCTCAAATTCATCCATCTATCAGCTGAGTTATGCCTCTAGAGTTAATGTGCATAAAGATGAATTCAAATAATAATAATAATAACATTATACATTTTTACTCATTGGTTTCACCCTACTAAATAGCACAACCATTCGCTATGAGGTTAGTCTAGTGGTTTGCCCATTACATCTATATCATGAGTTTGTAGGTTCAAGTCGACCACCTCTTCCCAAATTTTGAATTATTCTATAATATATATATATATATATAGAGTCCGGTTCAGAAGCACTGGCAAATGTATACACACTGAGTCAATTCATGTAATATCAATACGTACTGACTTGAAAATTTATATATATATATTAAAAATATCAATAATAAATTGAGAACCAAGTCATAAACAATAAATCATCTAAAATTCGTTCATAAAAGCCAACATCCATATCCATATATGGAAGTCCTAAACAATAATCTTCCCATTTGTTTTTTGCTCTTCTTGTATTGAAAACAACGGGAAATCTGATATAAGTTTTCATATCATGAATTTTCAAGATAATCTCTTTTGCCGTTGATATGATTATATTCTTTATTCTTTATTTTTTATTTGATTAGGTTGGACAAGCCAAGAAATTAATTGACGGACTGCACCGAACGGGATTTTTTAAAGGTTTAAAGTATCCATATTGGGATAGGAAGTTAATATCAAAGGTATTTGTCTACAATTATCTAGAAGTGATATGTAAGGTTTAACATTTTCAACTTGAAAATAGTCCGAACATGAGCCCCATAAATTGGAGTAACTCATTATTTGACCGTTGATGTGGCTTTTTGGAAGCATTGTTTCAAGTAGATGTTTGCAATTGGAAGCATTGTTTTAGTTGGTTATTTTGCAAAAGAAATTTCAAAACATTATTGTTAGCCAATACTTTCAATTTTACGGAATCTTATAATATTTTAGAGCGCTTAAGGGAGAACTACATTCCTGAAATTAGGGCTAGTCTTTTGCTGCAGGTAACTCGTCTTCTCTCCTCTTCTTATTGTGTGCTTTCCCACTCATTCTCTGATGGCTGCTTCTATCATTTCATTAATAAGGGGTGAAGACGTAAATAAGTTTTGCAGCAAAAAGTGAGTTTTTTATTAAATGAAAAAGTGTATACGTGTCAAACAATGAGTTGGAAAGGCAAATGGGAAAGGTAGATAGCATTCCCCTCATTTAAATAGTTCTTGTATCATTTGTTTTGAATCCCCCTACGGAAATTGATCGATAAATGTCCAATTATCATTTTTCTTATTAGGATAGGTGATTTGGTTTGACAATTTTAAGTTGTTCATAAGGAAACATTTCTTTTAAATTTTTTATTTATAACATCAATTTGAAATTTAGATTTATATATTTGGGTTGAAAGAAGGTTTATATTTCTTACTTTTGACACTTCCGAATCAAATTGGTTTCAATGTCCCCGTTTTTTCAAGTCGCATTAATCATTATTTTGATGTTGGGTTCATAGAGTATGGAGAAATGTGCATTGATGAACGGTGATGCCTTTGTGTGGTGATGCTTATTCATTGAGGAAAGGAAATCCAAATTGGATACTTTTTCTGAAGAATTCACCATGATATATCTGATACATGCATAATATCATGAAAAATGGATACAAATTTTTAACGGCTACTTAGGGTGTGTTTGGTATGGCTTTTCAAGTAGAGTTTATAGAGTAAATCTTTTTGGAGTAGAGCTTCTAATAAAAAAAAGACTTTTGGTTGTGTAAATTACAAAAAATGTGTTGACAATGTATTTTTAGAAATAGCTTTTGGTTAAGTGAATTATTAAAAAAGTATTGACAATGTATTTATAATGAAAGAGTTACAGTGGAATATCTAAAATTTATAAATGGTAGTTGAAACAATTCATATGTTTTTAAAAAGCTAAAAAAAAAAAAAAAAAACTTTTTGGAAAAGCCCAAATTTTGGACTTCTGCAAATAGACATAAAATGGCTTTTTTAAAGGGTAATTGAGACAATTCATATATTAAAAAAAATGTTTTGAGTTTTGCCAAACAACTAAAAAATACTTCAAAATACCTTATGGTATTAAAAAAACGATTTTGATCCTTTCAAAAGTCATACCAAACACACACTTAGTACCGGTAATAGATCTGAAAGAAGTATTTAAAAATATCAAATTTACATATCTGTACCCAATAGAAGTAAGGAACCATGACATATATGTTTGGAATAGATTCCGTTTTGAGAGAGTTGAAAAGGCACATACTAATTTGGGTGTGCATTCATTATTTTGTTGTATTTTAAGTCTTGATAGTTCTTATTTAAATAAGTGCTTAACTTTAATATTACTTATTTTAATTAAGTACCCAACTTATTTGGGTGTGACATTCGTTATTTTGTCTCAAGTCTTCTTAATAGTTAGTATTTTAATTAGTTACTTAATGTTTAAGACCAAATCCACGAAGTCACACAAAACCCCAAAATCTGCAAATTTGTGGAAAGACCCCCCACCACCATCAGCCAATCTGTGAATCACAAAAACATCCCCCCACAACTAGGGAGAGAGGAAATCAGAGAGAAATTTTTCATTTTTTTAATAATATTTTTTTTTATTAAATAAATTTTTATTATATTTAATAATACTTTTAAATTGAAAAGATGGGTTGCTCATGCGGTAAACCCCACACCTACACGAAATTGTGGGTTCGAGTTCTCTTCTTCCTCAAAAAGATCATGTTTTTATGTAATATTTCTTAAAAAAAAAAAAAAAAAAATAGGGATTTTCTTCTTACAATCCAGTTTTTTTGTTTTCTTTTCACACTCCTTTTCTAAACACACTTCATTTTTAAAAACTAAAATTTTAAAATTTCTAAAGACATTTCGGTTTACCCCAAAATACCCTCTCTTTATATATATATATATATATATCTCTTTATACTCATTTTCTAAATACATTTCGTTTAAAAAATAAATAAATTTGTAAAAAGGTTTATTTGGAAAACCCTTGTTTTTGTATTCTTTTTTTTTTTTTTTAAAGATTCCATGGAGGTAATTGTCAAGACTCATGATATTATAAATAAATTAATAAATGTATAATATTTGATATGTCTACGCTTTTTTTTTTCTAAAGAGATTTCATTTTAAGAAAATTAAAACTCAATTATAAAAGGTTTTTTCTTTCCGATAAAGAAAATGCAGGTTTAAAATTGATTAATAACTTACTTCGTAGTTAATTTTGCTTCTAATAGCATAATACATTATTCAGCACTTTCGATCAAATGAATTTTTGAAAATAAAAATTATAGAGTTTAAAATTTATGAAATGTATAAAACAGGAAGAGGAGATATATAAAGATATTATGTATTCTATTTTTAGATTTGTCATTTGTGTAAGTAAATTTAGAAAAAAAAAAGTTTAATAATTTTAATTAAGGATAAAATTGTCAATAAGAAAAAATTATAAAAATGGAATGTGAATAGATATCGTATGGATTGTGAATAGCATTACTCTTATTTTACGGCCCTTATTTTTCCTAACATGATTTCTCAGTTTTTCCAAGTTGTCTCCATCATGGAATTTCTCTGTGAAGCTGTAGAGTACCAACAAAAATTATAATCTCCAATTGTTTCAATTTACTATATCAAGTTGATATTAAATTACTCTTTGCACTTCAGAGTTTAATCCATCAGCAACCTCTATATAGCTAATAAGCTCCATCGACTTCACATGTTTCCAGTTCAACATGTTCGAAGGACTGTTATAGGATGACAACTATTATCGAAATGGTAATCCATCACAAGAAACAAAAACATGTAACATATACCCTCTGTTGATATACATTTGTATGATCGATTGGTAATTAATAAAATAATCTTAATCGCACACAATATTGATAAATATTAAATACACAAATCAACATCAAAAACATGAGCAAAATGACAGTTACTCATCTCACAGTCACAAACTCACCAAGGTAAAAAAGATGAATAGAATCCGATGCCGAAGCATCAACTTCTTTCCTTATTTTCACAAGGGTGCCAGGGAAAAAAAATAAATTTATATAAATGAGAAAAATATATAGAATCACTAATTCCAACCATCTTATTTCCAAGAAAAAGGACAAAAAAATAAAACAATTTTTACGAAGATAAAAAGAGAAAAAAATCTTCATAATATAACAGGGTTTCTATGGCCAGGTATCGTAATCCACAATACAAATCTACAACCTTTCAACATCATCTCTCTAATTTGGCAGCCCTCGGGAAGCATTCAAAGTTCTTCCCTTCCCGCTAATTTTTCTACAAAGTCATAAACCCTTCAATCTCCACATGCAGACTCTTTTAACTATGTAATAACTTTGCTATATGTCCAGCAAAAGCTTGCATGTCAGCCAGACAAAGATCAAAACTTCTTTTTTTTTTTTCTTTTTTTAATAATACCTGTCCAACTAGGAAAATGTTAAACAGGGTCTCCTCGTCAGGTTCACAAAATGCCCCAAGATTCAGCAATCAATTGGTTTTCCAAATATACAAAGGGCCCAAGAGACACTTCTGATCATGATAGGCAACCCAGAAGAATCGTTTATACTAACCCAGTATTTTACATAAGCACGAGATCTCCATCATCAATATGCAAAGTCCAGTCTGCATTTTAAAAATTAATTAATTTAGAATTTAATGTCAAATCTCCCTCACGGCGACATGTGGCATTGTGAGGGTTCCATTTTAGTATATTACTAGCTTAGAGCCTGCACGATGTGCGGGCATTGTTAATCGTTATCGGATTTACACGGTAAGTTGAGGCTCCGTTATTATGTTACCTTGAGATTGAAAAAGCAAATGTATTTACCACTATAATTTGGACCTATAAAATTCATTAAGTTTAGTTGAAAAATAAATAACTTTCAATAATAATAATAACTAGTAGAATGATTCATCATTTTTAAATGTTTCCCTTTACGATTACTTTAGACAATGAAAACCTCCACGTCAAATATGCACTTGTCATCTGATCTCGAGGTCGGAAAATGTTTTTTTTTTTTTGAAGTATGATCAGAAAATGTTTTCATCACCTAATTTGATATTCAATGAATTATAATGTCTTACTCTCCCACTTGCATCATTCGTAGAAATAATAAATTAAAGTGTAATGATTTAAAAATAATTTTTTTCATCATGTCAATTAATTTATCACATAAAATGCATGCTCATTACTTCTTCTTTTGTTTTTTTGACACTATCTATATATCCACCTATCTAGATCATGTATTATTTTGAAACTTTTATCATTGGCATGATTCGAACCGCTGACTTGTGAGTCATTTACCAAAACCCCAAACTCATCCATCTACCAGCTGAGTTACGCCACTGGAGAAAAAAATGCACATTCATTATAAAGTTATAATCATATATCATCCAATGTAATACATCTTAAACACTCACATATTTGTCTCGAAGATAATTGTACGTGAACAAATATAAATCACGTTCATCTCCCACTCAGCAGTAAGAGAACTGGTATCCACCCAATTGATCTTTCACATTCTTGCTCATGTCTCCGTTTGGTTAGATAGACAATTATATGAATTGCAGATTTAACTGTGTAGTCAAAGTCATAGGATATAATATATATATATAAAAAAATAAAAATAAAAAACCGAAAGAACTTTTAAACACGTTATTAAAACTACAAAAACAATGGATCATGCATACAATTAATTATTACCGAGTTTCAGTTTAATTTTTAGGGTTAATTGCACAAACTTACCTTGTATTTTACCTTTGTAGCAAAATATTCAACAAATGGCCTTAATTACACAAACGACCCCTACCGTTAGTGGTCAATAGTTAGATTTAATGGTTGATTTTAATGATCAAGGGTAAAATAGTCATTTTAACATCAAATAAAACTAAAAATTTAAAACTATCTCATTACTTTTTATTATTTCATATTTACTAACAAAAGAATGATTAAAAGAACCTATTAATGTATATAATCACATTTCAACCCCAAATAAAAAATAATTCTTTAAAATTCTTCATCCTCATCTGAGATCTGCTTCATCAGACAGAACAGCAGTCCACATATGATGAACAACCTATTCACAAAAAAAAAAGGCTTTTGTTTTGGACGAGGGAGGAGATTGATGGTGTGGAGCTCGCTGTAGATTCGAAGTACGAGAGGGATGTTCTTTTCTTGTATGAGAACTTTATATAGAGTATTGTTTGCTTAAGTTTCAAAGAATACCAAAATCAATTTAAGGACTCAATTGATTGAACCTAAACCAATAATGGATGCTTTAAACCTTGATGGAATGAAATAGAGCTCTATTAAAGGATAAACCCAAAATTAATTCATAAAATCAACTAGAATTAAAAATAAAATAAAATAAACCTTGTAAATAAAAGCCATGGACAAAAAGGAATAACATAATTACCAAGAGGAAGTCGGGATTGAGAAATTTTAGGTTATGGGAAAGGAAACTGAGAGAAAGTATAGTAAAAAGTGGCAAACAATAACCCCAACCATACATGTAGCCATACTTGGATCAGAGAAGCTTTGACCTTTGAGCAAATGAAAAGTAATTCATTTTCAAATGATTGAAATTCATGAAAGTGGAATGGTAAATTACTTGGATCTAGAATTTGAAAAGAAAAACAAAACAAACATGTGAAAACAATAAAATCAATAAATAGTATAAAAAAAATAAAAATAGTTAACATTCTGAGATGTGAAATCGGTTTCAGACAAAGTAAAATAGAAGACAATACAAGAAAAAAAGGAAACCCAAAACTAAGAGATTTTAACTAGAGAAAAGAAAGAAAATATGAGACTTTGAATGGTGAGCAACCGGAAAGATGGGGATGTATAAATAGAGTGAGAGGACAGATTAATAGAAGCGTGAAAGAGAGAGAGAGACAATTAAAAAAAATTAATGTTTTGGTGTTTAACTTGAGGGCAATATTGGGATTTGTGAAATGTTAGATACTGTTTTGAATAATGCTTAGGTATTGATCGGTCAGTACCCAAAATACTGATCTCATCAATGGGAATGTAGCACGTGGCTCAATTTGTTAGATAAATATAAAAAGTAAAAGAAAATAGGCCACGTGATACACTCCCATTGGTGGGATCAATATCTTGGGTACTGACCAATTAGTACCCAAGCATTATTTTACTGTTTTTGCTACATGGGTCACTACTCACCAGCAGTGCTGGCCCTGAGACGGGTCAACTAGGGGCACCCGCCCAGGGCCCAGAAAAAAAGGGCCCAAAAATGGTCCCTTTTTTATTTTTATTTTTTTTATTTAGTGTTCACATCTTTAGATTTTGATAAATAAAGGGTTCAAAAGGGTCCAAATTTATTGTAATTTTCAAACTTCATATAATTATATCAAATTTGGGCCCAAAATAAGAACAAAGATGTGGAAATCAACTTTTTATATAAAGATTGGGCTCAATATGATTTTAAGCAAATGAGTAGCTCTATTTGCACACTTGAAAATTTGTATGTACATCCCTTTTTGTATGTACACCTCATTAAGAGTTTTTTAAAAATTATATTTTGTAAGTACACCCCAAACATTACCAAATATACCATTTATTATTATTTTTTTTAAATTCTAAATAAAATAAAATAAAAAAGGAGGAGGTCTCCTCCCTTTTCATTTTCTTAGCAAGTTTGTCTCTCCTTATTTACATATGCCATTTATTTGAGTGGAAACCGTCATGCATACCTATTTGTTCGTAACTTTTTTTTTTTTTTCCATGTATCGTGATATAAACTTGATAAAAATTACTTTAATTAAAGTTTTGTAAATTTTCTCAAAAAATTATATATATATATAAATTATTAAGTACGAGATTTCACAAGATTTAGATACGAGATTGAACAAAGGATCCCATTTTAAATATTTGCCATGGGGCCTCCAAAACCTCAGGACCGGCACTGCTCACCAGGCTTTCAAATAGCGATTGGATTGTAATAATTTCAATCCAACGGACACAGTAAAGAAAAATAAGATTTTCAAACATAATACCATTTTTCTGATTTTGTCTTCATTTCTAAGGATTTGATTTCAGATGCAGTAGCTTTTGGTGAACGTCTGACCCGATGGGTCCTTGGTTAATATTAATCATGGTTAAAATATATAAACTCAATTATGGTTATTATTTAATCTTTCTTAATTTGTACTACACTAACACTATCTTCCAATTTGTTTATATTGCAGGATAAGAATTAAAAGAGTGCATTGTTAAAGATTTTTCATTTGTTTTTTTTTTTTTTTTATAAAAAAAAACCTAGAATATAATATTTTTATTGAGTAATTTTTTCCTAAAATTTCTCAAATGATGTGTCAATGTGAGTTAAGTTGTTAATATCTTGTAAATCATGAGTTTATAGGGTGAGGGATATGATATTAACAACTCATATTACCACATCATTTAGGAAGTATTTTGGGAAAAAAAATTAGAAATTATTTCAGTTTTGAAATTTGAAAAGAATAAATTTAAATAGTATTAATAATTAAAAATCAAGTAAAACAAATGAAAATTATCGCCACCCAAACCCAATTTGACTATTTGAGACAAATGCACGAAAATCTTACATCACAATATCAATAGCATCATAAAAAAATCTTTAATCTTACATCACAATATCAATAGCATTATAAAAAAAATCTTTGACCATCAGACATACAAATTTAAAATGATAGGTGGGGTTGATGAATGAGAGAGTATAAAGGTCCGTGAAAAAAAGGGAAAATGTTTGGGTACTGAGACCTAAAATACTGGTCCACTAATTAGAGTGTAGTATATGGTTTTTTTTTTTTTTTTTTTTTTTTAATTTTTTTTTTTTTATATTTAGTTCCTTGCATTCTTCATAAATTGGGACACGCTCTATATTTCAATTTGTAGGGTCAATATTTTGGATACTGACCAGTCAATACCCAAGTATTATTTGTGAATAAAATATCAGAGAGTGGTTTACTTTCATTTAATTTTTTTCTCCACCGTCAGATTTCTTGATGGTAAAAAATATATAATTTTTAGTTTACGTTTATCCAATACACAAATTTATCTTGTAGAGTAATTGGCACAAATCCCCCCTCGAGTGTATATATATTTGCATGTTGCCCCCTAAACTTTTTTTTTAGGCATGTTACCCCCTGAACTATCACTTTATTGGCAATCCTTTGGTTTTTTCCCCCCTGAGGGGGCATTTTTACTCTTGTTCTGCCAATAAGTGATAGTTCAGGGGGCAACATGCCTAAAAAAAAAGTTTAGGGGGCAACATACAAATTTATATACACTCAAGGGGGGATTTGTGCCAATTACTCTATCTTGTAACCTGACATTTATTGTATACGGTTGATTCAATTTAAATTGATTTATTATTTTATTGATTCCGGAATTAATTAATTAATTTATTTATTTATTTATTTATTTATTTATTTTTAATAAAGCTGACAGTATTGTCTGTAAAAGATTTTATCTCGATTTCACATCAAGCAAGGGTCCAGATTTTATGGCCGTTTGATTTGTGCAATTAACCCTAAAAATTAAACTGAAACTCGGTTGTTGATGCAGCAGCTTTTGACCGATATTAAAGTGTTCTTTGTAAAGAAAAGGCACAATTCAATTCTACTTGGTAAATTGCACAATATTATCCCAAATTATGGTGAAAAGGCATAATGTTCGATTAATGTACTTAATTGCATAAATAACCCTTACTATTAATAAATATCCATCAAAAATAACTGTTGACCGAAATTTACAAGGGTAAAATCATCATTTGGTATAAGCTATTTAAATATTTAAAAAATAAAATAAATAAATCGAGATTGTAGACTAGACCAAACCAGAGTTTGGAGACCGAGAGTGATTTGATGAGACGATAAAACATTGTGTGGTATTTTTATAGACTTTTTGTTGATCTTTTACAGTACATTTAAAGCTATTTGATAATAAAAATGATTAAAATACGGATCTAGTCTTAGCCTATCCATGTTTATGAGATAATGGCCAGATTTGATTTGTTCTTTTCTTTTGAGATGGAAACAAATGGTGATAGTCAGATTGATAGATTTGGTCAGGTCTTAAAGGTGAGAAAAAAAAAATAGAGATAATAATATCCAAATTTGGTCGGTGTTTTAGTTGACCTTTTCTTTTCTTATTTTATTTATTTTTTATTTATTTTTTGGTTTATTAAATATATTTATTATTAATAAATATGTTTAGGTAACTTTGTTATTTTGAAGTCAATGGTTAAACTTAATCGTTGACCATTAATAATAGGGTATGCTTGTATAATTAATGGTTAAAATTGAATATTAATTCTTTTTGCCATAATTTAGGGTATGTTTATGCAATTTGCCCATTCTACAATCTACATTAGTATCACCAACATTATTTTTTTAAGATTACACATTTACACTGTGGATAAAGTGATAATTTCGCATGTTAAAACAGTAACACTACAAAACACGCAAAAGCTAAAGACTTTCATTCGAATTCAATTCAAAAGCAAGATCAGTCTTTTATTTATTCAATTCAAAAGCAAGATCGAACTTTCTTCGATAGGATTTCATTCAAGCCATAAGATTTTTAGTAATAAATAAGATTCTACAATTATATTTGATTTTCAATCATCAATAATAATTGTATTTTAATATTAAAAACTTAAAATCTAGTTTTGTTTTACATGATTGTGGATCCAAGTCTCAACAATGGCGTATTTGAGATCTATTCTCCATTTTTTTTCTTAAAAATTTTCCTTTATTCCTTTTTCTAATTTTTTTTAAAGTCTAAATTTTTTGTTTTATATATTTTTATCTTTTAAAATTTGTTTGAAAAAAAATATAATTAAAAGTTTTTTATTTATATTTTTATATAATTTATTTTATTTTAAGGTGAACTAAACAAAGTATAAATAAGTAACTAAACTCAGGGACGTTTGGCAATAACCGTTAAAGTTAAATAGATTGAGATTTTCTAAACAATTCTTTCGGGAGTAAAAACAAGAAAGTGTTACAAGTTGAATAAACTATCCATTATATAATCTATAATCTGCTGTAAGAGATCGGTAAAGTTAATCTATCATTTTACAACATCAACTTGTTAGGTTTTGGCTCGTATTCTCGAATGAACCCGAAGTGAACCAAACAAGACTCAACTGATGTGGAGCTTCCTAGAGACGTGGGATACGTTTGGAAGTTGAATGATGGTGTCTGAGGGAAGTTGAAGATTGAAGAAGAACTGAAGAAGCGGAGATTAGCTCAAACCGCTGCCGAGCCACTGTGGCTTATGGTAGCGATATGGCAGCGGTAGGACACCGCTGCCAATTGTTCAGCAGCGTAAAGGCAGCGGTCCAATTCCAGTTTGTACCGCTGCGGTGACCGCTATGGTCATGGCAGCGGTACCGGCAGCGGTCGTGGCTGGACAGTGGCGACAAGAGCGATCAGGAGCTGACGTGTTTTGACGTGTTGGGAGCGGGGTGCACACCGTGACCAAATATGGTAGAGACGATGTATTGCTGAGATCAGGAATGTTGCGCAGAATAGGAAAAGGTATTCTTCAGAAAGTTCTTGTGCTTGAAGGAAAAGGATTTGCACTCTACAAGAAGATTTGTCATAAAAGGAAATAGTATTTATGTGGAACAAGTAAGTCTTGTACGTTTAGGAGTAGGATTTCCTTTTATATTATACTCCCTGTAACTAGTATAAATAGAACCTTGTAATTAGGTTTGATGTGTGAATTAAACACCATGTAAACATCAGAGAGTGTGAGTGAGATCCGAGGAGACCCAATGGGAATATCCGAGGAGGGATCCAAGGGAATATCGGTGGATCAAGTATGAGATCCGTGGGTGATATTTAGGGGAGACCTAGGGGATATTGTGGGGTTCTTGGTGAGGATCATGTGAGTGGGGTTTGGGGTTAGGTGTGAGAGAGAATCCTGAAGTATATGGTTGTAACAATTTATCATATAGTGGAACTTTCTCTGTCGTTCTGACAGCCCGTGGTTTTTTACCCAATTTGGGTTTTCCACGTATATCTTGTGTTATGATTGTTTTATTCTCTCTCATCTATTTTTCTGCTTATTGACGTTATTATTTGCTATGAGTTATGGGCGTATATTAGGCACGGCGTTTACGCGTTCATCGGTATTATTAGAGGTTTATCCCCCAACACAAGTGACTATGAGGAGGGTGTGGTATTGGACTCTATTTTTTTTTTTTTTTTTTTTTTTTTTTTTTTTTAAGATGATGATCTTTGGATTTGGATTCACTTTTTGATATAAGCTTTTGGAAGTTTATAAAGAATCTTGATTCTTTCCTACTTTAGCCTTATAATGAGGTAAAAATTAAATTTGCCAGCTTAAAAAGTTATTTTTATTTTTATTTTTTACTAATTGTTAAGACTACTACCTCTGTTGATAAACATAGCAATTCAATCTCAGCTCTATCAGTTGTAGCTGGTCCACAACAACACTCAATAGATCAACATTGGAAGCAGTTTCTTCATGGTGTTCATAGTTTCTTCATCTTTACAGAGATTTTCACTAATGACTTTGGCTAAAATACCTTTTAACTTTTAACTTTGTTTCCCTCTCTTCCTTCTCTCTTTCCTCTTTTTTATTTAATTTCTCTGTAAGTGACTAAGCATTAATAAGAGTTATTAAGAAATAAATGTTGATAAAACTTTCTTCTCCTTATCGAGACGGTTTCAATGACATATTATGAACATAAATCCGATATCATTTTTCTTCAAAAATTCTTAGAAAATGTTCTACATCACGCTAGACCAAATTAATCTTTTTTTAAATATATATACTAACTACAGTAAAATCCCTCTAAACTAATATTCTTTGACCCATCCTTGAGTAATAATTTAGAGGAGTTATTAATTTGAAGGGTTTTACATTGTAAAGTGTTATTTTGTCTTTAAAAAATGTGTGGAAGTCGGTTTTCTTGTTTAGGAAAGATTCCTTTTCGGGATTCCTTGTTTAGTCAGTTTTCTTTTTTCAGGGAAAGTTCTTTTTTTTTTTCTTTCTCAGGATTCCTTGTTTAAGAAAGATTTATTAAGAAAATTCCCAATTCCTTTTGGGAATATGATTACTTAGTGACCAAGGATACTCATCCTATAAATAGTGAGGCTTATTTTTTGATTGTATATAATAAGAGAGATCTCATGATATACCTAAAATTTTTGTTCCTAATCGTTCTTAAAAATTATCTCTTTTCTATCTTCTTTATTATAACAAGAGGACAATTCAAAAGATAAAGGATGTAGTCAAAAATATCAAGCATTGTGGCATTGTGCAAACTAGCATCTTGAAGTACTTTTTTAGTTCTTGATTATTATGTAATATATTTTTGCAATTTTATGGAATTATTAATTTATGCGACAGTCGGGACCGAAATTTTACACTAGGTTTCAAAAAGAAATTAGTAATTATTACGATAGAGGGGTTTATTAATTTTTTACACTGGCCCGAGTCTGGACCGAGATTTTTTTTATTAATTAGAGAGAATATTAATTTATAGGAGATTAATTTACAAAGGTTCTACTGTAAATTGTAATGTGCACCCAAAAAAAAAATGGTTAAAGTACTATTAACATGAGGATAATTTTTTTAATATGTATTTAAAAGGATATATTTACATATTTTTATAAGAAAAAATTATATTTCAATATCTATGATTGTCTTGGGACGTATTTGCTAATCGAGAATGAAAATGATTTATGATGAGTAAAGGTTGGAAAAAAAAAAAAAAAAACTTTTCAATTGTTTTGGAAAAATGGAAAATGGTTTGTCACTCTCAAGTCCCAATCAATTATTAATTTATTATATCAATCAATTTTTTTCTTGGATTTTTGCTTTCAAAGATTAATATAGTTCCATGTAAATTTTGGATTGGTAGTAATGGGCCCAATCAAAATCAGTATGGGCCCACATATACTACTAGATTGTTTTATTTTATAGGTAAATTTTGGATTTTTGCATCATGATTTTATTAGCTGAGATAAGAATCATAAGATGCTAGCAAAATAAACTAAAATAATTCTTTCACATTCTGAGATTCAGTATCTTGTCTTGGTTCCACAAACTAGCTTCATCAATCACAAAGTTGTTTAGTGAGAAATCTGTTAGTGGCCATTGAAAATGTAACATATGACATTGTGGTTTCATGTTTTGTTTTTTTAATCAACGTCACATTTTTGGTAGTCGAATACAACACTTAATAATGCATATGTTTCACTCTTATGTTTTTTTAGTCACCGTCACATTTTTAGTGGTCGAATGCACCACTTAACAATGTGTTGCGAAACTTGTTTCAAGGGAGAATTGCACAAACCCATTTTTCAAAAACAAGCTTAAAAAGATTTGGCGATTAGATAAAAACCTATCCTCATATGGTAAATTTTTAATTTTTGGTATACAATCACAAAGTTGTTTTTATCAAAAGCTCCAGGATTGGTTTTGAAAAAAAAATATAAATCAAAATTTTAGGGAATCATATTTGAGTTCTCTCAACTTATTATGATTGAAGTTACCATTGCTTGCCTACCATAATCGTCCGTCAATTAATCTGAACGAGCTCCATCAACTTCACATGTTTCCAATTCCATCAATTCGATATGTTCGAAAGACTGTTACAGGATGACAACTATTATCGAAATGGTAATCCATCACAAGAAACAAAACATGTAACACAAACCCTCTGTTGATATACACTTTTATGATCGATTGGTAATTAAAAAACTAATCTTAATCACATTATATTGATAACATACACAAATCAACAGTAAGAACATGAGCAAAATGACAATTACTCATCATCCCTACCTACAACATCTCACAGTCACAAACTCACCAAGGTAAACAAGATGAATAGAATCCGACGCCAAAGCATCAACTTCTTTCCTTATTTTCACAAGGGTGCCAGGGAAAAAAAATAAATTTATATAAATGAGAAAAATATATAGAATCACTAATTCCAACCATCTTATTTCCAAGAAAAAGGAAAAAAAACAATTTTTACGAAGATAAAAAAAGAAAAAAATCTTCATAATATAACAGGGTTTCTATGGCCAGGTATCGTAATCCACAATACAAATCTACAACCTTTCAACATCATCTCTCTAATTTGGCAGCCCTCGGGAGGCATTCAAAGTTCTTCCCTTCTCGCTAATTTTTCTGCAGCAAAGTCATAAACCCTTCAATCTCCACATGCAGACTCTTTTAACTGTGTAATAACTTTGCTATGTCTAGCAAAAGCTTGCATGTCAGCCAGACAAAGATCAAAACTTCTTTTTTTTTTCTTTTTTTAATAATACCTGTCCAACTAGGAAAATGTTAAACAGGGTCTCCTCGGCAGGTTCACAAAATGCCCCAAGATTCAGCAATCAATTGGTTTTCCAAATATACAAAGGGCCCAAGAGACACTTCTGATCATGATAGGCAACCCAGAAGAATCATTTATACTAACCCAGTATTTTACATAAGCACGAGATCTTCATCATCAATATGCAAAGTCCAGTCTGCGACCCAATACACAGCGATTAGGATATTGCTCAAACATAAAATATGTAAACCAATGCCTATTGAGCATTAGCTCAAAGTTAAAATTCACCAACTTCTTTGTTTTTCTTGTCTCGGATAAAAATTCAAGGTCCACATTTACAGGAATTCTCATTGTAGAAATGCCCACAAAATTGAGTTCAGAATGGGTAACTAATTCAAGAAAGCAAAGAAGAAACCCACACTCACCTTCCTGAAGTTAAATTGTCATATTAATTCACTTGCCAGGGGCCATTCTGTAATTGAGAACCAAGTCCTCAGGTTTCTTCCATATATACGCACGCACAGTGGCTAAGCTCATGTCTGGCAATAACACCTGGAGAAGAAACAGAATGTTTAATACCGACCAAATTTTATGTTGGGCGATGAGAAAAACATGTAGGAGTTGACACGATTTTATATAAAAATAATTTATTCAACAATACAGTAGACACAAACAATTCTTATATCTGTTGCAATATATGCTTGATTCTCCTAAAACCAACAAAAGAAGGTTCTGATAATTAAGAGATTCAGAGAAATTTGTGAACAACTTGTCTGTTTGTATCTTCTTTCTTTTGATCTGTCTCAAAAAAGAGGTTCAGAGAAACCAGACCCATCCATGTCCAAAATCAAGTAATCAAGGAAAAAGCTAGACTTTGTGTGCACTAACAGATACAAGCGGACAAAACCAGTCATAAGTGAAACTGACTCCAGATAGCATTAAGTATGGTGGCAATTTTCAACTATTAAATATCGAAGTTGATAAAACTTAAACAAAACTGCAGTCAAATTAAATGAAAAATAGCTCATTTACTGTAATTCACTTGCCTGATTATTGCACAAGATCTCTATAGAAGGCCTAAGTTTCTGCCATGGCTTCAATCCAGACCGGAAAGATCCATCTCCGATTGATGAATGCTGTAACGGACCTCCAGTAAGTCCAGGACCAAATGCACCATCAGGATTTACACCATCTGATGGTTTGTCCAAAATCATCTTCTCTACGACATAGTTAACAACCTACGTAATCATTGCAACAAAATCAAGATGCTCAGAGTCCATACAAAAAAATAATACATAGTACAGGTGTAGTCATAAAGCATAACAAACTCGATAGATGTGTCTCAGTCCATGAAGAAAGTTGTATTCATGTCGAAATCAAAGAATATAATAAAACAAAGGTGCAGAAGATTTGAGATAAAAAAATGATAAAAGTGAAAGTGCATGGGTAATAGACCAATAGTATTATATTCTAGCATGTTAAAAATAAAAAATATACAGTAAAACCTTACTAACTTGAAACCCAATAAAAAATATCAACTGTAGGCAATCAACCTGTCTGCTTTCTAAAGATATCTTTCTGTTTCATTATAAACCTATGTTACTCTATGAGTTTCAAGGTTGGTTCATTTTATTGGGAAAAACATTAGAGCCACCACAACCAGCAGCTACCATGCATTCTTTAAAATAAATAAATAAGACAATGATTGAAAACATTTTTTTCCTTGAGTAATTGATGACAGACTGCACATGCTAATAAAATGATAGGATTGAGCATAAGCAAATAAAATTATGGGCAACTCAGTTTATGTTACAAGCAAATCATGCAACCGTTTTCTTATGGTAAATTACCATGAAGCATAAGCTAATTTACCTTGTGTATTCTCAGTATTCGAGGTGCACTTAGTTTCCCCTGTGTCAGGATCTGAACAGTCGAACCTTCACATGGATGCAAATAAAAGCTACATCTGCCAAAGTTAAGCATAAACAATTACTTGAGGTGGAAAAAAACCCCACTTATAAGCCACACACACACACACACACACACACACACACATATATATATATATATATAATATTATTGGACACTTACAAGCCTGATATGGGAAAACAAGCAAATTATGGCACACAAGCTTCTAAATTATTTCTACTAAATATATTAATGAGTCATAATAGTTCTTAATCCTTCAAGAAAAACAGCTACCCAAGTCAAGTCCTTTATGGGAGAAAAGGATGCATGTTTCACATAATGCAAACTTTATCACAATTTCGAGATGTATTTTGATTAAATAGAGAAAGAAAGAAAATGCCACAGATCAAAAAAGTTACTTGGTATTTTCTCTGGGAGGTAGGCGATTATTCAAAACACAATCAAGACACCACCAAGGAAAGTCCTTTTCGTCTTCAGATCCATCTAAGTCGGTAATTTTCTTTCTCCACGGGCCTCCTTGAGAACCCTCAGTAATAATTGAAGGAGGGGAAACCGTTGAAAATTCAAACGGAGGATACACCATTGAATCATTTTCAGCACTACCATCTACCTCAATTCTTGAATGGGTAAGGCTTCTAGGAGTAATATCTTTTCCAGTTAAGACATCTCCATTAACTGAAGCTTGTGATCCTGGTTTTTGCCTTCTTTTCGACAACCAGTGTGCCAACAAACCTTTAAGCGTTTCACGAGCTAGATTAACCTGTCCAGATCAGATAGGTCAATGCAACAATGAACTGACAACTTTCTCTAAACAAGTTCCAACCTTTGTGGATATTATATTCTATCAATAAAATATATTTAAATTAATATAATAAAATATTGAATTCAATTAAATTCATTCAGACAAATAAGGAGGGCACGAGGTGGAAATTCTAGCCCCTAAGATTCAGCAACGTATAAAAGTCAACAGTACATGTTGATTCTGTCTTCACCGGGGAACAACCTTCAAAAGAGTTTATAAAGGGTATTTGAGGCTGAACTGAAGCAGGGCAAAAAACTTGTCCCCCCAAAAAAAGAATTGTATTACAAAGCTCATCCAGAGATTAACTACAATCTGAAGTTTTATAGGTATAGAATGATGGCTTTAGGGATCTGGACACAGAGCATCAGGCTAATCTAAGAGATGGATAGCAGTTTGTTTATTAATATTTGAATAGTACTTTGCAGTCATTCTCAACTAGAAATATATTTACCTTATCATCCTCAGGTTTTCCAGCAATTTGAAGATCTGCCGAATACATTTCCGCCGAGAAGCATTGTGGTGTGTCCAAATGAACAGACAAGCTTCCAAGCCTAGTATCCACTGTGAACCATGCAGGAATGCTTACCTGGAGCAGTAGGGAAATTAACAGTAAGATTGGCCGATACTGTTACACTGTAAGAACTACAATACATCATTAAGAAATTGGTAGGCATACCATTTCAAACAATTGTTCCTTCTTCTCCTCAAATGAAACCTGGAATGATTAAATACACATAATTATCAGTAGCACTACCAAGCACCAACAACCACATAATTCTAGAGTGACAAAAAAAAGGAGAGAGAGAAAATATTCTTGTAACCTTTCCATAGTCCTCAATAACAACACCTCGGGTGATCTCCCATAGTTTTACTGATCCAGCAGTATCCTATCAATGAGGCATAACATATCAGTTTGATAGTAATCAGACTGCCAAAGCTACACACTAGCATCAAAACTCATGTATAAAACGAAATATTCACCTTAGTCAAGACATGCCTTCTGTTATTTAAAATTTCATGCTGCACTATTCCTGGAGTTCCAAAAATGGTGAAGGTTGGCTCTTTGTAAACAGGAACCTATTGAAATGCAAAATAGTTAGAAAACTAATTATTAAAATGCACCCCTCCCACATTTTATAGAAAAAAGTACAAAAAGGAGAGAAAAACATACATTATTTATTCAAACACTACATGTAATCAAATAAAATTATCCTATACAAGCAAAGACAGAATACTAACAAAAAAGTCAGAACTCCAAATCAATCACAACAGAAAACAAAATAAACAACTTGAAAACTAGGATTTCTTCTTGAAACACAAGGACTAACTCCATAAATAGCAACTATTATAAAATAAATGGAAATAAGTAATACTTACAGGGGTAGAGCCTTCCAAGGAAACCCTTGCCCTTGAAAAAGACAAATTTCCAGCTAAGAAAGAACCGCCTTTTTGAAAGACCTTTTGAGGATTATGTCCTTCAGCAGGCCACCTATGAACCGCAGAATCAGTCGTTGCAGCCCATATGTCATCATCATGCAATGCCAACTGCAGAATTGGGTGTTCTCCAGTGCAAAGCAAGAGACTCTCTCTTGTTGCCAAGTCTGTCAAGTATAACTGAGGATATATACAGAATTGAGCATCAGATATAAATAGTAGAAATCTGAAAAATGAGGGAAGATTGGTTGACTAATGTTACATAAAATGTACTTACAGAAAGGTCTCTCCCACCACTATAAACATGACTAAATGTTGGGGTGCTGGCAAGTGCCCAAACTGAATCTGTATGCACAGCATAGGAATGCACACATCGCTGTTGACCAAGGTCCCATAACCTATAAAGGGGAATCCATAAAATTTAGAGGAAAATACTCACACATTTACATGGTTAAGAATGATGCATAACAACATTAAAAGGACAAAAGTTGCCTGAACTATCTACCTGATCATTGAGTCAGAGGATCCTGATAAGCAATACCTGGAAGAATGAAAAATAAACAGAGTAAATTACCACATGGAACTCATCAAACAGCAACCACAAATCTTACTATCTTATATGTGACTCCCACCTCAGAGCTTCTTAGCTTTTTAAAAAGGGGTGTCCAAAATAATCCTCCTGTTTTCTGTTTACTGCTATATTCTAAGTTCTTTCTAATAACAACTCTAAATACAGTTAGGCTCAAATGTGTTGAGTTAAGAGCTCTTTACACATCCAAAGTTCCTAATAACTTAATAATCGGAACTAGAAGCAAATCTAATACCAGCAGATATTATCAGAAATCTGTCTCTGAAGTTAAAATGTGCATCTCAAATAATTATCAGATCTTTGGACAATCTGTGATAAATTTGATTCTTTATGAAATCTAAAACAGAGTAATAATCACAAAAATAGAATCATACAGATCCAGACACCATTCAACTAACCTGCCAGTAGAATCTAGAAGCAGAGCTCTAATGTTATCTGTATGCCCTCGTAGCTTCATAGTCTTTGAACCAGTTCTTGGATCCCAAACACGTAAAACCTATAGGAAGCATGACATACAAAGCATATTAATCTCCCCTATAAATCCTTTCAAATCATTAAATGTTCAAAATAATGAGTTGAAAAAAGAAGGCAAAAATGATTTATATATCAGATAATACCTTTTCAGTTCCACCAGAGACAAGAAGGTTTCCACTATCATTCATTGTCAATGCATAGACAGACTCCTTATGGCCTTTAGCAGCCAAGGGAACATATCCTTGAGACTGGTTTGTGTGTGCAGAAATGCTGTTGCTTGAGCTAATAGTACGTAAACTTGTTATCGGTAACGGATTCCCAGAACCATTGACACCATTTGAACATTCATCTTCCATTGCATCACTAGATTTTGAGATCGGAGTAAGTGCAGCTTCAATATCCCATACGAAAACCTCCCCACCAAGACCACCAGAGGCAACAACATTGCTCTAAAATGCATGATACTAAAAGAGGATCAGAAATTGATTTTGACGATATGTGTGAATATATATATATTATATATTATATCTCCAACTGTGATATTTGCTATCAAATTAAATACAAACTTAAATAGTAAAATTTCACTGACAGAAACCTTTCATCCATGCAGTTAATAAGATCCACGAAAAATTTGACATAGAAATTACATTTTTTTCTGCTGCAGCGAGGCAAGTAACATAGTCAGTATGCTGACGCAAAGTTCTGGAACAAACTCCATCAGACAAGCAATTCCATGTCTGGTGTATCTCAACCAAAAAGAAAAAAAGAAAAAATTAACAATCAATCAACAAGAAAGCAAAGAACAGAATATAAGACCAGCCAACATTATAAATATAGGCAAACCTTGAGGGTAGTGTCTGAAGAGCACGAAACAAGTGTGTTATCACCTATGAGGACAGCATCATTTACCTGCAAAAAACCAGTCAGTGGCATCTAGAAGTTCATTCAAATAGACTTCTTCTTTTTTTCACAGGAAACAAGAAAAAACAGACATTTTTACAAACACAATAGACTCTAAGACCTACAAACTAACTTATCTCCTATGTACAAAAGAAAGCTCTCAACCTCCACCATAAATGTGTATTAAAGGAATTCTTCACTTATTTATGTCCAATACTCTGTTCAAATTTAACAATAAATTACAAAAAGGCATCTTAATGGATAAAAATATCAACCCAAATTCATTCCTAAGAAACATTAGTCTACTATTAAGTCAAAGACATACATACAAATAACTGCAACATACAATGGCCATAATAAGACCCGAACTAAAACCCTGATCCTATCATGCATGAAAAACAGTAAAAATTAAAGGGAAAAAGAAATTACCCAATCAACATGTGACTCAAATGTCGCAGAGCAACTAGCAGCATCTTCAGTCAGTGTCCATCTCTTTAGTGTGCCATCACGGCTCCCAGTGAACAAGTAATCACAACCATCAGATACAGATGACTTTAACACGGTCAAACAGTTTACGCCAGCACAATGCTGCAAGATAACATTCCAAACGGAGCAACATGAGGATCTATAACCCCACTAACATTTGAATGAAGAATCAAGAAATTAACAGAACAAATGACTTGGCTTTAAGTAAATTGAAAAAGGCAAGGTTAGAGAGAGAAGTGTATAGGACTGATAAAGCCCATAACTTATATTTATGAATAGTTCCAAAATGGGAGGGTTCTTATGTTCGTATGACTTAAAAACGTTTGATTACCCACAATGATGCATTTAACTTCAGTTATTTTTCCAACACGAAGAAAAGAGAACAAAGAATTTTAACTGTATAGGACCTCAACAATTAATTGCTCTCTTCTCAACCAGGTACAGAATCAAATTAGAGTTACAAAGAATACAAATGTATATTAGGAAGGTAACAAGAAGCGGTCAACTAAATTGTAAATGTACAACATTAAAATATGCATACTAATCAGATATTGTGAATTTTAAGGGTTCCAAACCCAATCAGACTCCAAAGATGCCAAATATGTTCACTGAAGGATGAAAGGGATAGAATAGATATATTAGCATCATTCAGAAGTCACAGAAGATAATATAGAACAGAAAAAAAATGTTTATTCAATTTTGATGAAAAACGTGCAGATGAATTATTCATTATTGTATGCCTACATAATGAATTAATAATAAAGGCATACAAAGTAAGGTAAAACGGTTATCATATGGTCGAGCCACTTTTTACACTCAGCTTGGTCCTGTCATATCATATACTGCTTCTAGTGACTATAGGCTAGAATGTATAATTCACATTTCCATTACAGAAACAATCAATTGGTCAACTAAGTTTGCAAAAAAAAATCCAAGAAGTAAGGAGAAGGTAATGATATAAACAAGTCAAAATGCATACATAAATACTACACTAATACACGAGTCGAGGGCTTTTATAACATGCTACGTTGGCAAACACGTTAATACTTAACTTAATAACAAAAGACCATGTTGCCCAATAATATCAGAGTATATCATCGACAAGGGAAACTCATTCACTTCAAATAAAGAATGATAAAATTGATTAAAAACAATGAGAAAATATAAAAATCAATTCACCTCAGTGTCATCGGCATCATTCAACACGTATGTCAGCCTCTTCTCTTTACGGGGGCGAGTAGAATTGTTGTTGTTACCTGCACTACCCACACGGTGCATTGCAACAACCCCTAAAACAAATATCAATAAAAAATATGTCAATTAAAAAAAAAGAGGCAAAAAGATAAAATCACCATATTAATTCCTTCTATCTGCTAACTCAACACAGCAATGTTTGATCGTCCTCCCATAAAAAAATAAAGATTAATTTTGGTTGCAACACTAGAATAGTACAACCGTCATAATCGTGGCAGTAATGGCATACATTATAGAGATCATGTACTATATCTACCTTCTTCAAACAAAGAAAAAAAATATATACTTGGATCACTTAGTTACTGCACTGCTTGCATTTTCATTTTCCGCTATAATAAAAAACACCATTTAGTCTCTAGTTAAAGACCTGAAGGGAGCTACAACATATCATCGAGCAATACGTCTATTGATTTAAAATCCGGATTCTATTTCATTTTCGGTCCTCTTTCAGTCAAACAAGTAACCCCAGCTTCAGCTGATGAATTTGCAAAGCAAACGAACTCGGGTAAATAGGAAGTCAAAATCTTACAAACAATCTAACAAGTATAAAACAAAACAAAGCCACATATTGAAGCACACAATTCAACCGTAAATGCACCCGGTAAACAGAAAAAGATAAACTAATTAATACAGCAAGTAACACAAAGAATACTCAAAGATAAAAAATTTACTTAACAATCTAAACAATCGCTAGTCAGATTATACACTAACAACAATCAAACACCATCACCATCATCCATTCATTCAATAAATGCGAATCGAAACCCTAAAATCAAGTGATTCCAGAAACGTAATGCGATTTCGGCAGAAATTAAACACAACCCAAGTGGGAGTACGTCTCCAATGATCGCGAAACACTGAAAAATAATTATAAAAATAAAATAAAATAAAAAAATACGAAGAAGAAGAATTGACTTACCAGTACTTTGAATATATCAATTGAAGGACAAAGTGAAGATAAACCCTAGAATTATATCAACTGATACCGTGTCTGTTTGCTTTGATAGCAGAGAGATGGAGAGATTTGGAACCCAAAAATAATAAAAACAAAAATAAAATCATTAAAAATCAGACTCGAAAAAATTGAACGAGAAAGTGAACCCAAGAAAACAAAAATATATATAAAGTCAAAACAAAAGCCTCTTATTGTTAGTATAAATTTTAAAAATAAATAAAAGAATTATCTATCTGTCACTAGCGCAGGTAATACGACGTCGCTTTTTGTGTGTTTCGATATTTTTATTGAATTTTTGACTCTTTCTATTTAGCTCCCATGAAGAAAGATATTTATAATAATTTTTAGAAAAACTGTTATTTATACTTAAAAAAAAATAAATAAATAAATAAATAAAAAAAACTGTTATTTATAATTTAAAATTTAACAAATGAAGTCTTTTTTTTTAATCGGATAATTAATATCGGGATCTGCCAACGCCTCGTCGCCACCTTCGCCAGCCCCTCGTCCGGTCGTTGCCGTTGGTGCTAGCAACTTCTAGATTAGTGTTTTTTTTTTTTTTTTTTTTTTTCTGGATTTGTATTGGATTTGGTCATATTGGTTGGTTTTTTATTTAGGAAAAAAATTAAGGGTTGTTGAGGTTCCGCCTAGGCTTTGTGACACCATTCGACTAACGCATGCTAAAACACTGTCACAGCATGCGATCTGAATAGATATTCATGTATTATCGGATTAGGATACATATAAAATGTATATGGTGAGATTCAAACCTCCACCACTAATGTAAAATGAGAGATGTGCACACCACATGATCTAAGATGATATATACAAATAAATAAAAGACTTTTTGTCCCACAAAATAAAATAATTAATATTTTTATAAAATTACAGTAGTGTTATTTTTATTGTGCAAGTATACATATTGATCTTAACCTAATTTAATTGTCACCGATGGTCTATTGACTTCGTGGTCGGAGATTTCAAAATAAAACTCTACCATCTAGTTCAAACTTTAGGCCTTTATATATAAACTCACCTTTATTCATTAACCGGCATTGTTAATGGATGGTTAAGCTTTATTTATTTTATTTTTTTAATTGGTATTATTTTCCAAAAAAATAAAAAATTACAACATGTGACTTGTTGCTGTTGATGAAATGTTGTTTTAAATGCATTTTGTTGATGGAAATTACTTGAATTAATTATGTATTTTAACAATGGCTTCCTTTTCTTTTCTTTTTTAACTATTACAATTAATTTGAGGTTTTGAGAATGATGATTCGAACTCACAATCTTAATAGTGTGTAAGTGTGAAGATCATATCCTTTTGTTAATTTCATCTCATTGATTTCAGAATAATTTGATGGTGTAATTTATTAAATTCATGCCTAACTTCACTATAAAATATCTTAAGAAATAATTTGAAATTATGTGTTCAAACTATCCAAATCTTATAACTATGCTTTATTTTCGTTATTAATTTAATTTATAATTTTGTAACAACAATTTTAAAGTGGAATCGGTGGAAAATGTCACATTTTTAAACTGATGTGGTGACAAAGTCACTGCTTTAATAAATTAAGTTTAAAATGCACCTATTATGGTGAACTACCAAAATTGCCCTTACCTTACACATTCTCTTTCTTACTTTGAAGTTTTCTGAGTTTTATTCTTTCATGTTTCTCTATAACAGACCTCCAATGGAGGTTGAACATCATAACATTATCAATACATCTTCATTGGATAATTAGTTTTGTGGCGCTACACAGACGCATTCGGGGGTCGAGCTCCCCGCTAAGCTCGCGGTGGGTAGTGTATGAAAAGGCTCGAACACTTCATTAAAAGGCTCGAACTGTGTATTAAACCGATTAACCTATGAATTTTCCTTGAAAAGGCTCGGGTAACATTCTAAAAGGCTCGTGGACAGTTGAAAAAGGCTCGAAATAAAGGTTCAAAAAGGCACGATTACTGTACAAAAAGGCTCGATTCATAAATGTTCAAAAATGCACGATTCATGTACAAAAAAGCTCGATTCATGTACAAAAAGGCTTGATTCATAAAGGTTCAAAAAGGCACGATTGCAGTACAAAAAAGCTCGATTCATAAAGGTTCAAAAATGCACGATTCATGTACAAAAAAACTCGATTCATGTACAAAAAAACTTGATTCATAAAGGTTCAAAAAGGCACGATTGCAGTACAAAAAGGCATGATTACTGTACAAAAAGGCTTGATTCATGTACAAAAAGGCTCGATTCATAAAGGTTCAAAAAGGCACGATTCATGTACAAAAAGGCACGATTACTGTACAAAAAGGCACGATTGCAGTACAAAAAGACACGATTAATGTACAAAAAGGCTCGATTCATAAAGGTTTAAAAAGACACGATTGCAGTACAAAAAGGCACGATTACTGTACAAAAAGGCTTGATTCATGTACAAAAAAGCTCGATTACAGTACAAAAAGGCACGATTACTGTACAAAAAGACTCGGATAACTGTTTAAAAGGCTCGAAATATGTATTAATAGGCTCGAACAATGTAAAAATCCCGAAAATGCACGAAAAGGTTCAAAAATGTTTTCTCTCAACGTTTGAAAAAGACACAAAGTGACAAAAAAGGGTATTTTTGTCTGGTCACCTAAATAGGTGCCTTTTAAACTTAAATTAATAATGTGGTGTCTGTCTTACAAAAATCGCCCCAAATAGTGATAAAAAAATTTTGAACCCCAATTTTAAAAGTACATAAACTCTTAGTTGGTTGGTTATACACCTTGCCTTCCGATTAATGGCCGAGGATACGATTCTTTGCTTGTAAGAAGGTAAGTGCTGAGAGATCTCTCTTTTTTGTGAGAGTAATTTTTCCTGAATAGCAATTACGTGCGGTGTTTAATTTAGGTTGATCCTAATCTTGTCGTGATGTCAATAGTAATAATAATTTGAATAATACGGAACTTAAATTTAAATGCTTACCTAACTTTAAATGTAAAAAAAAAATAGAAATAAAGTATTACATCAAAAATAAATGTTGAAGGTACGTATATGAAGTTGGACTATTAGGTTTGCTTCTCAACTCACCTTACTTTTAATGAAGCCTGCATGTACATGTCAATTGTCAAGGACCATGACATTTAACTTCAATTCTCTTTTCTTTTACTTTTCTATCTTTGAAATATGATTAAACAAAAATTAATCGAATAAAATAAAATCAATTGGGATTCTATTTAATATCCATATAATATAAATGTTTAAACAAGTTTTTTTCTCTCTCTCTCTTTTCGCACCGACGGGCTACCGTTAGCTAGAGTGACGTTCATTTTCCTACCAAAATCAGAGTTCAAATTCTAATATGAGTATTTATCAGCATGTGTGAAGGGTTTTATTTTCATAACGTTGGAGCAGATATATCTCAATTGTGGAAGTATGTATTCAGACTGTGTATATAATGATTGAACTTTACATGTCCTAGTAGATCACTAACTCGTTCAATATCAAAAAAAATTGTATAAATCCAATTGAATTGATCAGCATACAGATTAATTCAATTGGGATCTTGTAGTTAAATTAGACAATTTGGATTCAAATTTGGCTCACATTATAATGAGGAAGAAAAGTGAATATATATATATATATATATTTTTTTGGAGGGGGTTACAATGAAATTAAAAATTATAAAAATAAAAACTGAAAAATAAATAATAAGTTGTCAACTTCTAGAAGTTGAGACATTATGGTATGCCACCCACATAATTAAATCATATACAGTATATCACTGTACATGTATGATCAAAGTTTTTGAGTTGTCGACTTTTTGATATTGTCAAAAAAATAGTACTAGTTAGGATTACAATACAATGGATTTATGGATAAAATAATTAAGAGAAATTTTGTTTCTAATTAGGAAATAATTATATTTAATTTAGAATTTCAAGATATTATTTAGACAAAAATAATAATCATAAAAGTGGGTTTTGTATTGTTTTCATTATTATTACATGTGAATTGCAAATTAAACGGATTATAATTTGAATCTAATTAGATTTCAATTTTTAAAATATAATTATTATTTATATTTAATTGCAATCGTCTATCATGATTTGGCAGCTTCTAATTAATCCGCTCTAACTAATTATTTCATAAGTTGGTTAATTTTGTTATCTTTTACGATATAAGAGGCTTTTCTTTCTTAATACCCAATGAATCGGAAGCCTGTCAAGATCTATCAAGAGATATATGTGCAGTACGATACTTATACCTATGACATTGAGTATAAAATTTTAAATGGAACGGTTTTACCATATCATTTATCCATCCATCTAATCAATACAAATTAAATAATCAAAATATTTATATATGATAATCGAAAGAAAAGTGAAATTTATAAAGTTATTATACAATCATTAATCGAGTGGTTCGAGTAAGACCCTCTCATGAAAATTTTCGTTCACTTTGAAATTATTCAAGTGTGTCTATCAGAACGCACACGTTAACGTAAATCATATTATATAGATATATATATATATATAAATTAATGTGAAAAACATAAAGTTTTCTATGCAATGATGTAATCGACTTTGAAAGAGAAATTATTATCACAAAATGCGGCCTGAAAAAGAAAACTTTGTAGCCAATCAACAAAAGTGTTGAAAACAAACGCAATTCACAAAACAAACGCATGATGTTGTTGAAAAGATAGAAGTATATATAGGCAACTTTTATTGTCCATTAATTTCTATAGAGATTTAGAGATGCACACAAAAAGTCAATGAATTGTCAAGCCCAAAAATGAGAAGATTACAAAATGTCTTTATATTTAAAAAAACTAAAATATGAAGTTAGATTCGTTTTAAATAAAGTATATAGGAAAATGTATTGATCGTATTTTAACTTTTATCATAAACCTCCCCCATAAAGAAACTTATTGACAAACATATATTAATAAGTTCAATTTTTTTTATACTTTAATCAATATTCATGTAGTGTCTTTTTAAAAAAAAAAATTTTTTAAGGAAAAATAAAAGCAAGACGAAACTCAACAGACTAGACGGGATGGTCATTCTGGACAAACCTCTCCACACATGGAGGGTAGGATTCCATCCAAAAACAATATTCCTTTAATAGCAAACCTAATTTAGATAAATTATGGGCGACAACATTCGCCTTCCTAGACACGTAAACCAATAAACCACCTGCAATACTCTTCAAAATACTCCTAATATCGTCCACACCCAAACCAATATCCACATGAATCTTGGCCTTTGGATTAATTAAAGTAACAACCTTCAAAGCGTTAGACTCAACTAAAACTGGAAGAGGACCTTAGTCAATAGTGAAATTTAGACCTTTGAAGATAGCCATAGCCTTCTCGATTTGAGGCGTGAAATTTGCTTCAACCCTTTGAGCACTAGAAGCCATGACAAAACCCATAGAGTCCCGAATGACCATACCTAAATCGATCCGAAGCTGGTGCACATCTAAAGTTGCTGTATTCAGCTTATACGTACCAATTATATGAGGTCTTTAAAGTTTACCATTTGATTTGTGTGGAAATGGTGGGAAATGTCACATTTTTGAGTTGGTGTTGCACGCGGGGCACCACTTTAATAACTTAAGTTTAAAAGGCATTAAAGTAATTGATTTTCAAAAATGCCCTTACTTTACATATTCTCTTACTTTGAAGTTTTCTGAGATTTTATTCTTTCATCTTCTACATAGAGGTCTGTTTAACAGACCTCCAATGGAGGTTGAACATCATAACATTATCAATGCATCTTCATTGGATAATTAGTTTAGTGGCGCTACGTAGACGCATTCGAGGGTCGAGCTCCCTGTTGAGCTCGCGGTGGTTTGTTCTTCGAGTCTTCTGTAAACCTTAAGCTGGTTGCGTGAATTTTGAATCGAATTGAAAAGGCTTGGAGACTATTTACAAAGTCTCGGAGATACAAAATTAACAAAAAAAAACTGATGGTTAAAAATGCTTGGAAAAGGCTCGAAGACTATTTACAAAGTCTCAGATTACTGTTGAAAATGCTCAGACAGTGTTTGAAAAGGCTCGGAGACAGTGTTAAAAGGCTCGGAGATTCAAAATTGACAAACCTATTCATATTCCTTAAAAAAGCTCGGATTACTATTCAAAAGGCTCGGACAGTGTTTGAAAAGGCTCGGAGATAGTATTAGAAGGCTCGGAAATTCAAAATTGACAAACCTATTCATATTCCTTAAAAAAGCTCGGATTACAATTTAAAAAGCTCGGAGGGTATTTCAAAAGGTTCGGAAAAAATGTTTAAAGGACTGTAGCGCCATTGCCGGTGAGTTCACCATGAGATTTTCAGGCGTATGTTCTTGCAGTCGATGCTTTCTCTCTCTACTGTTTTCTCTCTCAACTGTTTTCTCTCTAGGTTTGTAAACGACACAAAGTGACAAAAAAATGATATTTTTGTCTGGTCACCTAAATAAGTATCTTTTAAACTTGAATTAGTAATGTGGTGCCTTTCTTACAAAACCCGACCCAAATAGTGACAAAAAAAATTTGAGCCCTTAGATTTATTGTATAGATTTTGCTGTTTCTAGAAATGTTCGACATTAATCAAATTCATTGAAATGAAGTAATGCAACTTTGAATAATTAAATATTGGTAAGTTCATGTGACTATGATGCCCAAACAACAATTAGTTGAGTGTATAAGATATTTGGGAAAGAGGAAATTGTGACTTTTGACCACATAGATACCTGCGTTGGAGTTCAGACCCAGATCTTATGGGAGCAAACCCTAACTCCTCACAAGTTAATTTAATATGTAAAGTTAAATTTAATAAAATTCATTAATTTAGAATCAACAAATACTCTTAAGTCTTAACTTTTACTTATGAGAAGTACAAAAAAATAAAAATAAATAAATTAGTGAGTTGCTTTAAGATTTTTGTTTTTTTTTGTTTTTTTTTTGTTTTTTTGGAAAGAGAGTTGCTTTAAGAAGTTTCCAACAAAGAGTAAACCACTTTGTAGTAAATCAACATAAGTCTTTATTTATTATTTATTTTTATTTAATATTAAAAATCCAACGACCAATATGGCTGTCTCTGCCCGCCATTAATTATTTTTTACCGTTAACGCCAAGTCTTCAGTTTCTCTGTAAAAACAGTTAAAAATAACAACTCCCACAGGTATTCTTATCACCTGTGACGAGACTCTTACAAACTAAATTACTCCATCCAATGTCTTATCGCCACATCAGCATCTCAAATATCGTCATTTTTTTTTTTTGAAAAATTACAATAAATTCAAGATTTCAGAAAATGGACACGGGCCAAGTGCGAGGGGAATGTCAGCAGGCATACTCTCCAATGACATTAGAGATTTAGATATTGTTATATTACATTAAATAGTATGAATATAATCAATAATGACTGATACCCGCCGATTATCAAGATAACATTACCGTATCAATTCCAAATCAATCTAAAGACTATCAAAGGATACCAAAAATTAAATTTCAACATAGTGTAGAGGATCCAAGCTCCATTAACTTTCAATCAAAGTATTCCAATATATAATAATGTCATCCACATCCTCCTCCACCATCAAACTAAAAGACACATTTTTTTTTTTTTTTTCGACTTTTAATGCCAATTTTGCCCCTCCACTCCTCACGCTCCTCTGTCTGTAAAATGAAACTTTACAGACCAACTTTAGATCTGGACCAACCATCACTCCAGATTCTCTATCATTATAATATTTTATTGGACTTCAATGCTATATCTATGTACTAATGTGACATTAAACTGTACCTTGAAAAAAATAAAATAATTTTTTTTAATAAAAAACCAAACTTTCACTACTACACATCTTAATCAGAGTCCAAAGATTTTTCAATCATTGAAAGCAACTCAAGTTTACTCATACCCACTTGGTTTTCTGATCTGGGGTTTCCAGTTTTTTCTTTTTCTTGGGTTTTTGAAAATCTTCACTCTACTTTTTGACTCCTTGTTGGTTGGTTAGGTTCTCTGAGCAAAACAAGTCTAGGGTTTTGAAGATCAAGTGTTTGTTTAATGGTCCAGGCCTTTGTTGAGTATTTTAAGGGTCTCTCTTTTTTGGGTTCTTTTTTTGATTTAACTTGGTTTTTACTCCATTGTGATTTTTGTTTTGCATGGTTAGAGATAAGCAAAAGCAGATCTTTCAATAATAATAATAGTGTTTTCAGGTTTTGGAATTTTTTTAGTTATTTACTATTAATCTGGTTTCTATATTTATGACAGTTTTGTTGAAGAAGACAAAGTTCAACTTCACATTCACATTCTATTTTTAGAAGAGTTTTTATTGTTCTATATCAACATTCTATTTCATTGTCTCAAAAGGGTCACTTGCACTTTTTACTTTAAATAGCTTCTGGTTCTGGATGTTCATTTCAACTGAGGAAGAGCAGATCGCATTGTCTCCAAACAATGCAAAACATTCATTGATATCACCTCCAATGGAATCAAGATCAGGTTCCCATGATGGGTCCTCTCCGGTGTCTGATTCGCCGGATTTGGCACCAGTTATTGCTGATGTCAATGTTGTTCCTGAGCATCTAAAGATGGAGCTTGAGCAGTCAATAGCAAATCTTGAAGGTACAATCTTTCAAGTTTCAAGTGTCATTTGTAGCAAAATGTGGTCCATACGGTCATTGCAAAATGTATTCATTGTCTTCTTTCAAGCAATTGTTATCATTATCATATGAATTATGTTGTGTTGAATTTGAATTGATTGTGTAGGAGAAATTGTGCAATTGAGATTGAAAAAGAAGTCGTTTGATGAGAAGCGAAGGGATGCATTGAATAAGATATTGGACATAAAAGGTAGTGAATTGTTGGTGATTTTACTATTGGAGTGTGTATTTTTCCTTGTCATTGTGTTGAGGATTGATTTCGATTTGCAGGCACTATTAGAGTATTCTGTCGAGTCAGATCGTTCCTTGTGACAGATAGGAGAAAAGTTAACGAACCCATTTTGACTGAATTGGAGAAGATTGCAGTTAGATCAGCAGGAGTCAAGAAAGAATTCGGATTTGATAAGGTGTTTAATCAAACAGCTAGTCAAGGTTAGCCTTTAATTTCATGTGTTCTCTTCTTTCCAGGTTTAATTGTATATGTTTTATGTTTCCAGTTGTCTAAGAGACTCTATTCTGCTTAAAAAACTCTGTAGAAGAAGTTTTTGTTGAAGTCGAACCGATTCTTAGATCTGCACTTGATGGACACAATGTGTGTGTCTTGGCTTATGGTCAGACTGGTACTGGCAAGACATTTACAATGGTTAGTGCTTGAAATTCTGTTTTCGTAATTCTTGAATTCATGTTGCTAGAAATTCCATAATTTATCTGTGCATAATGTTTTCCTAGGATGGCACAAATGATCAGCCTGGAATTGTTCCTCGAGCTCTTGAAGAAATTTTTCGTCAAGCCTCTTTGGATAACTCATCTTCTTTAAGTTTTTCGATGAGTATGTTGGAGGTTTACATGGGTAACCTGAAAGATCTACTGGCTCCAAAACCAGTATGTAGAGCATATGAACCTATAAACAGATGGTAATTAAATTTCTCCCACTTCCCCAAATCAGTCTGGAAATTGAAGATAACGGTCGTTCTTGATTATCATGATTCTTCTAACTCTACTACAGCAATCTCAACATTCAAACAGATGCAAAAGGACTGGTGGACATTGAGGGGCTCACAGAGGTGAAAATCCCAGATGTTACAAAGGCCCGATGGTGGTACAACAAGGGGAGGCGGGTTAGATCAACTTCATGGACTAATGTAAATGAGGCCTCAAGCAGGTCACACTGGTGGGTTTCTGGCGAGTTTCACCTTTATGATTGTGTCAATGAATTAATTTGGTTTGATAATTACGTTATCTGTTTAGTTTCATATATCTAGCTTAACAAGGATCACCATTTTCCGACATGGGGAAGCTTTGGAAGCTAAAAGAGAAGTAAGCAAACTTTGGATGGTTGATCTTGGAGGCTGTGAGCGATTACTGAAAACCGGAGCCACCGGACAGACACTCGATGAGGGAAGGGCCATAAATCTCTCTCTTTCAGCATTGGCTGATGTTATTGCAGCTTTAAGAAGGAAGAGAGGCCATGTGCCTTACAGGTAAGTTCTGTTAAAGTGTTTCTTTTTTCATGTTGATCAAACTTTAGTTTGGCTGAATTTAATTCTTCTTTGGTTGCAGAAATAGCAAGCTAACTCAGATCCTCAAAGATTCCCTAGGTAAAACTTCTAATTCTTCACTTTCGGTTTTTCTTTTCACACTGAAGTTCTACGCATCTACTTTAGTTATGAAGTGTTGTCATGCTTTAGACACCGCAAAAGATTCAAGATTTTTCTACTTGGATCTGCATAATATTTTCGAAAGGAGTTTTATCCTAAGCTAATGACTACAAGCAATTCCTAAGTTTTGTTTACACCGGTGACTTCACTGTAGCTACGAAGTTGCACATTATGATGCTAATGTAAATTCGGATAAACGTGCAATAATTTTCAATCCATTTGCTTCAGGTGATGGTTCGAAGATTCTGATGCTTGTTCATGTAAGCCCTTGTGATGAAGATGTCGGGGAGACAATTTGTTCGTTGAGCTTTGCCAAGCGAGCAAGAGCAGTAGAATCCGTTAGAGAGCTATCAGAGGTACTGATCTTGAATTTCTTCAAAATCGTTGACATCTTATGTGTTGAATGTATGCAACTATTTCTGATACCTGTAAACTTATTCAGGACTTGAGGAAGCAAAGAGAGAAAAAGATGGCAGAACTTGAGGGGGACATGAGAGAAGCCGAAGTTGAATGTCAGAAAGTTTGGAATCAAATTAACGAGGCTGAGTTTCTGTTAAGCGAAAAGAAGAAACTCTTCTCAACCACTTACGGGTTACTTGAAGATGAAGAAAAGACTCCTATAAGTCCTAAAGAAACTTTGAAGGAATCAGTTAAAACGCCACGAGTATCTGAAAAAGCAATTAGAAGAAGCATTAGCAATTCTCTCCCTCGATTCATGACTTCTACTGTGGCTAGTCGTCAAAGGCAAGGTGCTGCAGAAAGAGAAATTAGTGCAATCAATGTAATGGCAAGAAGTTTGAGAACAGGGTCAAGAAGTTCAATGCAATTTTCGCATTCCCAATCCCTCAGCTTCTTGGATCCTCGTTTTAAAGTAATGTTACGAACTTCAAACAAAAAGCCTCGATATGGAGAACCAAACATTCTCACAGAGAGTCCGAAAGCCAACGATGGCTTGGATTCAAAGACAGTTTTCGTGCCACCGCCACGAAGCAAGATGGTCACTTCTTCGGATCCAAATTTGAAGGCTACACTCTGTCGTCACAGAAGAAGAATGTCTGATTTTATGTAATCATCAAACAAGTGTGTAATTTTGTGTTGTCTAACATTTTCTTTCTTCGTTTCGGGTTGCCGGGGGCTTGAATTTTTGTGTGTCGATATGGTAGAGTTGATGATGTATAATAGGTGTGGTTTTCTTAGGCTTCGCTGGGATCAGTAAATCATGGTTTGTTTACATGATGATCCCATAACACAATATATAGTTTGTTTGGGTTTTGAATTTTGATTGTGACTGTTAACTATTCATTAACACGATGCTTGTAATCATAAGTAAGATTTGAGATTGAACTCTTTTTTCTTTTTATAAGAATGATTGCCAAAAATTCACAAATCTTTTGCTTCAAAACCATCCAATCTTTCACTGCAAAATATTAAGGAATGTCATGAATATTTTAGCAAGGAAAAGAATCCAATATTTTGATGCATATTACAATCTTTAATTTTTACTATTCATCATCATCGCTGTCATATTGGCCGAGTGATTGTAGTCCTATACTTGCATCTGAAGGTTTCTTCTCCTCCTCGTTGTTCTGCATTGATTTTGTAGTAATTTTCGTGTTGGGGGCAGCAACCACCGGTTTCTTTACCACCACAATTCTGACTGCAGGATTCAGCGAGGCTTTTGCATCGCTCTGAGTCTTTGAACCAGTTGGCTTTTCTGTTCGAAATGAGACAGACAACATGAATTTTGTAAGAAAGTTATAATTCAATGATATGTGCACATACATTTCAAAAGCATAAATACTAATTGAAACCATTTCGATTACATTTTCACCACTACTTCAATACTTTTGAAGTTTAACACAAAATCGTTCTCCTGATATGGTACTGAACAATGCCTAAACAAACTACAATAAAGCCGGCAGGACTATGTTCTACAAAGATTTCCACTATGCTCATACTTTAAGTCGACACCATAAAGCTATTTGGCCAGGGGATGAAAGACACACTCAACAATGCCGGTTGATAGAAACACCGATGATAACATGTATAGAAAACAATGGTCTCACTTCTCATTGTTTCTATTATTATCATGACTCTACAGCTCTACTTATATACACATTAAATGAATTAGAGAAAACCAATCTAAATGACTTTGACATACCTCTGTTGCTGGAGCTGTCTAGAACACTAGCTTCTGTTAAAGGATCTGTTGGCTTACTTGGAACTTCTTCTGAAAGCTTTCCCTTCTGCAATGCATACACTTCAAAGCATGAGTTCAAGAACTTAAAATTCCACGGACGTTACCATCCATAAATTTGCCAATGTAACACATAGAAGAACTATGGAAGTGAGTGAAGATGCACTATCATAGCTTAGAATGATGAATCAGGCTTACAAAGAGAAACATGTATCAAAAAGGGAGAGTAAGTTAAGAAAGTGACATGAAATGTACAAAAGAGCATCCAAATCAATGGCATGATGCCAACAAGACAATATGAACAAATTCACTTCTATATGAGAAACGCTCACCAAGATTGAAGGTCTGAAATTTTCAAGAATTAGTAAAATATACAATGATAAAGTTCTAATAACTTGATAAATGAATACTCTTTCAACCATCTATCAACAACAGACGCTTTACTCCATTCCGAAAACTCTGGTAAACTAATATATGTGATTTAAAGTTTAAAGTAGAATGAGATTGAAGTACCGATTCGTGCATACAAAAAATGTAATTAACAAAAAAGTACAAACTATAGATATAACATATTAATACCTTCCCAATTGGTTCCTCGCCGTCATCAGAATCTTCATCAGGAAGCCTTTTAATGATCTCTTTTTGTTTCTGTATTAATAAAAACACAAGCCATCCATATGAGAAAACAATTATCTCCAAAAATCAGGAAAAGACGAGAAAGAGTAGAACTAGCAAAAGAAAACACTAATACTTACATGGAATATTGATCTTATCAGCGCTTCATCTTCTTCTTCAAGGTTTTTTTCCTGTTTGAGATGGTTAAATTTTAGCATAATTCAACATAAATTAAACATCAAAACCACACGAATTTATATGCTATGTCTGAACATTATATTTTAAAAGCAAAATGGAAGTTCTAGAGGTATAATTGAGTGAGAAATAATATCAGAAAGCGCGATGAATACCTTTTCCACAGCTGTGGACTGTAAGATCTCAAGCATTGCATCTACACTCACAGTGGCATGTCTAGACTGCAAAATCAAACAACAACAAAAGAGTTAGTAATCAAAAATATTTAATAACTAAACAAGAACTCGAAAAATTCAAATAAAACACAAAAACAATGAAAAGTAAACAAGAAAAACAAAAACCTTCATCGACTTCATCTCGTCGAGTGCAGCCATTATGTCCATCTCCCTCTTCGAATCCATAGTTCGATTCTCCAGCGCCTTCATAGCATCACCAAGCTCTTCTGCGTCCCTCCTCTTTTTCTCATCATCTCCCACCTCATCCTCAGCTCGCCAAGGCTCGAAATTACGCGTGGCACCGGACTCCACAATATAATCCGAGTTCTGCGGATCAGTCTTCATAGTCAACTCTGCGGAGCACTTGGTGCACTTGAAATAGAACCTGAATAATTGAATACCCAGGTAGGTCTGCAAAAAAAAAAAAAAAAAAAAAAAAAAAACCATTCAACAATTATTCAAACAACCAACCAACCAAGTGTTCGAAATCGAAAACCGGAAAACAATTGATGAGAAAGAAAGAATAATAATATCATACCTCGCCGAGTACATCTTCTTTCCGCGAATTGAATTTTGTGCCTTTGTAGATGTAGTTTCCGCAAGTGTTGCAGCGGATACTCATCGGCAACATCATCCGCACCTTAATCTGCTGGTTCTTGGGTCGTCGGATCCGGGGCAGTTTCGACGGGTCGAAATCCGGTGGATAGTACTTGTTGAGCACTTTTCGCTCTCCCATTCTCTCTTCTTCTTCTTCTTCTTAGATTAACTATACCAAAACGAAAAATCATAATCGCATCTTTTAATTTTGTATCAATCTGAATTGAATAAATTCAGGACTAAAAAACAAACAAAGAAAACAAACCTACGATCGGCGGCGACTGCTGAGAAAATTTTGAGGTGTTATTTATGGATTTTCCCCAATATTCGAGATCGTGAAATTGTAATTTAGGGATTTAGTGCTTGGGTCGGTTTTTTGGTACTATATTGAAGAAAAATCGAAACGGTCGATGCCGGTTCAGTTCGGCTTATTTATATTGCCCAAGTTCTACGGTTCTACTATAATCAGGATTTTTTGATTTTGATTTTTTATTTTTAATATCTATTAATTCGGGACAATGTATTTTCTATTGGTAAGATTCGAACAGCTAACCTGAAAGTCATTTGCCCAAACCCTAAGATCGTCCATCTATCAGCTGAGCTACGCTCCTGTTGGCATCAGGATTCCTTACTATAAAAAAGAATAAATTCCTGATTAGTAATTAGTAAGGGAACTTAGTTACTTAACTAACACCTACAACTAAAGATTTTTGTTTTTTTACCGAATGAAACTAGATTTCCTATCATTTCAATTCTCGATTAATAACGTATCACGTATACATTTGAAATAACTTTTCGAGTAGAATTTCAAAAGTAAATCTTTTCAAACAAAGTTTCTATTGAGTAGAATTATTAATAAGAAGACACTATGTAGTAACTATAGTTTGATATTCAAATAAAAAGTAATGTTTATTAATTGTTTATAATGTAGCTAAATCAGTGTCATATTTCCAAGAAAAAACAAAAAACTGTTTGGGTAACTATGGTCACTATATTAAATACACTTTTAGGCCATGTTTGATACATGCGATAAGATAAAACTAAAAATAGTCATATTCTCATGTTTGTTGATTACATGCAAGCAATTTATCCCATATTGGTGAGAATAATTATGGGCCATCTTGTAAACGTTTTTTGTTGACTATTTTTAGAAAAGAAAAATGATAATGAAAATAGTGTTTTTGGTTTCAGTTTCGAAATCCAAAAACGTGTCTGGTAGTATATGCGGAAAACAGTATTCTGAAAATAAAAACATTAAAAACGTGTCTGATAGGTTAACCAACAAATTTCAAAAATTATCAACAATTCATCCCAAAATATTGTCAATAATTATCAATTGAGTCATATTTTTTATTAAATTAAAATTTAAAATATGAAACATTTTTTTTTTTTTTTTTACAAAATGTAATATGTACTAGTAGAGATGAGATGTGATGCTTCAGTTGGATCAATTGCATCCCAAAATGTATAATCATCATCTCTGTTCTTACCATGAATCTCAAGAGGAGTACACAATCTTCAGCTATAATCAACAAAAATAAGGAGTTGTCATATATAATTTTATTTTTTTTAATGAAAATAAAAATGATAGTATTGGTCTTCTTCTCTTCACATAGGAAAGGATTTGCTTCAATATCCTTATCCAAATATTAAACAATAATAATAATAATAATAAAGTAAAACAAGAATTGAATTAGCCGATCTGCTCGGAGGAGGTGAGATCCTCCTCCAACATGGCCAGATCGGCGTCGCTGGAGGAGGATCTCACCTCCTCCAGCATCAGCGACGAAGAAGAGAGAAAAAGAAGAAGAAGAAGAAGAAGAGAGAAGTAGAAGAAGATGAAGATTGGTGGCACTAAGGCCGAATGAGATGCAGATTGGCGGCACTCTGGTGTCGGCTATGCTCCTCCTAGTTTTCCATCATGGAGAAGATGAAGAGAAGAAGAAGAGAAGATGAGATGAAGAAGAAATCAAAGATTGGATGTCTGGAAAAGAAAAAGAAAAAAAAGAGCATTAAGTATTTTTTCTTTTTTGTTAAAAAATATATGTTAAAAACAAAACGAAAAACATATAAAAGTTGTTTTTCAAATTTTTCACATTTAATTGGTTTTGTTTTTCATTTTGTTTTTGTATTTTGGAAACAAAATGAAAAACGGTTGATGAAAGTGAATTCAAAATCGTTTTTGAAAAATAAAAACAAAAACATCCATTTTTGGCTATACCAGACAGCCCCTTAGTCCCACCATTTTATATTTTTTTTTTTTCTTTTTTCAAATTTTTTTTTTTTTTATGTGATTAAAATATATGATAAAATTATTTTTTATCCAATCTCATATTACATCAAACATATCACAACACTAATTTAGTCAAATACTATCATATCCAATCCAATTCAATGGTATGGAAATAATCTTATTATATCCCGCAGCCCAAACAGGCCCTAATAGATTGAAAGACAATACCCATGGCTATTTATCATGATATTTGACTTTTTTTAGATATTAAATTTCCAATTTCAGTCATTGACCACATCATTAGCGCAAAATTACTAAAATACCACCGGTTGCTTATTTTATTTTCTATTTGATAATTTTTAATTATTTAATAAAAAGAATTAATTAAAAAAATCCAAATTGTTTTCTTCTCGAAATGAACTGTTCATCAAACTCACACGTTCAAAAACAAATTCTAGAAAAAAGAGACAAATCAATCTAAATCCTTATCTTCCATCAATTGAGCATAAATCATTTCTAAAAAAATAAAAATTAGTGAGCAGAAATCTTCTTCTAAAAAAAAAAAAAAAAAATAGGCAACTGAACTCAACCCTTTCATCAATCTAAATCTTCAATCAAATTTCAGAAATCTTCATATTAAAAAAGGGGAATTTGCAAAAGTAACCTAATCAAAGTATTAGAGTTCGTTTTTAATCTTTATGTATTGTTTTTCATGTGTTTTAACCATGTTAAGGGTACAAAGTCTAAACTACCATTGTTTTTTTTTTATTTTTTATTTATTTATTTATTTATTTATTTTTTTATAAACAAAAAAAAAAAAAAAAAAAACTAAATTGGTTATGAAGGAGGGGGGAGAGAGAGGAAAGAGAAGTTACCGATTGGAGAAGAGGTTACCTGCAACCGGAGTGCTGGTAATGTGCTCAAAGTGACGACGACTGGTTGCGAGTGATGATGACCAAGTTGAACGAAGCAGATACCAGCTGTTGACGTCGATTTCTAGGAGAAATCTAGTCAACAGTGACACATATACAAATCGATGCCTGAGGTAGCCTACGAAATAAGATTAGGTTGCCTTTATGATAAATGTGTAACTTGATGAATGGATAACAAATAATAGATGAGTGCATAAATAATAAAGGCATGAGTATTTTTACATGGAAACCTTTAACACATAGAAAAACCTCGGTCATTGTGAACGACGATGATTGCAGTTGTAAGTGATGAATTGCTTGAGTCCTGATTATTCTGCCTGTTCTATTTCTGTTTGATACATGTGTTTATATAGGGGCTAGGGTGTTGCCTTAGCCCTTGCTATGCAAGTAAGAAATATTATTGGGCGAGATCCCAAAGGGAAATTATCTTGGCGAATCGAATCTTTAGGCATTTATAGTGTTGTGACCTTCATTCCTTGTGGGAGTGTTTCTTCAGATCTTCATATTTATTGCTAGATTTGTCAACTGCTGGACTATAGGTGATTGGCTTGCTCAATATAAGATTAAGCTTTATGGAGAATATACTCAAATCTTGTTTCATTAATGATGCTTTGTTGTTTGTTGTGGGGCGAGTTTGGTCCAATTTGCCGATTTGGTTATCATCCGATGAACAACTACTCTCAACGGGCGAGTTGTTTTCATCTCGATATTGTCATATGTGGTCTATCGAGCTGACGTAAATATTTGGACCATTGAATCCCGGGGTTCATGCTGATGTGTGGAATTGAGTAAAATTAACCCAAACAATACCCCATAAATTTGTGAGGTGGGCTTACTAGCGAGCTGCCTATTTCGGCGAGTTATAGCTCCCGAAGTGGATTTATTAAGATCTTTGCATTTAATGCTGCAATAATGGGTCGTCTGGCTTTGTCAGCCTTGATAAATGCGCTTACAATAGTAACCCTTCAAAAACATTTGAATGGCTCAATGATGGGACATAAATAAAGGGTTATTTCGCCTCGTTTTGACTTTCGGTCATGACAAGTTGATCTGCTATGATTGGTGAGAAAGTCTCAAAATGTGAGGTGTTGGGATTCTTATTATCGGGGCATATAAATTGGCAAAACGTTTTGGTGAGAAAGAACTCTGTCCTTTTTTGAAGATTGTTGTTCCATATTGACAGGTTCGTCAATTGCGGGAGCTGCTTGGTATTGGAGATCAAGAAAACTATGGTAAGTTTCCGGATTAAAAAAAAAAAAGCTTAACCGTTTCTTCATTGCTCAAGCCTTCAAAATGCAGCATTTGGTGACGCATTACTTTAGAGGTTACTTTGGTTTGAAGAGTAAAAATGGTCGAGCCAGTGTATTTCATACCATGATCCAAGGAGAATAACTTGATTTCCTTCCGTAAATCGAATGGGTTTTTGTTTTGAAATGGTAGGGTCTTGTTTTGTTTTTTTGTTTTTTTGTTTTTTGAAATAAAATTTGTTTTAGGATACAATAACAACTAAACCATTTCATGGTTTTGAGAAATGGTTTGTAGGGCCTGGATATAACTATTAGGTTTTATAGTCCTTTTATAGGGAAGATTGAGGAGTTAAGGTTTTTAGGGAGATTTCCAAAAACCCCTCAAAAATTTGAATACTTTTGAAAAGAAACCCTTTAGCTTCTCCTTGAGCATATTAAAACCCCCAGAGGGTTGTTTGCCAAAAAAGGTCAAACATGGTTTTTTTTTTTTTAGAAGTGTTAGGTTTTAGAGTAAATTGCACTAACTTACCCTAATTATATGCATATTGCGCTAAAACCAGTAAAAAAATCATAATAACACATACATAGACTATGATTTGTTGACTAACGGTAGTCAACTGTTGATCACCGTTAGTCAAAATAGTAGAAGGGCAAATACACTTTTGACCTTAAACAAAAAAAAAAACTAATAATTAAAGGTAATAACTAATAACAAAAATTATTGTTATTGGAGAAATGAGAAGCCTCTGGATCTAGGTCAGAGAAATACCCTTTAAATCAACTATGGTTACATACTAATTCGATTATTGAAAGCATGTGAAGAACAAGTTCATGCATTTCATTCTCTTGGTTTAAAAGAACCCTAGAATGAAGAATATATTGAACAACTTTCTAAATGTGTGGAAGAAATCACTTCACTTGAACAACTTAGATGCAAGAGAATTAAGGAACTTTTATCCTACAAGGAAATTGTTGATAATCAATCTAAGGAGATTGAGGAAATGGAGAAGGCCCTTGAGAGAATGGAGAAGTTATGGTTTGAAAATAGAACAACTATTGGCAAGGAAAAAGACATAATAAAAGAGAAATGTAAGGAACTAGAGCTGACTATGAAGCAAAGTTGTGGAGAAATTGGAACACATGAGATCCAGTTATTAAAGATAGAATTAGAACAAAGCAAGAAGCAGGTGGAGGAGTTGCATCGGCAACTTGAACTAAAAGAAAACAGTACGGATAGAAGGTTTCTTCATATTTATTTGAATGACAATTATGACAAACACAACTCTCCCATGCCTTCTGTAGCAGCTTTTGCAATCCTGCAATCACCAGACCTCGCAAAGTTTGTATTAGAAGCGATACAAGGGTTCTATCCACCCCACTTGAACTACTTTGACATTGAATATAGTATGAGTATGGTTCAGAGCAGTTGTGTTGTCATCTTAGAACAATTTATGAAACCTTCCCCGACAATTGGACCCGAGGTAGAATATGAAGCTAAGGAATTGGTTTTTGAATGGGTTAGGAGAATGAGTGATAATTTCTCTAGGGTGTTGGGATTCTTATTATTAATCGGGGCATATAAATTGGCAAAACATTTTGGTGAGGAAGAACCTGTCCTTTTTTGAAGATTGTTGCTCCATATCGACAGGTTCATCAATTACGGGAGCTGCTTGGTATCGGAGATCAAAAAAACTATGGTAAGTTGTTACAACTATTAGGCTGTAAAATGACTCAATCAAACTTAATCATCTATTTTTACTGCACATTTTCTTTTAGTAGTTAAGTCTTAGAAAAATAAGGAAGGTTGTTACCTGAATCTTTGATATTGCTTAATGTTTGTTAGTTTGTTAATTTCAACTTGTATTTGAGCAAGTATATTATCTTGAATAAAGTATCCAGAAAATATATTCAAGTCAGAGTACTTTTGGGAGGTCTTTGGTTTCCTTGAAATAACCAAGTATCTACTGCTCATATTTCTTCTTCCTCCATTTTGTTATCTTTCAACTATAGGTTCTAAAAAGAATTTAGGAGTGACCGTACCAAAGTGGTATCAGAGCCTCGGAATGGAAGAGCGATTGCAACATGTGGAGCATTCAGTAAGTTCTTTATCTGAAGGGCAACAACAAATATTGGAGAGGATCACAGAGTTATTTCAACGTCTTCCTGTCAATGAAGGGCCCAGAACTGTTCATGAAGTAGGCGAGGGTTCGATGGCTCCAACTGGGGCTCGAGACAGTAATGGCAACCAGAGAACATCAAGTCTTTTCCACTTATATGCCCTAAAATTAGTTAAGTTAGATTTTCCGCGATTCAACGAAAAAGAGGACCCTACCAGCTGGTTGTGTAGAGTTGAACAATTTTTTCAGTTTCATAACACACTGGAGGAGAAAAAGGTAGCATTAGCATCATTTCACTTGTAAAGGGAGGCACAATTATGGTACCAGTTACTCAAACAGGAGGAAACGCAGGTGTGTTGGAATGAGTTCTGTTATAGGTAAAAATCGTCATAAAGGACACGTCATCCCCATGAAGAAGCCACGTAAGCAGGAGTCAGGAAAAGCCAACTTGAAAGGGGGAAATCCCCCAAGTAACCCACTCGGCTGAAACCAAAGCGACCCGATCATAAACAAAGAGAGCCAGCTCGGGCAACATCACCTACTCGGGCATACTCGGGCATACTCAGGGATCAACAAGAAGAGATGGTTGCGGAAACTCACTTCCCAAATACATGGAAGGAATCAGCAGTGAACACCTCCACAATACATAGCAATGTAACCCTTCAGAGTTTAACAAGGAAACAAACAGGTCTTCTGCGAATAAAGGAGAAAGAATCCGGCCCAAACTCGGACTAAGCCAAAACAGGAAACATATCACGCCCAAGAAGGAAACAGAATCCGACTAGGACTGGGAAACCGCTCAAGACTTGGGCGCCATGACACCAAACCTAGCGGCATCCCCAAACCCTAGAAACAACATGTATAAATACTCTTTGTAACGCATAAGGGAGAGAGATCTTTTTTTTTTAGCATAACAAAAACCAGAACGTATTTTTGTAATCAATTTTTATATAGTGGATTTTGGCTTCGTTGCTTAGGCAACAACCCGTGGACATTTCTCCGATCATCGGAGTTTTACCACGTATCTCTTACTCATTATTTTTACGGTATTAAGATTCAAACTATTATCACTCACAAACGTGATCTCAAATCATCGATTGAGTGTTGACGAAAAATCACCTTCAATAAGTTCAAAAATGGTCTTCATTCACGGTATGGCCCAACTCAATTTTTCGATCCGTTCGGCAAGCTCACCAAACTACAGCAAACGGGAAGTGTAAGAGACTATTAGACACAATTCAAAAAACTACTTGCCAAGGCTGGCTCACTTTCTCATGAAAGACAAGTTAGCTGCTTTGTTAGTGGTTTAAAAGACAATATCAATGCTGATGTACTAGCTGGAAGGCCAAACAACTTGTCTGCAGCAATCGGGTTGGCGCGGTTATATGAAGCTAGGAATGTATCCCAGAAAAGAATGCCCATTCCAGAGCTAAGGAAAAATGTATTCTCAAAAAGAGAAGGCCAAGAGCAAAAACTAGAGCTGCTAGTAAAACGCTTGACTCCAGCTGAACTCCGAGAGCGCCAAGAGAAAGGCCTTTGCTTTAAATGCAATGATATGTTTCACCCTGAGCATCGTTGCCAGAAATTGTTTCTGATAGAGGCATGTAATGATGATGAAGACGACGACAATGATGTGGTCATGGAAGACGATATGGGTGACTCGACAGAAAACATAGAAGTGCTTGCCATATCTCTACATGCCATTGCTAGTACTAAAGTTCCTGAGAGTATGAGAGTCCATAGGAAAATTGGCAATGAAGGGGCTATAGTGCTTATTGATTTTGGGAGCACTCATAATTTCGTGAGTGAAAAATTAGCAGAAAAGGTGGGGCTACAACCAATTTTCGGAAGCAGGTTTGAGGTGGTAATTGCTTCAGGAGAAAAGTTGTCAAGTTTTGGTAAATGCAGGCAAGTCATTTTAATTTTGCAAGGTTTTTCCATTCTTGTTGATTTTTATTTACTACCCTTGGAAGGATATGGTATAGTGTTGGGTACACAATGGCTGCGAACTTTGGGGCCTATTGTGTGGGATTTTGCGAGATTACAAATGAAATTCCAGATTAACGAGAAACATGTTATTCTCCAAGGCATCTCTATTACAGAAGATAAGGTGATTGTGGAAGGTGAATTGGCTCATATGACCAAGAAGAAAAGCAGTGGCATGGTGTATCGATTATTTTCTTTGGGAATTCCAGATAAATGGCGAGTAGCAGAGCAAGTAGATGAAGAACTACGTTTGATATTGGAAGAATACAGAGAAATTTTTCAAGAGCCAACCGGTCTACCTCCCTCACGTACTCAAGACCACAAAATTAATTTAATTCCGGGAGCATGACCTATATATGTGAGACCACATAGGTATCCACATTACCAAAAGGTAGAAATTGAGAGATTGGTAGCTGATATGCTGAAATCTGGTGTGATTCAACCTTCCAACAGCCCATACTCTTCTCCGGTGATTTTAGTCAAGAAAAAAGATAGGTCTTGGCGCATGTGTGTAGATTATCGAGTAGTGAATAAGCTTACGATAAAAGACAAATTTCCTATCCCTGTCATAGATGAATTACTTGATGAACTGAATGGTGGCAGCTATTTTACAAAACTTGATCTGCGTTCAGGATATCATCAGATTAGAGTTGCTCTAAAAGATGTGGAAAATACTGCGTTTCAGACACATCATGGCCGCTATAAGTTCTTGGTAATGCCATTTGGCCTCACTAACGCTCTATCAACATTTCAGCATTGATGAACAAGGTATACCATGACTATCTCAGAAAGTTTATACTTGTATTTTTCGATGATATTCTTATCTATAACAGAACATGGGTTGAACATCTTCAGCATGTCAAAATTGTTTTTTCAATGCTTAAATCTCATCAATTATATGTAAAGAAAGAGAAGTGTAGTTTTGGGCAAAACCAAGTCAACTACCTTGGGCATGTCGTATCACAAGAAGGAGTTGGAGTTAATCCTGAAAAAATTTCAGTTATGACAAAGTGGCCAAAACCTTCATCAGTGAAAGCTATGCATGGTTTCTTGGGCTTGACAGGATATTATCTCAAGTTCATTAAAGATTACGGAAAAGTCGCAGCTCCTTTTAATGAAATGCTGAAGAAAGACAACTTTAGATGGTCTACTGCTTCAGATTTGGTATTTGAAAGGTTAAAGCAAGCAATTACTCAAGCACCAATTCTAGCATTACCAAAATTTTCTAACACTTTCATTGTAGAATGTGATGCTGCAAGAGTTGGCGTAGGGGCTGTTTTACGTCAAGATAGACTGATTGCCTTCTTTAGTCAAGCTTTAAAGGGGAAGCAATTAGTCTTATCCACCTATGAGAAAGAAATGTTAGCATTGGTGCTGGCTGTGCAAAGGTGGCGACCGTACTTGTTAGGTCGTCATTTTATTGTTAGAACATATCAAAAAAGCCTAAAGTACTTGTGGTCTCAGAGAATTTCTACAACTGCTCAACAAAGGTGGCTTTACAAACTTCTAGGGTTTGACTTTTTCATCGAATACAAGAAGGGAATAGAAAATGTCGTCACTGATGCTCTTTTAAGAGTAGAGGACAATGGTGAAATTCGAGAAATAGATTTCAGAAGGGAGTCAAAGGAGCTGAATGCAATTTCTCATCTAATTCTAAATTGGCTTGAATCAATTAAGGATGAAACTGCCAGCAACTCATCCTTAACCTATCTTACGAAACAGATACTTGATGGAGAAGCAGTGGGTCCTTGGAGGTTTTCAGAGGGAGTTTTGTTCTTTAAAGAGAGAATTTATCTTACAGACGATTCTTCCTTAATACCTAAAATCATTAGCCAATTTCATAGTAATTTCCATGAAGGATACCAAAAAACCTTCCAGCGGATTCGAAGCACCTTTTATTGGAAAGGAATGAGGCAGCATAGCAAACAATTTATCAAAGAATGTGATGTCTGCCAACGACACAAGGTTGAAAATCTTACTCCAGCGGGGCTGTTGCAACCATTGCCTATTCCTAATCAAATTTGGGAAGATATCTCAATGGATTTTGTGGAAGGCTTACCAAACTCAAAAGGTAAATCGGTTGTTTTGGTTGTGGTTGATCGATTTTCAAAGTATGCACACTTTTTAGCTCTTTCACATCCATATACAGTAGCTAGTGTGGCCCAAATATTCTTCGATCACGTCTTCAAGTTGCACGGAATACCGAAAACAATAGTTTGCGATCGTGATCCTACATTCACCAGTTCATTTTGGGTGGAGTTATTTCGTCTTAACGGTACCAACTTCAATTTCAGTTCAGCATATCATCCGCAGACGGATGGCCAAAGTGAGGTGGTAAATCGAACCCTTGAGATGTATTTACGATGCTTTACCAATGATCAGCCAAAAGATTGGGTTAAATGGCTCACATGGGCTGAGTATTGCTATAACATGAGTTGGCATACTGCTATCAAACGAACTCCTTTTGAGGTGGTTTATGGTCGAGCCCCGCTTTTATTATTAACGTATCTTCCTGGAACAGCTAGAGTAGAGGCGGTGGAACATGAACTCTTACTGAGAGATAGAGTACTCAGAGTGCTCAAGGTTAATATGAAGGGATCTCAAGCAAGAATGAAGAAAGTTTACGATGCGCATCACCGGGAAGTAGACTTTGATGTTGGTGATTTGGTCTATCTTAAACTTCAACCAGACCAGCAAGGCTCGGTCACCTTCCGAGGAAACACCAAGCTTGCTGCAAGGTATTTTGGGCCATTCAAAGTGATTCAAAAAATAGGTCTCGTGGCTTATAAATTAGAGCTTTCGATGGGTTCAAGAATTCATCATGTCTTTCATGTGAGTGTGTTAAAAAAGAAGCTAGGAGAAGGAGTTAAAGTGCAGCCTCAACTTCTCGTGGTTAGAAACAATAATGAGCACATGCTACCCAGACCCCAAGCTATATTAGACTATCGGGTTCGTAATAGAAGAAATGAGGTGTTGGTTCATTGGCAGGGACTCTCTCCAGCAGAAGCTACTTGGGAGGATTTCGAGTTGATGAAGGGGCAATATCCAGATTACAACCTTGAGGACAAATGAGCACTTTAAGTGGGAAGGAATGTTATAGCTATCAGGCTATAAAAGGACTCAGTCAAACCTAATCATATATTTTTACTGCATGTTTTCTTTTAGTAGTTAAGTCTTAGAAAAATAAGGAAGGTTGTTACCTGAATCTTTGATATTGCTTAATGTTTGTTAGTTTGTTAATTTCAACTTGTATTTAAGCAAGTCTATTATCTTGAATAAAGTATCCAGAAAATATATTCAAGGTAGAGTACTTTTGGGAGGTCTTTGGTTTCCTCTAAATAATCAAGTATCTACTGCTCATATTTCTTCTTCCTCCATTTTGTTACTTTCAACTATAGGTTCTAAAAAGAATTTAGGAGTGACCATACCAAAGTGGAGAGTGGTTCTCTCGAATCAACCAATTCAAACATTCCAAAAATATCCTAAATATCCTAAATTCCCAACATTGTCATAAAATCCATATTTCTAGAAAACGTGATCGTATCAATTGGTATTAGAGCCAGGCAATGGCAACGGGTCTAGAGCAACGCTTGGAGAAGATCAAGCAAAAGCTGCGTTTTTTCATGCTTGGTTAGCAACAAATATTACAGAAGATGACAGAATTCATTGAGAAGATAAGTGTGCAAGACGAGGGGTCAAAAGAGTCAAACATCCCTAGGCTTTTTATCGACAAGAAAAATTAAGGGGTTGAAACCTATTTTCATGTTAAAAATGAGGTTGCAGCTACTGTAGATTCTATTAAACCTTCTCATATCGATGGAGAACGCATTGGTACAGATATTTCTCAGCAAAACAAAATTGCAGTTGTTGCAGGTGCAAGTGAAAATGACACAGAATTGGATCTCGACGATTGTACAAACAAGTCAAGAGGGTACACACCAAAAATCTTCTATGATACTATGGTAACTTTGAGGGTGCAAGCAACGAGAATCAAAAGAGGCTTGCACATAAAGGCATCAAATTTTAAGTTTTCTACCGCATCAAATTTTAAGTTTTCTACCGCATCAAATTTTAAGCTTACTTTTTGCTGCCTTCAAGTTGCAATAGTACTTTCCATAAGAAAATCACCAAGATTTCAGCTTCAGATTAATCCTATTTTAAAAATCCTCGAGGACAAGGATTGATTTAAGGGTGGAGGAATGTTACGGTTGTATTTTTATTTTTATTTTTATTTTGCATATGTAATTTTTAATTAGATTATAATTTATTTATGTTAATTTAGATGTGTTAACCACCATTAGCAGTTACTAGATGTTTTGTTTTGTGATTGGTGGATCCCTAGTTTTTAATTAGTGGATAGATGGTGCCTAAATTGTAGTTGGAAGTTATCTATATCTTTTGGCATAATTTCACATAAGTCCTACCTTTTTGGTGATTTGTCACATTTATAAATGTCTTTCCAAATTCATCACTTTAGTCCTTACTTTTTCCAAAACTCATCACTTTAGTCCATTTGATCAAATATGTGAAAGTCAACTATTTTAAAACCTGTAAAAGTATATTTTTACCCCTATTACTATTTAATTTAGCTAAAATGATTATCTTAGCTTTAAATTAAAATGAAAAACAATAAAATTCTTAATAGTAAAATTTTAAATAAATATATTACAAAAAAAATAGCTTGAATAAATAATTAAAAAAATCCATTAATTTTTTCTTATTTTTTATTTTTTTCATTATGGATTTTTATTTAGCTAAAATGATTATCTTAGCTTTAAATTAAATTGAAAAACAATAAAATTCTCAATAATAAAATCTTAAATAAATAGATTACAAAAAAAAAATTATGAAAAAAAAAAAATCATTTAAAGCTAAGAAAATCATTTTAGCTTAATTAATATCCATTATGAAAAAAATACAAAATATATATTAATGGATTTTATTATTATTATTTATTTAAGATTTTTTTGTAATATATTTATTTAAGATTTTATTATTGAGAATTTTATTAATTTTCATTTTAATTTAAAACTAATATAATCATTTTAGCTAAATTAAACAGTGATAAGGGCAAAAGTGTACTTTCACAGGTTTTAAAATAGTTGACTTTCACATATTTGGTCAAATGGACTAAAGTGATGAGTTTTGGAAAAGTTAAGGATTAAAGTGATGAATTTGGAAAGACATTTATAAAGGTGACAAATCAACAAAAAGGTAGGACTTATGTGAAATTATGTCATATCTTTTCCTATTTATTGTTAATTGAACGTTTAATGAAGGGAATCAGAATATTTGTTTGCTCAAATTGAGTAATTGATTTTCTTTGGAAAGTCATTGGAGAGTGGTTCTCTCGAAACAACCAACTGGAGAGTGATTCTCTCGAATCAACCAATTCAAACATTCCAAAAATATCCAAAATATCCTAAATTCCCAACATTGTTATAAAATCCATATTTCCAGAAAACGTGATCGTATCATAAGTTTCCAGATATGAGTTCCAAGTAGTTTTTCTAAAGAAAACTCCGCCTCTATGAATTTGCATTGCTGGCTTTAAATAGGGAACAGTTTACATGTATGTTTCAATGCTCATGATTATACTTACTGTTCCATGTATTTCTTAGTTCTTTCTTTTAACTTGGACTCACAAAGGATGCATAAGAGATGATGTGAGTTTTATATATTTAGGAACTTAATTTATGGTACAAAACTAGAAGTAAAACCATGAGTGTTAGCATAATAATTCAATGCTCTTGCTAAAATATCTCTTACCATGAAATCTCAAACTCGGTCTTCTTGTCTTGTTCATGTGTCAGTGTCAATTGTCACTCCTAACTTATACTTTGTACTTTTGATTCATGATTCTCTTTCTAGGTGATATCCGATTTTGTTCTACTTTTAGGTTAGGTTTGTCTAAAGATTAGATGACTAAGTTTCTTTTTGTGGGTAGTCTTCAACTTAAGGCTTAGAAGATTACCTTATCTTTTCTCTAGAATACTGAGGAGCTACCGCAATTGGGGAGCGTTTGTATATTCAGCAACGATGCTCAAATAATGGTCGAGAATTTCAGTTTGGAATCCAGATACCAACCTGTATGTTGCAACTAGCAACAAGAACTCCAAAACCTGTAAATGGTTATCACCTTTCAGTTGTTCCTTCAATTCTTTAGCAAAGTCCATTGCTTCTTCTCCCAGTCTAGGTAAGATCGGAAGAGATTGAAACGCAATTCCTTCGAGCATGAGGATGCATAGTCTACTAGCCACCTCCGTATCACTCTGCTTCTTGAAGTATTCAACTGTTTCAGTATATTTGTAAGTGTTGGTCTTGACCATAGTGTGAGACATATGTAGGTGTTGGCACGTAAATTTTCATGATCTTTGGTGATTCCTCGGTATTTTAATTTGCAGTGTTATTTGGTGGCATAATGCAGAAGTGCTATTAATTTACAGCCCTTGAATACTATTCATTGATTGGTTTTTAGTTCCCTATTGAAGAGTGATAAAATTATGATTTTTCGTATAGAGTAATGCTACTTTGCCCAAATTTGGTGTCAAAATCTGGTGCCCAAATGACGTGGCAACACTCTCATCCATTCATTTAGATTGTATTGGATTTGCTTGATTTAAATGAATGGATGAGAGTGTTGCCACGTCATTTGGGCACCAAATTTAGGCAAAGTAGCATTACTCTTTGGTATAATATACATTATATTCATTGATATTTTAGTCATTTAAAAAAAAAAAAAAAAAAGACTGGATTTATAAATGTCTATCATGATATGGTTCAAATGTTCAATTGGTGAACTCCGAAATTTTTGTTTTGGCAGTATTGATTTTAATGTGATTATATTGGTGTTTAATAATTCGATAATATTAGATAAAATTCTAGAATTTGGAGATAGGTAAGTACGTAGATTTGTTGATTGATGTACTACTACAAGCTTCATAATTTTTGAAGGTATTTGAGGTAACTATCTGAAGTGATTTGCAAGTGTCGAAAGTATGATATTCTTGAGGTCTTGTTGCAAGTACAATAGGAAGAGATATTTATAGAATTTTTCCAATGAAAATGACAAATACGGTACCTATAGTTTTAGGAGAGGTAGTAAAAAAGGAAATGTAAATAAAATGATATGATTTGTATTTATTAAAACAATTGAGTAATTGTCATTAAATCACAGCAAAATCCAACAAATTAAAAAACAATATGGACTGATAAAATAATGACTAAAAAAATAAAATCAAGAGAATGTGCCTTTCTACGAAGTGTTTCAAGAAGTTGTATGAATGGAATCAACAGGTTAAATAGATTAAATATTATATAAATATAGATTAGTTAATATGATAATATGAATAATTTATTCATTAATGTCTTTTAAACTCACAAAATATTATAATATATATATATATATATATCTTTTTTTTTTTTGATGGTTATACAACAACTGCCGGGACCGGCGAGATTGGACATATCATATGGATAAATAATTAATAGTACTTAAAAAATAATTAAAATTAATTTTAATATGAATATTCAGTAGTCATTCTTAATATTGAATACATAAACTGTATCTAGATAATAGCTGTAGGTGGTTGAACGACTTGGTACGTCGAACGGGTCGGGTTGAATCAGGCCCAGAGCAACTAAGCTGGGGTTAGTGTGGTTGACGTCGACTGTTGCTTGCAGATGGTCGTGCGAACTTCGTGGTACCTGCAAAAGAACTTTAAATAGAAGTATAGATGGTAACAGGATGGTGGTGGCTGGAGATCGTAGCCTTATATGCGCTTGGGCTGAGCGACGTCGATTTCCGATGACCGGAATGTTCCTTTAGAGGCAGAGTTTCGGTACGCTTGATATCAGCTTTAATTCAGAGAAAATCCGAGAGCTTTTGAATGAGAGGTCCTCCTTATTTATACTAGAGGCAGTAGCTCCAACGTTCACTATCAGTCTTTGATAGTGGGCGTGATTCTTGGAGAAATCTCCTCTTGAATGGGCAATAACTGATGTAACTGAAGCGTTTGTTTGTAACTGAATATTTGAATAAGTCTTAATGATGGTTTTTGCTGGTATCTGTGTTGGGTCGACCCAGCACAGTGGGCTTAAATAGGACCCATTAGGGAAATATGTTCACTTTGTTGGGCTGGGCCAGTTAGCCATTTTTGGCTACCACAATAGCTAAGGGTTTTTCACCATCTACTACTATCTAAGCGTACAGTTAAATTAGCATATTGTAAGTTTTTTTTTTTTTTTTTTTTTTTTTGAGTTGCATTTTGTAAGTTATTTGATATGCTAAGTACTTGAAATTTTTTATCATATGTTTAAGTCCAATTAAAGTCTCGAAAATTATTTATTAAGAATAGTACATCTAGATATGTGTCGACCATAATCAATTTTAAACCGACTGTTTGGAAAAGTTTAGGGCCCATCCTGCAAGCCGTTTTCTGTTTTTGTTTTTCGAAAAGAAAAATGAAAATGAAAACAGTGTTTTTGGTTTCATTTTTGAATTCCGAATACGCGTCTGGTAGCATTTACTGGATTCCGTATTTTGAAAATAAAAACGGAAAAAACGCGTCTGGTAGGATAATCGAAAACTTTCGAAAATTAAACTATCAATTTTTAAATTTTGTTTAATATTATATCAATTATAAATAAATGATTAAATAATTAATAAAAAAACATTTTGTAATTTAATTTAGGGTTTAACAAATTTTAACAGTTGAAGAGGAAGAGGAAGAGGAAGAAGAAGAAGACTAGATCGGCGGCAGGAAGCAACGCAGATCGGCGGCGGGAGGAAGAAGAAGAGGAAGAAGAAGAAGAAGAAGGAAGAAGAAGAAGAAGAAGAGATCTCGGCGGCGAGATGCAGAGCAGATCTCGGCGGGAAGAGGAAGAAGAGGAAGAAGAAGAAGAAGGAAGAAGAAGTCAGTGAATTTTTATTATTATTATTATTAAAATAAAATATATATTAATGATATGGGACCCACTTCATTTAGAAAACAAAAACAAATTTAAAAGAAAAATACCATTGTTAGAGAGAGTATACTGATTGCAGTAGAAAAATATTTTTCAATTTTTTTTTTACTTATTAAGTTGAGTAATACATTGGTTAACTGCACTGGCTAATTAGCATGAAGAATGTGTTGAAGCCTTGAAGGTTCTATTAAATTGTTAAAAAAAAATTATAAAAAAAATTGATTGAATAGCTACTTGACAGGTTAAAAGGAAGTACTTATGATTGTATATATAATATACAATTACAAATATGGAGAGAGACTCTCTTGGGATTGAAAAATTTGTAGAAAATTATTTTTCAATTATTTTTTTCTATTTTTTACTAATAATTAAATCAAAAATTTGCATTCATTGAACGTTAGATATATATCCATTCGGGGTGACAGGTACCCCTGGGTGCCTCTCATACAGGTTTTTAGAGTTTTCCCCACAATGGCGGCCTAACCACGGCCTAAACAGGGTACTAACTTTCCAACCCGCTAGAGACAGACAGGGACCTTAAGCCAAAAGCCAACAACATCTCATATTCTGATGTGCAGGATCCTCAACTAGAGGCAAGCACAAAGCATACTGAGATAATTACAGACTGTTACTTATATGAGAGATAGGCATTCGAAGGAAGAAGAGAGAATATTTAGCAAAACATGAGAAGTTTGAACACAAGAGGAGTTTATTTATTTTTCAGACTCTCTATCAGACTCTGCTTTTTACAATGGACGAGCTCTCCTTATATAGTGGGAGAGAGAGGATACAACCAAACTTAGGATACAGCACTGCCAACAAACGTGTCAGCTAACTAGGAAAAGCAAACTAATTCAAACCAGGGCCATCGGCCAAAATGCAAACTAAAACAAACAAACAAAGCCTAATAAAGTCAAAAGGCCTAATACATCCAAATAGTTGTCTAATAAGACAAAATAGCATAATGAAAGCAAATAATTCATAGGATAAGAGCACAGTCTTGGAACTCGGGCTGAGTGGAGATTACGGACTTGATGATAGATTACAGTTGGCATGATCTTCATCATCTGAGTCTTGGGCTCCACAGATGAAGCAGGGCCAGGCAGAGTTAAAGGGGTCCTGAGAGTCAATCATGTAGGAATCTTGAAAAGAGTTCCAGCTTTGAGTGGGGTCTCTAGGGATATCAGGGAGGATGAAAATTTCATCGGTGGGGACGTAATTAACATCACAGAGGAAATTGAGCAGACCGACTTGGAGAATTTGTGGATACATCTTTTGATAATCATACGTGGTATGCCATTCATAACTGGTGTTGGCAGGCCAAAGGAGTCGTTTGTGGGGATTGTACCTGTAGGGCCTATTGAAGATCCATATACAGCATACAGAGGCAGCTGAGTCTTCATCAAGCTTCCAAATGTTATATTGTCCCATGAGCTTAGTGAGCTCGTTTTTCCAGTTTGTCAAGGACGTGAACCATTGGAGGAAAACCCATAACAGAGAGTTCCGTTGAGAAGGATCATAGAGATGACCATATAGATCCTGAAGTGGGAAGACGATGGCATGATGATGTAGGACTGATAAACACCAGAGGAACCAAAAGAGTTGAGGAGAAAAGTAGTAGAAAGGTGGCATTATGAACGGGTCAAGAAATGGTCTAGATAGGTTGTTGACGGTGTGACGACAGTCTTGGCTAATGATTTGGGCTAAGTAGACCGGAAGTTGAGCCTTGGCGAAGCACTGGATCTGCCTTAGAGAAGGTTGATGATCGGGTGGCAACGTGGCCAAGAGTTCTGGTGGGAATGAGTAATCAGGTATGGCTGGTGATGATGAGGGACCAGCATGAGATGATGAGGGACCAGCAGGAGAAGTCATGAAGATAAGAGGATAATGACCTGTGGGTGTAATGAGATGGGTGAGTGGAGGTCTGGAGAGCATGTTAGCAATTATATTATGATGGCCTTTCACGTGGCGAACAGTGAAGTCATATCGGGCAAACCAATCTTTGAGTCTCAAGAGGAGAGGATTGGGAGGAATCTTATTGTGAAAATCGAGTATCTTTGGGAATGATGAGTTGTCCATTTCAACAATAAAGTTTCTTGTCCTGAGGTGAAAATCCAACTTTTGGATTCCATATTTGACAACAAGAATCTCTTTATAGATAGTGTGATAATGCTGTTGGGCATCTTTGAATTTGCCACTAGCATGACCATAGTATTTCCTTTGACCGTCTCGGTCTTCAATGAGAACGGCTCCCCAGAAAATATCACTGGCATCAGTCTGGAGGATGAGTTGGCCCGAAGAAGGGATGACGAGGGTAGGAGGAGATTGAGTGATTTCCTTTAGTTTGACGACGGCCTCCGTGTGGGAGGAATCCCAGGGAGGAGGATGCTTCTTAAGTAGTGTGGAGAGGACTGAGGTGTAATGACTGACATGAGGAATAAAGTCTCTGACATAGTTGACGATTCCGAGGAACTGTTGAACTTGTTTCACGCTAAGATCACAATCAGGGAAGTCTAATAATCGGACAGCCAAATGAGGACCAGAATGGTATTGGCCGTTGGAAATGTGCATTCCAAGAAATTCAATTTCAGATTTCCCAACTATGCTTTTCTTTTCGGAGAGCATGATACCATAGTAATGAACGATGTCATGGAACTGTTGGAGATGGAGATTGTGAGAGGTATCATCTGGAGAGAACATGAGGATGTCATCAATGTAGATGAGTGCTGAGTGTAAGAGAGGATGAAAAATTATGGTGACAGCCTTTTGGAAAAGGGATGGAGCAGTTTTTAAACCAAAAGGGAGAACAGTCCATTGGTATTGTGCATTAGGAAGACAGAATGCTGTCTTATATCTTTCATCTGGATGAATACCAATTTGCCAGAAAGCACCTTTGAGATCAAATTTGGAGAAGATCGTAGCTCCTGGAAGTTGAGAGAATAAGACATTTGGCCTGGGAACAGGAAACTTGTCATCTCTGAGAAAAAGGTTGAGAGGCTTGTAATCTACGACTAATCTCTTTTTTTCTCTGAGCAATTCTGTGCGTTTTTCAACGTAAAAGGCTTGACATGCCCAGAGGGAAGAGGTATGTTCTATCAGACATTGACGAAAGAGTTCATTGCATTCTTCATTAGCGAGCTTGAGATCTGAGGGAGACATGCCTAAGTGGGTAGCCTTGGTAGGATTAGTATCTTCATTAAGCTTAAAGGGAAGCTTGATAAAGAAATCTGGATTCTTCCACAGAGGAGAAGGGTGAGAGAAAGTGGCATGATTGTCAGCATAAAGCAGGAGCAATTTCTGTTGAATGTTTTCAAAAGGGGCTTGGATTTTTGAGAGCGGGAAAATCTTTGGAATATCAGAAAAAACTTTGAAATGCTTTTTGGATTGAATGCCAGCAGGGAAAATTCGGAGAGAGTTACATTCGTAGAAAATATCCCAGCCGATGAGGATATCCTTATCCAGAATATGAGTGCCGACGACTTGGACCCAAAGAGTAAAGGATGGGAAAAACTGGATACCAATCTTTTTCCTGGAAATCAGATTAGTGGAAAAAACTTTGCCATCAGCAGCTCGAAAATGCCGAACTTGGGATTTCCAAAATTCTGGAGGAAGGACCTTTGGGTTCATCATTGTAGTGTGAGAACCTGTGTCAAAATAAGCAATGACTTCAACAGGTTTGGAGTGCTTGTCAGGTAGAATCCGAACCGGAGCTTGGGGACCGGAATGAGAATCGAGCTGAGTAGCCTGATAAGATTCTGGGATAGAACTGTAGTCAAAGGAGCCAGAATATTCTGAGTCAGAAAGATCTTCTTAAAGAACAAAGGATGTGGAGGGATCTGCATGATCTTGTTCAGAGAAGATTGATTCAATGTCTAATTCGGACGGAACTTCATCAGCAATATCTTTTAACTGCTGAACCAATTTGGCGGACTTTGCCTTTTTGTTGGGACATTTCTTAGCATAATGTCCGGGTTTGCCGCAAATGTAGCATCGTTGGGATTTATTCCAGCCTCGCTGTGCTTTCTTGCGGAAGAACTTGAATCTTTTTGACCTACCTTTCTTGTTTTTGAAGGGTTTGAAATGATGCTTCTTTTTCAAGTTGTAGGTGCAAGAGCTTAAGGATTTGCACTTGATCTGAAGAGAAGGTTGACGGCATTGGGACTGTAGGTGTTTGCCCTCTGTGAGCATCTTGGAGAAGAATCTTTGAGTGGCACAAAGTTTGTTCAGAGAGCTGAGAGCATATATGTGGAGTTCACCTAAGGATGTATCATTGAGAGATCGTCCCGAGGTGTCTATTTTTCGTTGTATCTCATCTTGGAGGTCATCTGGAAGGGAGTTGACATAGACTTGTTTAAGACTATGATCATTAATTCCACCAAGGGTATGATATCGTTGAGACATCCGCTTGTAATGGAACATGATGTCATTTCTTTTGAGAGAGCAACAACGCATGTTAAAGAATTCTTGTCTAGCTTGTTTATAGATGTGATCAGGATCACCAAAAAATTCTCTGAAAATGTATCCCATGGCTTGGGAGGCTAAGGGGACTCTGACAAATTGGAGTTGTCTATATTCACCAAGAGCCTGGTACCAGTCTCTGAGAGAACCAGTAAAACGAGAGACGAACTCACGTAAAATTGTTTCAAGGTTCTGTTCAGACTTTGCCAGTTGTAGGTCAAGCCATGCGCTCATCTCTAAAACCCGTTTTCTCCAAGAACCAAGAGAAGTGTCATCAAGGGTAAACCAAGGGCCATTAGTTGGTTTACCAGTAGAACGGCCAAGAACATGGTCTGGAGGTTCTTCGACAAAGGGAGCTGGAGTAGTGGAGGCAGTCTCATCGGGAGACTCATAGGTTCTTGTTGAGGGTTGAGGATCTGTGCGAGACACCATGAAAACCTGAGTAAGGTCTGCATGATCATGATGAGAAGATACGGCAGTATCCAGCCAGGATGAAGGACAGGAAGTCTGTGACGACTGGGAGGAAGCGTCTTCAGAGAAGGACGCTATATTAGACTTGGAGGAGGAGGAGGAACAAGTCTTAGAAGCAAATAGAACTTGTTCGTACAGCCTGCTTGTCTTTCTGCTTTGAAGGAGACCTCTTATTAGGTTTTACCGGTGGAGAAGAGAGTATAGGATATCTTCGGAATAATTCACCAGTGGATTTAAAGTGGCTGGAAAAATCATCAGATTTGGAAGGGGTGAATGTGTAGGAGATACAGGGAAAAACAGTGATTGTGAGTGATGAGAATAAGGTTTTGGTTTGTAAGAATGATCTCTGGTCAGCTACTCAAGCTGTTCTTTAAGTTGCTTGATTTCTCTTTCTTTTGTGTCAAAATCTGGGCCAGAATATCCATGAGAAATATATCTGTGAAGATCAGAATATAGCTTAGCAATTCTTGATTGCAGGTCAGAGGCCAAGTCTCTGAAGGAGGCATCAAGACTCTGGAGATGATGATCATGTTGAGAAACATGTCGTGTAACACGATCAATCTTCTGATCAATAGAGTTAAGAACTCTGTTCTGAGCTCCGGCATTGTGAGATTGCCAGTTGAGGACTTGTTCAGCCTGGGAAGGCTGTTTGTAAGAACCATCAGGTTGGACTTCGGTAGATTGGACAAAAGGTTTTGAGAAACGAGTATTTTCTTGATTTGAGGAAGGTTCAAGTGGAGGGAAATCACAATCATAATCTGAGATCATGTAGCAAAGGACTGGTGCGGGTTGATTAGGGGCTGCAAGGGCAGATTGTGGAGGTAAGAGACCTTCAGATCAGAGGATCTGTAAAGCTTTGTCATAAATGGGTAAAGGTTTATTTTTGATAGGATGGAGGCCTATCCAAGGACTGTCAGGGTGATCCGGTTTGTGAGGTTTGTTCCAGGGTTTACAGAAGATAGGAGAAGTGTCTTTGAGACAACGTCAACAGATACAGTCTGCATCACACATATTGGGATCAATATCCCAGATGAAGTGACCACGGATCTTATCAGTGTAAATCGGAGATCTGTCAGTTTCAAAACCGTGGATAGGAATATCAGCTTCAGTGGTAACCGGTTGGATCATAAGGGCTTGGAATATCGGAGGAGTCTCCGAACTGGAAGGAGCCTTAGAATCGGTGAGGGGTGCATATATTGTTTTGATGGAGCCATCTGGCTGGGGAACATATGACGTATCTGCAGCAACGACAGGAGCTTCTTCCTGGAAAACCTTTTCATAATTTGTGAGCCATTCAAGAGGCATGATCTCGGTAAGCTTTTCTCTGGGTAGTTGTTTTGGAATTTGAAGGATGGTAGGAACTTCATCTTCTCTTTCTGCTTTGATGAAGATCGTATCACTAGCTTGCTTACAGACTCCAAGACCATGCTCTTGATCTCCCACTTCTTTTCAAAAAGACTAAAAATATAAAAATAACAAACATGAATTGGGAATCAACAATTTTAAAATTTCTAAATTGATACATCCATTTGTATTTATTTGCATATATATATATATATATATATATATATATATATATATATATATATATATAAATGTTCAAGTCAGTACACACTAATGTAAATATATGAGGACATTGAATGTGAGCCACTTATTTTCCATGTTTTGACTTAGTGTGTATACACTTGTCAAAACTTATCTATAATGAGTTTCCATTATCCAAAATTGGTGAAAGGCTCATTTATTGTCCCTTATGCAAATATGATGGGTTCTGGTCGTTTTGACCATTTCTCATGGAATATAGCCCATTTGTTATCTAATAGGTTGAGTTGGTTCATCCCCTCATCATTGATCCATTATTTGGTCAAAGAGCTTCGATTCTAAACTGTCAGATCACTTTAGATGTACTTTTGGTCTCATTACTATACTTGACCCATCTCTCTAGCCCATATGCTAGGTTTAGCCATGATTTATTCATTTGGACGAACTACTCCCCCGGAGGGCTACAGTGGTCCCGGTGCATAGGGGACCTGTTGTAGAGGAGCTACACCAATGCAAACCAATTGAGGGGAGTTGCACTGCTGTAGAGATACTACTAAGAGGGAATATGTAGTAGAGATCCCGAGTGTAGACCCGCGGAGGGGATCTCACAAAGGAGATTCTAAGAGGGTTTCATAGTGATAGGCCATCCTCGGGGAGGTGCCAAGTGGACCTTCTTGGAGAGGATCCCGTAGGGGAGATCCTAAGGGGATCTCATAAGGGAGATCTTGAGAGGATTCTTTTGGAGATGACCAAATGGGGGTCTTCCTAGAGGGGGTACAAAGATGGTTTCCTTTGGAAAAGTCTTGAGAATTCTCCTTTGAATAAATGACCAAATTTTGGCGTTTACAATTTTGTTTCAGATTGGAGGATGAATGGTGATGCTGGAGGAGATGAGAAGGGTGATTTTTTTTTTTTTTTTAAATTATTCTAATTAAAATAACAATAATAATTTATTCTAAATATATTTTTTTGAAATATTTATTCTGAATATTAAAATATTATTTTGAAGGAATAAAATAAATATAAAACTAGGGGTATTTTAGTCAATTCAAATTAAAAAGTGGTCAACCGTTAGATTTGACAAAGGTCAACTAACAGTAGGGTATGTTAGTGCAATTTTGACTAGAAGTTACATATGCGTGCAATTATGCCTAATGACAGGGTATTTTATGCAATTTACCCTAAATAATAAAGAAAGGTTTGTGAAAAGACGGATACACCCATTGGATACACCCATTAAATCCCCCACATTCGTCAAAACGACATTCTTTCTCGTGACGACATCCGTCAACAGAAAAAAAAAAAAAACCTTTAATCAGCAACATAAAACGACGGCGTAACGTATCAAACTAGTAAAATCCAGACACACTCCCACACCGCACACACTTGAAAGATCGATCCGACCATACCCAGAGTGACTCGAACGAAACGGCATCGCATCATCATCGTAATCGAGAAATGGCTCTTACGTCGTCGTCGTCGCAGCAGAAGGGAGTGGTGATTACAGTGCCGGTCCTCGTTCTCGCGGTGTCGGTGGCGGCAATCTTCCTCTTCTTCCTCCTCTCTTCTCTCTCCACCTGCACTTGCCCTCCCTCCGCTGTTCCGTCTGCCGCCGTCTCCTCCTACCACGGTGGAAGCGACGGCGAGAGGATATCGGCGACGAAGGAGGACATAGAGTGGGTTAGGGATCAGATCTACTCGAATGGGCTCCATATGCAGAACAATGTGCTGAGGAAGGGAATCAATCCTCGCACTCGAGAACAGCAACTTCAAGATCTCAGACAGTAAGCTCACGAATTCATGGATCTTTTTTAAGATTTTTGTTTAAAGTCTTTGTAGTTTGATCTTCGTTTCATGTTATAGGTATTTGTTGAAATGGATAAACAAAAAATTTTAAAAAAGAAGAGAGAAAGTTGTGATTTTAGGTTATTTATTTGTTGGATTTTATTTTTATGTAACTTTCTATTTCTAGATTTTGCAGCAATTGAGCATTAGCTTGAAGATATTCATAATTGTGTTTTTGATCGCTAATGTGTGTTTTGAGTTCATGATTTCTTTATAAGTGTGTTTTTTACATGGTAGTTGTGTCTAATTGTGATGAAATATGTGTAATGTGTTTACAGATACAAAGGAATTTCTCACTACGAAGCACCCGAAGCAGACAACCACACGGCCCTCCCATGCCCCGGTGAGCTTCTTGTCGAACAGCATCATAGCAATTACGGGGAGCCTTGGGCAGGTGGTCGTGATGTTTTTGAGTTTCTCGCTGAGGCCAGCAAACTAACACCCGACTCGCGTGTCCTTGAGATTGGGTGTGGTACACTTCGTGTTGGGTTGCATTTTATCCGATATCTTAGTCCTGAACACTTTCATTGCCTTGAGCGAGATGAGCTCTCTTTAATGGCGGCCTTAAGATACGAACTTCCCTCGCAAGGTCTTCTACACAAGCGTCCTATGATTGCGAGAGGCGAGGATATGGAGTTTAGTAAGTTTGGTTCTGATGTCGCGTATGATTTGATATATGCTAGTGCTGTGTTTCTTCACATGCCCGACAAACTTGTGTGGGTTGGATTGGAGAGATTAGTAAACAAGTTGAAACCTTATGATGGGCGAATCTTCGTTTCGCATAACATAAAGTTTTGTTCACGATTAGGAGGAGAGGAGTGTACGAAGAGGCTCACGAGCTTGGGACTCGAGTACATTGGCAAGCAAACGCATGATAGCTTGCTTTTTAATCACTACGAGATATGGTTTGCGTTCAGGCGGTTTAAAGCTTAGGGTGTCTCCAGAGTAGTTCATTTCGGGTTTGATACTTTGCAACACAAAAGCAAAGAAGTGAACTTACAGCTAACAAATGTGAGCTTTTCGTGTTGCCTCTGATTACTGCCTTGGTGTTTTTCCGAAGGGTAATTATCTTCAACAACACGTTGATGGTGTGTGGCAGAATTTTGATGATTTCAGACTTTTATCTCGGTGGATCATCACGTTGCACACAGGACAGAGACCTTATTTGCAAGTTATCGAAAGGGCTCGCGTTGTAACTTGTTAAAATTAAATTTTCGCTGTATCCGGGACTGAATGCTAAGGTGCAAGAGACTAGAGAGCATTGTGTTATTTATTGGCTGAGACATTCAAATTATGTAATGACCGATTTGGATTCGAAACAATAGTAGTATAATCGAAATTCTTTGTTGCAAATCATTGGTGACTACATAAAACTGCAATGTGAATGCATATTTCTTGAATACTCAGGTGTGATGTGGTCTTTATCTCAATAATTTGAATGGAAAATGCATGAGCAAATTGGCTAATAGACAGTGTGATGCTAATTGGCTACCACAGTCAAAGGCCTCTATGATTCATTGATTATCTTAGAACAAGAGAGTTTTATATTAAGCATTGGTCCTTTACAATTGGTGATGATCCAAAATTTACACATTTGTAATTCTAATTCAATATGATTAACAAGATGTTAAAGTATAAGATTAGAGCACATCGCCTCTTAGGTGAGAGTAGACATTTGGACCGTGCATGTAGTTCTTGATCTCGTTATTTTCTGATATCTCATGAGAGTAGAGTAATAATCCAGAGTAGTGCTTTATCTCAGGTATATTTATTCTGCGTTTGTAGTGTTTGATCTCGATAAGTTCCGATATCTCAAGGTTGTTGGAGTATATAGTGCTTGATTTCGATAAGTCCCAATCGATATCTCCCGATTGTAGGAGTAGATTTCGAATCGTATATAGTGTTTGATTTCTGCAAAAAAACCGTTCGGTGTCATTTTTTTTTATTTTTTTTATTTTTTTTTAATAAAGAAACAAAGAAAAAAACAGTATATAAAAAGAAAATGTCAGAAGTGGGATTTGAACCCACGCCCTCGTTAGAGGACCAGAACTTGAGTCTGGCGCCTTAGACCACTCGGCCATCCTGACTGCTGTGTGCTACTTCTCTAGTTTTATTACAAATAAACAAAAAATAACGTGCAAAACGATGCGTTTTGAACTTCCTCTACTTTGCTGTCAAGTCTGAAAACCCCTAAAAAAACCCTAAAACTAACAGGCCCAAAAAAAAAAATCAAAAAATCAAAACTTCCATTTCCAAAACCAAATCCAAGATGTTCACTTCACGAATTCTCACCAGCATTTTCAATAACCGTCGTCTGAATCCATCACTGCACCGTTCGATCTCCACTACGACGTCGCTTCACAGCTCGTGGATGGACTCCATCAAAGGAGTCTTCACCGGCAACAAAACGTCGTCGGACCAACCCATCGGCTCCGATCAATTCACTCTACTTCGTAAGTCACTTCGAATCGAAATCTTAAAAAAAAAACATGAAATTTCTCTACTTAGAATAAAAAAGCTCACTTTTTGACTTTTTGTGCACTCACTGTTATTTGATTAATTTTTTTTTTCTAGGGTTTGCTGATGAGCTGAAGAATGCAAGAAGGTTGGGTACATTCAAACAGTACATGGTGGGTAGAAGCAGTGAAGCTACATTCAGTGATGCTTTCCTGAAACAGGAAGCGATTATTCGCTATCTTGGCGGTTTTGATAACACTGGAGAGGTTGGTTTTTCTTCTTTTGTCTCCTGTACAATCATATACTTAATAGTAGATTTTAGTGTATTTTGCTTATTGGAATTCAAGTATTTTGTGTGTTTTTATTGGGTGGATGTGCTGATTATGGGTTTAGGTTTCTTGGTTTTAGAATATCCAAACCAGTCAAAAGCAAGAAGCCGCGAAGGTTTGTAATTGTACGATAGCTGATGTTGAGAATGTACTTGCCAAGTTTACGTGGGCGAAAGAAGCACATAAGAAGGTAGAGAAGTTGAAGGAGGAAGGAAAACCAATGCCAAAGAGCATGGCTGAGGTATTACAATTTGAAATTCATTTGGTTGTTAAACTGCTTAGTTAAATTCGATTAAAATGATTTAAAATGTAGTGTGTACATATGTTTGTCATCCTGTTATTTGTTCGGCTGGCTGAAAAATCCCATTTATTTACTTCTCAAGCAATCTATTTTCAGACGACTCAGACTATGAAGAAATGTGATTGTTTTCATTGAAAAATATATGATTCTGATATATTTTCAGTCCATTGAAGTTTTAGATTTCCATTTTTTTTTTGTTTTGGTGGCTGGGTGTTGCTTGAAAGACATATACATACTTCTTCACTTTGTTGCTTGTTCATTGGCTGTTGTACTGGGATGGGATGTTAGTATGAGGTTATGTCTGAAGACTCTCTATAAAGTATTTTAATTCTGGTAACAGTAGTCACTAGTCAGTACATAGGAAATCGAAGGTTAGAATTTCTGTCTTTGGGGAACAGGTTTTGTCTTAAAATAGTTTGACCAATCATGTAAAAATCTACCCTTCTCCATGGTCAGTGTGCTTAGATTATTCATTATATAGTTGAGGATCTTTCTAGTTGCCCTTTTGGAATCTTAGATGCGTGTGTATACTTAAATTAGGTGAAGCCATGTTGAACCTTTCTCTGGAGTGAAAATAATGAATGTTTTATTTTCCTTTCCTTTTTTTTTTTTTCAATGAAATTTCCTTTGAGATTAGATTATTGAAGATGTATTGTCAACTCTGTTTTCTGTTATTCTAGATTCAAAAGTTGATGGGGTCAACACCAATGGAACTTGCCAGGTCCAATTTGGCTAAGAGTGGGCAAATCAGTAGAAATGCCCTTTGCCCTTGTGGTTCCAAGAAGAGATATAAACGGTAATTTTGCTGCTCCAATTTTTGAACACAATGGTACTTTGTAGGCATGGACTGTTTTCTAAGCCACTCAGGATAGAATGGAATCATTTGCTTAAATTACTTTCAATACGAATACATACATCTGCACACCAGAGACTGCAGTCTCATAGATCATTTCAAGATCCCAGTGACATGCAGGTCCACATTATATTAATATTACGTCTTATGCTGCCTTTCATATAAATAGTTTATAAAAATATCTAACTGGAGATCCTTTGTGTTGTATGTTCAATGCTTATCTTTATGAACTTTGATAAGCTTATTTGTTTTCCTATACATTGTAATGTAGGTGCTGTGCTAAAGATTGAGGTTTAAAAAGAAAAATGGATTCGAACGCTACCACAGCCTTGGATGTGAGGAAGATCCTCTGGATGGTTAAACCAATGTGCTATCTCAGACGACATCTCACTAGGGTCTTTTGGTTAGTTTTGCTTTCTAGATGAGTATGAACGTGCAAGAGATATCACTTTTTCTTATTAGGGATTAGAGATGGTCTGCACATTGTGTTTTTTTTTTTTTTATTTTTTTTTTTTAACTCTTTTATACATTAATTTGGTGAAGAGATTGTGACAGGATTAAAGAATTAATAAAGCCAATTTGGAATTACAAATTTTAAGTTCTTTCATTTTCATTTTGATACCTTCCTCAATACTCTGATGTATTGCGAAAGAGAGATAAGATAATAATATTTTTACCTGTCGTGATGCCTCTATAATGACTTGACCTTTTGGACTAATGTAAGATCGTAGAATCGATTTCTCATGCGATTACTACTAAATCTTTTCCTTCAGTTCCAAGCTACTTGAAAAAAACTAAAAACAAAAACAAAGTAGCAATAAGAAACTGTTATGTTGTTGGTGCTTTCTTTTTGCAGGTATATATCCACTAACTCAGGGCATGATGTGTATCTGACCTCTCTCAATTGGATAGGGTATCTATCTGCTATTTCTCTTTTCTAAAAGACCAAAGATCCCCATATCCAACACACTATCTCATACAAATCTTTTAAAATTATTTCTTAACATTCTGATTTCTGACTCTTGAATCCAGAATATTGTTAGTGTAATATTCTTCTTTAAAGAAATAATATTTAGTTGATTATGGCCATTGTGAAAGAGAAAGAATCAGTTTTGCATCATAACATGACATGAGCATTCTATTCTTTTAGTCACTATAAAGTCAGGACAATTAGCAAACAAACCATAACATTTTCTAAAGATGGCTAAATTTTCTACCTTCTTCTTCTTCCTTGCCCTCCTTGTCCTTAATGGTGGTACATAATTCTGACTCTTTCTGTTTCATTTCTCCCAACTAACATGTTTTTTTTTATTTTATTATTATTTTTCTAATTTTGTATGCTTAGACTAAGCTCAGTTTTGGAGTTCTTATCCTCTCCCTGGTCCGTCTCTTCTCTAGGCTCTTTTTAAAGAGCCCGTAGGATTTAAAGAGCCCTTAGGATTTGAATGAAACATTTGTCTGTATGAAAGAGAAAAAATATATGATAAATTGTGACCATGTGATGTTTGTAATACTTTTTTTTTTTGATATACTACCTGCCGGTATGATTACTCAAACCGAAAGTTGATACAGTATCATGTTGAATAAGTTCTCTTTACTATTAAACCATATTGGACGGTGGTGATGTTTTTTATACTTAGATATTACTAAATTAGAAAAAACCAAATAAAAAGCTAGATTAGGAGATAATCCGAACTCATAGTTTTGTTTATAACAAGGCCTTTGATTGTTGGTGGCCATTAACTTAGGTTAGTTAAAAACGACTTTCCGAAAGGTAAAAAAATCTTAGGTGGGATGCTTGTGTATGTCTCAATCATAACCTACCACGAGTCCATTGCAACTTCCGGTTTGTTGGTCAGGGATGATATAAAAATGGTTAAGTTCGACTAAAATACAGACGAACTTGGTTTTTTCATTGATGGTTTCTTCCGGTGAGCGGGTTTTTAATAAAAATCAAGAAATGTTTTTGACGAATTTCAAACCATCAAACTATGAATATATAGCTAACAGTCTTTTATATGTGAGCAAACAACAAGAACATAAAGAAAGAAAAAAAATAATAACAAAAAAAAGAAGTTAAAACTAAGCTATGTTTATCTATGCTTTAATGGTGGTTTTTCACTCAACAGATGTGATATTGGTGGTTCCCAAAGCAGAAGCAAAAGACTGCCACAAGGTGTGGAATTGCAAAGGAGACAATCGTTGCTGGGAAGACTGTAAAAATCATTACAATGGAAAAGGCCTTTGTGATCTATACACTGCTCCTCCTGTTCCTAAGCAATGCTTTTGTGCCTACAAGTGTTGATCGATCACTTGTGGACATTAAAGTCTTGACGTTTTGACGTAATGAGATTTATATTGATACAAATCGCAAAAAGATAAAATTGAATTTTCATGTAGTTAAGTGATTTGTACCGATACAAATCTCGTTACGTAAAAACTACATACATATCAATCTAAGAGAATAAAAATATCTGTATTAGCTTGATGCTTTATTAATTTCCTACTTAGATGTAAAAAGAATTTACTATATATGTGTTAAACTTTTATTGGTTTAAATGTTAATAAACTTTCTAATCAAAATGTTTGGAAGTGTCTAATAAAGTCCAACAAAATATAAAGGTCACTAACAAAAAAAGGATTATTTTTTTTTTTATAGATGGAAAATCACAAGAGTAACGTTAGAATGTTTAAATAATATGACATATGACTTGTAATTAACACATTATCCATCAAATCGTCTCATGATCAACATGGTAATTACAACTCATATACCACATCAATTTTCTTTCAAAAAAACAAAATATACCACATCAATTAGACATGAATTAATTTGAACAATCTAACATAACCCGGACCATAAATTTTGTATTCAACTATATTTAGATAAAACCTCTCTAGGATACCAATGAAGCCATTCTATAAGGTTTGGTGAAGATTGTGACTACTTTGGGTTACAATTGGATAGAAAACAACATGTTCAATAAAGTCTGTAATTTGTATTTTTTACATTAAAAAGAGTGTCTAAGGTGGTGTTTGGTTGTGTTTTAAAAAACTGTTTTCTGTTTTTAAAAACAAAAAACAATTTGAATGTTGTTTGGTTAAACGTTTTACAAACAATTTCAAAATAAACCATAACTTTTCCCTCCAAACAATTATTTCACTTATTTTAAAAACAACAACCAAACACTTTTACATCTTTTTCCGTTTCAAAAAACTACTTTTAAAAAACACTACTAAACACATTACATTTTTAAAAACATCATTTTTAAAACATGATTTCCATTTTTTAAAATAGTTTTCAAAAACACCATTTTAAAAACGATACCAAACGCGCCCTAAGCTTCTAGAATAGCAAAATATTCGAATCCCACTCTGTTTCGAAAATAAAGTATAAAGCATAGCTAAACACTCTGTTTCGAATCCCACATTGGAGACACAGCAAAGTGGAGGCTCAAATAGAGTGTATAAATAAGTAGGTTATAGCAACGTTAAAAGATACTTACCTGGGCGGGGTCAATGGGCGATCAAAAAGGCTTATGGCCTAGGTTGGTGGCCTCCATTGCACTACGGAAGCGCACCAATCTAAGGTCTCCTCATATGTAGGAGATCCTACGTCGTTATTTGTGGCAGTGGGGGCCTGCGTTCGCGCGGCCCCTATCCAATTTCATTTCAACATTTATTGTGAAACTGATCGAAATTTGAAGTTAACAAAACATAAAATCTACTGTTCTCAAAAGAAGTCTTGCTACATAAGCTACAATATTCATCTAATTCAAATTTGTTGTTCTTTATGATTTCGAAGAAAGAAGAGGTGCGGTCCCTACCAATAAAACATTATTGGTGTGGACTGTGGAGGAGTTGTTGAGCATTAATGCACATCACAAGATGATGGTTTTTGTAAGGAAAAGAGAAAAATGTACCACAACAAGAGAGGTAGTATCCAAAGCTCATTTGTTATCTTTCAATATATAATAATAGAATGTGTACTAATTTACTAGTTACTACTTTCTCATAGTGAAATGGAGATTAATTCATCATCATCAACCATCACTCTCCAGCCATTCAAGCTCTCGGACGTTGATGATTTCATGATATGGGCAAGTGATGATTAAGTCACGAGATACGTCACATGGAAGACATTTACTTCCAAGGAAGAGGCTTTGACACACATAAAGGATGTATGCAGTCCACACCCTTGGTACAGATCCATATGCATCCGTGACCGTTCGATCGGATTCGTCTGGATCTATCCGGGATCGGTTGACGAAAGGTGTAGGGCTGATATTGGGTATGCTGTGGCAGTGGAGTTTTGGGGTCAAGGGGTTGCCACCAAAGCAGTGAAAATTGCAATTAGTGAAGCCCTCAAGAACTTCCCTGAAGTGGTCAGATTACAAGCTTATGTTGTTGTAGAAAATAAGGCTTCTCAAAGGGTGTTGGAAAAAGTTGGGTTCCTTCAAGAGGGTATATTGAGGAAACATCGCTATCTTAAGGGACAAATAATAGATTTGTATATTTATAGTTTTATGTCAACAGATTCTTCTGATAAACATTGATAGGGGAATGTTAAATTAATGTTGGAAACATGTAGAGATCAATCTCAGGCCGTTCAAAATCTCTGATGTTAATGATTTCATGGCATGGTGCAGATGATGAACAATGTTACAAAGGGTTGGGATTGATTTGGTTGTGTTCATCAGCATTGTAAAATCTGATTGAATATGTTAATGATCATTTGATTAGTTGTTGAAGAAAATATGGTGTTTTTGACCAATCCCAAATTGGTACGGTGCTTCAAATGTTAAAACTATAAGACCTTTGTGTATTTAGGTTTATTCGCTTCTTAATTCTCAGTACTATGATTATTATCATATGTATTAGTTTATGCTTTTCGAAAGTTAAGGTTCATTATGTCCCTTTCCAACTAGGTATCACATCTTTCATTTATTTTCGATAGAGCTTCTTAATTCTCGGTTGCTGAATACATCCGGAAACTATTATTTATTTTTCTTTTGATCTTTATTTTACTAAAAAAAAAAGGGTATGGGGTAGAGAGAATAAAAATTCTACCAAAAATTAACTAAAGTTACCGAGGGAAAACCTAAAAAAACGCTCCTAATTGTTAAACAAGACCCATCCCCGATTGGTAGTTAGATATTGACTATATTCATATAATCATATCTATATAAAGTTATGTTCATACGCTACTTCAATTATGGTGGTCATTATATATAGTTATCGATTGTTACATTGTTTCTTTAATTTGAAAGATTTATGCCTAAAATAGTGGAAAAAAACAAAAAAAGAAGAAAGAAAGCTGTTTTTGTTCGAATTTCAGTAGCTGAGTTTTCTTTTGTATTAGTTTACAATGATGAAAGATAATTTGGTAGGGGTATAACTTATGAGTTGTGGTTTTTTTCTTTGAGTAATGCTATTGGATCCAAAAAACCAATCTAAATTCTAACCCAAATGCCATGTGGCAACATCACACACAATATTGGTCCATGTTACCCTTTCTAAGATCCCATATGATGTTGCCACATGAGTTTGGATTAGAAATTTAGGTTGATTTTTTGGGTCCAACAGCTTTACTCTTTTTCTTTTTATTACTTTTAAATAGCATAAAAGAAGTTTGTTTGATTTGTTTATATATTGTCCCATTGCTTTGAAAATGGAGGAAAAAAAATCAAATTAAATTTCTCATCACTAATTGCTTTTTAGTGCTAGTTGATGTTTTTTTTAAAGAAGTTTTATGTTTTTTTTTTTTTTCATTTGAAAGTCTTCGGGTCACAAGTTCGGGGGAATGAGAGAGAAAATGTGAGGTTAGGTATTTATATCAAAAGAATTACGAAAGTCATTAATATTTTGAATTCCATATAATTTTCATAGTCATTTAAAAGTTTTGATTGAATACCCAATAACTTATATATATAAAAGTCTATATTGAAAATATCGTGACTTTTTTTATTTTATTTTAAATATTACATAAATTTGAGGTTTTTTTATTAAGGGGTGACTTGAACCCGTAACCTCGTGTTGCAACCGTGCAGGTGTGACTAGGGATGGCAATGGGTCGGGTTCAGGCGGGTTTTGTAAAATCCAAACCCACACCCGTAAAACTTTGTGTCACACGCACCCGCCCGTGAACCCATGAAAATAAACGGGTTCGTGGGCGGGTTTCCCTCACGGGTTTTGGGGGCACCCACACCTGTCCATGAACCCTTGAAACTAAACGGGTCCATGGGTCACACCCACAAACCCGCAAACCTGCTAAATTTTTTCTTGAATAATATTTCTATATTATTTAAATATATGAATTATGAAATATTATAATTTGAAAGATTAAAACACTTAATAAAGCAAAAATTTCAACTCATTTCAAGTGTTTCTTAGTTGAGACAAGAGGCAAAGCACGTTATATATATATAGCTAATGTCCCACATTGAAAAGACAAGAGTGCAAAGTTCTACCGTTAGCTATATATAAATGAAAATTGAGAATTGTAATTCTCAAACTTAGAATGAGTGAAGTTTTTATATATTTTTTTCTCTATATAGTTAAAAAGTTTTCATTAGAGTTTAAATTTATAATATTTTAAATAATAAACATTATATAAATTTTGTTTATGCGGGATCGCATGTTCAACTGCAGGTTCGTTTTTCCAATCCGCACCCGAACCCGTTGGGTTTTTCTTTATACGGGTTTACGGGCCATAAATTCACCACCAAAACCAAGGTAAGGTTTGAGCGGATGCCTGCGGATGCAGGTCAAATTGTCATCCCTAGGTGTGAAAGGTATACCACCGGACCACAACCTTATCTTGTCAAAAAAATATCGTGATTTTTATGAGGTCTTTACAAGTCTATACCATATACACTTGTACTTTTTAATTCTATAAAGAAAAAGTCTCATAAAGTGATCCCCCTATATTTATTGACATTTTGTAGCATAATTTGAATGATCTTATAATATCATGTTTGATGTTTGATCTTTTATATTTTTAAAAAAAGTTTATTTATCTATTTTAATAATATCCATGTTCGATTTTTATCTCCTACATTTTCCATATTTTGAGGGTATATATATAAACTCTTGAATATTTCTAATATTTTGAAAATATTGACTATATTTCAACCAATATTTACTTTCTTAACTACAACACTTTGTGTCCACCAATCCCTCTTTGGAGACACAGCAAAGTGTAGGCTGGAATAGAGTATATAAATAAGTAGGGTATAGCCGTGTAGCAACGCTGTAACATACTTATTTGAAAGCACACCCGTCTAAGGTCTCATAATTTGTGGCAGCGGGGGCCTACGTTCCCTATCCAATTCTATTGCTAAATTTTTCAGTGGATGACTAAAATTTTAGATCAGACATTTAAGTTATACACAAGACATCCAAGTCATCTACATGATAATTCTTTAATAAAACATTATTGATCTCGAGTTGTTGAGCAATCCACATTACAAGACATAAACTACGGTTTTTTATTTTTATTTTATTTTTAAGGATATATAAAAATGTACCACAATAAGCTTTAAAAAGGCCACATCACTTTCTCAATACAGTAGCAGTCAAGTTCATTTATATAACTATTTTTTTATTAAACCTGACTAGATAACTACTAAATCACTACTAATCCAATAATCACATTCATTTTGATCACCTTTGTTCTTCCTCATAGTGAAATGGAGAATGAATCATCATCATCATCCGCCGTCACTCTCCGTCCGTTCAAGCTCTCGGACGTTGATGATTTCATGATATGGGCAGGTGATGATCAAGTCATGAGACACCTTAGATGGAACATATTTACTTCCAAGGAAGAGGCTTTGACCTACATCAAGGATGTATGCATCCCCCACCCTTGGCGTAGATCCATATGCATCCGTGACCGTTCAATCGGATTCGTCTCGATCTTTCCGGGATCGGGCAACGACAGGTGTAGGGCTGATGTTGGGTATGCTGTGGCACAGGATTTCTGGGGTCAGGGGGTTGCCACCAAAGCAGTGAAAATTGCACTTGGTGAAGTCTTCAAGGACTTCCCTGAAGTAGTCAGATTACAAGCTTATGTCGATGTGGAAAATAAGGCTTCTCAAAGGGTGTTAGAGAAAGTTGGGTTCCTTCAAGAGGGTCTATTGAGGAAATATTTCTATCTTAAGGGACAAATAAAAGATTTGTATATATACAGTTTTTTTTCAACAGATTCTTCTGATAAACATTGACAGGAAATGTAGAGATCAAATTTGTATGGTGCTTCAAATGTTAAAACAAAGACCCTTTGTGTTTTTACGTTTATTCGGATCTTAATTCTCTGTTTATTCGGATCTTAATTTTCAGTTGCGGTATACATCCGACAACTATTATATATATTTGTTTCTTTTTCTGAAAATTTGTTATAATTAGCCAAAATTTGTGTGTAACATATAATTAAGAAGGTTAAATTTCTTTTTAGAATAAATGTAGCTAATAATAGTATTAACTACACTTAGGATAACAATTTCACCTGAATTTGAACCGTGTGGTTCGGTATGGGTTTTATTATTCGGGTCACTGGCCAAATCCATCTATGAAAATGTAAACACATATCTGGTTCGAATATGAAAATGTAAACCCATATCTGGTCTGAGTCTGAAACAAAACCAGACCCGAGTCTGGAACAAAACTAGACCCGAACCCACGAACTCGGTTAATTTAAAAACTCATAGTCAAAAGTCAAAACAACGTCGTTTTGAAGAATTTGGGTTCACGGATTGACGGGTTGAAACCCAAACCCAACTAAATTCACAGGTCTACAAGGCGAGTTCGGATTTCCTCAAAACTCGTGGGTAGAAACTGAAATCCGTGAAATTATATAGGTTTGTGGTCGGGTTCGGGTCCGAGTTTACGAGTTTAGTATTACTCGACCAGTTGCCATCCCTTACTAAAGCAGAGCAAAACACTCTCATCGAATCCCACATTGGAGACACAACGAAGTGGAGGCTTGAATAAGGTGTATAAATAAGTAGCCTATGGCAACCAGAAAAGATACTTACCTGGGCGGGGTCAATGGATGATCATGAAGGCTCATGGCCTAGGTTGGTGGCCTCCATTGCACTTTGGAAGCGCACCCGCCTAAGGTCTCCTCATATGTAGGAGATCCTACGTCGTAATTTGTGGCAGTGGGGCCTGCGTTCGCGCGGCCCCTATCCAATTTTAATTGCAATATTTTTAGGTTTATAATTGATCACAAAATTTTGGTTTTGTAAGGACAAAAATGTCCCACAAAACGCTTAGAAAAGGCTACATCACCTTCTCAGGACAGTAGCAGCCAAGCTCATTTGTATAATTGTGTGCTCATATGATCACATCATTCAATATATAATAAAATGTAGGGGTCATGGGACCCAGAATGTTTTTTAATCAACCAGACTTGATAAGCACTAATTTACTACTAATCCAATAATCTCATCATTTTGATCATCATACTTCTTTCTCATAGTGAGAAATGGAGATTGATTCATCAACTATCATTCTCCGGCCATTCAAGCTCTCGGACGTTGATAATTTCATGATATGGGCAAGTGATGATCAAGTCATGAGACCCGTCAAATGGAACACATTTACTTCCGAGGAAGAGGCTTTGATCTACATCAAAGATGTTTGCATCCCCCACCCTTGGTGCAGATCCATATGCATCCTTGACCGTTCGATCGGAATCATCTTGATCTATACGGGATCAGGTGACGACAGGTGTAGGGCTGATATCGGGTATGCTGTGGCATTGGAGTTCTGGGGACAAGGGATAGCCACCAAAGCAGTGAAAATTGCACTTAGTGAAGTCTCCAAAGACTTCCCTGAAGTGGTCAGATTACAAGCTTACGTTGATGTGCAAAATAAGGCTTCTCAAAGGGTGTTGGAGAAAGTTGGGTTCCTTCAAGAGGGTCTACTGAGGAACTATTGCTATCTTAAAGGACAAATAAAAGATTTGTATATATATAGTTTTTTGTTAACAGATTCCTCTAATATACAGGAATGTTGACACTTATAGAGATTCACGCTATTTTTGGTAAGAGGGAAGGAGAGTATGAGGGATGGATGAATTAAGAGGGAGAGAGAGTAGGAGGGAGAGAGAGGATAACAACAATCCTCTATGTTGTTTGGTATTGAAAGGAGGGTTGGATGAATGTATTGATATTTAATTTGTAAAATTACTTTATTACCCTTAAAAAATTGGAAGGTAGTATAAAAAGGGAGGGCATTTTGGTCTTTGTCCCCCCAATCACTCTCCTCCATTGATCCACCCATCATTGGGAGGATCCAATTTTGTGGGCCCAAAATTTCTTCTCCCTCCTCTCATCCTCTCCCTTCACTTCTTCCTCCAACCAAGCAAGTGATTTCCTCTCTCTCCAACCCTCTCCCTCCCTCCATTCTTCCCTCATACCAAACAGAGGCTCAATCTCAAGCCGTTCAAAATCTCTGATGTTGATGATTCCATGACATGGTATTGGGTCATTTGTCTTCAGCATTGTAAAATCTGAATGAATGTTAATAATTTGATTAGTGGTTGAAAAAAATCTGGTGTTTTTGATCAACTCAAATTGGTATAGTGCTTCAAATGCCAAAACAAAGACATTTGTGGTAGAAAGGTTCATGTTTTTACATTTATTAGGATCTTAATTCTCAACCGCTAAATGCATCCGACAACGATATGAACATTCGGATTTTAAGATTCATTTAGATCTAAATTTTCAATAATCAGATGCATACAACGGAAATGAAAGTTAAAATCCGAACATCCCCATTCGAAAACTTCTGTGTTTAGACATGTTCTGAAGGTCATCCTTGGTCAAGAACAAGAATAGCAACAAGCATAAACCATTTACCAAATAAAACTCGGAAAATTTGTACTCGTATCACATGGAATTTCGAGTGCGTAATTACAATTCCATTGCACTATTGACATACTATTTGTATATTACAAAGCTTCACTCCTGCTATGAACACATTATGGACACTGTACTGTACGAAATCGCCGCTACCATCTTTGTACAGCTGCAGCAACACATGCATCGCTTAAACACAACATTGGCTTACAAACTTTTCTATTTGTTGACATTTATACTCACCATTTTTTTTTTTTGGCTTTAAATTTTCCTAAACTATCCTCAAATGACCAGAAGCAGACCGTCTCTCTTATTCACAATTACCAAACTGAGACATTTCAAGGTGTAGAATTTACTGAAATTTCTTGTGGCAGAGGTGAGCTCGGCTGGTCCAGATGTGAAGGAGTGACGAGCCGCTGCAAGGGCTTCAGAGCTACCGAGAGTTGTGCAAACGAAGGACGCGAGTTTGGATCCCTGTGAAATAACAGGAAAGATGGAGTTACAGTTACACGGGTTTCAACCTATGACATAATATGGTATTTTCAAATAAATTTTTCAGACTTACATCAGCCAGCATTCATGAATTATCCTTGCAACTAAAGGATCGACTTCCTTGGGAATATCAAGGCGACGATTCTGGAAACCGACTGCACCTACTACTTGCATCGGGTTCATTCCAGTCCAAGGCAATCTTAGAGTTGCAAGCTCCCACAAAATGACTCCAAAGCTATAAACATCACATCTACACACAAAGCAAGGTCCAATGAATTCAGCTACAGAAAATACAACAAAAAAACTAAAATATAGCAACTCACTTTTCATTAGATGGCTCATTGCGAAGAACTTCGGGTGCCATCCACTCAGGCTGACACATCAAAGACAACACAATCAGATAAATGCAGAGATCAAGATACATGCTGCGTATTTCTCTTTATGCTAAAAAAACTATGTTAAAAGGAATATATTGCATAGAAGTCTCAGATTCTCACCGTTCCTGCAGTTGATTTGGATGACAGAAAGGTATTATGCTTCAAGCGTGACAACCCAAAATCAGCAACCTGCATGGTTTACATACCAACCGTCTGTCAAACATTGTAACACAAAAAGCTAATCTGAAAGCCTATAAAAACTTGTTTCTTTTAAACTCCTCCTGTTTTTGACTTTCAAGCAATCCAGCAATGCAGATATTTAGAATAAAAGGCTATCAGTACGAATCTCAAGTTCCTCTCATCAATCAGCTTCTGTGAGACTTATCACCAATATTGACTTCCCAGCTAGACAAGTCAACAACTCACTCAAATGACTGGACTCGCAAACTTGAAAATCGAAATAAAAGGAATCAAAACATATTCAAACAGCAAAGATAAGGAAGCACATACCTTGACATTCCAGTTTTTATCAACCAAAAGATTTGGTGACTTTAAATCACGGTGAACAATTGTCGGCATGCTGGTATGTAAGCAATTCATACCCCTTGCCTGCACAATAATCGGGGATTTTAGGTCTCCTATGCATGATCAATGATGATTAAAGAAAATGATGATCAGATAATCTTGTACCACATCAAGTGCCATTTTTATTCTACGTTTCTCATCGATTTGACATTGAGGACGATGAAGAATCCGAAATAAGCTTCCCCTGGAAAATTATACATTAACACAACAAAAAATGTTAACACAAAACACATAAACATGTATGTAGGCAAAGTCGGAAAGACTATTAGCATCTCTATTGGTGTCATGCTGCCTTGCAAAATTCATCTCAGTAAGAAGATATGGGGGAAAATTCAAGGCATGGAACAATACCTTGGAAGAAACTCGGTAATGATAGAGAGATTTGGAGGACGAGTAACAGCACCCATAAATAGGACAACATTTGGATGACGCAATCTACGCATTATTTTCACCTACATTAAAGATAACGATCAAATCCAGGGACATAGAGATAAGAAGTTAACAGCCTCAACCTCTGTCACTAATAATACTATTCCTAGTGTTCTTCACACGCATAAAGTTTTGAGTAGATCATTAATAGTCATATATAGAAGACTGATTCGATGCTTACTTCTCTTCTAAACTCGAGCAAAGCGGCACCTGAGAAGTCTTGGTCTAAGAACTTCTTCACCGCAACCTCCTGTTTCTCAACAACAATTCACCAGCCGAAGGTTAGAAATTACTTTATTTCTTTGTAATACGTTTCAATTTTTAGACAAATCCACACAAAAGATTTAGTATAAAATATGAATTCATTCCACACTATGTTTCCTTCATGAAGAATCAATTGAGTAGACAATAATGCCAGACACCAATGTATCAGGACAATATTACAATACCAGTACATAAAGATGAAAACGGAGAGTAGACTCAGTAGAGTATGTTATCCACAAAATGCATATCTAGTTCAACTTGATGTTTTTTTTTTTTTATTATTCAACTTGATGTTTTGATAGAAACCAAGAAAAAAGAAAAGAAAAGAAAAAGCAAGAAGATATAAAAAGGGCAAATGTAACTTCTTAAACATGTTAAACAAATCACAGTGAGCTTCTATAGTTTGTCGCTATGCCCAGACAACAATAGGCAATAAAACTCCCAGTCTCCCACACAACTATTGGTGAGCATGTGACAATATTTTCTGGCATCACTTTTGCTAAATATATCATTAACTATTTGCTAACATAAACATTTTGCACTGAAATGCACCAGCTATAAAGGAAAATAATGTAAATACATGTGTGTGCATCTATATTGGAAACTCTTTGGGAAGAAGTGCAGGAAGAACAATAAGTGAAATAGAAGGCCTCACTGAAAAATCAAATTAAATCATGAGTTTATTCAAATCAATCTGAACAGCAATTAATAAAACAAACCCTTTAATTCGGAAAAAAAAAATGAAAAATCATATAAGTCAACATACAAAAAAGGATATACAGAACTAACCGTGCCATTCCAATCTGCATGGTAGACCTCTCCATATGAACCTGTTAACACCAAAAAATTCAGGCAAAAGAAAAAGGACATGAATAGAGAAATGAAAGTTTTACTGATGGCAAATGCAATTGAAACACCATTGACAGCTCCTAAAAACTAAAGTAATTCTATAAGCAATAAGAGAGCCACCAGAACAAAATCCTTCAACACAAGCAAAATATCACAACTATACTTGTAATACTATTTCATAGACAAAAATCATCTTAATAATAACCAAACTAAGATTGCTAAATACTATAAATAACTCTGATGTGCCAAATGCACTACCTAGTCCAATTCTTTCAGCAAGAACCAAGTCTTCCCATGGAATTTCACATTCACTAACATCTACATCATCAAAGATCTGATCAGCCCTGTTTGTGCTGGAATCAAATGATGAGTTTCCACTTTCCGGATCCTTCAGTTTTAGATTGCTTCCCATAAATCTGTCATGTGTGCACTTTCTTCGATCGTAGAAACCGATTTCATTGTTTTCATGTTCTTCAACCATGTCTAACATATCAATTTTATCGTCCTCCCCATTCCCGTGATTTTCTTCCTTAAAATTAGAGCTTGAGTCTTCAACCAAAGGAGGCCTATTTAATTGATTTGTGTTAGAAATTAGCGGTGAGCCACTACCACACGATGCATTCCTGGAATCAGTATCTTTACTTGACAAATTTGCATTACCAGATGGCTTTAAACCATGAGGATAGAACTTTTCAGATGTAGTAGCACTGGTGGAGTTTGACGATGACGGATTATAATTATTAGGTTCACGGTTCTTTTTTGGTAAGATGCCCTCCTTATAATTATAATCTTTTTTTCTTGGGATATCATTGTAAGGATTTTGGTTCTTCCACATCATTGGTACAGGGGGTCGACCTGAGACAGGGTTATTTCTTTGTCTCTGAAACTCTTCAACTTTAATCTCTGCAGGCTTGTTTGGGAAGGAAGTTTTTCCAGTTCCTTTAATCTGGAATGGATTAAGATCTGCAAAAAGGTTTTTAGAATCCTCCTGACCATTTTGACCATATGGAACTACATTGAGATTCATCCTCACCCCATCACCAACTGCACTGGCCCCATGACCCCCTTTATACAGAGAATTTCCAACAACTGATAAAGAAGGACTATCCAATTGACTAGGAGTCACTCGATTAGATATTCCAGAAGAACCAGCTCCAGTTTCATTACCTGGGACTGGGAATGACAGCAAGGACTCTGTATTTCCAGAACTAGACACTCTGTCCACAAGCGAATTACCATCCGCTGCAGAGTTTTTACTACTGCCTTCACCAAGTAATGGCTTTGGTCTTGAGTAGACAAGTTCCAAGTCATTGGAGGACTGGAGGGCAGGAATTTTACTTATTTTTGGGTTATATGGCTTAAAGTCCTTTGCACTTAAAATATCTGCAGGTATAAGTGTCCCAGGAGCTGCCATGAGATCAACTAAAAACTCCCTGAAAGAGAAAATATTTATTAGATCTTCACAGAAAAGTATAAAATGCAACAATGAATGATTAATAGAATTGTTATGTATGCATCTGACAATTAAATATAAATAGCAGGAGTAGCGCTTCTCTTTTCAACAGGTGAAAGGCAAGTTTTGGTTGCTTCAGTAAGGTTTGGAACCCTATCAGTTGGCAGAGGGAGTGAAAAAGAGAGAAAGAGCTTAGAAGACATTAGCATTATGAGTAAGGGCAACGAACAAGTACCAAAGCAAATCAGAAAAGAAGGGAATCTATGGATAGTTTATAACTGCAGTCATATGACGTTATTTGGTTACAATTCCACAGTGCACAGGAACTTTCTGCAATACCTCAAACTTATCTAGAAAGATGGGAATATGAGGCATGAAATCAGGGTAGAGCACTTACGTTTTAAGTTGTTGCTAATAAAGCAGTGAATTTAAGGTGGCAAAAAAAGACTAGTGGCTGGAGGAAAACATCTGTGCTGTTGCATTTTATTTACACTTTCTTAAAAAATGTGCATAATTAATATCAGTATAGCCTGAAAACACATGAATTCTTGTATGATATTGATATCCAAGCATCACCTTGATTGCTTTTAAATTTATAACAATTGAGATTCTTATTATTTTTGTTAACAGTAAATTGAGGAGTAAATATTGACGTGATTAATCTGATCTTCAAGATTATGTCAAAACAAAGAAATTAAGACCATACTACTTTTTTGTTTTCAAAATTACCAAGCACCAAAAAGGATATAAAGATACAGAAACTAAAATAACTAAAACCTGTAAACATTTAAACAGTTATCAATTTCAAATATTGAAAGCAAAAGCAAACCTTTCATCGTCCAGCTTTATTAGGTTAACAGCATCATCCTCTACACCAGTGTAATGGCTACCCTTTACAAGTCTACAAGGTAACCTTGTGCAGTCAGCCAATACCTAAAACCAGGCAAACAAAGAAGATCAACATACAAAATACACAGTTCCGACTTCCAACTGGGTGCAAGCACCTCATTTAATAATAGAACAACTCAAAACCAAAATTAATTTGATCAAAAATAAGACTCCAAAGCTCAAACATAGAAGAAAACACATCAAGCAACTGATCCACTCTGCTCTAACCAACCAAGATGAGCTATATTCATCTTCATGTGACTCAACAGCACACATTGGATGTTACATGCATTGCAAAAGGAAAGGAACTAGAAACAAACATTGAAATACTGTTTCACATAGCACACCAACTTCAGTCTCAAGTTCCAACAATGAGGAAAAAACTTGATTAAATTTAATGGAGACAAGAACAGCTGACCTTAAAAAGCAAAGAACGGTGTCGAGAAAGCCCTATATTTATGGACCCAATATGAAGCACACTTGTGTGAAGAGACCTCCTCAACTCAGTGCTACTTTCCATCCATTTTGCAAGCATCATATTTGCATCCTTTACAGGGCCACCCATATGCCCAGAAACAAGGTCAGCAAGTCTTTGTACCAAATCACTAATGTCAGTAGCAGGCAAATCTAATGCGATGCATTGTGCAACTTGAACTAACTCTTCCAGGCCATTATCAATTGTTCGATTAACCATTATAACTTCAAAGTCAGAACTCCCGAGATTTGTTTCAAGATGTGTGAGAGATGGTATTTTTCCTTGGGTGTCTGAATCAGTGGAGAGCCCATAAACATCATAAAATCCATCCACCACCTTCTCCTCATAGTCAAGCACATTATACTCCTGGTGATACCAAAAAAAAAAAAAAAAACCCAAATCAAACAAAACCGAAGTACCAGAACATTATTCTTATTCTGATGGTAGCGCAAACCAGTCGTACCACGAATAAGTAATTGATAGAACACAAGTGACATATCTACCTTTTCTCTTCTTCTTTTTCTATCTTGTTTTTTCAGAAACCATAAAAATTATGCAATAAGCTTTATCGAAGAAATTCTTTAAAATCATAAACAAGAAATTGTACGTCAGACTGCAGGTGTAAATAAAGAAAACAGAACAGGACCAAAACAGAATATGAAAAGGCATCAATAACTGTTTTAAATTGACAAAACATGCTTTCTGGAAACAGCAAGACTAATTTGAAAATTGTAATTTTTCAACCATCCACATCAGAGTCTAATCAACCCTATGATTCTATAACAGCATACAAGTATCAAAAATTGGTTTGTGAATACACAGTTAGGAAGAGAGTGTGTGTAATCGTATGCTGCTCTATTTGAAACCGAACAACGAGCATACAAACTCAAAATAGCAAATATCCTTAATTCAAGTTCATTTTCTATAATTCAACAGTTATGTTGAATTTGAACTCAAACACTAAAATTCAGTCGAGCTGATAACCAGAACCAAATCAAACCCCATAATTTGAACTCATACACTAAAATTCACTACACTCAACATTAAAACGCAGTTGAAATTAACTAAAATTAAGCTCGTCAACGAACATTACCCAGTATTGCCTCGACAAAGACTCAGCTGCCACGTCACCCTTATCCCTCCCCAACCCCAAATCATTCCTCCGATCTTTATTATTATTCAAACTCAACAGCGTCGCCGCCCGGATCTGATCCTTCTCCCTAAAATCCTCCGTATTCGACGACGACGACGCACTGATCGCCATCGCCAGCTGCACCTGGAACTCCTCCTCCGAGGTCATGTAATCAGTCCGATTGGTCGATACGGTAGTCGGCGAAGACAAAGACGTATTCGTAGTCGTCGGCGTCGGCGTCGCCGCCGACGGACTCGCCGGAGTTGTGGTCGTCGAAGGCGACGTAGTCCGGCCGCTATCGGTGGTGGCATAGGACGTCGAAGTTAGGGTTTCGTTGGTCCGATTCGGCTCGTGGTTGCTGCCTATATGTAGCTTCTTGAAAATGTGCCTCATCTCTCTCTCGATGTTGTTTTCTCACTTGAGTTTCACTTCCTCTAACTATTTTCTCGCGTTTTCTCTCTCTCTCTCTCTCTCCCTTTCTTTTATTTCGCTTTGAGAGGTCAGAGGTCAAAGCAGAGGAAAGTTATTTAGGGAGGGAAAACTTAACGCGGCCTGAAAAAGTATTTATATATGTTGGCAAATAACTAAAAATGACCTCCAACTTTTATCTTAATTACGAAACTGACACCAAAGTGATGCTAGCAAATTTGGATGGTGACATGCTACGTGTCGATGATGAGGTGGCAAGAGCCGACCACGTGGTGTTTATGTCCACGTGATGGTGACTCGTAGGTTTAGTGGGTTTAAGCCTTTAAGGGCGTGTTTGTTAGGAAGTGCTTTTGAAAACTGGCTAAATGCATGTTTGCGACGCGTACTAATGACATTAGACGCGTGTTATTAAAGAGGTTAATAGAGGTTTAATTAAATTAATGACATGATTGGTTTTATGGATGTCGATTGTAATACCAATGAAATGAGTGATTTTGGTCATTTTTAAGAAACTAAAATGGTGTTTCCAATTTTCTCTTATTGAGTTTGATTTTATCAAACTTGTGTTAAAAAGATCGGAGAATTGTTTAATTTACGACACGAGGATATTTGTATGTAATTGTAGTTATGTGCAGCAAACATGTGATGTGGAATTGTAATACGTGGTAAATTTGAGAAAATGATTAATCATGCAATTGAAAGTAAAAAAAATATGTAAATTGGGTTGAAACACAAATACTTTGAAGTAAATCGATGCCATTGTAAGTACGGTATTAGATAAGGAGTAATGTTAGACTTTCCAAATTATTTACACAAAATCATATTCAAATGATGTGGTATGTGAAGTACAGGATCTTGATAACTCATTTGACACATCATTTTGAACAAATAATTTGGACATCATAGTATTATTCATGGATAAATCACCAATTGAATACCCATCTTTTAGAATATAAAATTCTCAATCAATAGATAAACTTAAGGAATTTCCAACCTTGATAGCATGCATCCACCATTTGTAACGAAAAATAAAAACTACTTGCTTTGGTGGGTAGGTGTACCACTACCACTCAGCATTGCATCCGATGGATCAAAGATATATTTTCCCCTAAGTATGTCATCCACGAATATCTCAAATTATTTGAAACACACTCACAAACTAAAGTTTGCAAGATTAATGGTTTTGTTATAATTTCTGGGGCCAAGTGTGAATAGATGTTGGGATGTTGCTCTTTATTTAGTTGGCCTAACGACACCTTTTGGCCCAGAAAAAAACTTGAGGCCTCACTTAAAAACACAAAGGTAAACTACTGATCAAATTTGGAGAAGATCGTAGCTCCTGGAAGCTGAGAGAATAAGACATTTGATCTGGGAACAGGAAACTTTATTTTTATTTTTTATTTTATTTACTTTTTTATTTTACGTGTTACAATAAATTCGTGGTTTGGGAAGATCGAGATACATAAACACACAAATTTGTGGTGTGAGTATAAGATGCATAGCACTGAATCAACCCTGTATTGTCACTTAATCTTATTCAATTGTTTATTACTAAACGGTGGAATGATAGTAAGTGATCTTTGAGAAAATTTTACATGCACCCGATGCAATGCATCCGCCCATTATGCATTGTATCAGGATTCAGGTGCATGCAAGTTTTTCTCGTGATCTTCAACAAGCAAGGTTTTGTTTATTCTCGTGATCAAATAGGGTTTGTATGATTGTATCCATGTACTTGTATTCAAAATGAGGGTTATATATATAAAGGTGATGTGACTATGTAATATATGGAGTGCTTTTGTTGTTGAAATTAGATCCTCCTCCCTGCCAATACTATCATGTCATACTTGCATTTAATTTGAAATTCATATGTACATTTTCGTGTACATGATATAGTTCTTTAATACAATTTTTTTATAAAAAAAAATCTAAACACCGAACTGATAAGGGTCCATCAAGATATTTCGAAATGAGCAGTCCAGATATCTACTCCAATAAATGATGTGTACATAATCATTTATATTTAATTATTATTTTAAAAAAGTGTGTACACATGACCTAATTTGGTTGGTTAGACACAAATTAAGACACTATTTTTTGACAGGTAATTTGAATCCTCAACAAACTTCCCCATATAATTGTAAAATGCGTACCATGGAACTCGAACCCTCAACCACAAACATGGAAGGGTAAATGCACTCATTTGAGCTAAGAGTTTTTTTTTTTTTTTTTTTTTTTTTTGAATGAAAAAAAATCCCTTTTGAGCCAAGAGTTATAATGTGTTTTTTACTTTTTAGATACATTTTTATACACACTCTTAAGTCTTACCCATTTTAAAATGGACTCAAATGATCGGTTGTCAAAAAATGGTGTCCCAATTTGTGTCTAACCAATCAAATTGGGATATGCGTTTACATTTTGGAAGAAGTTGAAAAATAATAATTAAATGGACACAAATTGAGACACCATTTTCGGACAGCTGATTTGAGTCTTTTAAGATTTTCATTTTCTAACACTACATTATCACTCTACTAAAATTTCTCTTCTTATTACACAGATTAAAAAAAAAATCCACCCACTTTCCTACATTTCCTAAGCATGCAAGAAAATGATCACCATTTCAGCTTGAAAATGGGAAACCCACTCATCTCAATTAATATGCACCCTTTTCGTTTTCTTTTATATATATCCAAGAAAACAAAATCACATTCTCAATTTGGTTTCTTTATTTTTTAATAATCATATAATATATCATCAAAATTAGCTCATATATAGTTCATCTTAATCAAAATCAACAATTAACCAACTTCACACACTTCACCAAAAAAACAAACCAATCCAACTCCCCTCTTAACTCTTACCAGTATACTACACTAGCCCTAACCATACCCAAAAATATGTTCATGAAGTCCCTCATATTTTCTCTCTCTTTCTTGCTAATTTTCTTTCCTCCCAAACACATTTTTTCCCAATTACTCCCTATTTCACCTCCAATAATATACTCTGATACACAAGGTGAATGGAATCTCTTGCATGCAAGCATAGGCATATCCGCCATGCACATGCAGCTTCTACACAACAACAAGGTCATCATTTTCGACCGGACCGATTTTGGTCCCTCCAACCTCTCCCTCCCCGGTGGGCGGTGCCGGTATGACCCTGTCGACACCGTCCTCCAAAACGACTGTACCGCACATTCAATCCTCTACGATATCGGTACCAACCAGTACCGTCCCCTAACCATACAAACCGATACTTGGTGCTCCTCAGGCGCCGTCCTCCCGAATGGAACCCTAGTCCAGACGGGAGGGTTCAACGACGGTGACCACGTGGTACGTACATTCAGTCCATGCATTGACGACTCATGCGATTGGACTGAATTTCCAAATTATTTATCCGGAAGAAGATGGTACGCGACCAACCAGATTCTACCGGACGGTCGCGTAATCATTGTTGGAGGAAGAAGACAGTTCAGTTACGAGTTCTTTCCTCGAAACCCACAAGCTTCTTCTTCTTCGTCGAATTCGCCGAGTTTTGATCTACGATTCTTATTAGACACCAGAGACTACGATGAGAACAACTTGTACCCATTTTTACACTTGTTGCCGGACGGAAACCTGTTCATTTTCGCTAACACGAGATCGATAGTGTTTGATTACAAGCAGAACCGTGTGATCAAAGAGTTCCCTCAGATTGACGGCGGTGATCCGCGCAATTATCCCAGCTCGGGATCGTCGGTGCTGCTCCCTCTGGACGAAAACATAAGTGGCGCTGGCGCTGGCATCGTTGAAGCTGAGGTCATGGTCTGTGGTGGTGCACCTAGGTGGTCGTACGGACAGGCAGTTAACAAGGTCTTCCAACGTGCGCTCTCCACGTGCGGGAGGCTCGTGGTGGTCGGCCATGCAAACCCTAGCTGGGTCATGGAGGACATGCCGTTGCCGAGAGTGATGGGTGACATGCTGATTCTTCCGACCGGAGACGTGATCATAATCAACGGCGCGGAGAGTGGGACTTCCGGATGGGAGCTCGGGAGGGATCCGGCCACCAGGCCGATCATCTACCGTCCATCTTCAGAAATAGTAGGTCAGCAATGACAGAGCTAGAAGAGAAGATATCGCGTGCAGCGGGATACACATGCATTCGCGTTATGATTTTCTCACATTGAGAAATTTGTCACGTGATAAAAATCACAATGTCCCGCTGCATTTTTTTTCCGAGCTAAAAGGGCCATGGATGATGGATCCTCCCTTAAAAAAATTAAATTAATTAAATGGTTTTATTGTAATGTTATTGTCATTCTAAAAAAATCTAAATCAATTTTTTTGGTTCTGTCTCTACAGGTCAAAGATATTCAATCATGGCTCCATCACCCCGGCCGAGATTGTACCATTCATCGGCCATTTTATTAACCGACGGCCGTGTTTTAGTCGGTGGAAGCAACCCGCACGTGTATTACAACTTCACTGATGTAATGTACCCAACTGATTTGAGCTTGGAGAGCTTCTCGCCGCCGTACTTATCGGCCAAGTACGCGGCGGTGAGGCCAAAAATAGTGGCAGTGAACGAGACGTTGGGATACGGAGAGAAGCTTACGGTGAGTTTTACAGTGTCCGAGTACCTGTCGTGGAGGGAGGTGTCGGTGAGGATCATCTTACCTTCGTTTACGACGCACTCTTTCGCGATGAATCAGAGGATGGTGGTGATTAAGACTATGGGAGTTTATCGTGAGGCGTCCGGTTCGTATAATGTGTTGGGTGTTGGACCATCGACAGCAGAAATTGCACCACCTGGGTATTATTTGTTGTTTGTGGTTCATTCTGGTACTCCAAGTTCTGGTGTGTGGGTAAAGATAAGCTGATTAGTATTTCTTTTTTCACTTGTTGCAGTAGTCTTCCTATAAATTGGGTACCCAAAATGGGATTGTAATTTTCTATTTAATAAAAGAAAAAAATTGGACATCTGTGGTGGTATATAATACAAAAATTATCTGATACAGCAATTCCACATGTTTTTTCGTGTGGGTTCCGATTTGCAGTGTGAAATGAATTCTGAATCCATTTCTGAATCCCATGCGAGAAAAACGTATAGAATCCCATATCCGATGAACTATGGTATATAATATATAATATATATAGGTAAGAAAAATAAAGTAAATTGTATTTTCTCTGACCATCAGTTATAAATTGGCGGAAAGCCAAAAACCAAATATATCAGTAAATGGTGCTCAATCAACACATTGCATTCAAGAAATGAATCATTCGGTTCTTAAACAATTGAAAAGAAAAATGAAAAAGAAGGCGGCAAAATTATGTATTCATATCCACAAAATTTGTAAATATTACTCAACAAAACATAGAATCATTTAAATATGAGTGATTCTGTTGGTAATGAGAGGTTCAACCTAATTTCTTTTGCGTCTAGATGAAACTACCGTCCATCCATCCTCTGTGGTTTCTCTAGAGGTCGACCCACTAGCCGTTACATTAGCTGGATTGCCGTTTGATTTGGGTTCTGGTGTATCCACCGCCATGCTTGATGTATCATCAACATCACCATCTGTACTGTCGTCGTCGTCGTCATCATCATTCACCAACTGACAAATAAAATGAAGGCAAATCAATAAAACCTCTAAATTCTTGCTTCCTACAACAATCACTCAATAGCTATGGAAGGTCTTTCTCTTTCTATGTTGATTTTTTATGCTAAATAAATACTATTCCGAGGAACAAGAACAAAAATTCTTGAATTTTGTATTTGAAGCATTCAAAACAGAAAATCACTAATAGAAGCAGTGACCTGTTCTATAAAATATTATACTTATCTTCCTAATCACGATATGAGGTTAAATAACATCAAAAGGCAAGTCGGAGAAAAGACAACATACTAAGCAGAAGTGATATTATCTTCAAAAAAACCTTTTATTTCAGATAAGAGGAAGATTAAGCTAAATTACCCGTCTGACGTGAGAATGAGCTCCTGCCTGAGAAGTGCTTTCCCTCAATTTTACAATAGACTGATAATTACATTCCAAACATTCCTCATGCATGAGCATTATTTTTTCTGCTACCTGTAAAGGGCCATGAAAAATGCACAATCAAAACCAAAACGGTAGTGAAAACTGCCTGGATAACCAAACTTGCTGCACATGAGCAGGATCATAACATTGAAATATCCATAAACTACTAGAACTGGCTTAAAAATTCATTGAAAAGTTCACAAGTTAAGAGGAAGAAAAATCACAATCAGCAAAAAAGCATAATTACTAATTGGATGGAGTCATTATTCAATCACAAGGTTTGGATAATTGAGAATTTCGGTGCCTCGTGTTATACTGTATAGAAATGCATTTCACCAACTCAAGACTACAACCACATTAGAAGGCATACCTCCTCAATGCTGTCATCCTCCGCCATAGTGTTAAGAGAAAGCATAGCTTCTTGGAGAATGTTCTCAAGATCATCAATATACAGTTGTTCTGATGAAGAAAATGAAAAACGATCATTATCGGACAAGCAAAACAACCCCATTAACATTAACATTAACTTGTACTTTCCCATCCAAAAAAAAAAGGAAAAAAAAAAAGAGTTAACATGCCCATAAGATTACTAAATTTACACATGACATTGCAACTGAGGTGTTTAAACAATACAAACAAAGAAATCTCTAAAACAAAGTATAAAATGCCAAAAAACATCTCTGATCACACAGCCATTCAGAGCAAAATCCACAACAAAATGGCTCAAAAATAGTAACTAAAATTTGTTCATAAATCAACATTATATCTTCTAATCAGCTTCCAGTCCTTATATCTTCAACTAAGAACGTCCCATGAGTGATGTGGATCCTAATAGAGTGCTAATAGATTCATGGAACGGGCTCCGTTTATAACATGAAGCCTACCCTTTAATCTTCGTTCAAATTCCTTCTATCAAGTAAACCAAAACAAAGATCTAAAATTCAAATCTTTACAATATTCACCAACATCAAACAAGTTATAATGATGCAATGCTGAACCTAAATTGATTTGAATCAAATCCAAGTGCCAAATTTTGTTCACAAAACCATTCTATAGCGGAATCCAAAAAACAAAAACAAAAAAAAAATCATGCCTAACAAAAACATTTAAACCATAAAAATCCCAAATTTAACTCACAAACGACAGGCTAAAATGAAAATCATATAAAATCATAAGCTGCAATTTGTATCATGCTAATCAATCAAATTACCAAATTCCAATCACAACACCAACTCAAGCATATAAAAAGTTGCGATCTTGACATTGTGGCAGGGTATTTTAGTACCTCTGGACTGAGTGAACCACGAGAAAATATCGGACAAGAGCTGTTCGGCGATGGCGCGTGAGCCGCGTCCTCCCCACTCGTTCTCGATTGCCATCTGAAGAGCCCACCATCGGGAGAGAATCAAGCCTATACCTTCTTTGAATACCGGCACCGATTGCGGCGGAAGAGGTGGCGGCGGGCCTCCAGCGGCGGCACTTCCGTTGATGTCCTCCATCGCTAATGTTTTGAAATCTTTTGCTTGAGAGTCGATAGTGTGAGAGTTATCCCGCTGCGTAAAACCCTATTTGTAAGGGTCTGTTTGGTTTCATAGATAAATATAGCTGGTATAAGAGTCTGGGATTGTTTGGTTTCGTTCCTGGAATAGTGTGTCCGAGTAACAAACGACAAGTCGTTTGAATGTATCAAACAAAAATTTATTTCTATAACATGTTCTCTCATATATTTTCTTTTCATGTAGATGTTAAAATCATTTCTATTTCACAAGGTTTCGAAATCAAAACACAATACGAAATAACACATCTTGTGTGAGTTCTCACATTTTTGGTTTCAAAATCATGTTTGTATGGCTAGAAATACGTTATAAAGTTAAGCAATTTTTTTTTTATGTTAGTTTTATATAGTTACTGAACTAACTCTAGTTAATTATAAAAGTACGATCATAAAATTATGTCTAATTATGTTTGTAACGTTATAAAGTAAAATAAAGAGTGATGCTATTAACAATCCACTAAATATCTTTCCACACTCCATTTTAGTTATTTTTTTATATGACAATTTTATCCTAATTGAAATTACTAAAAGGGACCAAAAAAAATTCTAAATACACTACAAAACAATTTTGCTACTCTTCTTTTCAACAATTTTTTTTTTTTACTAGACTCCAACATTACTTCAATATCTTTAAAGTTTTATTTGATTACGAAGTAATGAGAATGATTTACAAAAAGAAACAAACAATTTTTTTAAGTGTTGATTTTGGCTGACTTTTTGCATAAACAAATAATAAGAAAAAAAATTACAGATTTTTTTTATTATCTTAATTGTTTTCTCTTAATATATATATATTTTTTTGAAAAATAGTTAAATGAAAATAAAAATAAAAAATTGAAGTCCCATGGTGCTCTTTTAAGTGTAAGTGCAGAACAAAAAAATTCCTTCAATTCGGGGGAGGGAATGATTTTTTTTTTTTTTTTTAATTTAGGTTTTTATGATGAAGTGTTAAAAAAAATATCAAAAGATAAAAAGGATAATTTTGGAACAAATGGAGTATATTTAGAATTTTTAAAAATTTAAATTTTTAGAATGAAGTGTATTTAGAAAATGAGTGTGGAAAGAAAAAAATTGAATTGTAAGGAGAAAATCTCTAAATAAAACAAATTTTATTTTAGCTGATTATAAAATTATTGTTGACCGTTATCAGGTGCGAGATTCCACATTTTTATCTTGTAGGATTTTAGCCGATTATAAAATCATTGTCAACTGACATCAGATGCGAGATTCTACACGTTTTATCTTACAAGATTTAAACTGATTATAAAATCATTGTCAGCTGCCATCATATGCGAGATTCCACACGTTTTATCTTGTAGGATTGTAGGTGCGTGCGGTATTCCACATGTTTTATCACATACTGCAGAACAAAGCTATAGCATTTGTGTGTTTTAAGTAAATTAAGTGTGAAGTGTTTCTCTATGCTATGTGTGAGTTATCATATATGAGCCATGTTAATATGTTATAATAGAAGTTAGAAGACACATTACCTATCAAAATTCGTGTCTTCTGTAGTTCTGTTTGACTGGTTCAAAAACATCAGTGAGATTTTTCCCTATAAGACTCTGGTTATGACCAAAATAGGTCAATAATTCATCACCCATCTCTGGTTCTGTTTCTAGGAGCTGAACTTGTGGCAAACATTCTCATATTTGCTACAACAAATCCGACCTTCCCGATTTTTTTATGAATTCTACACAACCAAGATTCATGATAAATCGGAATTCAAACAATCAAACTATATGCAAAACCATCCTTTTCCAGAGCCAATATGCTTCTTTAGTTTCCATGCAACAATATCTATGCATTGTAATAATAATTCAACATGGTAGCGACTGGTGAGGCACTGAGCCACCGGGCACGTATTGTAAGAGCTATGGTCGAGAGAAAAAAAGCTCAGATTTATAGTGCGTCAAACTTGGAGCCCAGCCTCATATACAAATTCTAATGCTTTGTGTAAAGTTCTCCACATTCAAGAATATATCTTTAAATCATAAGTTAAATGCAAAATTTTATACATTTTTCACACCTGGGTGTGTCAAGGTAGAACGCAAAATTGGGCGCAAACTTGTAATTTCACAAAATTGTCACAGGGAAGTTCTGTTATGAATACAACAATGGTGGCTTTTTCCTACGATGTACAAACTAGTAAACAATAGAACACAAAACAATGGCAGACGAGAAAGAAAATTCCGCACCTGAACCTTCTATAAACAAACCACCAGGGATACAATGTAGTAAAGGGCCTCCCGACATCAACCAGCTATGCTAATCTTTTCAAGTGCCAATTCTCTGGTGATAATTCTGAGTAAAACTTGCACTAGTTCTCTTACTTTATATTCCCTGGCAATCAAAAGGATAACAAAATATGAATATATGTATCATGAAAGTACATAATCTATCATTCTTTCTGTTCCTTTTCATTCAAGAGTTACATATTGAAAGAAACGAAACATATAAAAATTTACCACGATGTCTAATATATAAACTACAGTCCAAGTAATGGCACTCTGTCAAGACTTGTTTGAGAGTCGGTTTTCAATTTTATGCAATGTAAATGGCCTTAAACCAGAGAGGCAGTTCTTAATACCTTCGGCCTAGAATTTAAGCTTACTATTTGTCTAACTATGCCTAGCACATTCAATTTAATGAATATCAAATTGTAAAAATTTAAGAATTTTTTTTTAAGGGGTTTGTAAATAGGACCCTCAAATCTGAGCAAATTCCTTTGGGACTTCAAACGGTTAGTGGAAGCCAACTAGTGTTATCCTTAACACATTCACACATTTCATTATTTATTTAATTAGACAAATAGCTAATTATGGGTAAAATTGACAATAATATAGGAAAATCAACCGAGAAGCACTTATTTTCTCTATCCCTCCCGCAATGGTTTAAAGGGTAACACCCAATCAATATCTTCCTTGTAAAAGATTAATGTGACATAGTTAAAGTTTTCAACTTCCTAAATTTAGTCTATCGTATTTTTGTTATCTACTTATCTTTTTTAAGATCAACCTTCATGCAAAATCACATGCCATGTAATGTCTGAGTCCAACTAGTAGAAAGTTTATGATAGTATAGTTCATCATGCAAGGGACCCTACGGTATTAAATCCCACTCCCCCACCACATTCTTGTTGTAGGTCTTGTACAAGGTGATTTTACTAGTAGTGATGCCTAGATATATTTTAAGATCATCGTGTAATTTCTTCCATTGTGTATATGAAAATTACATGGCAGTAAGAATCAAGAAAATTGCCAAGGTATAGGCAACATCAAGCAAAGCAATTGACTATCATCCCCTATCAACTATTATAATGTTATGTAGAATGGTAGACTACAATCGCTACTTATCACCTCACCTTGATATAACAAGTTCACAAAAGGAGGGAAATAGAACGAGCAGGTGTGGATGACTGTTGTGATTTTCTTCTCCTGTTAGCACACTTTTCAATTTGGGATGCAAGGGGAGAGCGGGTGCAGTGTCTGAATGAATGTTTAAACGGGCCAATTCTTGAAGGACATAAACAATTTCTTCAAGCCTTGCTGTCGGTAATGGACGATCACCTGCATAATGAGTGAAAGAGTTCACAAGAGCAAAAGCTGGGAATATAAATGAATTCTAAGGAAACATTGACAGTATTAATGACTTCTTGCAAAATAAAAAAAAAATCACATACCCAAGTCTTTTTCATCGATAAAAAATTTGTTCAGGATGTATTCACATCTGCTAAGAAGTATTGTGATTGAAATTTTGCTGACTTCAGCTCTTGTCATGTTCCAATTTTTAGCTTCATCGTCGAAACTGAGAAACATGTTAATAGTAAATCAAGTCGACGAATTAAATAGATTGTACAAATAGTTGTTCAGAGAAAATAAAGATGTTTCCGTCCTTAAGGTGGTTGTAATTCATTAATGAAGGTACAAATAGTCGTATTATTTTTAGCTAGCAGGGAAGTTACAGATCTTCAGTTGATCAGGTCAACTAACAGCCAATGGTATATAATTCATTCAAAGGACAAGGTTGGCACCATCTCCTTTGTTTTATAAAAAAAAATATCCACCAGTTAAAAGTTTTGAGCAAGAAGAAAAGGCTGCACAAATAGTTAGTTCCTACACAATATTGACTAAGCAAAACCATGAAATTTGTGATCCAAATACAATTCTCTATTTTTGAAAAAAAAGTATAGAAAAACTTTGAAAACAAGTTGCTTTTAGAGCAAAATATTCAAATCATGTCCAAGAAAGTCAGAAATTGTATCCTAATTTTTGAAAACTAGCCCCCTTAAAGTTTCGGGTTTAAGGACAAGGTTACTTGTACTACTTGGACTATCCATCCCTAACAGCTTGAACTTTTTAATGAGATTTCTTGAAATAGATAATCATTTGATCAAGTTCTCTTTACTGCAGCCATACAATGAAATACTGTCTGAAGCAGTAGGGAACCAATAATAACATTAACCAATAATGTGATGTATCTTGATAAAAAAACAATTATTACCTGCTCAAGGAAAATAACTTATGCAAACATGCCAAGGAAAATTTGCTACAGTGGGCAGGCATAAGTTCCACTGTCTCAACAGGCAACGAGCATGTGCGTGATGCACAACGGTCTATGGTAGAAACTAGCCATTGCAGAATCTGTAAATATTAACAACAGTATCAGAAAAATACGGTAAGGATGTTTTTTCTGTAAGAGACATTAGTTTAATCAGATTGGTAGAAGGCTTACATCATTAGGCGCATCAATGGGCGACTTGAGAATTTTGTCACCCAGAATGTCTATTATGGACATCTCAAGGAGCTCATCAGCATTAAGAGCCAATGCAGAGAGAGAATTGGAAGAAAGAGCTCGGCCACAGTAACCCACGAGGAATATTTCATAGACATCTGCAACTTCTTTCCAAAAACGCAATCTTGCAGGTCTACTGATTTTTGAGTCTTCTTTACCACTCACAGATAAATTGCTGACATCATCAACAAGAATGCGATTGAAGGCTTCAACAGCTACTCTCCAGAGTGAACTATCTGGATTGTCTCTTCTTGTTGTCATACACCTAGATAATTAGCTCAACTCTTAATGATGTAGATAATTTCAACACAAATTTTAAGACATGAAACAGTGATGATAGGAGATGCATGGTAACTTCCTGTTAATAACTTATAACCAAATTCTATCATTTATTATAACTGTGCATGTGGCATCATACACCATAAAATAATAGCTACCAAGGACTGTATGTGTCACTATTCATTCATGATTTATTCATTAGATAATCATATTTTCTGCCACATGTCACAAACAATACCATGCTACTAGAAAACAATGTCAGACACCCTGCCCCTTGCTCCCCACAGTGGTGTGGAGTAATTTTCAGGATTTGCAAAAAGCAGAATATAACTGAATGTTTCCAGCATTTTCATCGGATGCAAAATAGCAAATTGTAATTAAGCATTTGTTCCAGTAAATTGTTTAACTTAATATATTCAAAGATTGAACACCTTCTCAATATGGATTTAAGAAATTATAGTCACAACGGAATTGATTATGCCTCAGAGATAATTCATACCTACTAAGGTTTTGAATAATTTCCGGATATATTATACACTTTTCAACTGCTGGAGCCTGTAGGAAAAGATCAACCAGCACAGAAATAAGCTTTTCTGCAAACAAGTGGCTATTAACGCCTGCCGTTACAGTGGTGATAGATCCAGAACTCCTAGATGAAGCTTCAGCACCATTTGCTGATACTTGAGCAGTACCATTAGGGGTGTCATACTTTGTCTTCACATTAACATCTACGAAAAATATTCTATCAATATTAACCTTTCTTCTTCAAGGTTCAACTGAAATTAGGGAGAATTGTTACCAAGACATTTCTATACCTGAAATATTGTCACTAGTGCCAGGTTGCGCTGCCTCATCTTCCTCATTTTCTGTACGAGAATCTGATCTTGGAAGATATTGCAAAAGATCCCTAAGTAGGACAAGCCACATTGGCGAAAGTTGCTCTGTTGGACTTAGAAGTGGAAAAACTTCTAGTATAGTACGTAGCACTGGCGGGACATGTCCCTAGAGAAAAGGGGAACAAATGTTATGAAATAACTTATAATCTATATAGATATTCAGATGAATTTCCTTTCAAAAAACAGAACATTTTCAGAAATTTAAACTCTACAAAACATCGTCATCAAAGTTTGAGTCCCAAAAATGCACCGGAAGAAAAAAGGAAGTAAAGTTTCCATTTCTTAAATGTAAAATTATCTCAAAACCTTATAAACTTTGATAGAACCCAAAACCTTACAAACTATAATTTAAAAAAAGACTAAAATGGATGCTTTAAAAAACTGGTTGATGAAGAAGAATTCTAACTTCTAAGGAAACTATAGTAAGTGTATCTTGAAAGAGGTTGGGGGAATTGGACATTGTCAATTCATGCTTCCCAATAATCTCTGCCACATACCAGTTTTTTTTTTGATGTGCATAAAATGCCAGAGGCAGAGCCATAGATTTTTCATTAAAAGAAAAGACATCTCACGTGATAATTTCTAAACTCCTCTACCAGTTGATTTAAAAATTTTAAACTCCTCTATAGCTTGGAACACCAAACTAACATTAAATGATGTCATATGTTTTTCTTATATCTAAGAACATAAAAATTCGCAATAACATACTCCATAATGAATGATGGTAGGTAATAGTAAACCAATAATGCTAGACATCCCAACTTGTGATATGTCAATTGACAAATGGATAATTTAATGATGACTTATTTCACTTGCCACAAGTTATATGAAATAAATTGTCACATCACAAGTTGGAAATTTTTTTGGGCTGCTTAGCATTATTGATTGGAAAATATGGTAAATAAATGAAAATTTCCTTTTCAAGATATATATATTTATTTAAATAGTGTTTGCTAGTTAACTTACAAATTCACTTTCATAGTTCTCATTGGTTATCATGGTCTGCTTAATTGCCAAGCCAATGATTGCTAGCAACTGTGTGTACATGCTGTCGTCAAACATCCTCTGTGCTTGCACATATAGTTCTCCTGTCAGGTTTATAGAAGCAGATCAACATAAGCATGCCAAGAAAGAGAATACCTTATTCCAAAAGAAGTATTTTACTTAAGACAATATCGAACAGTATTTCATCAGTCAAATCATATACTGTCCAAAGGGGCATGATAAATACCAGTTTCACTCAAGTCATAAATCAGGTCAGGTACGAAGAATGGCTATCTTAATCACTAGTTTATTGTATTGACACATTTGTGTTTAATGCATGGAGACACTCAAAATCTAATGAACTGAAACCATCTTAAAATAATGCAATACGTTACCAAGATCGTGTAAAATTTCCTGCTTTATCTTGCCAGCTGCAGCACCGCTGTATTTCGGTGACTTTTGAAGAACAAACTCATAAACATCAAGTACTGTATTAAGGTAAGACATCGGCAAGTTTCCCTGATCCATAAAACCATTTTGGAACAAAAGTGAATATTTCTAGTCGATGCTAATCTAATAAATGTTACAGTGTTGATTAACAGCCAATGAGTTTTCAAAAGAAACAGCAGCTATTGTTCTAGTTCAGACAATACATAGACATTACCTTGGCACTATGAGAAATGACAGTTGTTTGCAGACAATTTATTGCTGCAAGAGCAACCTCTTTACTACCATTTAAAATGCTATTTTTTACAAAAAGAAGCAAAGATTCCCATCCTGCATTAAAAACAGACATATAAGTGATGTTTACAAAGTTCATAGGAAATTCAATGATTTTTTTTTCTTTCTTTTTTTTCTTTTTAAAAAGGTGAATCAAGCACACATAATATCCGATTTCGAGCCTACCTGACCAGAAATTGTTCAAGTTTCTAAGGAAAGGAAAGAAAGACCGTAACAAACGTGCTATTCCACCAAGGACAAGGACGAGTGTTTCATCCCACTGTTTCTGAGCCGTATTACGACTGAAATTTTATTAAGAAGTTAAGAATGTTAAGAAAAACTGTTAGTAAACCAGAGCAGGGTAATTAAACTTCAGATATCATAGAACAACCTGCCAAATGGATATCTGAAGTTTTTCATTCTATCCCACCCCCTTCTTCCTTAGAGGAAAATAAATAAATAAATAAAGGAGAGAAAAAACCACCTATGGTGTATAAGCATGTGAACTGCTTTTCCTCCACTAGTCCCAAGTTCTTTCCCTTGTGATTCATCTTTTGATGAAGTTGCAGCCTACAAGCAGATAATTTGAAGTTCATCAACATAGGCAACAACAAGGCTCTTCATGCATATATTAAAAATTCACCTTACCATGTGTGAAGCACGGTCTAAAGTAGGGAAGATATAATTCCAAAGACAATCCTCCCACATGCACTTTGAAAGTTTATGCCCATGACTTCCAAGAGTTTGAAAGAGTGTCCTGACAGCTGAATTCCTAACCTGAATAACAATTTAGACTTAGGCATAGCAAATTACAGTAGTAATCAGCACTATTCTACTTGCTTAGGTTTTGAAATTTAAGGCGGCAAAAAGTAAAGAATACAGAATGAAATAGGGTCTTTATAAAAGCAATGACAAGACTCACTAGCAATTGTATCAGATTGATATCTGAGACGAAATCTATGTTAACCATCATTTAACCACTATAACTATATTCTAGAGTTTATGTTTGAGCAACAGATGTGTCACATATCCAAATGTTCACAAGCACATACTTTTTTTTTTTTTTTTTTTTTCCATTTCCTTTTTTGGATATCTGGAACTCCCCTGACCTTTCCCCTGTCCCCGGGGTCTAAATCAGAGGATTAGCTTACAACATCCTAGAGTTATCTCAAACTGATTACTCATCAATCAAGTGACTGGAACAAAGTTCACAGACTAAAATACTGACAGGAAGCCATATCACTATTTTGATTAGGATAATAAATATATTAAAGAAATAAGAATACAAAGAAAAGCTGTAGAAAGCCAATTCACTTGTCACATTTATTAAGTAGAATCTATATAACAGCTGAAATTCCAAAATCCTGAATTTTCTCCCAAGAGGCAGTACATAAGTACTCAAACAAATATAAATAAACTTTTCAACCAAATCTATAATTATGCGTTTTATACTTTTATCCTTAGATTTAAAATAAAAAATTAAAAAAAATCAGAAACATACAGAATCTTATTAATTATAAATTTGAGTACAAGAAGGTGATCAGTAGTCCACAAAAGGTTACATCAAGACTGACAAAAAATTAAACAGTAAGACCGCAAATACAATACAAACATCTTACAACACCTTCCCAAGTTTTATCCTCACAATTAATTTGGTAATTGTAAAAGCAGCACAAAAGAAATAACAAAGATATCAGTTTTGCACAGAGACTTGCTTTCTAGATGACATAGATGCCAGAATGAGATGGCATTTATTTACCGGAAAGCACATCATTCATATGCTGAATTAGAATTCTAGAACTAGAGAAAATATAGGAACTATATTAAAATAAGCAAGCTATCATACCTCTGGCCTTTCATCAGCACCAAGTTTCTGAAGTAATAAGAAAACAGAGAATAGCAACTTGTCACAATCCACTATGCTTATTGAGGGTGTTTGGTCATTGACTTTATCGAATGAGTTAAACATCTGTTCTTCCCTCTTTTCACCATCCATCTTATTGGGAAGTGAATGCAGATCCAGAATCTCTATATAAAACAGATAAAACTGGATTTATTTGCAAGAGTTCAGTTTGATGGCATTCAATGAGCTAACAGATTTATAATGGCAATTAACCTGTTTCCTTTTCCTCTGCAGCTACATGGAGAAGCCCTTTTGCAATAAAATCAGTTGTAGTCCACAAGAGGCCTATTGCTGTCAAGCTTATATTCAACTCAGTTTTCTGAGCACTGTATGCTCCAGTAACATCCACACATCTGCAAGTTTCATCTTATTATGATTAGGTAACACACTAATTGTGGTAACAATAGTTGTCCATGTTACAAAGACTAAGATTTATCGAATTGAACAAATCTTGGCAGAAAATCAATCACCAACGGGTATCAGTTAAACATGAACTTGAAATGTATATATGACATCAAGAAGTTATCACCTCAGCATAACAGGAGGAATATTCCCATAATTCTAAATTATTATGGCTATTTTAAGATCTGCACTGGTGTCAATTCCAACTCTGCCTTTCTTAGTTAAATATTTTCCTCTACATACTTTGACAGGAAACTTACCCCATGTGGCTGTTTTTTCCTATTGCAAACTTGCAAAAAAGAATGAAAAGAACACACAAAACAGCTGTTTAAACTAAGGGGAACACTCTATGTTGTCAATCATAATTGCTACCTCCTTAATCATTGACACAAAGGAATTACTGCAGTGATTTGGTATATCAAGAGTTGGAACAACATTTTAAGATTGTATTGATTATAAATTGTTAATCATTAGCAGTAAAATTTAGATACAGAAGACTTCTTACAATTAATCTAAACCATAAGTAAAATTACACGTGTATGGACAAGTTAGACATGCAGAAAATTTATACAGCATTGTTGGATAATGAAAATAATACAGCCATTACAGCATAATACCACAAGAGCTGTTAAATTTGATATCTTACACATGGAGGCAGTCTGCAGGTATACTGGAAAGACCATCATTCATGATGACACGAAGGCTCTACAAAATACAAAATGCAAGCATGTGTGTGCATCAAAGATTGAAAATACAAAATCAAAAGTACGTCATGCATTCCCAGTTCCCACAGAGATAAAGCTTTGCTGACCTGGAATCCTAAAGTGACCAAATCCTTCTCTGATGCATCTGCAACAGACCTAAAAGAAAGAGTAAAGTAAGAACACTCACCAAAGAAGCAGAATTATTAGCAGTAAAAGTTAAAAGATGAGAGGAGGTAAAAATTTATCCTTTAAACTACTCCCTACCCAAAAAAATAAAATAAATAATGCATATTTTTGTGAAGAAAAAAAACATAATCGCATGAATGGCAAACCTCAACATTTCAAGTATATCTGGCCAACTATAGTGCAATTTTTCTCCACATCTCTGCAGACACAGGAAATATGTGCAACGGCTGAGAATCGGGAGATAGAAAGATATTGAACTATGGGCAGTTACCGTCAGGAACATAATACCTCTAAAACATGCAGAAGAATTTTCAAGGCTCCAGCACGAACATCAGTGCTTTGGGTAGAAAAGTAAAGAATCCTTAGCGAAGATATGACAGCACACTCAAGTGATTTCAACTCTGCTTTCCTAGTTTCAACCTAGAGCAAAAGAGAGCAGAATCAATTACTATTCACTATATATGGGATTCTCATGCATAGCAACGGTGGAAGTTCTTACTTCCTCAGTGGTGCCATGTTGTCTAGATGATGCATTATCCTGGAATTGTTCCGAACCTAAAACGGCACATATTGATTGATCTAATGCATCAAGTGCTATATTTCGTAAATGATGATTAGAATTATCGGCAAGCTGCAAAATGTTATTGTAATGTCAAGAAGGATATATACATAACAATATCACTAAAGATTACATTCATGAAAATATTACATAATGATCACCTCAAGAAAGTGGCCAACAACTTGATCCCACAGTGGCTCTACTCCTGCAATAAGGTAGATGAATGCAGAATGAAGCAAACAGTTAAATTTTAACCCAAAGCACACAATATTTATGCAATCTATCGATATAGAAGTTTCAACAAGGCATGAGCTGTTACTTATGAAAACTGTTTGAGTAAAAGGAAGAGTCTAGTGAACAATAGAAAATACTTAAAATAGTAACACATGAATCTGTCAGGGGACATGTTATGCTAAGTCCAACGTCCATGGACATGTCAGTCTCAAATATCAATTGATATGTCATAATAGCTAGGTTCATAATGAGCATCATAGTTGAACACTTGAACAACTAGGATAAAAGCTCATGAAAACACTAAAAACCAATGGATGAGACCACAATTAGCCTAGACATCACATCAGATACTGATGACAACAGAAGCACAGAAACTAATAGATCTTAGTGTTAATTTTTTGAATAACAAATTGATACGAAATTGAGGAGATCAGATTTATGAGAAATAATGAAATATGTTTGAAAAGAAAATAATAATAAGAAAAGGAAATGGAACAATCCTAATCCAAATATTATTATAAAACACTACCTGTGACAAGTATATGGTGCATAGAGGGCAAAGAGTTGGTGAAAGTACACATCATAACTCCATCAACAAGTTTATATTACATTAAGCTAAACTAATATACAAGTAACATTTACAAACACTGAACCTAATACGATTATATGTCAGCAAACTTCAGCATTATCATTAACATTACATACTGTGAAGATTATTAACAAGGATAGATATCATTCTTTCCACTGAAAAGCTGATGCTTCCAATTTTTTGGCTAGATGTTGGTCCAAAACTACTAGAAGTCCCAACCATGCATTGATGTGACAGCTGACGTAGAGCAGACAGTAGCGATTTAACTGCAGATATGTGCATCAATGCTGAGCTCTCAAACAGCTTGGCAAGACAAGAACACACTAAGTTAGAACATGAAGCTTATATCAGATACACACACAATTAAAAGAATAACAAAAATTGCACAAATGACGCATTATTTTAGCAAATATTTTGTTCTTCAGTTTTGAAAAATGGAAGACATAAGATGACACAGAAATACACTTGGCCAATTTTCCCAAAATTAAAAGGTTCTGAAAACCAATCATTTTATGAAACATAATGGTGTAATTTTCTTTATTTTCAAAAGGGCATCGATACAAGGAGAATATGAAAATTTGAAAAGAATTTTCACAAATATAGTACAGCTTTTATTTGTTGTGCTATTATAAAAACTAGAATGCTTCATTTACCTGTGAATTCAAAGAAGAGAGAATATTAAAGTCGCTGTACTGGCCAGAAGACTCTCTTGTAAGCCTCGAGACAGCTGTTGAGACTTCCTATATATGCAAAACAATATACTTATAGGGTTTTATGAGGATACTAACACATACTCTGTATGATAACACTTAGATTGATAATAAACAACTTCAGATATATTTACTCGAATCATCAAGAAGCTAGATGTGCTGAAATTATCAATCTGGACCAAGCTAAACAGTCAAAGCAGCACACTGAAGTAACTTCAAGCCATTTCAAAATTACAATGTCATTTGAACCACTATTTTCCAGTCAAGTACAAAGAATAGTAAATCAATTTTATTATGGGAATGGTGCATCAAAGGTCTCAATTTCCAATAGAAATTATAATGGACAATAAATTTGTACAATATTGTGTAAAGATATGCATGACATAAAACCGTGAGGGGGATAAATCAAGTTAAAAAAGCTACCTCGAGTCCTCGACTAAACTTTGTCACTCTGTATTCTACCCTTCAATATTAGAAAAGCCACCATCTAAGGAAGCATCAGAGGTAAAGCGCCAGACTCCACAATAAGAACTACAAATTTTGGTTTGTCAAAGTGTGCCTGTGCCTGTTGCCTAGCTCATTTAATATTTACTCAGAAACAATTTCTTAGTTTTTTTTTTTAATGTTTTTTATTTTTTTATTTTTTATTTTTATTTTTTTATATTGAATTCAGGAAAGAGGAGTATTAGTGTATTACATTTTCACTGTTAGTCTGTTACAGAATAAAATCATTTGGAATGAATGACTTTTTACTAACGTTTCTTCGAAAAACTAACATAATGCAGTGGAAACTAACTTTAAGCCCTCAGCCTTAGAACTAGAGTCACTTCAACAATTTCTTTTGGGTCACCAGTTTTGGAACCTAAATATCAGGGATTGCTATTGCAACTCTATTCTCACTTGCTGTATCTGCTGAACTTTGATGGTCAGATGTGCTCTTTAAAATCTAATCAAGCTCATACCTGCAGATTGCAGGAAGATTCTATGAACCTATATTTGAACTAAATGTCTAGTCTAGACATCCTGATTTTAGTTTCATCCAGGCCTATGTAACGGGCCCAGTTGTTTATGTAGCAAAAAAGTTGTCTAGGCTGGGGTGCAGAAAAAAATCATTTGGATGGTCAACCTGAAAATATATATTCAAAATTACCTGTGTGGTGGCATGAGGAGAATGGATAGCTCGATCCAGAGCAGCCAAAGTTTCCAAGACCTACATAATCGCAACAAACAATAATGAGAGATGAACGTTGTCTCCTTTGAGAAAATTGTTAAAAGCAGAATAACATACCAAAACCCAGGATGGTCCTAATACATTGTGTAATCGATGGGCAACATTGAAGAGAGTCCTTAAGGCCTGATTTGCAAGATGAGTTAGAATTACACACATTAATAGTTGGACAACCAGATGTCAGGAATAAATCCATTCCATAAACAGACAACAGAACAAGAGTATTCAGTTGACTTTAATTGTACAAACGAAGTGTTACATGGTCACAAAACCAAATGCAATACCTGCACATTTTTGGGAGTAAGGACAACAGTATCCTTCATATCAACTGATGATTCAGAGCGTTTTGATCCAGGAGACTGCAACACACTACTGAAATCTCAAATTTAAGCCAGAATTTCAACATTGTCAGAGAGCTAAAATTTTGAATTTTGAATTTCAAATTCATGTAATGAAGCAAATCATAGAGTGCAAAAAAAAAAGCAACAGATAAAACAAGAAAAGTGTTCAAAATACCTTCTTCTGTCTGCTTCATTGGGAAAATTGATTGTAAATTTGCAAAGTGATGCTAAAAACGAGTTTAAAGGTTCTACGGCATGAAGAACCCCACATGCCTGTCAGAAAATTTATAGAAATAATCACCATTAATTATAGGGTAAATAACATTGAATGTCATCCAAAATTTAAGCTAATATTATATGAACCAGTCTGGCCATGACAAGAAAGAAAATAACAAATTAATTATGATAGGTTCTCTCTTTTATTAAACAAAAGGGGGTAAATAGATAAGTAGTGAAATCAGTAGGCAATAGGTTGGTTGAATTGAGTAAGTGATATAAACCAATCAAAAAGTAATGAACAAAACCATTGTTTACCTGAGTGAATGCCTGATATCCCTTTAATATCTCCAATATAATAGCCTCGCCTTGTGATCTTCCAAACAAACTCCAAGTCAGATATATTTCTTTTTATCTCTTTTTATAAACTACTACATCACAGGAAATAAAAATTCAGCAAACCTTGACAAAATAAGAGACAACGCATCAAGTATGGTCAACCACAAAGAATCAACCATTGAGATGCAGAGAACTGCAGTTTTCCCTGTGCATTTTGCCGAAGGATCATAATCACATCTGGGAGATTCCAGCTGGAACCAAAGAAAACAAGAATTAATAACTATAAGATGCAAAACATGTGACAAATTAACCAAAGAATTGAATGAAGGAAAAATACAAAAAGAAGAAAGAAAATACACAACTACCTCCCCTGCATCCACAGCTTCATCTGTCAATGTAGCAACAGTAAAGACAACACCCAACAAACCTTCGATTGCCAAAGTTACCGCATGCGCTTCACTAGCAACCAAGACAGCAGCATTGGATGCATCATTCTCAAGACTCCACTCAATTCCTGCAGGAAGTACAAACTTTAAATTTCTGAGGTCATATGTTCAAATGATATGAAATGGTTATAAGATTATTTATGCATAAGTACATTTTGAACAAGAAGAAAATTTAATTATATTCATAAATGTGAAAGAAAACCCAGCAAAGAAAATCTAAATGATGACAAGACAAGCGGTCATAATTTAAATATACAAAAAGACAACTAGGACAGCAACTACCTTTAGCTTTACTACTAAACATCCCAGCTACAGCTGTTAGGCTTTCCTCACTAGTCTCCTGAAACTAACGAATTAAACATTATGTTAGTCAAGGAAATAAGATCATACTCAAAGATATTTTGATTGTAGCCCCTAACAGAAAGTTCCATCAAGAATTGAAGATAAAAAGAAAATTACGAAAATGCTTTAATATCTTCAACCTGTACACTCGAAACAACTCTTGCTAGAGCTTTAACCATACCCTCCACAACATTTGTGTTCTTGGGATTCCTGCAAGGCAGAGGCAAAGCAGTCTTATCACAAAAGCCCCACAAAAATCAACTTCGTTTGCAGAAAGAAGAATAAAGCTACTAATTTGTGTTCTAGGTATGCCTGCAAGGCCTGTGCACTTTCCTATGAAGATGAATTAAAATAAATTGGAATTGGAAAGAGAAGCAAAACCGGGCAGCATTTCTCAATCAATGTCACAGCTTTATAGAAGCTTGTTAAAGCACTTATCTCTAAGGCTAAAAGTTTTCATATTGTTCATGTTATAAGTATGGAACCCACATTCTCCACATTGGTGTGATATTGTCCGCTTTGGGCCTAAGCCCGCACAGATTTACTCTTGGGTCACTACCCAAAAGGCCTCACACCAATGGAGGTTGTTTCCATACTTATATACCCAAGATCATCCCCATGTCTAGCCAATGTGGGACTTTGGTTGCACACCCAACAATCCTCCCCTCGAACAAAGGACCATCATTACCTTCACGGTCCGGGCCTCCCCTCAAGCGATCATCCATCCATCAATGCTAGGAGAAGCACTCCATCGAGGTCACTCCTCTCCACCGCGCCGGAGCACACGCCTTACGTGAAGCATTGGAGCATTTCCTACCTCAAGAGCTAACATCACGGACCCATCGCGAGCTACTTGGGGCCCACCACCTCCTGGTTTGGTTCGGCTACGGTTGGCTAAGTCTGGGGGTCGGCTCTGATACCACTTGTTATAAGTATGGAACCCACATTCTCCACATTGGTGTGATATTGTCCGCTTTGGGCCTAAGCCCGCACGGATTTACTCTTGGGTCACTACCCAAAAGGCCTCACACCAATGGAGGTTGTTTCCATACTTATATACCCAAGATCATCCCCATGTCTAGCCAATGTGGGACTTTGGTTGCACACCCAACAGTTCACACTGACTTGGTTATATCCATTTTTAAAAGTAAAGTGGCGCTAGCAACAAGGCTATATGTCCATATGCTGGCTAGATTCACCTGGGTATACTAAGCTAATATTCAAAGGGCTACCTGCTGATTATTCAACTTTCATTTTTGTTCTTCCAATCTAATTAAGTTTTAAAGTCTTTGAGAGAGAGGTGTTCCGATGGAGAGAAGAACCTATGATTAAATTTTTGGGAAATTTCCAAACGAACAATTTCAACGAAATCTTTCAATTTCTTATTTTACTATGTTCAACTCTATGTATTCCTCTATCCATGGAGTACATTGAATGTACAGAAATGGCTATAACAGAGTTTCTGTTATTCATATTAACAGCTACTCTAGGAGGAATGTTTTTATGCGGTGCTAACGATTTAATAACTATCTTTGTAGCTAAAGAAAAGGTTCATCCCAGAGTCAGCAAGCTTACATGTCAAAATTCTGGAAAAGAATTCGCAACGTCCGTGCCTCCACACAAAAACCCTGTCAAATTCCACCACTTCTAATTTTAGGATAAAATTTAGAAGTTGAAAAATAATCATTCTTGTTTCTTATATACAATTACTAGGAACGATTATGCTGCACCCTGGGATGTTGAAAGTACCCGTAAGATCTCAAGAACAAGAATGCGATGCCACAATGGCAGATCAAGAAAAGTAACCTTCACTAGCATACTAAGGAAAACCTGCATAAGAAAATAACTGTTGTTGAGTTAGTAGTTATACACTAACAAACACGGCTGCAATGTAATGCACAGAGCATATAGAGGAAAAAGGAGTCTGACAATTATGACTTTATACACCTTAAAGCTGAAACTCACTAACTCAATAGTGAACATTGGATGCAGCTCTAGGGGGGATCATAAATAGTTCCCAGAACTTGTCAATGAACAAAACAAATACCTCACTTTATTTGATTCCCAGGTTTAAAATCAGTAGGAATTTGTATCTCAAACTTCATAGAAATTATGAAAAGCGCACTCAGAGCCAGACAATATTCATAAAGGTATGTTATGTATTTTATAAACATATTAGAAACTAAGGAATACATAGAATACATAGAATTTATAGAAGGAGCTGTAGTTTTGAAACAGAAGATAAAATAATACCATCTTCAATCATTTGAAGTCATGCATTTGCTTTATCTAAGTTGTTATTGTATATCAATTAAGGCAAAGTACAATGAGAATTATACGTACCTCACATTCAGTAATAAGTGCAGAACTATAATGCCTAATAATATGAGCAACCGAGCGCAAGACCAAGCGACGAAAGTATGGCTCCCCTGCCTCTCCTTCAATCTGAATAAAATTAAACACATATATATCTATTATCTAGCACAGTGCCTCATGAATTTTGATCAAGATCGTTAAAGAGAAGGTCCATTATATCACTTCTTATGAAGTTACCTCAGCATTTGTACGTAGTGAAGTCATTAACAGGGAACAAATTTGGTGACGTAAAACCTGTTGAATTTCCACAGAAACTTCACAACTATAAAAGTTTTACTAGCATGCTTATACAAAAGAGAAGTAAATATTCTTAGTCATGAATTCTTATAATCACCTGCTGATAGGAGACCAGAATCCTAAAAACAGACACATAATTCGACAGTATGAACCTGCCAAATTCAGGATAGAGAAGAATGTAAAATATTATTTGGATTGAGTAGCAGAATACTTCATATGAAGAGCACAAATCATCCTTGAAATTCTTCTTTCTCTCATCATGACAATAGCTATAACTCAAATCACCCAAAAAAAAAAGTCCTAGGATGCAGCATTCATCTCTAGCTAACTTGAATCTATAAGAATTTTTATATTTTTAACAGAAACAAAAATTTGAACAGAACAAAAAGCATTTACATATACTGATACAGCATACAAGTTGTCCATGACAAGGAAAAACCAGATTCAGCTCCAAAAAGCAGAAAACATATAGCCATATGCATGTAACTTCACCAATAAGTTTATACAAGCTCTTTTATATGATGGTGAAGATATTTTATGAAAGCTACCGTGTTTGCCTAAGGAATTAGTTAAAGAACTTGATTTAAACCTTCATAAGATATAAAGTCACATATTATGAATTTCTTGGTCAGCGAATATCGAGGACTACATGCTTCTGCAGGCTGCATGTGAGCTAGAAGTAAAATAAAAGGGACAGATTCTCACTCAAGTATATCGAGTACAAAGGTCCGTTGAAGAGAATTGACACGCAGCCAAGATGCCTACAAAACAAAAGCAAAATACGGTTGTCATTATGAAACTCTATTCGCACAATATTATTGTTATTAATAAACTGCCTTAACAAAGGGAACAATTAAACTACTCCAACATTTTCATAAGCTGTGAAAAGCTGATACAATATCAGGCAAATAACACCATTTAATAGTTTCAATTTAGCACATACAGATCCACCTGCAGCAAGAGCTGTCAGGTCTTCAAGCAAATGAAGCCCAATCTTTCCAGCTTTAGTTAGAGTCTCCCTCGACAGACTTCCAGAAGCAATATCATGCTCCAATGACCTATTCATGCATAAGTTAGATACATAAGTTTTGTAGACAGCAAATGTATGAGGCAACCTACATATTTAAATGAATGGTACTACACACTAATAACATTAACATGCACAAGAGTTATACATATATAGGGATATATCCGTACAATAAAACATGGACAAGATACACACAGATGCACGAGAATTGAAGAATAGGCAAGTCAGAAATAACATACTCAGAATGATTCATACTGCGATTAACATCACCGGTAACTGAACTGGTTCGAGAGATGTGACCTCCAGAACCAAACTTGCCCACAGGAAGGGACTCAGTCTGAACCACGTGATCAAAAATTAAGGCTACTGCTTGTCTGAAGGTAGCTGCAGCAGTACTAGAAAACAATTACATGAAAGAGATTAAAGACGGCAACATCTGTATAATTATAACGAAGACAAAGAACAAGACCTTTAAAGAAGCAGGCAGGTAAGTAATATTGTAATCAGTAACGTAACCAACAATTAACTTACTTCCGCACACTGTCAGGAGATCTGTTGTTTTCTAGAAACCGAAGACAGATACCAAGAGCTTGAGCCATATCGTCCTGTAATTAATTAAATAAGCAACAGAAAAACTCAAAAAGAGGCAAAACTAATAATAAAGTTCAAAGCAAGAGGGAGAAAGGAAGGTAAGGAATTCTGCATGCTTTATTATCCAGGGAAGACATATTCTTCAGAAAGTAGCCTACAGCATTATGCACATGGACGAAGAGGCAGTTGTAAATGCTCATGAAACATGTTAGCCACTTGTAGCATTTTATCAATAACATGCGCAAGACTTAATTAATGAAGTCTGTTGTCACTCATTTTTTAGATAACAGGGGAATGTTAAGCAAAATCAGGGGACAATCATTGTCAGACAACCGTGACCATGATATATAGTGACTTCTATAAACAATGCTAAGAATCACAGGGCCCACTTAAGGTATCAACGATAAGTATCATTCTAGAATTTCTTTGAGCTTTTCTATATTACTTCATGCCTGAAGGACATTAGACAAGCATTTAAACCAAAGCAATCTGTGCATTACATGCATGGTTAATAGATTCCTAACTCCTTTAACTTCCTAAGAGCTAGCCTGCTCCTCAGTGAAGATCTTTTAACCTAAGTCTGATATGTTTATAAAACTCAGTTCAACAACAATAGATTCTGCATTCCATAGCCACTACTTAGCTGGTGCATCTAGTTTCTACAAGGAAGATAAATTTATGTTATCAAAGCTACCTCATTTTCAGGATGTAAACGGGACTGAAATATGATTAATATAGTCTGCAAGGTCTTCAGTTGGATACTCTCGTCTGCCATTTCAGCATGCTGCAAAGAGGAGAATATATGAAAGACTTCATGACCATGCTCAGCAATAAGGATAGCAAGATAAGAATTAGTATAAGCAAATATTGCAGCTGAAGAAGAAGGAATAGGTTTATAACGCTAGACTTGCAAGCAGCATTTATACTCATCAGCAAGAAGAAAAAGTAAAAACTTCTTCACAGAATGATTGTTTACTTATTCTCAGAGACTAATTCTATTTCACCAGCTTTTTCATCAATACAGCATGCTGATGCTAATGAGTTATTTACAGGTATAAAAACCAAAACACAAAATATGTTCTGTTTTCTGAACTTTGTCTTGAAATTAGCCCATTTTCAGAGATAATTTTCATTTTTTGTTCAAGAGACACAAAACCACTAGAAACAGCTGAGTTTGATTTCTGAAAAAGAAAAACCTTTATGTGGACAATATCTCCAGGAAAAATACAAGAACACACAGAATGGGACAGTCATTGATGACTACCTAGAAAGGAGAAATTGGGCTTCCACAAGCAACGGAACCATAATACTAATAGCATATAAATCTAATACTAATAGCATATAAATCTTTCAAGACGATCTGATGCAGCTTCAACTATTACTATGAAAAGCCCTGTTCAGAAAACAGATTTGGCAAGCAAGCCATAATTTCGGACCTATAGACAAGATCAACCCATATGGACTGAGTACAGATTAGAATCTAGCCCAAATACTGACCTGCAAAATCTTTACACGTGTGTGTGTGTGTGAACTTTTTTTTTCAGCATGTTTTTTTATTAATTATAAAAGGAACATATTCATTTCTCTTGACAAGAATAAGAAGAAAATATATTATGGAAAAAGAATTAGAAGCCCAATGTGTTGCAGCATACGAGCCATTAGAGACTTCGTGGATAACTGAAGGATTGATATACGTCTGTTAACCCACAACCAGTAGCTAGAAATATTTGGGACAAATGTGGTGTGCAACACTATAGCAAAGCCTTCAATTCTAAACTCTTCCAGTACTAATCTCCTAACACGGTTTCCAGTATTCTTCTATGATACTTATCTCCGGTTTTGATCAACAGCAAAAACTTGGCTACTCAAAATTCTATATCGGATTTTGTAATTGACTGAAAATGAGAGATTGGAGAATCTTTATATGATGTTCCAAGCAGCATGTGATATTGTTACTCTCATAGACTCACAAATTACACTCAAATTTCATCAATATCTTTAATTTCATTCACTGTTGACCATAACCCATGGGAAAAAAAATTATAAATCAGTAAGATATTCACAATGATTATACCTCATTTCACTAGCACAAATATACTTCAAAGTATATAAAACTAAATAAGAAAAAATGTACATATTATTGTATCATAAACAATTCTCATAACAAATCAATCATTACAGCTTATATCCTAAAGATCAAAGCATACACTAAAACCATCACAGTGCAGCAATAACCGAATCGACAATGCCAAATAAAAACATAAACTTACATTTTTCAAGGTAGAAAAAATCTCCGTTAGAGCTGACGGAGCAACCGCCTCGTGAGATATGAGCTTTTGTATACACGAAAGTCCAATAACACTAAGTTTCACATTTCGAACTTCGCAAGCCATTAAAAAGATTCGCAGTATGTCTTCATTCTGCGAGAGTTCACTGGGACTTGATAGCAAACGAAGCTGCAATGCACACACAAATGTGCCACGTCAGCAGCCAAAAATCAAAGCAATGAATATTGAAATTCACTTGCCAAAGATACAAATATTTTCGATTGTTTTCAATTTTAAAAAAAAAAAATTGAATTCAAACAAAGAAGCATTTGCTTCATATAATTAACAAAATATTAAATGAAAAAGAAAAGAGATAGTTGTGACCTTTAAGATGGCGTGTTCGGCGCCATCCTTGACGGCGGGGTAGCGACGGCGAGCTTCGGCGGAGAGAGCGCGGAGATCGGATTCGAGAACCGCCATCAAAGCCATGTTTGAGGAGGTTCCCTCCGAGATCTGTGACTGCGTGAGAGAGAGAGATTGACAGAGAAATGAGAGTATTGGATCTTGCGCGCGCTCTACACAGAGAGAGAGAGAGAGAGAGAGAGAGGGAGGGAGAGAGGGAGATCTGGTGCGGGCATGATTGACACGTGTGAAATGAGAGTGGAGAAGGGCTTTGATGGGCTTGAAGGATAACAGTAAATTAAGTCCATTACGTTTTGAGTGGCCATATTTACGCCCCTCACATTTTGTAAGTACCCCACACCATAATATATTCTGTGCGGGGATCCCGTATATTCAGGATTACAGTTTATCGCATTTGATAATCAGTACCTTAATAAAATTCATAGAATTTATTGAATTTTGATGTTATTTTTTCATTTTTATGGATTATAAGCTCAATAAAATATATTTTCGACACAGTAACTAAATTATTTCATTTTACCTATTTTTACCCCTTTTGATTTATATTCGACTTGAAACAACTGAAAAAAATATTTCTATAAGAAATCAATGTTGATAATGATCAAAAGAAACTAATTTAAATGTTTTGATTGATCAAACCTTCTAAGCAAAAACTTTATGTATTACATTGAAATATTATCAAACATTACTTGTTATTTTATATTGGCGTGTTTACTAATTATTAGAAATCCTATTTAGGAAAGAGAATTAATTTCCTAATTTCTGAATTTCACTGTTTACTAAATTTTGGGTGAATTAGCCCCCGTCCTGCAGGCTGTTTTCAGCTGTTTTTGTTTTTGTTTTCCAAAAATGATTTCGAATTCGTGTCCTGTAAACCGTTTTTCATTTTATTTTCAGAAATCAAAAACAAAAACAAAAACAAAGTCAAGTGTTAAAAGTGGAAATTTTGAAATACAAAAAAAAACTGTTTTTGATTTTGATTTTGTTTTTGGTTTTGTTTTCCAAATGTTGTGGTTCCCATATCATTAATATATATTTTATTTTAATAATTTTTTTTTTCTGACTTCTTCTTCTTCCTTCTTCTTCTCCCTTCTTCTTCTTCATTCCCGCCGCCGACGAGCTTCCCCTTCCCGATCTCCGGCCGAGATCTCTTCTTCCTCTTCTTCCCTTCTTCTTCTTCTTCTTCTTCTTCCTTCTTCTTCTTCTTCTCCCTCTTCTTCTTCTCTCTCTTCTTCCTCTTCCCACTGACGAGCTGCCTCTTCCCGCCGACGAGCAGTCTTCTTCCGGCCGACGAGATCTCCTCCGCCGATCGCTGTCGTCTTCCTCTTCTTCTTCTTCTTCTTCTTCTTCTTCCTCTTCCTCCTTCGCCGATCGCCGATCACCGATTGCCGTCGCCGATCTGGTCTTCCTCCTCCTCCTCCTCTTCCTCTTCCTCTTCCTCCTCCTCCTCATCTTCTTCTTCTTCTTCTTCTTCTTCCTCTTCCACTGATAAGGGTTTTGTGTTAATTTATTAATTATATTTAAAAAATGGTTAATTATTTTAATTAATTTGTTTATATTAATTTCAATTTTTGAAAGTTTTCGATTTATCCTACCAGACGCGTTTTTTCCGTTTTTATTTTCAAAATACAGATTCCAGTAAATGCTACCAGACGCGTATTCGGAATTCAAAAATGAAACCAAAAACACTGTTTTCATTTTCATTTTTCTTTTCGAAAAACAAAAACAAAAACAAAAAACGGCTTGCAGGACGGGCCCTTAAATTCTGTGAACCCCACTCACAAACCAGGAATTAAGTTTCTGATGGAAAAAGAATCAAGTTCCCTTTTCGAATTAAAATAGAAGTTCATGATATTTTTACTAAAATATCCTCACTTTAAAAAATAATAATAATAAAACAATCATCTACTTTACAATCGTCTTCTAAATGATTATTGACTTTTGCATATTTTTAATTCACGTAAATCATATTGGTTTTTTTTTTTTTTTGAATTTGAATATTGATTTATATAATTAATAATTTATATTATTCTAGCTATGTGCTTTATAAAAAATTCATCTTTATATATACATATTATAATACCAATTATGAATTATGAACTAAAAATAACTATTGTATTTTTCAAAATAATAATAATAATAATAATAATAACTACCGCATATTCATCTCTCTTAATATATACAATATATATATATATGCCAATAGGACTTCGGTTATTTAATCAGGTTATTTCAATAGTTTTTTTTTTTTATCTAATTAGTTCAATTTTTACAAAATAAAAATGTTAATTATTATAATTATAGTGTTATGAGTAATATAAAATATATTTCAGCATGTTATATACACAAGGGTTTTTTTGTAATCAAATATATATCATTCTGATTCTTTAGCTTAGTAAACATCCGATTCCTTAGCTTAGTAAACATTAGAAAAGGAACAAATTTGATTCCGTTTCCGATTCCTTAATTATTGGTAAATACCGGAATGAAATCTAGTGATCACCATTCCCTTTCTGGTGGAATATGATTCCGATTCCATCCATTCCTGATTAGTAAACGCGCCCTGAATTAAATATAAACTCTTTTGTATTGAATAGAATTGCTATTAGATGTTGTTTTGTACTCAAATACGAGTGCTTATTTTTAAGAATTATAAACAAAATTGAAGTTGACACTTGATCATATATAGCACTTGGCTTTGTAGTTTGAGTATACACAAAGCATTCAATTCACAAATAATATGAGAAACTGGTCTGACCTTCAGTTTGATACCTTGAACTTAATTGCAGAACGTCTTTATTATACGGATCAAATACGATTTCGAGCTGTATGCAAGAATTGGCGATCAAATATCTTCAACAACATCAAATTTGCAGATAAATTACCATGGATAATGGGTTATAATGCTACGTATACAAACAAAGAAATTCTCAGTAGCTCATTTTACCTGTACGAGCCTTCTCTGAAGCGAAGATACCGTCTCGAAAACAAAATTCTTGTCGGCTCAGAGCTACGTGCCTCGAAATATGGCTGCAGGTTGCTTCTCTCCAAGAATACAAAATCTTTTACTTCCTCACTTTCTTTCTTCTTCTACTGTCCTTTCAGTGGTGAGATTATAAAACTACCAGAATTACTGCACATGGAAGATATCAATCAGGCAACATTCTCTACGGCTCCAACCTCATCAGATTGTGTGATATTTGTAATCTATTTATATAATTATAATTTATAAAGCTAATAACAAGTTTTGTGTGAGCACATGTAGTCCCGGAGACAAGACATGGCACGGTCTATTCTTTGATGGTTATTATGGAAAACCGATTTACAACGTCGCCTACGCGAATGGAGTTTTTTATGCGCCTTCCACACAGATACAGGGGTCATGGGAGCCTATAACCCTGCACTACTAGAATGGAAAACACATCCATATCCGCCAATTGAGGTAAATAATCTCTACCTGATCGAGTCTCCTGAAGATGGAAACCTTTTTCTAGTGCCATATCTCGGTTCGAACAGTGTTTTCAGGTTTGATCGGTCACGGATGAAGTGGTTCAGGGTTGGAAATTTTATGTACAGTGATCATCATAAGCAGATCGAAATCGAAAATCTGAATAGTATAATGGTATTCTACGGTGCAGACAATAGCAGCATATCGCTAACAGCAGAAGGGGAAGCAAGTGAATTAGCAAACACTGTACACAATGGTTTTTGGCTGGTTGTCTATAGAGGAAGAAAGGGTGAATCACGTGCACAAATTGGCAATTGGGTTGTTGCAGAATTTTATAACTGGGTTGATCAAGATGTCAGCCGTACACGAAAGATTTGGATTCAACCTCCCCAGATTAGTTCGTGATTGTTTTGTTTTGATTTTTTGTTGGCTAGGTAGAGTTTATGTTGATGTTTCTGGGTGATTGATAACATGTAATCTTATTTGATAAGTTTTCAATAAAAAACAAAGGACTCGATCATTTAGTTTATATATATATGACTGTCTCTTCGCTTTTAAGAAGGCTGGATATATACCACCAAGCCACATTGAGCAGAAGTGGATTTGATCATTTAGTTTTTGGAAGCCTTGACTATACACGAAATAATGTCAATGATACATCAAACACATGCACATAGTATTTATGATGAACCCTAATTAATTTTCTAAGCCTGCATGTACCCACACATGCATCTGTACACTCACAATATTATAAATGTACATATAAATCATGAGTGCACATCTACTCTTGGCTGAGTGGTCATACCGCCTAAGCTGAGTGTTGTAATTACTGGCACATGCTCTCCGTATTGTGTCTCAATGGGTAAATATCTCACTTGGCTGAGTCGTCAGACCTCCTAAGCTGAGTACTGTAATTACTAGCACGTGTTCTCCATATTGTGACATTGTGAGAGTAGATTTTCTGTGTTATGGAAGTAGATTTTCAGGCCTACGACATGTAGTATTTAATTTCGACAGATTCTACTTTGAGCCACACACGTAGTATTTAATCTCGATAGAACCTGTAAAAAAAATCACAATATCATATACATGTCTTGAAAGAGATAAGTAAATATGAATAGTGTGAAAGTGTAAAAATATTAATTTGATCCATTTAGCACAGATACAAAATTTACTTTCCATATAATTAATAATGATCCGCAGTAGCAATCTGGAAAAAAAAAATAAAAAAAAATCTAATGTATACTCATTCTCGATCACAAACCCTAATTGATTTATTTATTTTTCAAGATCAAAGCTAATTTTGTCAATAATTTGAAGGGTTTTCGAAAAAGAAAGTGAAAGAATCATCTTCCTTTCTCAACAATATATGCTTATTCGGAGAACTCTAATGTGCAATTATAGTACAAATTTTCTCCGTTAGCTCACTAAACTATTGACATTATGATACCCAAAAGATACTAAATTTAGACGACTTTATTTATCAAACCTTCTCAAATAATTATCAAAATTTACCAATATTAATTATCAAAATTTTATTATTATTAGTTTATTTTTATTTATTTATTTATTATTGTTATGGTCCCTTGCCTTGATGATTTGAAACTAAAGCTCCAACCAAACCCGGGCGGTGTACATATATATGCCCGCCTTTGCCCATTGAACATCAAAATGTGGGAACAACCCTTAAATTGAGTAGGAGTTGCATTCCAAGCAGTGATTGTAAATCTCAATATCATTAGGTCTGGCAGAACCCTAACCTATAATGGTGTGTTTTTTTTTATAAAAAAATTAGTATTATTATTTTATATAGAATTAATAATAACTTCTTTTGTATTGGGTAGAATTGCTAGTAGATCACATATTTTGTTATTTTCTATTTGACTTATTTTTAATAAAATTTAATTGACACTTGACACACTTGGCTTTGCAAGATGACAGATCATTCAATTGGCAACAATATCATGAGTAACTGGTGTGATCTTCCGATTGAAATCTTAAACTACGTCGTGGAACTTCTTTATTATACCGATCAGATACAACGTCGAGCTGTATGCAAGAGTTGGCGATCAAATATTTACAGTGATGTCAAATATGCAGATAAGTTACCATGGGCAATGAGTTTTGATGAAGGCTTCTTCAGGGGTTATGATACAGACATCTACCGAATTTGCCTATTCAAAAGTAGCTCAATTTACTTATATGATCCTTCTTAGAAGCGAAGATACCATGTCGAAATTTCTAAAATTCTTGCTGGCGCAAAACTATATGCATCAAAATTCGGTTGGTTGCTGCTCTCCAAGAGAACAAATTCTTGGTATAACTCATATTCCTTCTTCTTCTACTGTCCTTTCACTGGCGAGATTATACAACTACCAGAATTGGAAATGAATTGTAGTCTCAATCAGGCAACATTCTCTACAGCTCCAACTTCCTCAGATTGTGTGATATGTGTATTCCATATGTGTATTCCATATGTGTTGGCATCAAGAAAAGATTCTTGTTCCTAATGAGCATGGTGTGACCACATGTAGCCCTGGAGACACGACATGGAGCAATCTTCGGCTTGATGATCGTTTTAGAGGGCTGATTTCAAGTGTTGCCTACTTGAAGGGAGTTTTCTATTGTGTCTTTCAATATAGATTCTTGGAACTCCCGCACATAGCTACCTATAACCTTGCATTACAGGAATGGAAAATATATCGATGTCCTCCTTTTATTCAAAGATTTAATCTTCGTCCGCATCCTGATGTTGAGCTGATTGATTCACCCGACGACGATGGAAAAATACTGGTGTCATATTGTTATGGTGAAGGTTATGTTTGTGTTTTCAGGTTTGATCAGTCACAGATGAAGTGGTTTAGAATCGAGAATTTCATGTCTGATTCTTTGTACAATGAATATCAGCAGTTCAAAAGTGAAAATTTGAATAATAGAGTATTGTTTTGCAGTTCAGTGATCAATAACATATCACTACGGCCAGCTGCTGAAGGTGAAGCAAGTGAATTAGCAAAACAGTTGGTGGGTTATAGAAGATGTATCTCTACCTCTAGTGGAGGTAAGGGTCAGTCATGCCCACAAATTTATGACTGGGTTGGCCCGCCAACCAGTAGGTGGAATATTGTCTTGCCTGGTAGTGATACCAGAGTTTGGATTCAACCTCGTCATGCATGCCCACAATTTTATGACTGGGTTGATGGCCGAAGAGACGGAGCCGGAGCTAGAGCCAGAGCCAGATTGTTATGACTGTAAAAGTACTTTAGATTCATCATCCTCAATATTGTTGGTTTGTTTGTAATCTTGTTTCAGATAATTTGGTTTAGTTTAGAAAAATATTTGTCAAAGGTTTGGAAGAGAGGTTCACTATCACCTATATTAAGAGGTGATGTGTGCTTAAATACAGACACATAACTTAATTTATTATGAATTTCTTTTTCCTGGCAAGGTTTGTGCATTTGTGAAGTTGTTTAGGACTGTTCTTTTAGGTTTTGAAAATAACTCAAATGAATTTTTTAGAGTTGTTTAGTTGGGCTTTTGAGATTGTTTATTTTAAATTGAGTAGAGACTAGTAGACTTTAAATCTTTACTAGGCAAAAGCTCATGGTGGGGTACTTCTCCAAATTGATAGAGGTACTATAATATTTTTTATTAAAAAAAAAAAAAAAAAAAAAAAAAACTAAATTTCTAATAGATATACTACAAGTAGATCTTTTAATAATAGAGGTTTTTTAAAAACCCAACCAAACAAGCTCTAATCCTAATACGACTGGAATACGACATTCCTAAAAAAACTAAAATAGGAAAAAATCAAAACTAACCGAATCCTCTAGGATTTAGGATCCCTAAATGGACTAAAATAGAAAAGCTCAAAACTAGCCAAATCCTCTAATTTCCCTAAATTGAGTAAAATAGAAAATCTCAAAACATCCGAAAGGTAATTGAGTTATTGCCAAGAACAACTAAAAAGGAAATCCAAAACAAATTCAACTAGAATTGGAAATAAATTACAAAATAAATCCTACTAGAATTGAAATTCTCCTAAATTATCCTACATCAATTGAAGTTGGCACTTGATCATATATATATAGCACTTGGTCTGATCTTCAGATTGAAATCTTGAATTTAATTGCAGAACGTCTTTATTATACGGATCAAATACGATTTCGAGCTGTATGCAAGAATTGGCGATCAAATATCTACGACAATATCAAATTTGCAGATAAGTTACCATGGATAATGGGTTATAAAGCTACCAACAAAGAAATTCTCAGTAGCTCAATATTTTTCTTGTACGAGCCTTCTCTGAAGCGAAGATATCGTCTCAAAAAAAGAATTCTTATCGGTGCAGAGCTACGTGCCTCAAAATATGGATGGTTGCTTCTGTCCAAGAAATTAAAAAAACTTATACTTCCTCACTTTCCTTCTTCTTCTACTGTCCTTTCAGTGGTGAGATTATAAAACTACCAACAGAATTAGAACATATGGAGAATATCAATCAGGCAACATTCTCTGCGGCTCCAACTTCATCAGATTGTGTGATATTTGTAATATTCTTATCTAATAATCGAGCTGATCTTAATAGTGTGTTCACATCTAGACTCAGAGACACAACGTGGCGCGGTTTCTGCTTTCATGGTTATTATGGACAACTGATTTACAACATGGCTTACGCGAATGGAGTTTTTTATTGTGCCTTCCATGTGGGCACGGGGATCATGGGAGCCTATAACCCTGCACTACTAGAATGGAAAACACATCCATATCCACCAATTTTCCAAAGACCGTATGATCAATATCATATCTTCCTGATCGAGTCTCCTGAAGATGGAAACCTTTTACTATATTGCGGTTCGAACTGTGTTTTCAGATTCGATCAGTCACAGTTGAAGTGGTTCAGGGTTGGAAATTTTATGTACTGTAGTGATCATGATCATGAGCAGATCGAAATCGAAAATCTGAATAATAGAATGATATTCTACGGTGTAGACAATAGCAGCATATCGGTAACAGCAGAAGGGGAAGCAAGTGAATTAGCAAACACTATACACAATGCTTTCGGGCTGTGTGTCTCTACAGGAAGTAAGGGTGAATTATGTCCACAAATTTACGATTGGGTACATGGAGGATTTTATAACCGGGTTGATAACGATATCAGCCGTATGCGAAAAATTTGGATTCAACCTCCCTTAAATTAGATCGTGATTGTTTTGTTTTGATTTTTTTTTATAGGTAGAGTTTGTGTTGATGTTTCTGGATGTTCGATAACTTGTAATCTTTTTTTTCTTTTTTTTTTTCTTTTCTAGAAATAGATAACATGTAATCTTATTTGATAAGTTTCATAAGTTTTTTTAATTTTTAATTTTTATATATTTTTATATTATCTGCGGTTATGACGATTCTAACCTGATATACCGTAGAACCCCTCTAAATTAATGACCTACCATTGAGTATTAATTTAGAGGGGTTATTAATTTGAAGGGTTTACATTGTAAAGTGTTATTTTATCTTAGAAAATGTGTGAAAGTCGGTTTTCTACTTCAGCGAATATATATATATATATTTCAGTAGGGTTCAAAAAATTTTTGTCACTATTTGGGGTGCTTTTTGTAAGACAGGCACTACATTACTAATTTAAGTTTAAAATGCACCTATTTAGGTGACCAGACAAAAATATCTATTTTTGTCACTTTGTGTCTTTTTCAAACGTTGAGAGAAAACTTTTTTCAACTTTTTCCGAGCCTTTTATAACAGTCCCCGAGCTTTTTAAAATGTTACCCGAGCCTTTTCAAGGAAAATTCATAGGTTAATCGGTTTAGAATCTCCGAGCCTTTTCGTGCGTTTTCGAGCCTTTTTACATTAGATTCAAGCCTTTTCGTGTGTTTTCAAGCATTTTTACACTAGATTCGAGCTTTTTTACCCTAAATTCGAGCTTTTTCAACAGTAATTGAGCCTTTTCAACAATGTATGAAAAGGCTCGAACACTTTATTAAAAGGCTCGGGTAGTGTATGAAAAGGCTCGAACTATGTATTGAAAAACTCGAATTACTATTTAAAAGACTCGAACCTAGTATTAAAAGGCCACATTCACCTTTATATATTAAATTAAATTTATAAAATAATGTGAAACTTTTCTTGCTTTTCAGTACTGCTCTTTTAAGTTAAAAATTTCTTCAAACGCGACAACGATATTCCTCAGACGTCGGTTTCTTCATCTCCTTCAGGTAATTATCTCTATTAATAATTAAAATCGCCACATTAACTCCATTGAAAAATCATTATTTTTTGTATATATATTATATTACAATAATTTGGGATTTGGGGAAGGGACAAACTCGAACCCCCAAATTCATGGTATAGCCATAGGTGTGAGCGCAAACCACTCAGCCAACCTTATTTTGTCAATTAATTTTTTTTTTTTTTTTGGTTTAAATTTAATTGTGTTATTATATATTAATGAATACGTTAGTTTATATTGGAGATTTTATATATATAAAAAAATTATATTGTTCTTTTTTTTTTTTTTTTTGAACCGCAATTAAAAATTATACTGTTCTGTCCATGTATTATAATTATATTCTTAGGAAATTAAGCTTTGTTTATTATAAATTTTTTTAATGTCAATTTGATGTGTTGATATTTAACTTTGAACAATTATGGAGAATTATTTTTAAAAGAATTTATAAAGTATGTGTTGATAGATTTCTTTTCGATATTGGTGGAGTAGATATTTATGACTTTGATCTAATGGATGACTTCTATTTTTTTTTCTGAAAAAACTAAATTCAGTTTGATATTTCCGATAATTATCAAAACTGTAGTACTTATTATATTTATTTGAAATTTACTTTTTTTTTTCTTTTTTTTTTTCCTTTTTTTTTTTTTTTTTTTGGTATACGGGATCTAATTGCTAGTAGATCACAAATTTTGTTATTTCTAATCAAATACGTACGGTTTCTATTATTATTTTTTTTATAGAATAATTAACAAAATTAAAGTTGACATGCGCTTGACACACTAATGGGCTATTGCAGGTTGACTATTCAATTCATAACAATATGAGTAGTTGGTCAAATCTTCCGATTGAAATCTTAAACTTAATCGTGGAACGTCTCTATTATATTGATCAAATACGATTTCGAACGGTATGCAAAAGTTGGCGATCAAATATTTATGACGATATCAAATTTGCAGATAAGTTGCCATGGATAATATGTTATGATGAAGTTCTTCACAATCAGTTTAGTTCTAGCTCATTTTACTTGTATGAGCCTTCTCAGAAGCGAAGCTACCTTCTCAAGAACAAATTTCTTGCTCGTGCAGTGCTACATGCCTCAAAATTTGGTTGGTTGCTTCTCTCCAAAGAAAAATATTCTCCTTACTCATCAATTTACTTCTTCTTCTACTGTCCTTTCACTGGTGAGATTATACAACTACCGAAATTAGTCATGCATATTATCAATCGGGCAACATTTTCTACAGCTCCAACTTCCTCAGATTGTGTGATATTTGTATTTCATTCGCGATCTTATGAGCCGCATGAGTTTGCCAATAAGTTTTGTGTGAGCACGTGTAGCCCCAGAGACACGACATGGAGCAATCTTTCGTTTAATGGTTATTTTGGACGACAGATTAAAAAAGTTGCTTACGCGAAAGGTGTTTTCTATTGTGATTTCTACCCATTCTTCAATAGGATGGGTGCCTATAACCCTGCATTAAAGGAATGGAAAACACATCCATATCCTCTAGGGCTGGGTTTTCAAGGACATAATGCTCTTGACCATCACCTTGACTTGATTGATTCACCCGACGACGGAAACATACTACTATTGTCATATTGTCTTAGCAAACCTCATGTTATTTGTGTTTTCAAGTTTGATCAGTCACAGATGAAGTGGTTTAGAATCGAAAATTTCATATCCGGTTCTTCGTACAAAGAGGATAATAATCAGCAGGTCGAAATCGAAACTTTGAATAGTAGAATTTTATTTTGCAGTAGTTCATTCAATAGCATATCACTACCAGCTGAAGGGGAAGCAAGTGAATTAGCAGACACTATACATTGGTGTACCATAAAAGAATGTAACTCTAGGTCAGGATGCCGACAAAGGTGTATTGATCACTTGGTTTACGGGAAATCCAAAGTTTGGATTCAACCTCGCCGTGCCCACAAATTTATGACTACGTCGATGGACAAGCCGGATTGTTGGGAAAAGTTTAGATTCTTCATCATTGGTTCGATTGTCTTGTTTTGGATAACTATTTACATTTACTCAGGATGGGGGAAGTGACGGTTTCCTGAGGCCTTCATCATTGGTGCTAGCGACTGAAACGTGAGAAATTACCCGGTTGAATGGACACTTTTGACGGTGATTTTTGGATTATCACAGAGTCAATAACTAAATCAAAACAAACGTCAAACAAGAAAGAAAATTAAAACATGCAAAAGATAGATTTACGTGGAAAACCCTTGAATGGGAAAAAACCACGGCGTCCCGGAGAACAGGAAAATATCACTGAATTACTTGGTTTTATTACACATTCAGATCTTTCGAATTCTTGCTTTTTTTCTCTTTTTGTTTTTCGAACCCCCTCCTCGTGGGATATGTGGTTCTATTTATACATGATATTCAGGGTTTCCCCTTGATTTTAGGCGTGTTTGTAGTAGGACTTCCTCTTGGACTTGTATTGGGAATCTCATGTTGTTACGGATTAGGATAGGCTTTCCTGCCTCTTTATTCTAAGACTCCTTGGTGTAGAGGGCTTTCCGTGAGTGGGGGTTTTACCATTGTGCTTCTGCTGAGTCGGTTCATGCTCAATAGGCTGATGCAGCGAACACCTCCGCTTCTGGGTTTTATCCTTTGGCGACTACATTTTTGACTTTGGCGAGTATATATTTGATTCTGGCGACTACACCCTTGACCTATTAACTAATCCATGTTTTCCCCTTTGACTTGGTCAACGAGTGACGTGGCATTCCTTCTTTCAGCAATTATTGACTTTTATGATGACGTGTCCGTTTGGCGAATTTGTACACACAACAATACCCCCATAAATACTCTGAGCCCGGCGAATGGCATTACTTCGTTTGCCTCTACGAGTAGTATTTATATCTATGCCTTCAGAATTTTAACGCATTTTTGTAATTAACTCTCTCTCTTCTTTTCACCGTGTATTGTGTTGATTCTTCCGGTGCAAGTTTTTAATTTCAGCCACACAACTTCTGGCGCTTCCACTTGCTTGACAGGTGAGGGGATATTCTGACTGCTTGGTGATCCCCGAGACGCCACATGTCCATTACCTGGTGGTGACTATTGCGGCTAGTTACTGTGGCTGTCACTCACATTAATTGCATATCTTTTATTTGATTTTTTTTTTTAATTTCAAAATTCCCTCTTTTTAAGGCCCGATCGTTCCTTCTTCCTCACTTTGCTCTTTTCATTTATTTTTCTATTTTCTCCTTTGTTCTTCTCTCAAAACAGAGCTTCTTCGTCTTCCTTAGAAATCTCTGCCACGAATTCCTTCTATTCTACTTTGCTGTCGGACGGCTTGCTTCGAAAATTGATCGTGCTTATTTCTCGACGCCCCCAAACCTCTTGCTCATCCTCCGAACCTAGGGTTTTCTGGTGAGTTCCCATGGATCCTTCCTTACGTTCTTCTCTTTTTAATCAGATGATGCAAGCCTTAGAACTTGGTGATAAGGGTACTACAGACAAAATCGAATCTTTGATTCGTAATTTCCACCCGGATTCTCCGGTCCCCATTTCTGTTTATATTCCGCCTTCTGATGATGACTTTTTTCCTAATGTTTTTCCTTCTTCGTCTTCCAATAGTGAGTCTCCAGAAATGCCGAGATCTTCTAGACCAAGTAGAAGCAAACGACGCGCTTCTAGGATTCCTCGGGGGTCCCTTTTGGATGTGCAAACGACTGTTGATTCTGATGTTGAGGACCATCAACGGAACAGGCTGAACTTTTCATTTGATCACCCCTGTTCCTTTGATACTGAAGTTAATGTGGTTGGTGAGGGTGAGCTCTGTAAGTATAAGAGTCGCTTTGGGATTCCAGACTCAGTGACTTTGATGTTGCCTAGTAGCCGAGCAGCGTGGAATCCTCATGAGAATGCGGTCGCCATTTATGGTGCCATGCTTAGCTGCGGGATTACCCTTCCTCTTCAACCTTTTATTGCCAGGTTCCTCGCGGAGGTTCAAATTGCACCTGCTCAACTTGCCCCAAATAGCTATAGGATCCTCATGTGTTTGGGTTTGGGTTTAATGTGGAAGTTGAAAGGTTATGAACCCCCCATGCCTCGTGAGATTCGCCATTTTTACACTTTAAGGCAGGCTGGCAACAGTGGGACATACTTTCTTCTCTCTTCGCCCGTGGAGAACTGGATCCCTGAGGGTATGGCGAACCCTGGGCAAGTGGAGGTTTCCAGTGATGAGAAGAAGAAAGGTTTTATTTGGGGTTTTCCTACCTCAAATAAGAGATGGAAGAATAGCTGGTACTTTGTTGGCGGCGAGTGGAGTAGAGATGTGTCCGCCAATGGTTGCCTAAATCTTGTAGCGAAGAAGGTTCTTAGGCATTTTACCTCTCCCCGGTCCAAAGCTGCCCCTATTTTGTTGGATGAAGAGGTGTCTCACCTTGCTGCTGCAGCTGTCCTTCCTCTGAATAAAAGGGGTCGCTCATTTCTTTTGGACGAGGATAAAATGATCGCCCAGGGGCTTTTTCCGCGCCTACCCACCAGACTTCCTCGCTGTAAGTTATACCTGTTTTCTTTTAGTATTATAGTTTTCCTGTCTCCACCTGCTAACTTTTTGTGAGTTTCTGCAGTACATGATTTTGACACAGTTTGCGATCTGCAAGCTCGGGCAGTTAAAAATTCTAAGGCTGCCAGTAAAAGGCAAGCTGCTGGTTTGGCTAAGGAGGGAATTGCTAGCCTGGATAGTGGCGATCCCTCAGATGATGAGGAAGTTGGTGATGTTGATGGGGGGCGTGTCGAGTCGGGGACATCCCCTGCTCGCATGGAGGTTGTTGCGAGTACACCTGCTGCAAGTACTGCTGCGACTTCTCCCGCTGCGACTGCCGCCGCGAGTGCCTCCAGTTGTAAGGGAAAGGAGAAGGTGGGGGTTTCAAGTGTGGCTAGTGACATCCCCATTTTTGATGCGGATGTTCCTGAGACTCTCCTGGATCCTTCAAGCGATTTGACCCCCAGAACCGGTAGAGGCAAACGTCCGGTTGAGGGTACGCCTGACCATGCTGCTCGACCTTTGAAACGGGCGTCAAGGGTCGTGCAATATGTTATTTCTTCAGATGATGAGGTCGTTGAAGACGCTGTGCTCGCCGAGGCTCCCCCCGCTGAAACGGCTGTCCCTGGAGCTTCTGTTGAGGGACCAGATTTGACGGAGCCTTCTCTTTCGGAGGGGTAAACAATTTTGATGCTCCTACCATTTCCCCAACCGGTTCAACTCTTCCTCCGGCAGCCGCGAATAAGCCGGACACCTCTTTTGCTGGCCAGCCTGGGTCAGCTGATCGACTAGGGCCAACTGATAAGCCGAGGTCGTCGAGACAGCCTGGGGCTACTGCGTCTGGTTCGGTGTCGCTCATGAAGCTCCTCCCATTGATCCAACTAATGCTGGTGAGGGAGTCGAGTCTGTCTCCCTTTCAGATTTTACGGCTGCAGAAATCTGCTCATATATAATGAACAACAATGTCTATGTTGGTGAGGATTGGGAGCAGATGAAAAGAGGGTCCTGCAACAGGAAAATGAAAATTTTCTTCAACTGCCACTCTCTGGTGAGCTTCTTGCTTTGCCCATGTATTTTTTATTTGCACGTATCCTGACTTCTATTTTTTCTTTTCAGATGTTGTCCGAGTTGGCTGATAATTATAGGCGAGGAAATTTTCTCTCAAAGGACGTGAAACGCCTGCGAGAACAAGCCTCCCTTTTGGCAGCTGAGAAACTCTCTACTGAGGAAGCCCATACTCAGCAACTTGCTCAGTTGAGAGAATCCGCAGATGGTTATCTCTCAGCCCAACTGGTTGCTGAAGAGAAATTAGCTGCTGCTGAAGAGAAATTAGCTGCTGCTGAGGAGGAGATGTGTTTGCTGCGAGAGCAACTTTCCGTTAATCAAGAATCGCTCGCAGCATGCTTTGAAGCTGAGCGACTAGCTGAGGAGGCAAAGGAGAAAGCTGAGCGTGAGGCTTTGGACTTGCGCAACCAGTTGTCCTCGCATGAAGTTATTCTGAACGATCTCAAGGCTGTGCTGGAGGTTGAAGCGGTTGATCGTTTCAAGAGATCCCCTGCCTATGATGCGCTTTTATTGCGTGAGTTTGAAAAAGGCATGAGGTAGTCGAATAAGTTCTTCGCCATGAAGGATCACTCAAATGAGAAGGCTTTGAGACGTTTCGACCGGTCTTTTCAACAGCATATGGCCAGCGGAGTGGATTCAATTAAAGAGTAGATAAAACGTTGGAAAGCTCACTGTCGTTACAACACGACTGAACCTCACCCTATGCATTTAGAAATCCCCAGTAAGCGTGTCTTCAATACTTACTACTCGGGTCAGACGGGCAGCTTTTCTGGTTCTAGCGCTGAGCCTGACTTGGGTCCTATTGCTGGAAGGGATTATGAGCCTTTTATGCCAGAAGGGGATGAGGAAGTTACCTGGCCTTCAGACGAGGAGATCGAAGATGAGGAAGATAGCGAGGGCCCTCCTGCAGCTAGTTGAATTTTTGTGTCTTTCATACTGAAGGATTGTAAATCTTTATATCTTCAGTTTCTCTTTTTGTATCTTCATTCTTAATTCTTTAATTGTAAATGACTTTATTTATTAAAAGTTATAAACTTTTTCTTTGTTCAGCTGCCTTTGCTGACTTTTCGGCTTACTCAGTATTTCACCAAGTTTTTAGCATATTTTTGTGTATTCAGCTGCTATTCGCTGAATTTTTGCTCAGTGTTTCACTTTGTAGCATTTTTGTTGTATTCAGCTGTCATTGCTGGATTTTGGCGTACTCAGTGTTTCACTAAGTTTTTAGCATATTTTGTTGTATTCAGCTGCCATTGCTGGATTTTGGCGTACTTAGTGTTTGTCAGGATGTATCCGACCATATACCAAGTTTTTAACATATTTTGTTGTATTCAGCTGCCATTGCTGGATTTTGGCGTACTCAGTGTTTGTCAGGACGTATCCGACCATACACCAAGTTTTTAACATGCTTTTATTTATTCAGCTGCCATTGTTGAGTTCTGGCGTACTTGGTGCTTATTCAGGGCGTATTCGCCCACACCAAGTTTTTCTCTAGAGATCTTATTCTCCTTATAGTGGCGATCTCCAATTTCTGTAGCTTGGGCTATGGCGACGTAGTCGCTTTTGGCTTGCTTTAGTTTCATTGGGTCGCTACTTATTCTCATTGCTGCGAGTACGAAACTCGTCTTTACGCAATGGTATTGATATAAGACGGCGAATGCCCTTTGTAACTGGCGAGTCAAGTCACGAATTCTGAGTAATAAATTACTCTTTATTTGGATAGTTCCTGCAATTTTTGTCAAAACAGTAACATAGAAAAAAATGCTAAAACGGAAACTGCCTATGAATAAAAAACTTTGAACTAAATCTTTAGAAATAATGAAAAAGTCAAGGGTAATATATCTTCAGGTACTGCGCATTGCATGGCCGAGGTAGTTCGCCAAAACCTTCTCTAGTGATGCAATATGCCCCGTGGCCAGCTATGCCTGTGATTTGATAAGGCCCTTCCCATTTGTCTGCGAGTGATCCTGCAGCCTTGTCTCTAGTTCTTGGGTTCACCCTTTTCAGCACCAAGTCGCCGAGTGCGAACCTCCTTTCACGCACATGTGAATTGTAATACCTGGCTACCCTCTGTTGGTATGCAGTGTTTCTTATCTGTGCGCGTTCTCTTCTCTCTTCTCTCTTCTCTCTTCTAACTCATCCAGACCGCATTTTAACATATCAACATTGAGTTCTGGTTGAAAGAGTTGTACTCTTGGTGAAGAGAAGGATGTCTTTACGGGGATGACTGCTTCAGCTCCGTAAGCCATGGAATATGGGGTCTCACCTGTTGAACCTCTTTCTGTGGTTCGATATGCCCAAAGTACCTGTGGTAATTTCTCTGCCCAGCTTCCCTTTTTTGCTGCCAATTTGGCTTTCAGGTTGTGTTTTATGATCTTGTTCATTGCTTCAGTTTGGCCGTTTGTCTGCGGGTGCGCTGGGGAGGCGTAGTGGTTGTTGATACCATACTTGTCACATAGCTCCCTGAATTTGTTTCCGTCGAATTGGTCCCATTGTCAGTGATGATGGTGTTGGGTATCCCGAATCTGTACAGGATATTTTTCTTCACAAAGCTTATAGTATTGGCTTCTGTTATATGTACCAATGGTTCGGCTTCTACCCACTTTGTAAAATAATCTACAGCTACTATAGCGTGCTTCGTTCCTCCAGTTGCTGTTGGCATTGGGCCGATCAAGTCAATTCCCCACATGGCGAACGGCCAAGGCGAGGTAATACTCTGCAAGAGTTCAGGTGGTTGGCGAATGTTATTGGCAATCTTTTGACACGCCTCACATCTCGCTGCCACTCTTTTGGCATCGGCTAATAGTGTTGGCCAGTAAAAACCCTGCCTTAATGTTTTGTGGGCTAGGCTGACACCCCCAGTGTGATTCCCACAATTCCCACTATGTATGCTTCTCAGGATACCTTCTGCTTCTTCAGGCCCGACACATCTCTGCAGTGCTCTTGAGTACCCCCTTTTGTACAGTTCTCCATTGAGTATTGAATATCTCGTAGCTCTGTACTTCAATCGTTTTGCTTCTAATGGATCACTTGGGAATACATCATTGACGAGGTACTCTTTGATGGGTGTGATCCAGCTGTCCCTCTCGCCAAAGATTGCCCCAACTTCCTTTGTTTTTACTATACTTGGCTGCAATAGGCGGATCATAGAGATAGTTTTGGGCCAGATGTTGATTGTGGCGGATGCTAGCTTGGCTAAGGCATCAGCCTGCTCGTTTTCTTCTCTGGGGACATAATAATTCTGTATTCTTTAAATCTTTCCAGTAGCTCTCTCGCTAATTCTAGGTAGGTGATCATGCTTTCATCTCTTGCCTGGTATTCATCTAGTACCTGATTGACAACAACTTGAGAGTCGCTGAAGATTTCTACCTCATCTGCTCCTAGGACTGTGCAAACTTTTAAACTTGATATGAGTGCCTCATACTCAGCTTGATTGTTAGTAGCTTTGAAGTCAAAACGCAAGGCACATTCGACTGAATCTCCTTCCGGGGTTAACACTACTACCCCTGCCCCGCTGCCGTGCGTGTTTGACGACCCATCAACGCGAAGTTGCCATTTGAATACTCTCTTATTTTGCTCCACCATCATTCTTGCCACCTCTACACTTGGCTCGGTGAACTCTGCTACAAAGTCTGCCACTGCTTGGGCTTTAATTGCCGTCATTGGCAGATACTCTACATCGAATTCACTTAACTCGATCGCCCACTTCGTTAATCGACCGGATACTTCTGGTTTCTGCAGAATTAGTTTCAGTGGGCAATTGGTGTATACTCCGATTTTATGAGCCTGGAAATATGGCCTTAACTTCCTTGCTGCTGTGATTAGAGCGAGTGCCATTTTTTCAGCCGGTGAGTACCTGGTTTCGACTAGTAACAATGCCTTGCTGGTGTAGTATACTGGTTTCTGGATTCCCTCTTTCTATTTTACCAGCACGGAACTTGTGGCTGCTTCAGAAACGGACAAATACATATACAGCATCTCTCCTGTTTCTGGTTTTGACAGTAGCGGTGCCTTCCCAAGGTAATCTTTCAGGGCCTGGAAAGCTCTTTCACAATCTTCGTTCCACTCGACTCCCTTTCCTTTCTTTAGAGCTTTGAAAAATGGTAGGCATCGGTCTGTCGATTTAGCTATGAACCTGCTCAGCGATGCTAGGCACCCTGTGAGCCTTTGGACGTCCTTCAAAGTTCTTGGCGAAACCATTTCTGCTAATGCTTGGATTTTCTCCGGGTTCACTTCGATTCCTCTTTGATGTACTTGATACCCGAGAAATCTTCCTGATGGTACGCCGAACACGCATTTTACGGGGTTCAACTTCATTATGTACTTTACCAACACATCAAATGTTTCCCTCAGGTCATCTATATGCTTATCTGCTGTGATACTTTTTGTTAGCATATCATCAACATAAACCTCCATATTTCTTCCTATTTGTCTGGCGAACATCTTGTTGACTAAACGCTGGTAAGTTGCTCCAGCATTTTTCAGGCCGAACGGCATGACTGTGTAACAGTATAACCCTTGGTCTGTGGTGAATGCCGTCTTTTCCTCATCAGGCGCATGCATTTTTATCTGGTTATAGCCCGAGTAAGCATCCATGAAGCTCAATGTCTCATGTCCTGCCGTTGCATCGACCAACTGGGCAGGCCTTGTTTAGGTCGGTGAAATCGACGCACATCCTCCATTGATTATTCTTCTTCTTCACTAGAACTACATTCGCCACCCATTCTAGGTACTTAACTTCCCTGATGGACCCTGCGGCGAGCAACTTGGATACCTCCTCTTTTATCGCCGCACTTCTCTCTGGGTTGAAGCTTCTCCTTTTTTGCACCACTGGTTTGCATTTTTCGTTCACAGCCAGGTTTTGTGAAATAACACTTCTATCAATTCCCGGCATGTCCTCATGGCTCCAAGTGAATATCCCTTTGTACTCTTTTAGCAGGCTTGTCACATCTCTCTTTACTCGTTCAGCCAACCTGGCTCCAATCCTGACCGTTTTATTCGATTCTGTTTCATCCAGAATAATGGACTCAGTTGGCTCTTCCTTCTCTCTGCTTGCTTTGTCCCTTGGGTCCAATTCGAATGCTTCCGAATTTTCTTCCCGTACATCCTTATTCACTTCGAATATGTTTAACATTCCCGCCTTATCTTTAAAGATTGAAAGGTTAGCGCGGCGAGCCATCTCTTGTGACCCTTTCAGTTCCCCGACTCCAAATTCTGTGGGGAATTTTACCTTCAAGGCGTGGGTTGAAGTGACAGCTCGGGCTTTGTTAAGAAAATGTCTGCCAAGCAAAGCATTATATGGCCAATTATGGATGTCGACTACAACGAAATCCAACAGGATTGTTCGCCTGCATGGCGCCGTACCGAACCTCACCGGCAGTTTCACAGTTCCCAAAGATCTTACTTTGCACCCCCGAAACCTTTCAGCGGTACATGGAAAGGTTCTAGATCCTTCATGTCCAGTCGCAGCTCATCGTATACTCTAGCACTTAGAATATCTGCTGAACTTCCGTTATCAATCATTACCCGAAGGACATCCCTGTGTGCAATTTGAACTCCCACTACAATTGCATCGTTAGGCTTTGCATCGATTCCGTCAGAGTTTTCCGCCGTAAATGTTATGGGGTCATGTCCTTCCCTTCCTTTCTTGGGGTTCCTCTGCACAGAATTAATCTCCATATTTCTGCTGTCATGCATTACTTCTCGGACTTCTGACATCTTTTCTCGATTGCTTCTCCCAGTATGGGGCCCGCCAAAGATGGTGTTTATAGCGGCGTTAGGGCTGTTCCTCCTTGGACTCTCCTTTCCTGCCTGATCCCTTGGTGGTTATCTTGGCGACCACCTTGCTTATCGCTTTTCAACGTAAAATCTTTCAGGTGCCCGTCCCTGATCAAGCTCTCAATATGATCACATAACTGGAAACACTTTGAAGTTTCATGCCCATGATCTTTATGAAATCGGCAGTACTTGGTTGTATCTCTCTTGGCGTTAGCTGATTGTTGCCGAGGGTATTTGGCGAGTCCTTTGTCTTCTACCACAGAAAGTATTTCCTCCTGGTCGCCAGTTAATGGGGGTGTAATGGTTGTACCTTCCTTGAAACCTGCTGGATCGAGCGTTTCCTTTGCTTTCCCTTAAATGTCCCTTTTGGCCTCTTTCGTCTCCCTAGCGACTGTGTTTTCTTGTTGTCCTTATGTTCCGACTTCGAGTCAGGCTTATGGCCATGTACGTAGCTACCCCCTTGTGCTACTTCTTCCTCTTCTGCCAATGCATAATCACCGGCTATTTCCATCATCTCCTCGTAAGTTTTTGGCCTATCCCTTCGCAGATCAAAGGATAGTCGCCCACTTTGCAACCCATTGGTGAAAGCGGCGATAACAGCTACGTCACTGGCATCCTCAATTTGGGCAACCTCTTTCCCGAATCTTGCTAGATACTTCTTGATCGACTCATTGCACTTCTGCTTTAGATTCGATAGATGGGCGAGTGACTTCCTTCTCTGCACGCTCCCCATGAATTGTCTTATGAACGCTTTGCTGAGTTTTGAGAAACTGCTTATACTTCCGAGTGGAAGTCTTCCAAACCATCTAGAGGCGAGGTCGCTGAATGTCTATGGGAAGGTGAGACATAGCAGTCCGTCATTGGATGAATACTGGGCCATAATATTACGGAATCAGTGAACATGCTCCTTCGGATCCCTGTTTTCTTTATACTGTTCAATGGTCGTGGGAAGGTGAGACATAGCAGTCCGTCATTGGATGAATACTGGGCCATAATATTACGGAATCGGTGAACATGCTCCTCCGGATCCCTGTTTTCTTATACTGTTCAATGGTCGTGGGAAGGTGAGACATAGCAGTCCGTCATTGGATGAATACTGGGCCATAATATTACGGAATCAGCGAACATGCTCCTTCGGATCCCTATTTTCTTTATACTGTTCAATGGTCGGTATTTTGAACCTATCTGGAAACTGGGTGCGAGCAATGTGATCGACGAATGGACTCTCTGATTCGTCATCTGAAGATACGTTGCGACCATACCTCCGTGCCATTGCTGAAACCTTCCTTGACAACTCTTGTAAGATAACATCTCGATAGCCAGTTGGTTCTCCTGTTGGGTCGAGTCTGCTCTTGATTGTCATTCTCCCATAGTCATCTTTATCATTCAGATTCCTGACAATCTGATCATCCGTGCTTTCAGATCTTCTTCGCCGTACCCTTTTGGATGGTAATTCTCTTCTTTGTCGGGGACTTCTGTCTTCAGATGAGATAGAGCGGTGTCTCTGCCGTCTCCTTTAATGCGTGTCATTAGAATTTGTCCCATGTATCCGCCCGTGATCTTGTATCTCCAGGGATTCGTCGTTCATCACAGCTTTTCCATTTCTATATCTTCTTTCCTCGAAACCTTCAGGGTTGTCCTAGGGAGTTTCTTCGGGGGTCTGCCTCACTCGAGTGTCGGGGGTGGCAATGTGGACTTCTGACCGTAATCTCCCAGGTGGATGGATTCCAGGTGTGGTTAATTTGTAGGGAGAGGAGATTCCCGGGCCTATGGGAAGTGAGAGTCCTATTTTGTTAGCCTCACTGATCAGATTCATCAGCGCAGTTTGAAAGTGCTGCAGAGTTTCTGGGTTGGTTGCCCTAGCTCCTGGCGTTGCCGCAGATTGTTCTCCGATCGTCGCCGCTCCATCGCCTGTTGGCACAGTTATTTCAACAATCTGATCTCCGCTGGAGTTGCCATCCTTGTCGCTGTTCATGTTTTTAAGTCAAGGGTTCTTCGAAGTTCTTGTTCAAATTGCCCCTCCTTCTAGCGCCAATTGTTGACGATGATTTTTGGATTATCACAGAGTCAATAACTAAATCAAAACAAACGTCAAACAAGAAAGAAAATTAAAACATGCAAAAGACAGATTTACGTGGAAAACCCTTGAATGGGAAAAAACCACGGCGTCCCGGAGGACAGGAAAATATCACTGAATTACTTGGCTTTGTTACACACTCAGATCTCTCGAATTCTTGCTTTTTTTCTCTTTTTGTTTTTTCGAACCCCCTCCTCGTGGGATAGGTGGTTCTATTTATACATGATATTTAGGGTTTCCCCTTGATTTTAGGCGTGTTTGTAGTAGGACTTCCTCTTGGACTTGTATTGGGAATCCCATGTTGTTACGGATTAGGATAGGCTTTCCTGCCTCTTTATTCTAAGACTCCTTGGTGTAGAGGGCTTTCCGTGAGTGGGGGTTTTACCATTGTGCTTTTGCTGAGTCGGTTCATGCTCAATAGGCTGATGCAGCGAACACCCCCGCTTCTGGGTTTTATCCTTTGGCGACTATATTTTTGACTTTGGCGAGTATATATTTGATTCTGGCGACTACACCCTTGACCTATTAACTGATCCATGTTTTCCCCTTTGACTTGGTCAACGAGTGACGTGGCATCCCTTCTTTCAGCAATTATTGACTTTTATGATGACGTGTCCGTTTGACGAATTTGTACACACAACAGACACTTTTACAACCGTGCCACATTGGGCTGGTGGTATTGAACCCATACTTGTTTACTAATAAATTAACCTGGTTACCTGGATGTATTTATTTATTTTGCTTTATTTATTAGAGTAGGAGACAATCATAAAAGGAATTCCAATCATAAAATTAGGAATTGTCAAGTTCACCTATATACATTAATCTAAAACTTTTCACAGCTCTTTTGGCATATTAAAAATTTCTTGAAACACAACAACACTGGAATAGTCGGCTTCGTCGTCTCCTTCAGCTAATTGTCTCCATTAATAATTGATATCTCCACATTTCCATTGAAAAAAATCATTATTATTGTAACTTTATTATTATTTTTTTGTTGGTTTAAATATAATTTTGTTATTATTTTTTGTCATATAATATGGTATTAGTGAATACGTTATTATATATTAGACATATTATAACAAATAAATAATATTGTTCTGTCCATGTATAATTTTATTTGTATGAAATCTAGCTTGTTTAATTATTATATAAAATTTTGAATTTCAATTTGATGTGTTTATATTTAACTTTGAACAATTGTGGAGAAATATTTTTAAAAGAAATCAACTAATCATCCATAAGGATGTATTAACCACGTACTGAGAACGTGTATTAATATTAACCTACCAGACTGACTTTAAAATGATTTAATATTATTCATGGGAAATTATTATTCTCTCCCCTGTAGTTTACCGTATTCTCCAGTCTCCCCCCTCTAGTTTTAAAATTCTCCAATTTCCCCCCTCCCATGCATAAATACAACCAATCTCACCATATAAAAATAGGCATGGGAGGGGGGAAATTGGAGAATTTTGAAACTAGAGGGGGAGACCGGAGAGTACGGCAAACTACAGGGGCGAGAATGATAATTTCCCTATTATACAATAAATAGCAAATTAAAGGGTAACTGAATATTTGAGTGATCGATGTACCAAAAACTGAGAGATTAGTTTTGACAAAGTTAAAGCTAGAGTATGATATATTTTATTTTATAACTGATTTTAATTATTGGTAATGCAAAAAACCGTGCGGTTGTATATGTTAATTTTTCTAAATTATATATTTTATTTTATAACTGATTTTATGCCTTTTGGTTTTGTAAGGACAGAAAAAATTTATATTTAACTTAATAATTTAAAGTGAACTCTTTTAATGGCATTGTTTTTGTTCAGGAGCATTTTTTTATTAGCTTGTCACTCTTTGTATGCTGTTGTATGGGTCTTGTTTGATTGAGTGTTTTGGGTGTCTTGCTGCAGGCTTGGTTGCGTGTTTGTGTGCCTGGATTGTTTCTTTGTTGTGTGGTGTGGCTTTTGTACCTTTTGTTTGGCCCCTTTAACAAACTCTTGCCGTTCAAAAAAAAAAGTGAACTCTTTTATTTTTTTGAAAATATATTTAAAGTGAAACTTCGTTCATAATTCAAACGAGATAAGATTGATCCAGTGGTATATCCTTACACTTACATCACGAGGTTTTAGATTCCATTTTTTTTTTTTTTTTAAGTTTTGTGAGCTACAATTTTTTTTTTTTTTTTTTTTTAAATTTTGTGAGCTACAAATTTTAAAGATGTTATTGCCCAAACCTGCATGTATCTACATGGGTTGCCAGCCATTTAATCAACAAGAAGGTGTTATTATTATTATTATTATTATTTTGAAGGAAATCAATGTATTATTATTATTATTATTATTATTATTATTATTCTTTCCATATTAGAGTAGGAAACAAAAGAAAAAGGAATTCCAAATTTCCAATCATAAAAAGGAATTGCCTTAAAATAAATTAAATTAAGGAACTGTCATCTCGGCAGACTCTACCCCACAAACTAAAACTCTTAGCATTAACATTAACTTTTAGTGATTTTTTTTTATATATAAAATTTTGTGAGCTACAAGTTTTAAACCTGCATGTACTACATGGGTTGCCAGAATGCCAGCCATTTATTAATCAACAGGTTTTTATTTTTTATATTTTATTTATTTATTTATTTATTTCTTGCTTTCCTTATTAGAGTAGGGAGACAAATTAAAAAGGAATTCCAATCATAAAAGGAATTGTCAAGTTCACCTGTATAATAATAATAATAATAATAGTAATAATAAAGTTCACCTATATAAATTAAAATAAATTTATGTAAAACTTTTCACGTACAGCTCTAGAAACAGTCGGCTTCTTCATCTCCTTCAGGTAATTGTCTCCATTAATAATTAATATCCGTGGAAATTGTTAAAAATGATCACATCTAACATGGAAATTTTGTTTGTAACCACAAACGAAAATTTAATTGTTAATAACCATGTTTTTGTAAATTTACTTGAATGCCCCCATATAAAAACAATCCCAAATCAACTCTCTCTCTCTCTCTCTCTCTCTCTCTCTCTCTCTCTCTCTCTCTCTCTCTCTCTCTCTCTCTCTCTCTCCGGCGTGCTTAAAGGTGTCACCAAGCACCGGCGAGCTTCTGAGCAGCAGCGGTTCGCGAAGCCCACAGCCGCGTTGCGTCGGCTGTTCGCGAAGGATAGCAGCATGTTGGCGCACAAACCCAGCCGACAACGCCATCGTGCGTCGTGCCGTCGGAGCTTCCCCTTTGCCGGCGCACGGATCTGCTGAAAAAAGACAAAGAAAAAACCTAAAAAGAAAAAAACCTAATTTGGGGAAGAAGGTTGCGGAAGAAGGGAAATTGGGCATGATTTCAAGTTTCACGTTTCATGTTTCATTTTAGTCATGATTTCAAGTTTGAGGTTTTTTTTTTTTAAGAAAACTAATTTCAGGGGTACTCTTGTAATTTATAGACATACACTAATTTTTTTTATAAAAAAAGTGGTTATTAACAATTAAAGTTTCAAAAGTGATTACTAACGAAAGTTTAATGTTTTTAACAGTTACTTTTGGTTTTCTCTCTTAATATCTCCACATTCCATTGAAAAAAAAAAATCATTATTTTTGTATTTTTATTAGGTTTATGTTGTTGGTTTAAATTTAATTTTGTTATCATGTTTTGTCATATAATATGATATTAGTGAATACGTTATTATGTATTAGAGAAATATTATATATATATATAATCAATCTTGTTCTGTCCATGTACATATAATTACATTCGTAGGAGATTAATTAGCTTGTTTATTATAAAAATTGTGAATGCCAATTTGATTTGTTTATATTTAACATTGAACAATTGTGGAGAAGTATTTCTAAAAGAATTCAACATCGATAATGATAACCAAAAGAAACTAAATATAGATGACTCGATTAATCAAACCTTCTCGAATAATTATCAAAATTTACCAATATTCAATATCAAAATTTTAGTATTATTACCGGAGGTCCCTTGCCTTGTTGGAAGACCCTAATCACTAATAATTTTATTTATTTATTTATTGGATAGAATTGCTATTTATTTTTTGGGGTGGAATTCCTATTAGATCACATATTTGTTATTTGGGTTTTATTGAAAACTAACCCCTTTGGGAGTCTCAAGTTAACAACTAACCTCTTTTTGAAAAAACTTGCAAAACTAACTCTTTTGGGGTTGTTGAAAGACAGTATTGCCCTTTTAAAATTTAAAAATTACATTCCTAACATAAACACTCTTAAACCCAAACCTCTCTGAAATCGACCAAATCTCTGTCAATTGGAAAACTCTCTGAAATTGACCAAACCTCTGACATTTCTAAATCCCTAATCTTTATCAAATCGACGACCATACCTCTCTAAAGCTTGAAGACGACGATGGCGCGACGGAAGCTTGAAGACGACGACAACCCCCTCTTAAACCCAAATCTCTCTCAAATCGACCAAACCTCTGAAATTTCTAAATCCCTAATCTCTATCAAATTGACGACCATACCTCTTTGAAGCTTGAAGACGACGACGGCGCGACGGAAGCTTGAAGATGACATTGGCAGCTCCTTTTGGCTTCTTGGAAAGTTCAACAAAAATCAGGTGAATGGTTCTTCAATTTTTGATTTTTTTTTTTTGGTGTTGTTTTGTGATCTGTAAAATCAGTGGTGTTGTTTTGGTTCTTCAATGTTCAACATATTTGCATAGTATATTATTGTGCTGATTAGTTTAAATACATATTCTGCACTTTCTTCACATCCCGAAATTGGTATATTATTGTGTCCTCTGTTTCTCTTTCGTGTTGGTTTATGACTTTCTGTTGGTTCTGGTATGCTGTTAGTGTTGTTTCTTTGGGTTCTTTTGCACATAATATCGCATATGTCAATGTTGGATTCTTTTGCATAGAATATCTCAATGGCTGTCAATGTTGGTTGTTCACCCAGAAACCCCACAAAAATTATGTACCCATTTGCTAAATCCTATCTCAAACCCAAGCCTGACCCATCACAAGTCTAATTACATAAAGTGACTCTTGTAAAACCAAGAAAAATATGGTATTGGATTAGTTTAAATAAGGTATTTTCTGTACACAAGGAATAAAATCTTATGAATAGTTCAAATGGCGATTAGACCAACCTAAGCACACCAGCTCTACTTTACCTAAAAAGTTGAAAAACGAAATCTAGATATAATGTTATTAGAGTACAACGATAGATATAATGTTATTAGAGTACAACGAAAGCAAATACAGATAATGATGTTTAGCATAGTGATGCTTGGTGTTTTTGCCATATCTAATTGTTATGGTTGTCTGTGGTGTTTGGTGATGACAACAATGTTTGGGTCTTGTAGTGGTTGTGTAGTTTAGAAATCTCAACTAGGATTGAAATTCTTAACTGCGTTTGGAATTCTCAACTCCAGTGAAAAATTCCTTACTGCGTTTGAAATTCACAACAACAGTCGGAATTCCTAACTGTGTTTGGAATTCTCAACTGCAGTAAGAATTACTAAATACACTTTTAAATGCTTATTTACTTATTTGATTAGGAAGACTTCAATTATAACATGTGTAATGATTTTAAATTTTTTTTTAATGGTTTTATGTTATATTTCAGGATAATATAATGGGAGAGGATGTTGATTTGTTACTTAAGGTTTCAAAACATTTCCCGGCGAAGATAAACAACACGTCGTCAATGATTGCTATAAAGCAGATTAATGAAAAGTTAACAGAGGCGTAACTGTCTTTATTTCGCACAACATGCTTCGACAAACTTTTAGAGATGCATGAAATGAAGTTTTTCAGACAGCTGGTACATCATCTACTTTTTAGACAAATACGGTCTCATAATAACTCTAAGATATGGTTTGCAGTAGGTGGCAAGACATTTCGCTTTTCTATTCAATAATTTTGTCTCATCACGGGTTTAGAGTGTCGCCATGACAAAATGGGGATGGTAGTGGTAGTTTTCGATTGTCCATATTGAATGATGAAGTGCAATACAATAAGTCAATAACACAACTTTGGGGGTAATTTTCAAAGCTGTTTCTACAGATAATGATGAAAGCATGGTAAAGCTAGCTTTACTTTACTTTTTGGAGATGATTTTGTTTGGCAAGGATCAAAAAGTCCATATTGGAGTCCATCATGTTGAATTGCTGGAAAATTTAGAAACATTCGTCAAGTACCCGTGGGGCCGGAAGTGTTATGAGACTACCTTGAATAGTCTTCAGAGGGATTTGAGAAAAATGTCTCAAGAGTATCATACAACCTCGAAAAAGATGGTATCAGACAAGAAAAGAAAGTGGGAGGTCAATAAGGAAAAGGATGGTATCAGACAATATGTCTTGCATGGGTTTCCTTATGCATTTCAAGTTAGTGCATCTAAAGTGTAAACTATGGAATTATTTTCTTTTTAATTGTTATATACTTTTATTTATTCACAGAAATTTTTTCGGTTAATTCCATAGAATAGCCACTTTCGTTTTCCACTTTTTACAAATAGCCACATTTTTAAAAAAAAAAACCCAATATAACCGATATAGTGATTGTATGGTGGAAGTTAGTGGGTTCTTTGACAAAAATACCCCTAGAGAGTTGTCGGTGGTTGTTGATGTAAGAGGTCGAAAATGACCCTCATAACAACATTGTTTAATCCGTCATAACAGCAATGGTAATCGTACCTAACCCAGTGTTGACGTTTTAATTATTTGTAACTCGAACATGGCGTCTTCTACTATCGTTTGCAAGAAATATAATCGTTAGTGTCAATAAGCTCGTCTTCTTCGGAGTCAGAATGTACCATGGTGCATCAAAAAATGCAAAGTGTATTTGGAGAGTTACAAGTCGTCGTTGTGCTTCACTTACAGGAAGACTCATTTTCCCAATTTGTAACTTTTTTGGTGTTGAATCTTGATGGTTGTGATTCACTTTATGGAAGATTTGTTTTCCCAATTTGTAACTTTTCCGGTGTTGACTCTTTATGGGGATTTTGTTTGAAACAAGGCGAAGGATAATTATGGTAAAGGTAATACCGTAACTTAGTCATTTTAAGAATGTCAGAACAGAAAACCTTCATGAAGGGTATATTTGTAAGAACAGCTTTTTAAAAACTAAAAAGTGGTCAAAATTGATATTTTACTGATTTATGGCTATATGTGGTTTTTAAATCTTCCAAGTGGCTTCATGAAGGATTGTGAATTATTTATGTACGAAAATACTCGCCCGATCACACATGCTCTCTTGACACCCTCCACTTTGATCATCAACAAACAAGTAGCAAATTGATTGGACATTGCATAAAATCAAAGTTTGAGGGAACTTCACAGTATTACAGACCGAACGACAGCTGAAACATTAGTTATTCCAAACACCTCAATCTGTTGAACATTAGTAATTCAGTAGATAAGATAAGTAAACACCTTAAATGGACAAGAACAAAAGATTAATCCAACCAAAAGTTAGTTCAAAGTGGTGTAATAGGATCCTAAAATAGAATTTTAGTCAAGAATTTAAAGTCATACCAAACATACCCCGACTATCAGTGAAATTAGAGTGATAATACATCCTAGGGGCTTTAAGCAAATTGGATAATTTCTGAGCAATTTGTGAGGCCTTCAAAAACTGATCATCAATCAGATTCAAAACCTGCATCAAATTGACTATCGTTGAAGTCGTTGGTGTTGTTGATATCCTGCTAAACTTTGGAGAAGCTGTTTTCGCGTGCTCGATTATCTTCGGTTTCTCCACCGCTACTTTTTCCGGCTCATTAACATTAACATTATCAGTATTATTGTTAATGTTAATGTTATCGACCATTGAAAAAAGTTATACCAAACATACCCTCAATATATCTTAGGTTTAGTCTTTTACATTTGGAAATTGAAATCAACTCATTGAAAAACTCATAAAACTTCCCATGTGGTTAATGTTGACCGTTTGACTTAAAACCCATGAGATGAGAGTACACCGCCCACATGACATGTCATCTATCAACAATTAATTTCTATGACAAATTTTCAATTCAAAAAAGAATTAAGTAAATTAATTAAACTTAAAAAAAACTGTAACATCAACCATCACGTACTAGTCAGTGCCCATCTCCATCTCCAACTGCTACATGCAACACTCTAGGGAAAAAAAATTGTTCCTTTTATTTTTTTATTTTTAAATATTTATTAATAAAAAAACCCGGTACCCGACCGGTATCCGGGTATAATGGTATGATGCAGATGACTATTGACTAGTATGGTTACATTTATATTTTACATTTTCTAGTATGGAATGAAGGGCACATGTGTAATTGTAACTCTAAGATGGTTATTAACAATCAAATTCGTTTGTGGTTAAACAAGTTTTTATGACCCGCCCAATGTCTATTGTAAAATATGACCATTCAAATTTCATTCATCGCTCTGCATGTATAAAACTCTATCTCGATCTCTCATTTCTCCAACTGTTTCTCCCATTTCTCCAACTCTCTCTTCCAATACCACGGAAAATAAAACCAAGGTAAAAATAAAAAACTAAATTGCTATCAGTTGCTTTTTTATTTTCTGTTGGAAAGAGGCTGTCATGCTCTAAGTAATTTGTTTTTTTTTTCCCTCCTTTTTTTATCTCAATTATTTATGGTTATATTTACATATAAAATGGTTCACAAAACACTATTTTTTTTTTTTAATTTTGCAGGTCAAACTATGTCACACATGTGGTGGTGTTGGTTGGAATTGGAATAACACAATTGCGACTTGCTCCAAATGTCGTGAAACGCGTCAACATCTATAAGATAAACGTCTCTTTCTTCATTTGTGTATGAATCCACAATAATTTGTTTTATAAATATCGTAGGAACTAATATTTTTATAACGTGTCAACATGTGTAAGATAAATATCTCATTCTTCGTGTGTGCGTGAATCCACAATCGATGTATGTGCTCCGCGGATGTAGGCAATTGTTGAACCATATAAAACCTTGTGTCATCTTCTTCTTTCGTTATTGCTTTTAAATTATCTACTGGTTACTATGGTTTGGATAACTTGATCTACCAGTAATTTCAGGACCCTATTACACCACTTTGAACTAACTTTTGGTTGGATTAATCTCTTATTCTTGTCCATTTGAGGTGTTTACTTATCTTATCTACTGAATTACTAATGTTCAACAGATTGAGGTGTTTGGAATAACTAATGTTTCAGCTGTCGTTCGGTCTGTAATACTGTGAAGTTCCCTCAAACTTTGATTTTATGCAATGTCCAATCAATTTGCTACTTGTTTGTTGATGATCAAAGTGGAGGGTGTCAAGAGAGCATGTGTGATCGGACGAGTATTTTCGTACACGAAATGATTCACAATCCTTAAGTTTTGTTGCACGGACACGCCATTTGCAATCTTCGACGTTGCATGACATAACCAACAAAGTTTTGGTGGACTTGTTCACTTTGAACTGAAAATGATTAGCAATTGACAACAAACTAATCTTCATATGTAACCCTTCCTTTCTAAGAAATAAATCACCAACCCCAACTTCTTTAACATTGTTGACTACACTCTCCAAGGATGTGTAACTTCCATGTATTATTGATGATTTTATCCCAATTCCCTACCCTTGATCTTCTTTAGGGTACCTTTAAGGTTGATGGCCAACTATCTATAGCTTCATCTTCATTGTCCACCCCAATAGAAAATACATCAGCATTTTGAAAGTCATTTGGACTCAATAGACTTTCATCTATATTATCAAGACCAACTCCATTGCAATTATTCGATTCACAAACATTGACAATGTCTTCGTTGACAAGTTCATTGTCAGGACCTTGTGCGTTTGGAATTATTTTTGTTTTCCGTTCTGTAGTGACACATAAAGAGGTTTTCGTATTCACATCGGAATTTTCACACAAGAATACTTGCACATCATCATCATTCACAACTTCAAACGGTGCTAAAACCTCCGTCGAATTAAAGATGAACTTCATTTTGATGAAGGACTCGTTTGGATTGGCATCAACAAGACGAGATACGATGTCATATAATGATTCATACGATGTTCCCTTGAAACTGAAATTACTTTAGACATTCCAGATTGATATTTGAACTTCCCACCAATGTTACTCCATTTACCGTCATATAAAACAACAAACTTAACTTTATCCATACAACCCACCTTTCAAATGCATAAAAAAGGTATGATTAAATTCCTATACAAATATTCTAAATTTATGGTATAATGAATTTATAAAATATTCTAAATACAAACACTGTTTAGAAATCCGGATGCCGCTGGAAATTCCTAACACCATTAGGAACTCCTAACGGTGTTTGGAATTTCTAACTCGGTTAGTAAATCCTAATGGTGTTTGAAATTCCCAATGACATTAGGAAATCCTAACGGTGTTAGGAATTTCCAATGACGTTAGGAAATCATAACGGTGTTGGGAATTCTCATAACACAGTTGATAAATCCAAACACCGTTGGGAAAACAGTGTTGGACACATTTAAAAAAAAAAATAGGGTTTTATTGAAAACTAACCCTTTTGAGAGGTTGAAGTTGAAAACTAACTCATTTTTGAAAATTTTGCAAAACTAACTCATTTAAGACGTTATTTCCCTTATTAAATTTAAAATTACAATCCTACCTTAATGCCCTAAATCCCAACCTCTGTCAAACACGAACAAAATCCTAACCTCTCTCAAACACATTGAAATCCCTAACCTCTCTCAAACAAAATCCCTCTCAAACAAAATCCCTAACCACCAGCACGACCACCAGTCGACGGTGCAGCAGCCACGACCACCAATCGACGGCGCAGCAGCCACGACCATATTGCCTCTTCTCATTCTTTGGTTTCATCGATCCCTCTCTCTCAGGTACTCCTCTTAATCTTTTCTTGCTTTTATTGTTTCTAATTGATCTCAGATTTTTATTGTTTTTATTGTTTCTAATTGATCTCAGATTTTTATTTTTATTTTTATTTATTTTTTTATATTTTTACAATGGAAATCTGAGAAGAGAATATGATTTTTTTTTTTTTTTGAATTTTATAGTTCAAGTAGGCTGATTTTTTGTTTGTTTTATGGAAACAGAGAATAGGTGGGCATGTATGTTATGTGTAATGTTTTAGTAGATTATGTACAAGTTAAAATTATCTGAACAAAAACCGAATCCAGTTTGGGAGAAAAAATTGGTTCCAATGTATTGTTTTGTTGATTCGATAAGTCTAGTTTCGTTGATGGTGTGAGATTGTGTTTTTGTGCAAGTTTATTATGTCTATTTTGGTTCTTTAGCTGTTTTTTTGATTGAGAAGGACTAGAAATTGAATTTTTGAAGATGAGTGATTTAGTTCTTGAGTAGGGAACTGTCATATAAGTTAAGATGTATTCATTTGCTTAATGAATGCATGACCATTTTTTCTGTTTATGTGAAAAATGTAAGAAAAGAACTTAAAATAAATAATCAGTTCTAAGAGAATAATGTTACCAGTTTTCTTAGTGCATTTGCACAGCCAATTTCCTTCGTAGTAAAGTGCAATCTCTCTTCCTTTCAAAGGGGAGGTCAACTAATTAATCTTATGATAGAAAATTTGTGGTAAGTAAATGGGGTATGTGTGTGTAGCTTGCTATTGCAGGCTTTTTCTTTTTCTCTCTTTCCTAAAGACCATTTAAGAACACAACACTCCTGTTATCACTTTGAAAAACCTAATCAGACGAAACTATGATTATCATTTTCTTTATCATTATAAGAATGTATTTACACACAAGTCAATTGTTTTTTGTTTTATTTTCAATGAAAATTGGCATATAGTATTGCTGGTGTATGTTTGGTATACATTAATTTGCATACATTGTTTGGTTGTGTAGGTTTGGTATTCTGAGTAGCATTTTGGTTGCCTAACGGGTGTTAGAAAATTCTGTTAGAAAATTCTGTTAGGAAATTCTTAACAGATGTTAGGATTTCCTAACACCCGTTTGGAATTCTTAACACCCGTTAGGAATTCCTAACGATGTTAGGAAATTCCTAACGTAGTTTAGGAAATCCCTAACAGATGTTAGGAATTCCTAACACCCGTTAAGAATTTCCTGACACCCGTTAGGAATTCCTAATGCGTGTTAGGAAATTCCAAACGGATGTTAGGAAATTCCTAACGGATGTTAGGAATTCCTAACACTCGTTTGGAATTCTTAACACCCGTTAGGAATTCTTAACGTATGTTAGGAAATTCCTAACGTATGTTAGGAATTCCTAACACCCGTTAAGAATTTCCTGACACCCGTTAGGAATTCCTAATGCGTGTTAGGAAATTCCAAACGGGTGTTAGGAAATTCCAAACGGATGTTAGGAAATTCCTAACGGTTGTTAGGAATTCCTAATACTGTTTGAAATTTCTCAACACCCGTTTGGAATTTTCTAACTCCCGTTTGGAATTTCCTAGCTTCCGTTTGGAACTCCCAACTCTGTTGGGAATTTCCAACACCATTTTGAATTCTGAACTACAATAACAAATATCACCTTAAATTGCTTATTCGGTTAAAACATTTGTAGTAATATAAATATTTTATGGTTTTATGTTATATTTCAGGATATTAAAATGGGAGAAGAGGTGGAATTGTTAGTAAAGACTGTAGAACATTTCCCGGCGAAGATAAACAGCACTTCGTCAATGGCTGCTGTAAAGTGCATGAACACTTGTGTAAAGGTCCAAGCAGAAAAAGCGCAGTATTTCAGACAACAATTGTGTTTAAATCTTTGGCGATCAAGAAAAGCCGTATGAATACTTTGAAATTGTAATATTCGACTGTCTATTATTGTAGACAGCTGAGTAGTAGTCTTTTGTAGTCTTTTGATGTAAATGATATTGAAAGTTCTATATCATATAGCCAACAATAATGGGCTGTTTTTGTTATTAAAGTTCTATATCATATATCATATTGAAAGTCCGAATCTTGAATTTATGGGCTGTTTTTGTTGTGATATTGTAGTGGCTGTTTTTAAAATATATGGGCTGTTTTCATTAAATTTATGGGCTGTTTTGGTTGTAAAAATGTTAAAATTTCTGCATTTTATGGATGTGTAAGACATGGTTCGTTTGTTAAAATACAGGGGCTGTTTTCATTATATTTAGGGACTGTTATTGTGGTGAAAATGCAGAAATGTCTGCCTTCTATAGATGTCTAAGGCATGGTTTGTTTGTAAAAATGCAGGGGCCATTTTCATTAAATTTAGGGACTGTTATTATCATGAAAATGCATAAACTTTTGCCTTTTATGGATGTCTAAGACATGGTTTGTTTGTAAAAATGCAGAGGTTGTGTTTGTTGTTATATTGCAGCGGCTGTTTTCGTTTTTCAAATGTAGGGGCTGTTTAAAATGTTAAAATTTAGGGGTTGTTTTTGTTGTTCAATTTATGCCTTGTTTTGATTATGCAATGTAAGGGCTGTTAAATTGAACAATAATACCCAATATAACAACACTGCCAAACTTCATTTAAACAACAATATGTTAAACAATAATATAACAATTAAATTGAACTTTATAACAACACTGTCAAACTTCATTTAAACCAATTATATCCATAACAACAAGCTTTATACCAACACTATCAAAAAACACTTAAATCCCATAAAACAAAATATATAAATTCTGTCAACAAGCTTCATAGCAATAAAATCCATAACAACAACCAATAAAATTGTGTGAAATGTTTTACACAACACTGTCAAACAACACATTTTGTTATACAACAAATAAACATTACAATTTTAACGAAGCATAAGAAAAACAACAATAGCCACAACGGCTCCTATAACCAACGTCCCGGGACATCCATCCACCTACAAATAAACATGTAAAATTAATAAGAAAAATATATGGTAGAACATAAGAATACATAGTTAATCATTTCACAAAATTAAATAGCAACTATCAACAACTGTCAACTACAATATAAAACATGTTTATTATACCTTATGGGTTTCCATTCTGATCGGATAAAGGAATTGGTGCCTTACATTTCTGCCTATTGTGTCTCATTCCTCCACATCTACCACACTTCCGCTGTACAATTTCTTCACCTTTCGATGACTTGCGTTTTTTGGCTGGACGCCCCCGAGGGTAAATTAAATCTACAAAATATTATGATACTGTTAGGAAATTCCTAACTCCTGTTAGGAATTCCTAACGCACGTTAAGAAATCCTAACTGGTGTTAGGAATTTCCTAACTCAATTAGGGAATTCCTAACGCACGTTAGGAAATCCTAACTGGTGTTAGGATTTTCCTAACATATGTTAGGAATTTCCTAACAGCTGTTAGGAATTCTGTGCTGGACACATTCCAAAAAAATTGTTCAATTCACTAGATTCAATACTACAATGGAAAATCAACCACAACAACATCAAATTCAACTAAGACCCATGCTCTATTACATTCATGTAAGCTATTTTCACAAAAATAAAGAACCCTAATAAACAAATCTATGTAAATAACATATTTTACCAAGAAATAAACTTATAATTTAGCTTGTGAACTTTAAATTGACCACAACAATATCAAATTCAACCAAGACCCATGATTTATTATGTAAATGTAAACTATTTTCACCAAAATATTACACAAATTCATGAAATTCGGACATAGATGAGAAGAAATTCGGACATGGGTATAACAATGTTATAAAAGTTCAAAAAAAATTATAAGAACTCACCTAAAAGCTTCAATGGAAGGAACCCTTGTGGAGTTGCTCAATGGTGGAGTTGCTTAATTTGTATTTGCAAGAGAGAACAAAAGAAAAAAAAAATGGAGAAGGAGAAGATGGAGTCTCGCACGTCTGCTGTGTGAGGAGAGGAAGAAGTGAGGAAAAGAATGCAAAAGATGTATATAATGAGTAAAAGAGAAAAGTTAGTAAGTGAGGGTAAAATGGTACTTACGCATGAAAAAAGAGTTAGTTGTGCAATTTTTTCAAAAATGGGTTAGATTTCAATAGGAGCCTCATCAAAGGGTTAGTTATCAATAAAACCAAAAAAAAAGTATCAATTGTCTAGATTCAATACTACAATGGAAAATCGACCACAACAACATTAAATTCAAACAAGACCCATGCTCTATTACATTCATGTAAACTATTTTCACTAAAATAAACAACCATAATACACAAATCTAAGTAAATAAGACATTTTAAGAAATAAACTTAAAATTTAAGTATAAACTTTAAATTGATCACAACAACATCAAATTCAAACAAGACCTATGTTTTATTATGTAAATATAAACTATTTTCACAAAAATAATATACACATTCAACTAAATCGGATATTGAAGATAAGTATAAAGTATAAAAGTTCAAAAAAAAACTCACATCAAAGCTTCAATAGAAGGAACCTTTGTGGTTGATGAATAATGGAAGTTTTCAACACAATCTAACTTAATTTCGAGTTGGAGTTGCTTAATTTCGACAAATGAAAGATGAGAGAACAAAAGAAAAAAAAATTGGAGAGGAGAAAGAGAGTGAGAGTCGAATGTGTTGTGGTGGAAATAAGAGGAAAATAATGGAAATAAGAGGTATAGAATGAGTAGATAAAGTAGACAAAAAAAAATGAGTGAGTAAGGGTAAAATAGTACTTACGCCTGAAAAAAGAGTTAGTTTTGTAAGTTTTTCAAAAAGATATTAGTTGTTAACTTGAGACTTCCAAAGGGGTTAGTTTTCAATAAAACCCTTTTTATTTTCTAGTTGACTTATTTTTAATAAAATTTAATTGACACTTGAGCAATTGACACATGGCTTTGCAGGATGACAAATCATTCAATCGGTAACGATATGGGTAACTGGTTTGATCTTCCGATTGATATCTTAAACTCCATCGTGGAATGTCTTCATTATACTGATCATATACAATTTCGAGCTGTGTGCAAGAGTTGGCGATCAAATATTTACAACCATATCAAATTTGCAGATAACTTACCATGGGTAATGGGTTATGAGGCAACCTACCAAAGAACCCGAATCAAAAGTAGCTCATTTTACTTATACGACCCTTCTCAGAAGAGAAGATACCATGTCGAAACTAAAATTCCCGCTGGTACAAAACTATATGCCTCAAAATTCGGCTGTTTGCTTCTCTCCAATAACACAAAAATTTGGTCCGATTCATATTCCTTCTTCTTTTACTGTCCTTTCACTGGCGAGATTATACAACTACCAGAATTGGAAATGAATTGTCGTCTCAATCAGGCAACATTCTCTACAGCTCCAACTTCCTCAGATTGTGTGATATTTGTATTCCATAAGCATTGGGATGAAGAGTACAATCATGTTGCTGATAAGTTTTGTGTGAGCACATGCAGCCCTGGAGACACGGCTTGGAGCAATATTTGGTTTAATGGTCGTTATAGAAGGTGGATTTCAAGTGTTGCCTACTCAAAAGGAGTATTCTACTGTGCTTTCCAAATGAGATTATGGTTATTCCCGATCATAGCTGCCTATAACCCTGCATTACAGGAATGGAAAAAATATCAATGTCCGCCTTTTATTCGAAGACTTAATCATCATCATGAGTGTCCCGACGATGAGTATTGTGAGTATCGTGATGTTGAGCTGATTGATTCACCAGACGACAATGGAAACTTACTGTTGTCATATCGTTATGGCAAAGGTTTTGTTTGTGTATTCAGGTTTGATCAGTCACAGATGGAGTGGTTTAGAATCGAGAATTTCATGTCCAATTCTTTGTACAATGAATATCAGCAGTTCAAAAGCGAAAATTTGAATAATAGAGTATTGTTTTGCAGTACAGTGATCAATAACATATCACTACCAGCTGTTGAAGGTGAAGCAAGTAAATTAGCAAGCACTATACATCGGTGTAAGTACCATCGAAGATGTATCTCTAGTGGAGGTAAGGATCAGTCATACCCACAAATTTATGACTGGGTTGGCCAGCGATGGCCAACCCATTGGTGGAATTTTGACTTGCCTGATTTGAATAGTGATGCCATAGTTTGGATTCAACCTCGTCATTCCCAAATTTTATGATTGGGTTGATGGCCGGAAAGACAGAGCCGGAACCGGATTGTTGCGACTCTAAAAGTACTTTAGGTTCAGTTTGGACAAATATTTGTCAAAGGTCTAGGTCAATTAGCACACACATCCATACTATTTTAGTAACTTTGGTATCTTAATTACTTTAATTTTATATATGAACCTGCCAAATACAGGATAGAGAAGAATGTAAGATATTCATTGGATTGAGTAGCAGAATACTTCATATGAAGAGCACAAATCATCCTTGAAATTCTTCTTTCTCTCATCATGACAATAGCTATAACTCAAAATCTCAAATCACCCCAAAAAAAAAAAAGAAAAAAAAGATTTGAACAGAACAAAAAGCATGTACCATCATAAGATATAAAGTCACATAGTATGAATTTCTTGGTCAGCGGATATTGAAGACTACATGCTTCTGCAGGCTACGTGTGAGATAGAATTAAAGTAAAATAAAAGGGACAGATTCTCACTCAAGTATATCGAGTACTAATGTACATTGAAGAGAATTGACACGCAGCAAAGATGCCTGCAAAACAAAAGCAAAAATACGTTTGTCATTATGAAAATGTATTCACACAATATTATTGTTATTAATAAATTGCCTTAACAAAGGGAACAATAATTAAACTACTCAAACATTTTGATAAGCTGTGAAATTAAGCTGATACAATATCAGGCAAATAACACCATTCAATAGTTCCAATTATAATCTTAAACTTCATTTTGAAACGTCTTTATTATATCAATCAGATTCGATGTTGAGTTACATGCAAGAGTTGGCGATCCGATATTTCTGACGATATCAAATATGTAGATAAGTTGCCATGGATAATGGGTTATCAATAAAAAAAATATCATCATACAAAGTGTTTCTTATACGAGCCTTCTCAAAAGCGAAGATTCAATCTCAAAAATAAAATTCTCTTTGATGCAAACCTACATGCAGAGCCGGATTTGGGCCGGCGCACTAGGTCCAAAGTTTGTTTAAATTAAAAGCTGATTATGTTGGGTTTAATTTTTTTTTTTTTAATTAAATGAAAAACTGATTATGGAAGTGAAAGATCGATGGCCCAATTCGTTTTTATGAAAGATCAAATGGCCCAAGTAAAGTTAAAAATCAAAGGGCCAAAGTAATGAAAACAAATTAATGGCTCTAAAAGTTAAAACGGGCCAATTCATTTTTGGATTAAAAAAAATCGTTATATATATTTATTTATTTATACATACAATCCATTTCTCCTCAGTAGGTACAGATATAAAATACATCAGTGCATTGTATCTGAGTCATAGATTATGGATAAGCACGGACAAGCACATGGCTACATGCAAACCAAGTCAAAGCATATGAATCTAATGGTCCACATGTAAGCATTAGGGATGACAATAGGTCGGGTTCGGGTTAGGTCCTACTGGACCCAGACCAGTAGGACCTAACCCAGACCCATGAAAATTTTTGGGTTCGGGTCTGGACTCGTGGGTCTTAAGAAGACTCAGACTTGACCGAGGACCCGTGAAAATTCGCGAGTCTGGATCTGGACCCGTGGACCCACGATCCAAAAAAAAAAACAATAAAATACTAAAAAATATATATATACTTAAATATATAATAACCAAATAAAATAAATAAATAAATAGAGGACATAAAAAGGAAATATTCTTATTTGCATTCGATTTCAATTTCAAATTCTTCAAATTTTTTATTTATTTTTAAAACTCACTCACTATTCAGGTCTACGGGTCTGGGTCCGGGTCTATGGACTCAGACCCAGACTTGACCCGGACCTGAATCGGGTCTAATATTCTGGACCCAAACTCGACCTGTGACCCGAATGTGAGGACCTAGACCCAACCCATGCAGGTCGGGTCCGAGTCGGATCTCACTAGTCTGGGTCTAATTGCCACATCCCTAGTAAGCACCGATATATATATTTAATAGTACGCACTGAGGAGATCAATTATGTATATATATATATAATCATGGAAACTCAATAATATATACTTGAGAGCAATACCGTTTACAGATACCGTCATTTTGCTAGTATTGCATTGAAATTTAGATGTCTTGATTTATCAAACCTTCTTGAATAAGATAAATTAAATGTATTTCATTGAAATATATATTACCAATCAAAATTTTAGGATTTATTATTTTATATTGAATTAATTAAATTTTTTGTATTGAATGGGTAGAATTTCTATTAAATCACATATTTTGTTATTTTCCAATAAAATACAGTTACTATCTGACCTATTTTTAATAAAAGTAAACAAAATTTAATTGACACTTATGCTTGGCTTTGCAGGATGACAATCTTAAACTTCATTTTGAAATATCCCCGTTAGAGCCACCTCGTGAGATATGATCAGCTTTTCTGCTTTTGTATAACACTTGTAAGTTGTAACGGGGATTTTAATGAGTTCATACAGCAAAAATTAAGATGTCATGACGTGTATATTTTACATTCAACTTTACATATTTTGTGTTCACTTAATTTGTATGTTTTTTTTCTTTAAAAAAAAATGTTTTGCTTTCTATGCTTTCAAATCCATATGTTTGCATTCACTTTTAAAGTTATGCATTCTACTTCACAAATTTTATGTTTAACTTTGATATCTTGGGTTAATTTTTTATGTTTCACATTCAATATTACATATTTACAGAGTGAAATGCAAAATATATTAAGGCTATGTTTGGGATTGCTTAAACTTTAGAAATAATTACTTATTTCATAATTTAAGACTCATGAGGTGTTTGGTAAACATTCCATAATCAACTTATTTCATAATTTGCTCATCCAATAATCAACTTTTGAGAAGTTGGTTGGGAGTAGCTTTTGGAAGTTGATTTTTGGAGAAGTTGGCTTCTTATCATTGTAATGTCTATAATACCCTTACTATTTTAATATAAAGACAATAATACCTTTCATTTAACAGTGAATTTTTTTGAATTAATAATATATTAAAAAAACTAAAAAGATTGTTCAGAATGTACAGTGGAGGCCATTGCTCGCCGGTGGTGGACACCACCGACGATGGAGGCCGGAGGACTGACGGCTACCTCCGGCAACGTCGAAGTCATCGGAGGAAGTCGAAGTCGTTGAAGTTGTTGAAGTCGACGGCTAGCTGCATCCTCTGTTTCGCGATTGAAATCGTGAATCTGTCGGTCAGCTACCACCGGTGAAGTCGATCATCGATTTCGTCGTGCCCGAGATGCTGGTTCTACTCCGGCAATGGATGAGGTTCCTTCTCCATTTTCACGACGAATCCGGGACCAAATCTCACGATTTCAAAACTTGTAAGTGAATTGGCAGCGAGGGAGACAATGTCAACGGTGAGGGATGACGGATGGCGGCGAAATCGGTGGAGAATATGGTGGAACGGGAAACTGTGGCGGATTTGGAGCTTGAGTTGCAGAGAATCCATTAATGGCTTCTTGAATGGGTGAGTTGACTCGGTAGATTTGTAATGAGATGACTGAGTTGACTCAGCAAATTAGTACTGTGATGAATGAGTTGACTTAGTAGAATATTTTAAAAATATTATATTATATATATTATATATATATATATATATATATATCCTATGCTTTATATAAGTATTTTTAATTTAAATAAAAAAAATTAAGTTGTAATTTTTTTTTTGAATAATATATTAAATTTTAACAATGATGTCCATTTTAGACATTTTCCATAATCAATTAAAGTTTATCAAACACATTTTCCATACTTTTTTCGTAAGTTGATTATGTATAAAGTCAATTTACCAAACACCTATCGACTTATCTTGTAAGTCGATTATTCCTTAAGTTAAGCTAAAAGCGGATTATTTCATAAGCAAAGCAACCCCAAACATAGCCTAAGTGAACTGTGAACATTATGATGAAAAACTGAACACGGAAATACTAAATATATAAAGTGGATCGAACAGAAAAACTATGTAAAGGAACAAAAACATGTAAAGTTAATGTGAAAAACGTAAAGTTGAAGGCACTATAGGAAATTTATGACTTGTAAGCGACTTAACTAGTGCAGTGTGACTTGTATTGCAAGGGATTGAAAAGCCAATCATAATCTAGAATTTTTAGACCAATAACGCTTTTCCTACTACTAGATAGTTCTGACTAAGTTTCACAGTTGGAACTTCGCAAACCATTAAAAGGATTCGCGGTATGTCATTTATCAGGTGTGTCGTGAAGATTGTGTAATTGTATGAATAAAGAAAGAGAGATAAGTTTGTTGTAAAGTTTCTGATGATTCTCCAGCTCATTCTTGAGTACTCAAGAATTTGTTTAGTTGGCTGACGTCATGCTTACATCAGTAATCCACTGACTAAATTGACTAACGGCGTTTGACTCTTGCCTTTTTGGAAAAATATAAATTGACTTGACATCTCGACGTCGATTGCTGGTCTCTCTCCGCCTCATACCTGTAAGTTCTCTCTTCTCTCTCAACTAGTTAAAATAATTCTTCCGTTAATTTCTCGATCTCCGAAACGATGTTGAATTCTTCATTTTGGAAGAACAATTTAGTTTAGAGATTTTCTTTTGATGCTTTCGTGAAAATCAAAGTTTAATTTTTTATTTTAATTCTTTTAATTCTTTTGTTGAAATTATTGTATCTCATTTTCTTGCAGAAAAATCAGGTGCTTGCAGCTGTTATCAGAGGTGCAACTTATCATTTTCTTGCTTTTCATGGATTTTTTTTGGCATATTTAAATTTTCTTTTAACACAACAACAATTCTCTAACGTTAGAACAATCGGCTTCTTCATCGATATTTTGTTATTAGATCACATATTTTGTTATTTATATATGAACATTAATTGGTCTTTGCAGGTTGACAGATCATTCTATTCATATATATTATCACAACAATATGAGTAACTTGTCTGATCTCCCGGTCGAAATCATAAACTTCATTGCGGAGCGTCTTTATTATAGATCAGATACGATTTCGAGCTGTTTGCAAGAGGTTGCGATCGAGTATTTACAGCCATATCAAATTTGCAGATAAGTTGCCATGGATAATGGGTTACAGTGAGGACAAGGATATTCGCAACAAGGATATTCGCAGTAGCTTATTTTACTTGTACGAGCCTTCTCAGAAGCGAAGATACCGTCTAGATAACGAAATTCTTGTTGGCGCAGAGCTACATGCCTCGAAATTCGGCTGGCTTCTTCTCTCCAGGAAAACAAAATCTTCTACTTTCCCTCATTCCTTCTTCTTCTACTGTCCTTTCACTGGTGAGATTATACAACTACCAGAACTGGACATGGGGGATGCTAACCGGGCGACATTCTCTACAGCTCCAACTTCCACGGATTGCGTGATATTTGTAATCAGTATACATTTACCATATCGTACAGATATAGATTACAAGTTTTGTGTGAGCACATGTAGTCCTGGAGACACAACATGGAGGAGCAATCTCCGGTTGGGTGAAAATTATGGAGGACCTCTGTTCAGTGTTGCCTACGCGAATGGAGTTTTCTATTGTGCTTTTCACGCATACCTAATGATGGGTGCCTACAATCATGCGTTACAGGAGTGGAAATTACATCCATATCCGCCGGTTTTCAAAAGACCTACTTACTATTTTCTTTACTTGATCGAGTCTCCTGACGATGGAAACGTTATACTATTGTCAAAACATTACACTGGTCCCGCAGAATATTGTGTCAACGTTTTCAGGTTTGATCAGTCACAGATGAAGTGGTACAGAATTGAAAACTTTAGTTCCGGTTATTCAGAGAGTCATGATCGCGATGATGAGCAGACCGTAGAAATCAAGAATTTGAATAAGAGAATGTTGTTCTACAGTGACCTCAATGGCTTGTCACTAGCAGCAGAAGGGGAAGCAAGTGAATTAGCAAATACTATACACGAAGCTTCCATGCTGTGTCTCTCTAGAGGACGTAAGGGTGAATCATGTCCACAAATTTATGATTGGGTTGTTAATGAAACCAGCCTCATGCAAAAAATTTATGATTGGGTTGTTAATGATATCAGCCGTATGCAAAAAATTTGGATTCAACCTCCCCATACAAGATGATGTTTTTTTTTTTTTTTTTTTAATGTGCGGTGACTCAGAACCCGGAACATTTTGTGGCAACTCGAACCTTGAATATGCCAAGCCTCCATTATTCCTAGCTATATGTAGAGTTTGTGTTAATGTTTCTGGGGTTTGATAACATTTATCTCATCTGGGGTTTGTGTTAATATGTATATATATATATATTTTATGGAAACAATAGTACCTTAAATGTACATGTATATGGTTCTAGTCTTTTAGGATTTAGCTACCATATAACATCTGTATATATATCAATTACAGTTGTGATAGTTATGAATGGGAGTTATATATATTATTTATTTATGTTGTTTGATTTCAATTGTTAATCCACTTTCAATTATTTTTCAAAGCCTTCTCTTTTGATTCTTCAGGGACCGGATCCAATCCATTTTTATTTCCTAAGAACCACGATCCACGAATCATGAACTGTAGCTTTCATAAACTCTGCGAGTTAAAAGACTTGAGCAGTACGTAGTAGGCAGCAACCCATTAAGGACTGAAATTTGTATTTTAAATAAGTATTTTAAAGATGTATTAATTAGTAATTTTATATGAGGACTAGAAGCGGGGCTTGTGGTATCGATTTCAATGCTGTAGATGATGTGGTGATGGACCAATGTGTTAGTGGGAAAGATGTTGTCAAAGGCTAATTTCTAATGGCTTTGTTTGTGGTGTTTTTCTGGCTTGGGCTGATGGTGGGTCAGTTTTTCTTTTTGTTGCTCGTTTTGCTTGTGTGTTTGCCCCTTGGGCCTCTTGTTTCCTTTTACGGTTTTTGCCGCTTGTTTTATAAAACTTACCGTTAAAAAAAAAAGAAGTAATTTTATATGAGGACAGTTTTGTAATATAAAATTTTATTAAAAAAAAATGGATGCTTAAATAAGTATTTTGGGTGGCAATATCTGCACCCATTTATTTATTTTGCTTTCCTTATTACACTAGGAGACAATTATAAAAAGAATTCCAATCATAAAAGGAAATCCCGAGTTCACCTATATAAATTAAGGGTACGGATATTGACACCCATAAATATGATAAGCACACTCATATTTATAAGTACACCCATGTCTAAAATTTAAAATTAAAACATTACTATAAACACTCATCTTAATGCCAATATTACCCTTATTTAAATGAATGTTTTCATTTTAATGTAATTTATTTATAAACCCTTATAGGTTATTAACACACCCAATTTTATAAATGATAAATTTTTAAATTCTCCAAACTCGAAAACACAGTCTCAAGAATTCTTAAATTCTTAACTTTTGAGAATCTTTACTTCACGTTTTTTCATTGATAGAGTTCATAACAAAAATAAATAAATAAAGAAATACGTACCTCTAAATGATCAGAGTCTTCTAAAAATTCTTGTTCCGTAATTTGCAAGATGACATGGATAATAGATTCCAAGAACTTACCAATGAGTTGGACTTTGCAAGTAGTTTGAAGTTTATCGGGCAAACCTGCTTTCAGTTTTAAAAGATATCGAGGCACATAAGCTACAGTTGTCAATTAAGTCCAAAACATAAAGATTAGTATGAAAGACATCCTCTAAAGGTGCAATTTTTATTTTATTTTTTGTCTTTTTTTGGTTTTGTTTTTGTATTTCAAGTATGTTCTTCTGCAATGCTGCCCAGACAAGGCTGTTATATTTACCTCGTATATGATCAGGATAGCCTTTCATTCTGCGATACCTTGTATAGTACTTTAATATCTTTAGATGAATATATTGTCAATTTCAAGTGGTACGTTGTCAATAATTAATAATGTATGGTGAGAAAATTCTTGGTTACAATCCCATAGACTGTTGAGGAGAAAACATGTGCAGTTTACAGGGACCATGATATTGGTTTTGTTTTCAGATATGACTTTATCGAAATTCTTTGATGGTGTATGTGTTTGTGTGGTGTGGATTTCTACATTTTTACTGGGTTGTAACATAAAAACTTTTTAATTATGATCTTGCAGAGAATATTGCTTTTGCAAAGCATTGGGTTGGAAATGTAGATAAAGATGTAAAAAGTGACTGCAATATCAACAAATTACAGAAAACTCTACTGGAATAGTGTGGTGGGCCTGGTGGCTATCATTTCGCGATCAAGGTTGGAAGAGTTAGAAGAGAGGTTGAAATGGAGGTATTTGCCAGAAGCTGCGGTCTATGTCAAATTATGAATTTATCTGAAATCAGCGTAGTATTTTAATGGGTGTACATGATATTTTGTTTATTTTTAATTAAACTAATTTGCCCTTATTGGTAAATTCTTATTGGGATATTTTTGTAATTAAATTTTTTATTAAAATATGGGTGTGCTTATCATATTTATGGATGTTAATATCGGCTCCCATAAATTAATCTAAAACTTTTCACAGCTCGAATAAGAGAAATTAAATGTATTCCATTGAAATATATATTACAAATCAAGATTTTAGCGATCCAGTATTTTCTAATAAAATAGAGTTACTATCTGACTTAATTTTAATAAAAATAAACAAAATTTAATTGACACTTACGCTTCGCTTTGTCCGATACAATATGTAGATTGCATGCAGTTGGCGATCCAGTATTTCTTATCATGGATACGACTTACGAGCCTTCTCAAAAGCGAAGATTCAATCTCAAAAATAAAATTCTCTTTAATGCAAACCTACATGCAGAGTGGGATTTGGGCCGGTGCACTAGGTGCTACTGCCGCGGACCCAGGTCCAAAGTTTGTTTAAATTAAAAGCTGATTATGTTGGGTTTAATTGTTTTATTTTTTATTTTTATTAAATGATAAACTGATTATGGAAGTGAAAGATCAATAGCCCAATTCGTTTTTAATGAAAGATCAAATGGTCTAAGTTAAAAATCAAAGGACCAAAGTAATGAAAACAAAATTAATGGCTCTAAAAGTTAAAACGGGCCAATTCGTTTTTGGATTAAAAAAAAAAATCGTTATATATATATATATATATATATATATATATATAGTGACAATATTCACACCCCTTAAAAACTATATGTATACCCCATTAAAAATTTTAAGAACATATAAATACATCCCGCAGTTTACTGAATTATCCATTCTCTAAAGTTTTTATAAATACCATAAATAATAAAATAATTAATAGAAGAAAAAAAAAATGAAAAGTACCGAAGAACACTCCACTTCGAAGTCACAGCCTCCTCGTTGGGTTTGCATTTGAGTGTTTAGTTTTTTAAAAATACTAGAGAGAGAGAAAGACAAGCAAACCTAGAAAATGAGAAATGAAAAAAATCAAATAGATTTAAACAAACCTTTAATTCTAAGAATAAAAACAAACTTGAAGGGATAAAAAAAAATGATCTAAGAAAAGATAAACCTAAATTTATTTGAAAACATAATAATAAAATCTTGGAACTGGGTTCAGAGATTTAAGGTGCTAGGATGAATTTTGATTTAAACCAAGACCGAAATCAAACTCTCTCTCTAGTTTTTTTTTAATACAAAATCTCTAGATTTCTGGTTTTTATTTTTTAAACCTCTCTCTTGTGTAGTTTTTTAATAAAAAAATTTCTTGTTTTCTAGTTTTTAATTATCATAATAGTCAAATAATGACTCTTTTATTATTTCGATTAATACAATTAATATTATGATTGAAACACAGTTAATTATGTATTTTTGTTAAAATGTTCAAAATATTATATACAAAAATATATATAATTATTTTAATCTTTTTAATAGTTTTACTTAAAGGGTAATCTTGGAATTTTAAAAAAAGGTACTAATATGGGGTGTACATACAGTTTTACAGGGGTGCAAATACCGCTACTCATATATATATATATATACACACGCACACACATACATATACAGTCCCTTTCTCCTTAGTGGGTACTGATATAAAATACATCAGTGCATTACATCTGGGCCATAGATTACTGACAAATGAATGTATACCAAGTCAAAATAGAGTGCAATTTTGCTCACCCACCTTAACTAGAGGTAACCATTACCTCCCTCCTCAAATGTTGCCACATGTCCCAAAGTTAACCCAAAGTCCAAAGTTAACCCAAAGTTAACCAAAGTTTAGGACACGTGGCAACATTTGGGGAGGGAGGTAATGGTTACCTTTAGTTAAGGTGGGTAAGCAAAATTGTACTCGTCAAAACATGTGAATCTAATGGTCCACATGCAATGCAGAACTGACATATGTTTATCAGTTATAATCATGGAAACTCAATAAAATATACTTGAGAGCTATACCGATTACAGATACAGTCATTGTGCTAGTATTGCATTGCAATTTAGATGTCTTTATTATATCGACTAGATTCAATGCCGAGTTTTATGTAAGAGCCGGTGATCCAATATTTTTGACGACATCAAATTTGCAGATAATTTGCCATAGATAATGGGTTATCAATCAAAAATATCATCATACACCACTATAATTTAGATGTCATGACTTGTCTATTTTGCCAAAAAGAGGTAGAAAAAATCCCCGTTAGAGACTTAGAGCTTTTCTGCTTTTGTATACTGTATACAGGAAAGTCCAATAACACTAGTAACGGGGATTTTTTGTTCATATATTATATATACAGCAAAAATTAAGATGTCATGACGTGTATATTTTGTATTCAACTTTACATATTTTGTGTTCACTTAATTTGTATGTTTTTTTTTTTTTATAAAAAAAAAATTCTGTTTTGCTTTTGGCCATCTTGAGTGCTCAAAAAAATTCTGATAACACTAAATTATAGTTTAATAATATATATTTATATTCTCGAGATAAAATGTATAATCTTATTGAGACGGTCTCACCAAGTGGCAATGAGACCGTTCCATCGGATATTTTCTCTTAAAAAGATTCGCAGTGTGTCATTCGTTAGGTGTTGTACAGATTTACAGGTGTAATCGTGTAAGGAAACTTAAAGAGAGATAAGTTTGTTGTAAAATTTCTGATGATTCTCCAGCTCAAGATGGCCAAAAGCAAAACAGGATTTGTTTAAGTGGCTGACGTCATGCTTACATCAGTAATCAACAAACTGAATCGACTAACGGCGTTTGACTCTTGCCTTTTTGAAAAATATAAAATCCCAATTCCCAACTCCAATGACTAGTGTTCTGGAATCTGGATCCCCAATTTCTTCAATCCTCTTCTGATCAATCCTCGAACCCTAACATCTCGACGTCGATTGCTGGCTCTTCTCTCTCGCCTCAGACTTGTAAGTTGTCTCTTCTCTAGCAACTCAACTTGTTAAACTAATTCTTCCTTCGATTTCTCGATCTCCGAAACGATGTTCTTAGAAAAAACAAAAGAGAAATAGTTACTGGAATTCTTTATTTTGGAAGAACAATTAAGTGTCGAAGTCCTCCATGTTTAGAGATTTTGTTTTCATGCTTTCGTGAAATCAAAGTTTTTTTTTTTTTTTTTTTTTTTTTTTTTTTGAGGACTTGTTGAAATTTATTTATATTAGACAAACATGGGAAGAATTTGGACCACGTGGGGTGCTTTTGTGGAAATTGTTGTATCTTATTTTCTTGCAGAAAAATCAGGTGCTTGCAGTTGTTTGCTTACTGTAATTTTGCCTCAAAGCTTGAAGAAGCACCCCCCCTGAGAGCCAGGAATTATCGTCGAAGGTAAGAATAGGATTTAGCCTTTTCAATTTTGTTGCTTAATAATTTCGGTTAATTAATTTTGTCTTATGTGCTTGGTTTGAACATTTAGTCTCATATAGTTTATCTTGATCTTACATTCTATTTGCAGTTTCATACATTTCAACACTTAGATCATATGTGCAAACATTTGGGGGGTGTATCTATTTCATCAACTAGTGGATTGTGTGAAACTTATAATTTTCTTGCTTTTCACTGATTTTTTTTGGCCTATTTAAATTTTCTTTAAACACAAAAATTCTCTAACGTTAGAACAATCGGCTTCTACATCGGTATTTTGTTATTAGATCACATATTTTGTTATTTATATATGAACATTAATTCGTCTTCGCAGGTTGACAGATCATTCCATTCATATATATCATCGCAACAATATGAGTAACTTGTCTGATCTCCCGGTCGAAATCATAAACTTTATTGCGGAACGTCTTTATTATACTGATCAGATACGATTTCGAGCCGTTTGCAAGAGGTTGCGATCGAGTATTTACAACCATATTAAATTTGCTGATAAGTTGCCATGGATAATGGGTTACAGTGAGAACAAGTATATTCGCAGTAGCTTATTTTACTTGTACGAGCCTTCTCAGAAGCGAAGATATCGTCTAGATAATGAAATTCTTGTTGGCGCAGAGCTACATGCCTCGAAATTCGGCTGGCTTCTTCTCTCCAGGAAAACAAAATCTTCTACTTCCCTTCATTCCTTCTTCTTCTACTGCCCTTTCACTGGTGAGATTATACAACTACCAGAACTGGACATGGGGGATGCTAACCGGGCGACATTCTCTACACCTCCAACTTCCTCGAATTGCGTGATATTTGTAATCAGTATACATTTACTATATCTTAAAGATATAGATTACAAGTTTTGTGTGAGCACGTGTAGTCCTGGAGACACAACATGGAGGAGCAATCTCCGGTTGGGTGAAACTTATGGAGGACTGATGTTCAATGCTGCCTACGTGAACGGAGTTTTCTATTGTGCTTTTCACGCATACCAAATGATGGGTGCCTACAACCATGCGTTACAGGAGTGGAAAGTACATCCATATCCGCCGGTTTTCAAAAGACGTACTTACTACTTTCTTTACTTGATTGAGTCTCCTGACGACAGAAGTGTTATACTATTGTCAAAACATAAGACTGGTCCAGCAGAATATTGTGTCAACGTTTTCAGGTTTGATCAGTCACAGATGAAGTGGTATAGAATTGAAAACTTTACTTCCGGTTATTCAAAGGGTCATGATCGTGATGATGAGCAGACTGTGGAAATCGAGAATTTGAATAAGAGAATGTTGTTCTACTGTGACCACAATGGCATGTCACTTGCAGCAGAAGGAGAAGCAAGTGAATTAGCAAACACTACACACGGTAATTATGGAGGAGGTAAGATTGAGTCATTATGCCCACTACAAATTTATGACTGGGTTGATGGGGGAGACAGAACTCTGTTGAAGAAAGTTTGGATTCAACCTCCTCACACAAGATGATGGTTTTTTTAGTACTATTTTTTATTTTTAAATGTGCAGCGACTTGGAACCTGGAACTTTTTGAGGAGACTCGAACCTGGAACAATATGCCTAGCCTATGTTATTCCTAGCTAGGTAGAGTTTGTGCTAATGTTTCTGGGGTTTGATAACATTTATTTCATCCAGTAGAATTTTTATATATCATGAAAATCACAAAGTCATTATTGTTGGGCGATGGACAATGGACGATGGACAAAAAACTGAGAGATATGGTTTGTGCGATGGACAATGGATAAAAAACAGAAAAAAAAAACTTGGAAAGAAAGAAATCCAATTTTTTTTTCTTCTTGTTTTCGAAAGGATTATGTTTTCTTTCCTTCTCTGTTTGGAGTACTGGATGCCTTAACATAATTTTAAGTAATCTAATTTACTTATACGAGCCTTCTTAGAAGCGAAAATACAGGGTTGAAACTAAAATTCCTATTCAGGTTGCAATTCTACATGAATCAAAATTTGGCTGGTTGCTTCTCTCCCAGATTGCAACATTATTTCCTTTTTCACCTTCCTTGTTCTTCTTCTACTGTCCTTTCACTAATGAGATTATACAACTACCAAAATTAGACAACGTGAAGTGGTATTCTGAAATTCAGGCAACATTCTCTACAGCTCCATCTTCCTCAGATTGTGTGGTATTTGTACTTAATTCATGTTCTAATCCTAATATGATTCGTGTGAGCACATGTAGTCCCGGAGACATGGCATGGAGCTATGTCTTGTTTAATGATGATTATGAATGGCAGATTAAAAAAGTTACCTACACGAAGGGAGTTTTCTATTGTGCTTTCCTCTTGAGCTCGAGATTCACATACATGGGTGCCTATAACCCTGCATTACAGGAATGGGAATTTCATCCATATCCGTCTTTTATAATTCAAGGACTTAATAATCATCAGAATAGTGATCTTGACCTCATTGATTCACCTGATGATGAAAACCTACTGTTGTCATATTATCCTAGCGGAGAATGTAGTCCTGTTTATGTTTTCAGGTTTGATCAGTCACAGAAGAAGTGGTTTAGAATCAAGAATTTCATGTCCGTTTCTTCTTCGTGCAATGAAGATCATCACGAGAGAGTCGAAATCGAAACTTTGAATAATAGAGTACTATTCTGCAGTTCAGTACTCAAGAGTATATCAGTGCCAGCTGAAGGGGAAGCAAGTAGATTCGCAAATACTATACATTGGTGTTCCTCTGAAGGATCAGGCAGGGTGGAGTCCTGCCCAAAATTTACGAGTGGGTCGATCAGCAATCTGATAGAGAATGGTCCAAAGTTTGGATTCAACCTCCTCATGCCCACAAATATATGATTGGCCGCGGTGTAATGGTTGTAACCTTGCCCTGGATCTGGTTTTCCAGATTTTCAGGTGCCCTATCATCAAAAAAAAAAAAAAAAAAAAAAAAAAATGATTGGCCGCGGTGAGCTGGAGCAGGATTAATTTTTTACTATATATGCCTGATTGCCAGGATTTTGAATTGATGATCGGCCTCATTGAGTCATTGTTACCTTTATTGCATCTTGTGTGTTTTAATTATTAGTTTTGGCTTTTTTTCGCCAAAAAAAAAAAAAAAAAAAAAAAAAACATTGGTCGATCAGCGATTTGGCCGCCGATGGTCCAAAGTTTGGATTCATCCTCCTCCTCGTACCCACAAATTTATTACTAGCAGCGGTGAGCTGGTGCCGGAGTCTGATGGCAGTGAGCTGGATCAGGATTCTGATTGTTCTAAATTATATTCTATTAATTGTTGCTTTTATTGCATTTTTTGTCTTTTGCATTTGGGTGAGTATAGTGTATAATAAAAATCAAAGTAGACAAAAGTTTCTGCTATTTTTCAATTAGTTTTGATATACCACCGGCGGAAGGACTCCACTTGGTAGATGTTCTTAATGAGGAGAGAAAATCAAAATTCTTTGTTGGAAAAAATAGGAAAATATGAAATTATCCTGACCACCGAATTTCACCATTTCATTATATGCACAATTCTTTGCAGGGACGTAATAGGATTCGATATTAGGGTGGACTAAATTTTTTTTTTTTTTTTTTTAAAAAAATGTAAATTTCGACAATGTAAAGAAATTTTTTATAAATTGGAAAATAAAGATGCACATAGTAGGGGGGTATAGTGAGCATTACCCCCGCAAAATATATATTTTAAATAAATATGTTAACAAAAGAAAATAAAATACAATTTTCAAATTTATATAAATCACAAAACATACCTTGTTTGAAGAATAAGTTTTTATTTTTTTTATTTTTTTTTATGTTGAAAAAGAGATTGAGCCAATTGAATACATAATATAAAGTTAATAAACTATAAATTAGATATACATGGGGTTGACTTAATGATAAACCTATCACATCTATATCTAAGAGATTGTGGATTCAAGTTATACCCTTTGTTTGAAAACCAATTTGTTTCGAAAAGAGAGATTAAGCCAAATTTAAAGAACGCGAGATAATAATGAGTCAAATGAAAAATGGAAAAAAATATATATATAGAGTGAAAGGAACAACAAGCACCAATTAACTTTGCTTTGATCTAACAAAAAAATTGAGCCCACCCTACCCCCTTCTGTGGTATGTCTTTGATTCTCTGATAATATAAATTAAAAACATTTCAAAAAAAAAAAAAAAAAATACAAATCAAATCAATTCCTTGATCTAGATTAGCTGTAATATATAATGATATGAGTGTGTCTTTCATGAGGGATCTCTCATTTTAACATAAAGTAAGGACCGTTTTGAAATCCATCGATTTTAATGAAAATAGTTGTAGTACTTGAAAATTATCAAATTTTGATTACAAGTAGATTTCATTGAACTTATCATCCACAAAACAATTCAGATCAAAATTCATTCAAGTCGGTAGAATTTATGGAGGTCCTTACTGTGTGTTAAAATGAAAAATCCCTCATGAGAGACTCACTATATATATTTGAATATCTTCAATAGTAGATATATTTTTCTATTTAATTCATATACAAAATTTACTTTTGACACCCATTTAATTGATGCCCTCTTCCTATCGGATTAGGATCCCCTGCTCATCTCATTTTTACTCATCTTTTAAATATCTGGTGACATGTGGCAGTTAAACAAATGAATGGTTGAGATTAATTTTTCTTATTTTTTCTCTCTCTCCACCTAACATCCTTCTAAGAAGTTAATTTATTTCTTTTTCATTTTTTCTCCCCTCTCTCATCATCACCGTCTTCCTCCTCTCCTCTCTCTCTCTCTCTCTCTCTCTCACACACACACACACACACACACACACACACACACACACACACACACACACACACACACTTTTTTAAAAATAAAATAAAAAATCACCACACACACACACTTTTTTAAAAATAAAATAAAAAATCACCATAAACACAATTGGGTATTGATTTTCCACAAAATTCACACCACCAAAAGTAAGATACTTACAGAAGGGCAACCAAGAAGGGAAACCAAAAAAAGCAAAGAATAATGAATAATAAACCCATAAAGAAGAAAAGCTGGAAAACTGAAAAAAGAAAAAACAAAGGATTACATCTTTAGAGAGACCCAGATCTGATTGATGATGAATTTGAGAATTGCAACAGATAAACACGATTGGGTATTGATTTTCCATAAAGAAAAGCCCAAATCCTAGCAGATCAGGCCATTGTGAGGAAGTTTGTTTCAGAGAGTGATAAAACATATTTAGAGAGACCCAGATCCGATTGATGATGAACCGTGCTGTTACTTTTAGAGGAAGTTGTAGGATAAGACACATAAATGGTGTGATTATTCCTTTGATTAAAGCAATATGTATACGGTTTTGAGTTGGAGATGGAGATGGAGAGGTGGAGAGAGAGAAGAGGAAGACGGTAATGATGAGAGAGGAGAGAAAAAATGAAAACAAAAAAAATTTAAAAAGAAACGATGTCGTTTGTTAGCTGCAGAGAGAAAAATTAAAAAAAAATTAATCTCAACCATTCATTTGTTTGGCTGCCACATGTCACCAGATGTTTAAAAGGTGAGCAAAAATGAGATGAGCAGGGGATCTTCATCCATTCTCAAAAGTATAAGAGTAATCAAAATTTGATTATTTATTCCAAAAACACTATCCAAGTCAATTTAGCAATAAGTTTAATAAATAATCAAATTTGAAGATTGACTTTCAATTATCATATACAAACTTAATCTAAAATAACTGTCATTGTAATTTTATTCTTTCTCTCTCATATGTGGCTTTTTTTTTTTCCTATTTTTTCTTCTGATCACTTATGTATCTCATTATTATTTCGACACCAAAAATTTCAATTAGGTAAAATTCGTCTGTTCATTACGGATAGATCAATACTCATATCATGTACCTTCTCTTGTTTTATATATATATATATATTACTCTATTTGGCTAATGATAAATTGAAGAAAATTTTTATTATGACTCTGTACTATTGTGGACTACACAATCATCAATTTTAGCAATCTTTGAAAACAATTCTCAAATGCTGGGATCAAGATCCTCTCATTGGCTTGTTTTTTCTTGACTTTCCATAATCCAATGACACCTAATCAAAATACAAAATATATGGCCAAGATTGGTTCACTGTTTTCTCTCTCATACAACTTGATATTTGAATTACACTTGAAGAATGCCAAGGAAAAACAAGGACCAAGGAGAGGATCCCAACTCCAAATGTTGAGGTGGCAACTTTTGAGGATCCAGTTGTGCTTATTCCATTAAAGATGCTCTTAACCTACACCCACTTTATTTCCATTAATAGAAATAAAGTGGTTGTTATCAATTAGTGCATTTATTGTCTTATTATAATAATTGCAGTGCTTTTATTTCCATTAATAGAAATAATGTGGTTGTTATCATATACCATTAAGGCACAGGTTAACACGACCTTTTATAAATTTAGTTTTCAATAAATTTACTATTAAATGACAATTTCTTTTATGATTGGAATTTCTTTTTACTTTGTCTCCCTCTCTAAAAAGTAAGGAAATTGAGAGATTAAAGATTTAGTTTTAATCAATGAAAAGGATTGATTGTGCAATTATTTGGATAGAGTAGCATTATTATTATTATAACTATAACGTTAAGACTTAAGAATTTAGTGAATTTATTATAATGTTAAATCTCACATAACTACGCCATAAGGTTGTAGGTTGGAGTCCTCCTCCCTAAAAACCCCCGAATTTATGTACTATTTCAAAAAAAAAAAAAAAAAATTTAGTGAAATTAATTTGTAGGGAGAATTGTAAATAATCCCTTGACTTTTGAATAAATGTCAAATCAAACCCTGTAGTTTGAACAATCAATAAAAAATCCCTACCAATAGTTGATGGTTAGTTTGACCGTTAGTTAACTTTAATTGAATCTGAACTAATTACAAAATCATCCCCTCAAATTAGTTTATTACTTATTTATGGAGTAGGTACGATCTTCTCTATCCATCAGATCTTCATCGTTGAATTTTTTTTATAAATAAATACATTTTAAACTATTAAAAAAAAAAAACTGAATTGTCCATCAGTTTAGAAAACAAAATAAATAAATAAAAACAATTTCAAAAAAATTATTAAAAAATTATTAAAAAAAAAAAAAAAAAAAAGATGAGGGAGAGATCTGGAAAGATCTGCAAATCTCTCTCTACAGCTACAACATATACCTCAATAACTAGGTTAGATTCCTTCAAACAGAATAGAAAAAGCGCGCAGTCCCAAAATAAGTAAATGATTTTGTAAACATGATACTATAAGGCCGTTGAAGAAGCATTGCAATCAAAAGATTATTAATTGCATCAGATGGAGCGATTAAGATCTCCATCTGAGATGCGCCATCTCAGATTGAAGATCTCCCTTTCGAGATGTACGTAGAAGATGGTATTGATCTGGCAAGCAAATCGCTCCTTCGCCCAACGATCGACGGAGCAGATCTCTCCTCCATGCGATGTGAATGGGATGACTAAATACCAGTAATGAAATAATGTGGTAATGGCCTTAGAGGCGTAGCTTAACCGGTAGATGGACAAGGTTGAGGCTTAGGCAAATGACTCCCAAGTCAACGGTTCGAATCCTACCAAAAGCAAAAGTTTGAAAAAAAATACCTGGTCTTAAATAGATAGATATTGTAAAAAAAGAAATGAAATAATGTGGAAATTAAAGAATCCGGTTATGAGGAATAAAAGCATTTGGAGGAGAGAAAAGCAGAGGCTCTGGTGTTGATTTTCACATAGATGAAATGATGAAGTGATGACGCAGAGGCTCTGGTGTTGATTGTTCAAGCTCTTTCAAATAATGGCAACTCTACTCATGAGACGAAGCTCTCGACTCTCGAGTTGCTCTAGTTTTTTATTTTCTTTTTATTATTTTTATGTATATCCAATTATTATTTTTAATAAACAATTAATAATATTATATAAATAAGTAATAATAATTTTGTCCATCAACAATTAAATTAATTGTGAGGGGATGTTTGTGCAATTAATCTATATTTAATTAAAGTCAACTAACGGTAAACTAATGATAGGGTTTTTTTTTTTTTACTAATTATTAAAAATTTGAAACCATAGGATTTGATTTGACATTTGATTAAAAGTAAGAGGGTTATTTACTATTTTCCCTTTTTTTTTTTTTTTTCTTTTATAAATACGTAAAGTAGGACTCGAATCGAGAAGGAGGTGCGCTACCATGTATTAAGAGAGGATATGCATGAAATTTTGAACATTTAAAATTCAATAAAGGAGAAAAATTGTACCATAAACTCACATATTTAAACTTCTCAAATTATAAAAGGAACAAATAAACTGAACCCATAAACTAGGCCCCAAAGAAACAAATTATAACATCATTAAAATTATGAGTGGTGCTATTAGCACACCCCCTACTGATCTATTTATACCCTACTTGTTTAAATTTTGATTTAATTAAATAAAATTAAATGTTTTTATTAATTTATTTTATTTATTTCTAAAACTACCTTTTTACTTATTTTTCAAACTTAATAAACCTCTTTTTTCCTTTTTTTTTTTTTTTTTAGAAATATGGGCTTCATTAAAAAACGCTCCTCAAAGCGTACATCACAAGAACAGCAACAAGAAGCCGCAAAACAGGCACAGCAATAAGAACCGCAGAAACAAGGCAAAAAGACAAGGGAACAAAACAAAGAGGGGCAAAACACCGCCTAAACAAACCCAAAAACAAAAGAGACGCTAACACCAGCAACACAACAAACCAGTGATCAAGAGTTATGAAAAAAAAAAATTCAAGAAAAAGATTAAAAGATTGTTGGTTTTTAAAAAAAAATAAAAATAAAAAAGGAATGTGGGGTTTTATTAGATTTACTTTTTTAGGATATTTTTTTTTTCTTAAATTGTATGTCTTTTTTAGTAATTTTGATAAAGAAAAAAAAATTACTAAATAATTTAAAAAACGAGGCATAAATAGGACTGTAGGGGGTTTGCCAATAGCACCACTCTAAAATTATAACATCCAAACTTTCCACCACTAGGCTCCTCCATAAATTTGTGGCCACGATCCTCCTCACTGACCCTTTTTTGATCAGGAAACTGAATCCAAATTTCCCACAATTTGTGATTCCACCATCTGTCTTCCAGATCATAAATCAGTGGGCATGATGAAGACTCACCATTAGCTCCTGTGGAGGTTATACACCTGATCCCCTACAAGCTTTGTGCATTGTGTTTTTGCAAAATAACATCTATTTCTCAAATTATCAGTTTCGACCAGAGGATCTTCGAGGTGTATATTCGTGTCATAATATGACAATAGTAAGTTTTCATCATCGTCAGGAAACTCAATCATATAAAGATCAACAACCACACGATAAAAAGGTATTTGTATTTGAAAAACTGGCAGATATATATGGATGTTTTTTCCGTTCACGTAATGTGCATGGTTATAGGCACCCATCTTCGTGGATAAAGCACAATAGAAAACTCCCTTCGCGTAAGCAATTTTGTCAATCCTTTCTCTATCACAACCATTAAACCAAAGACTGATCTATGATGTCGTGTCTCCGGGGCTACATGTGCTCACACGAAACTTATCGGATCCATGATAATATGAATTTATATACAAATATCACACAATGTGTGGAAGTTGGAGCTGCAGAGACTGTTGCCTCATTAGTCATTATACATATAGATCCGACCTAAAGTTCAATTCTGGTAGTTGTATAATCTCACCAGTGAAACGACAGTAGAAGAAGGAATACGAGGATGATCGAATATAATTTTATTCTCTTGGAGAGAAGCAACCAGCCAATTTTTTTGATGCAGGTAGCTAGGATGTAGCTTTGCGCCAACAAGAATTTTAACTTTGATAGGGTATCTTCGCTAAATTTAACGAATTATTTATCGACCGGGGAATTACATACGAATATTAGAAATTCACTAAAAGAGAAAATTTACACGGTATGCTGAGTATTTGGAAGCATACAGAGCCATATGCAGAGCAACAGAGTATGAGCTCGATCGTCAATATCGATCATCAGCTGCATGATCAACTGATGATGATCAGTGTGAATGTTACTCAGGTAAATACAGTTAGTTGTAGTTAATAAGAGTTAGTTAGCAGCTGATGTGGCTGATCCTAGTCAGCATTATTAGTTAAAGGATTCCTGAATATTTCAAGGAAATACTTTTAGCATGTTCGAGTCTCTGATGTATATATATATATAAGGTCATTGTAAACTATTGTTGTAATTCATTGGTTCACAGAAAACAATAAACAGTTATTCTTCTTCAAGTTTTTCATTCACTTGAAAACTCTCTTTCAACTTTTATCAAACACTAAAGTTTTTCTATAAACACATTTAGAGTTGATTATACTCTACACCAACCCAAATCCAAAAGCACAAAAATGCAATAATACCAACAGCAGTGCGAGAACAATCAGAACCTGGCTCCAGCTCACTGCCGCCAGCAACAGCAGTGCGAGAACGATCAGAATCTGGCTCCAGCTCACTGCCACCAGTCGTCATAAATTTGTGGGCATGAGGAGGTTGAATCCAATCTTTGGACCATCCGCGGTCAGATCGCCAATCGACCCACTCGTAAATTTGTGGGCATCCTTCAGAGGAACACCAATGTATATTATTTGCTAATCTACTTGCTTCCCCTTCAGCTGGTACTGATAAGCTCTTGACTGAACTGCAGAACAGTACTCTATTATTCAAAGTTTTGATTTCGTCTCTCTCGTGATGATCTCCATTGCACGAAGAAGAAACGGACATGAAATTCTTGATTCTGAACCACTTCATCTGTGACTGATCAAACCTGAAAACATAAACATGATTTCGTTCTCTACTAGGATAATATGACAACAGTAGGTTTTCATCATCAGGTGAATCAATCAGGTCAAGATCACTATTCTGATGATTATGAAGTCTTTGAATTATAAAAGACGGATATGGATGTATTTTCCATTCCTGTAATGCAGGGTTATAGGCACCCATGTATGCAAATCTCGGGAAAAAAGCACAATGGAAAACTCCCTTCGCGTAGGCAACTTTTTTAATCTGCAATCCATAATCACCATTAAACAATAGACTGCTCCATGCCGTGTCTACGGGACTACATGTGCTCACACGAATCCTACTAGGATCAGAACATGAATTAAATACAAATACCACACAATCTGAGGAAGATGGAGCTGTAGAGAATGTTGCCTGAAATTGACAACCATGATTCATGTCCAATTCTGGTAGTCTTATAATCTCATTAATGAAAGGACAGTAGAAGAAGAAGGTACGTGAGTAAGAAAATACTTGTGCAATCTCGGAAAAAAGCAACCAGCCAAATTTGGATGCATGTAGAATTGCGTATGCACTAGGAATTTTAGTTTTGACCCTGTATCTTTGCTTCTGAGAAGGTTCGTATAAGTAAAATTGGTTAATTTCAGTTAGCGTATTTCCTTTGTAACCAATTATCCATGGCAACTTATCTGCATATTTTCCATCGTAATAAATATTTGATCGCCAACTCTTACATACCTCTCGGACTCTTACTTGATCGTTATAATAAAGGCGTTCCACGATTAAGTTTAAGATTTCAGGCGGAAGATCAGACCAATTACTCATATTGTTGTGAATTGAATGATTTGACAACCTGCAAAACCAACCAAGTGCTAGCTAGCTGAGAAACTAATAGAGATAAATTACCTGATGAAAAACAAAAGTGCTAGCTGGAAAACACAATTAATAATTATAATTTAAGTACGTATTAATGAAGATAATTACCTGATGAATAACTAATTAAGGAGATGAAGAATAGCGGATAAATATCGTTGTTTTTGTGTTTAAGGAAATTTGATAGGACAAATATCGGAGATCGATGTATTTTTATAGGAGAATTTGGTTGTTTCCTTTTAAAACTCAAACTCCAAAGAAAGAAAGAAAGAAAGAAAATTCCTTTTAGTGAAATTAGTATTTATAAATTTGAGTCCCTTAATAACTCGAACTCCAAACAGAAACAAGAAAGAAAGAAAATAAATAAATAAAATATTAATTTTTGTTGTAAAACGAATTATTTATCGATTGGGGAATTACATACGAACATTAGAAATTCACTAAAAGAGAAAATTTACACGGTATTCTTACATTAAAGTTCTCCGTGCAAACATATACAGTATATCTTGTTGAGATAATCCGGAAGGGATGAAGATCCCCTGCTCATCTCATTTTTAGAGATGCTCTAACATTATCAATTTATAAATACTAATTTCACTAAAAGGAATTTTCTTTCTTTGGAATTTGAATTTTAAAAGGAAACAACCAAATTCTCCCATAAAAGATCTTCGATATTTGTCCAATTAAATTTCTTTAAACACAAAAACGACGATCAGCTTTCTCCTCGGTTTATCCGCTATTCTTCATTTCCTTAATTAGTTATTCATCAGGTAATTATCTCCATTAATACGTACTTAAATTATAATTATTAATTGTGTTTTCCATCAGGTAATTATCTCCGTTAGTTTCTCAGCTAGCTAGCAATAGGTTGGTTTTGCAAGTTGTCAAATCATTCAATTCACAACAATATGAGTAACTGGTCTGATCTTCCGACTGAAATCTTAAACTTAATCGTGGAAGTCTTTATTATATCGTGATGTAGCGGAAGCTATAACGAGAAAAACCTGCAAGACGACAATAAGAAACAACCTACTAATATCCTGTTGATCCGCGCACGGATGCCAGAATATCAGGCTACTGATAACATTCAACTTCGCGCACGAAGGATTGTTAAAAGGCTTCAATTACGAATAGTAACTGGAAATTGAGAAACAATTCTCTGGTATTTTTTTATTAATCAAAAGCTAAAGAATTAGAATGCAATTACATGAATATAAATAGGCAATAATTAACCTTAACAAAAGAAAACTCAAACTCTAAATCCTAATCAAACTCTGAAACACTTAAACTAATCCTAATTTGAAAAGAATTCTGCTGCTAATAATCCGAACAATCCTGGACTCCAATTCCTGAACCATCAAGGAACCAATTCGGCCAGCTCATGTGACCTGCCACATCACCTCTATTTGTCCAGCTCACGCCTCCTTCCAGTCCAGCTCACGCCTCCTTCCAGCTGGAACATCAGCCTTGCAGCTGAATCATGACAATAATTAGAAACAATAAAACAAGAAACAGCTCTCTTGGTGCGCATGAAACTTAATGGCCGAATTCGGATATGCTGCGGCCCGTTATAGAAGACGGAGTCTTCACAACATTTGTAGGACTCATCTTGGGCTTTTCGGAAACATATTATAATAGATAATCCAACCTCATATGCCCTCTGTAGAGGTCCACGAAGTTCAGCCCGGATCATCTCGTCCAGCTCTCGTCCATCTTCGCGCAATAATCTAGATGGCCGAAATTGGATATTCTGCAGCCTGTTATAGAAGACGGAGTCTTCATAACATTTGTAGGGCTCGTCTTGGGCTTTCCGGAAACATATTATAATGTTGATTTTGAGTTCGTTTGCCCTCTGAAAAGGCCCCCGAAATTTGCCCATTAAAACCATTCCGAGTCTTTGCTTCCTCCTTTCCGCACCCTTCGTCTTTGAGTCGATTCCTCCGCTCCATGATATCCAAACCTTTGTTTGCCGTATCGTCTTTGATGGTTGCATCATTCTCTCTAGGTTGGAGAAAATTCGTCCTCGAATTTTGGAAAGATAAACTGAACACACCAACCTATACGGCGTCGGATGCTTTTTGGTCTTGATTCCCAATTTGCTAACCACATCGGCGGACACAATGTCTTCGCAACTTCTGCTGTCAACAATAAATTGGCACACCTTGCCAAGGATGGTACAAATCGAATGAAACACATTGTTCTGAAGCCAATCACTCTCATCTGCACGTGGAGTCAAACACCCATGCTTCATCACCATGGCTGTTCCTTGTTCGACGGCAGCTCCTTTGCTGTTCTGAGCCTCTTCTTTGGTGAACGGTAGTTCCGTTGGCACCTCCACCTGCTCATCCACATTAGTAATTGTTGCAAAGGCTGCATGTGGAGTCAAACACACAAGCCTCTCCACCATGGTTGTCCCTTATACTTCTGCTGTGTCGCCTCTTCCCAAAACCACCTCCTTGTCGAATTTTGGTGCAGAATAACACTCCTCTTCGTCTATCTCTGGTTTGACATCATCAATAATGGTGATGACAGTGGGTTGTACCATTAACAACGGACCAACATCACCTTCCACCCCATCTACATTGACTACTTCGTATTCGTCAAACTGCGGTTCAGCTCCAACATTATCCACCAATTCTTCTTGGACTTCCTCCTCTTCATCAAATATGGGTTCAACTCCAATGTTTGCTTCTACATCCTCTTCATCAAATTGTGCCTCTTCTCCAATCTCTGCATCTCCTTCTCCACTGTCATCCGTCTCATTGAAAAAGACTGGTTTTTTTCCCATCTTTCGGCACTCCGTTTGACGGTGTCCTACTTCTTCACAATTGAAACACCGCACCCTTGCTGCCACTGTTCTCGGCTGGAACTGATTGGTGGTTGGACGTGGAGCTCTTCCCCTATGTGTGACAGTCTTCTCCACTTGCAAGGCTCTTCGATGGGCTTCAGATACAGTACCTGGGTCAAAGAGTTTCACCACATCAACGATTTGTGAACGACGACCACCACAATACCTTAATTTCTGAAAATTGAGGGGCAAAAATTGAGCGCGCAATTTCTGAGTCATCTTCTCCCAATCTGTGATTTTTGATTTTCCCATTCGAGTCCGTGAGAGCTTCAGTTGCTGCCACCATGTGGCTGCCCGTCCTCGAAGCCGAGTTGCCACCAAGGCTACCCTTGCATTCGTCGGCACCTTTTTAAACTCCAAGATCTCCTCCACATCTCTTAGCCAATCAAGGAATTCTTCAGGTGAAAGGTCTCCCTGAAATTTCGGAATCTTTGTCTGCATACCCAACTTCCACCGCTGGCTATCTTCACACACTCGAGCTCTTCGACGTGGCCACGGAACCAAGTCTTCATCACTTCCTTCCTTGTCTCCATTCGAACTTGAGTCTAGGGGACGGAAGGTTTTTTGGTTGGCCATTAACATAGCAATTTGCTCAGTTAATCGCGAAACCTGTTGCCCCAATCGTGCCATGCGGTCACATTCGATGGCTTCTTCTACGGGAACCTGGTTTGGACGTCTTCTCGGCGGCATGATAATGTCGTCCCGAACGAACACGGCTTTGATACCAAACTGATGTAGCGGAATATTCAACGCAAAACAACAATAGATAAAAGATAGGATAAACGATTCAGATCCGTTGATTCGCGCACGAATACCGGAAACGAACCCTACTATTATGCTGTTGATCCACGCACGGATGCCAGAATATCAGGCTACTGATAACATTCAACTTCGCGCACGAAGGATTGTTAAAAGGCTTCAATTACGAATAGTAACTGGAAATTGAGAAACAATTCTCTTGTATTTTTTTATTAATCAAAAGCTAAAGAATTAGAATGCAATTACATGAATATAAATAGGCAATAATTAACCTTAACAAAAGAAAACTCAAACTCTAAATCCTAATCAAACTCTGAAACACTTAAACTAATCCTAATTTGAAAAGAATTCTGCTGCTAATAATCCGAACAATCCTGGACTCCAATTCCTGAACCATCAAGGAACCAATTCGGCCAGCTCATGTGACCTGCCACATCACCTCTATTTGTCCAGCTCACGCCTCCTTCCAGTCCAGCTCACGCCTCCTTCCAGCTGGAACATCAGCCTTGCAGCTGAATCATGACAATAATTAGAAACAATAAAACAAGAAACAGCTCTCTTGGTGCGCATGAAACTTAATGGCCGAATTCGGATATGCTGCGGCCCGTTATAGAAGACGGAGTCTTCACAACATTTGTAGGACTCATCTTGGGCTTTTCGGAAACATATTATAATAGATAATCCGACCTCATATGCCCTCTGTAGAGGTCCACGAAGCTCACCCCGGATCATCTCGTCCAGCTCTCGTCCATCTTCGCGCAATAATCTAGATGGCCGAAATTGGATATTCTGCAGCCCGTTATAGAAGACAGAGTCTTCATAACATTTGTAGGGCTCGTCTTGGGCTTTCCGGAAACATATTATAATGTTGATTTTGAGTTCGTTTGCCTTCTGAAAAGGCCCCCGAAATTTGCCCATTAAAACCATTCCGAGTCCTTGCTTCCTCCTTTCCGCACCCTTCGTCTTTGAGTCGATTCCTCCGCTCCATGATATCCAAACCTTTGTTTGCCGTATCGTCTTTGATGGCTGCATCATATCGATCAAACATGAATCTGAGGGGTATGCAAGAGTTGGTGATCAAATATTTGAACCTTCGACATTGTGGTTAAAAGCCACAGGCTCTAACTAACTGAGCTACTCCAACTCTTTGTTAGAGGTTTGTTGATTGAAATGTGTGTATATATATATATTATATATAGTTATATAATTTGTTTAAAATAATTTAAATCTATTTATATAATTTAACATAAACTCATATTTAATAATAATATATAAAAATAGATTTATGAAAAAGAAAAAGAAAATAAGAAAACAAAAGGAAAAAAATTCAAAAAAAAAAAGGATTTTTTTTTATATTATTTTTCTTTCTTTCTTTTTCTTTTTAATTTTTTCCCTTTCCAATTTATGAGTTTCGATTTTATGGGTTTTTTTTATTTTTATTATTATTATTATTATTATTTTTTTTTTTATCAAATTGAAATAATATATTTTTTGAAAAGGAAAAAAATTCAAAAAAAAAAAAAGAAATTTTTTTTATGGGCTTTGATTTTCTGGATTTTCTAGGTTTCCTTTTGTTTTCTTATTTTCTTTTTCTTTTCCATAAATTTGTTTTTATATATTATTATTAAATATAAGTTTATTTTAAATTATATATATATATATATATATATATATATGAGTTTATTTTAAATTATATAAACAAATTTTAATTATATAACTATATATACACTTAAATCAACAAATCTCTATCAAGGAGCTGGAGTAGCTCAGCTGGTTGGAACTTGTAGCTTTTAACCATAAGGTTGAAGGTTCAATCCTCGATGTAGGCGTTTTACTTTTATTAACAGCCAAATGGTTTTTGGATAGAAAACTTCACAGAATGGGCAAAATGACCAATAGTTTGGGTTTAAGGAGATTGACTAGCTATTATAAGAATAAGGACTAATCCAATTTAACAATTCTACTAATGACCAAAACACCTAATCAATCTTTCCTTAAGCACATTCACAACAATTCTAAGGTTTGCATTTGATTAATGATATTGTAAAGCACCAAATTCATCAGGTTTTAGATAAGTGACTATGAGAGAATTTCGAAATAGTACAACAGAGATTCTCCAATCAATCACTGGCAATGTTCTAGTAAGCGCTAGGCGCTAGTCGGGCGGAGACCTAGCGCCTAGGCCGATTAATCGGGGATTAATCGGAAAACACAATTACAAAGAAATTCCAATTAGAAATCCAAAAAAAATTCTTTTTAAATCCACAAATGCCAAATTACCAATCAAAATCCCTAAACACCCATCCAAATGCAATCACAAACCAATCCAAATCCAAATCCAAACATAAAGTTCAGGGGCATTGGAGTAATATTGGTCAATTAGGATTTAGGGGTATAAGTGTAATTATTGAAGGAAGATTGAAGCTATTGTGATTTTATAAGAGATCAGGGAGCATTTCGTAATTTGCCACCAAAATCAGAGCTCACTTCACGAGCCCAAATACAAGCCCAAACGTTGGGCCAACCTAACCACTCAAGTGAAGCCTGAATGCACCCCAGCCCGCTGCTAAATGCACCCCACCTTCCTAACTTCATCTTCAACCTCCCGCTTGCCTCTATTGCCGACCAAACCTTGCTGGTCCAGTGGCCAGAAACGGCGATCCCGCGCCTTATTCCAGTTGATTTCCGGTGCAAAAGAACGGCGGAGTCAATGGCTTGGACCCGCCTAGCCCGATTACTCGACCACGTGTCCGATTACGCGGCCACTATGGAATTAGTCCGATTTGCCCCTTTTCACCGCAGTTGCCGGCCGCCTAACTGTATTGCTCCGAGTAATCGGCCGACTAGGCCGATTACTAGAACACTGATCACTGGTTATGAGTTAATTAGGGAATTCTTTACAAAATGGATAGTGAAAGGTTCATATACATTGTTGGTCACTTTGAGCATGAAATCAACTACCATTTGTGTGCAAATAAAAAGCATATGTAAAATGTGTCAAGTTACATATCATTAAATATTTAAATGTTAAGCGTACACACATACAAAACCTTAGATAGTGAAAATTAGCAAATAAATTGATTACATCAAATGGTTCAATTACAAGAACTACATCAATCCCCCAACAAAAAGGGGTTAGTTACACGTGGAAGTAAATAAACAAGAAAATGCAAAAGCAAAAGATATCAAACCCATTTGGGTTCGGTTCCTGGTCAAGAGTGCCCCTTGTAATCCAAGCATAACATCCTTCTAGAGCAACTCCAAAATAGCAAGTCTAAGTACCTAAAATCGGTGTTTGCTACCGAGAAAGTGATGAGAAAACTAGAGAGAAGCAAGAGAGTTTCTCTCTCTCTAGGATTCGAATTTGGCTAAGTGTGTAGAGTGTATTCAGAGCTTTAGAATCAAAGCTTCGTAAGGTGAAGTGTGATAGAATGGGAATATCGATTGGTTGTGGAGAGGAGAGAATGATAAGGTGGCAAGATCGATGATATTCCTAGATAATGGGAGAAAAGTGGAGAATGATGGGAAAAAGGAATGAATATTGGGATGATGGGTTCGTTTTCAGCTTTTGACCAGAAAGAGGGAGGAAGGAATGATGGGTAGAGTGAGTGAGATGAGATAAGAAATCCACTGAATTGGCTCCAGGTGTTAGTGCGGGTTCAGGACCGCGGGTTCATACTCGTGTCATGAAGTCGCGATGGACACTGCCCTTTTAGCGAGGGATTGCATTGCGGCTTTAGGCTATATTTGGGATTGCTTAAACTTAAGAAATAATTACTTATTTCATAATTTAAGACTCATGAGGTGTTTAATAAACACTCCATAATCAACTTATTTCATAATTTGCTTATCCAATAATTAACTTCTGAGGGGTAGCTTTTGGAAGCTGATTTTTGGAGAAGTTAGCTTCTTATCATTGTAATGTCTATAATACCCTTACTATTTTAATATAAAGACAATAATACCTTTTATTTTGAATTAATAATATATTAAAAAAACTAAAAAAAATAAAAATAAAGATTGTTCAAGATGTACAGTGGTGGCCATTGCTCGCCGGTGGTGGACACCACCGACGATGGAGGCAGGAGGACGGACGGCCGGCTACCTCCGGCGACGTCGAAGTCGAAGTCATCGGAGGACGTCGAAGTCATCGGAGGAAGTCGAAGTCGTTGAAGTTGTTGAAGTCGACGGCCAGCTGCATCCTCTGTTTCACAATTGAAATCGCGAATCTGTCGGCTAGCTACCATCCGCGAAGTCGATCGTTGATTTCGTCACGCTCGAGATGCTGGTTCTACTCCGGTGATGGATGAGGTTCCTCCTCCATTTTCACGACGAATCCAGAACCAAATCTCACGATTTCAAAACTTGTAAGTTGGCAGCGAGGGAGACGATGTCGATGGCGAGGGATGACAGATGGCGGCGACATCGGTGGAGAATCTGGTGGAGCGGGAAATGATGGCGGATTTGGAGCTTGAGTTGCAGAGAATCCATTAATGGCTTCTTGAGTAGGTGAGTTGACTCAGTAGATTTGTAATGAGAAGACCGAGTTGACTCAGCAAATTAGTATTGTGATGAATGAGTTGACTCAGTAGAATATTTTAATATAAGTATTTTTAATTTAAATAAAAAAAATTAAGTAGTAATTTTTTTTTTGAATAATATATTAACTTTTAACAATTATGTCCATTTTAGACATCTTCCATAATCAATTAAAGTTTACCAAACACTTTTTCCATACTTTTTTCGTAAGTTGATTATGTATAAAATCAATTTACCAAACACCTATCGATTTATCTTGTAAGTCAATTATTCTTTAAGTTAAGCTAAAAGCGGATTATTTCATAAGCAAAACAATCCCAAACATAGCCTTAAACCAGCGGTGATGAAGTCGCGGTATCTTCTGGGATCACACTGTGGGCTCATTCCCGCAGTGATAAGGTCACGGTTTCTACTAGGATTGCACCATTGGTTCCTCAGTGCGGCTTCAAACCCACGGTTGTCAAAATTACTATTTTGCTCCCGAATTTGCTGTTTTTCTCCACTTTGGTCTAAAATACCCTTGATGAACTGTGAAAAACACTTATTTACAACATTAAACACCTAAAATGCTTGGAAAACGGATACAAAAACTAAGTAAATAGAGCGTAAAATGTGAACATTTATAGCGAGATCAAACCCCCAAACCTGACTTTTGCTCGTCCTCATGCAAACTAAAAACAATAAGAACATCAAAACAACACAATCCTAAGACAAAACAAACAAAACACAACGCACACTAATACATTTGCGAGAGCCAAAATAAGATGATGCCAAGAGAGATGTGCTAATCTAGGAATGGATCATGCCAAAACCGCTATGTAGAAGCTAACAAGATGTCTTCCTTAAAAAGCATGCAACAAAATGAATCCCACACTCCAAATACATATTTTCAAAGACAAAGCACTTGAGTGCAAGGATACAATTCACCTTCACTCTAATCCTAATTGGATTTTAGCCGAATTTTCTCTCAGAATCCTAAGTTCACACTTAATCAAGCATATGCAAGTTGGAAGTTATGTAAAGGCAATCAAATACAACGGATATGAATATTATCACAATAAAGCACAATTTATGGAATTGATCTCATAAAAGAATCGATATACCACAAATGTGGAAAGAACATGCAATGAAACGCATTCCCAAGCTAGACTTTCCAAAAGATCAACTAAGGCTTTCCTTGTGGGTTGTAATGGGGCCATGGGTAGATTTTTGGTGAATGGAAGAAATGGAATGAAATTCTAGAGTTATTGATCATATTAAACAATTTGACTACAATCTCATTATACAATTTGGATTTTAAAGCGTCTAGGCTAAAACTTTTAATTACAACAATGTGCTAATTTTTGTACTCTTAAATTTGAGTAGCTTTACAATTTAATAACATCAAAGGCTTTAAACGTTTAATTTTCAACACTATATAATTTAGCCTCTTACATCTTGCACAAATTTCTCATAAACGCCTAAGTATACGTTAATTACAATTTGAGTTAAACATTTGCATTTATAATTCATGCACTAATGTATGATCAACAACTAAGGTATGGCTTGTGTTTAGTGTATATGGTCGTATATGGAGATGTGGGTGATGAAATGAATGGTTTGTGTTTGGCCTCAAAGTTGGCAATTGGAGCACACATAAGGGATATGGGAAATGTTTGGGCAATATGTAGTAGTTAAGCATACACATCGCCTAGAATCATATCCAAAAGTCTATCTAACAAGGGAATACAATTCATAACAAGCAGTCCACATAATTTTTCATGTTCTATGGCAATCAATGAGCACGATGCAATATGAGATCTTACTTGAAGCACAAATGTTTCGAAGAGTGTTTATAAGAGTAGAAACAAAATATACCCTCAAAATATGAACACTAAGGCTCTAAATATTACATGGGTAGTCTCCACTATTGGTTTTAGCAATCTTATGATAAGTCCTATTTACTAAGCAAAAGAGAAAGGGACTAATACACAATGCACAATGCAATCTCGGAATGACATTTGTTAGCTAAAACTTATGGCGCGTTTGGTATCGTTTTTAAAATGGTGTTTTTGAAAACTATTTTTAAAAATGAAAATTAAGTTTTAAAAAGGGTGTTTTTAAGAACGTAAATGTGTTTGGTAACGCTTTTTAAAAGTAGTTTTCATAAATGGAAAACAATGTAAATGTGTTTGGTGTTGTTTTTAAAATAGGTAAAATAATTGTTTGGAGAGAAAAATTATGATTTGTTCTGAAAACAGGGAAAAACAATAAAAAGTTGTTTTCAACTTTTTAGTTATAACTTTTAAAAAGTTGTTTTTTTGTTTTCAAAAACATATTTTATAAAACGTTTGGCCAAACAACTTTTAAGTTGTTTTTTGTTTTTGAAAATAGAAAATAGTTTTTAAAAATGAATCCAAATGCCCCCTTAGCAATTAATGCATGCAATGCATTCCTAAATAGCTCATGCGCTCTAGCATCAAAATAGACAATTTGTCAAGTTTGGCTCAATCGCAATAAAAATTGAAAATTTTACGAAAAACACCAAAACATCGTGTATATAACACACACACACACACACACACACAAAAAAAAAAAAATTCAAAGTGTTAACGTGTCCATACCCCCAAACCTAAACTCGACATTGTCCTCAACGTTTGAACATTTATGAATACAGACGTGAGTTTCGTGGTTTGGTTGTTTGGGCACCAAACAACTTTGCATACAACATAATTACAACCTAAAACAACTACACATGGTATTTCAATCCGTTCAAAATTCATACTCAATCAAAAATGGCCTAGCCCACTAACATCAAAAATGGCCTAGGCACTAACCAATCACAACCAAATTCCACACTTAGACTAAGCAAAAGAATAAATTAAATTAAACTTGCAAAATGTAAACCAAGTAAGTTATCAACTAAAACGAAAGTAAAACTGAAATGTAAAGACTAAATCTGAAATAAAAATGTACATATAAAAGTAAATATTAAAAACTGAAAGTGAAGGTAAAGATGACAAAAATGCGGATTACTATATAATCCGACTAAGGTGTAGAATCACTGCTGCTGCTACTGATGGTGTGGATCTGCAAGTTTGGAATGGGCTGAGGAAGTGGTCTGGCTGCATTGATAGGGTCCGACGCCATAGTGTGTGCGACAAGGTCTGTCGAGTGTTCCCTGAGTTGTATTGTCCTTTTTTCTTGTTGCCTTTTTGCCTCTTTGTTTTGGGGTTCTTCGGGGTTGTTGTCCCCTGTTTTCTCCTTTGTATGGTTAGTTGTTTTGCTGTTTAGGTGTGTGAGGGGTTGGCGTTTGTGGGGTTGTTGTCCCCTGCTTTCTCTTGCGTTGTGTTTGCCTGGCTTGATGGTGTCTTCATTGACTATTTCATGGATTGCAACAATATTGAGTTTTTTGATTGTGTGTCCACGACTTTCATATGTAGTAGCTTTAACATGAATGAGGTAGTCATGTGGATTAGGAAGTGTGGCAGCAATTTCAATATCAACGACTTCATCCTGTTAGATATAAAAATATAGTATATTGCATATGTTTTTCCAATGAAGAATGATGAAAAAAGTTTAAATATATGTCAATATAACATAAATTAGATGGATTATACATCATACCTCATTTGTCTGTTCCATCAGCTGTTTTGCAGAGCATGATAGAAACGTCTCTGCATTTTGTCCAAATATCGTTGCAAAAATCGATCCAGAAGTATCTTTTAGTTCAACGTCTAAGCAGCACCTAATATAAAACAGTAAATATAAATTATATTCAAATTATGTAATCTAATTTCACTGTACTATTGTAAGTGAGGAAGTTGTTTTCTCCATCAAAGTGATCAACAAAGCATGTGATTCTACTTCATCTATAGAATAACGCATAAAAAAAAGCAAAAGGATATACTTGTAATAACAATCGGATCTAGACAAAGAAGATCAAAGGCAAGTGACAAATTCTGGAAGCGAAATGAGTAATGTAGAAGGTTAAGTTTTAATTCACATTGAATGAAAATCGGTCTGGAACATAGAACACTTAGAAAGCAACATCTTCAGGTCCATCAAGCTTAAACTGTACACATTTATTTACCAAATAATTAAGAACCCTAAGGAAGCAAAGGAAGTTACTTTGATGCATTTTTCACCACAATCAGATTTCTTGTAAGTCTAATCAAAGCCTCTATGCAGCCACAAAGATGTACAACCTTTACTTGGGGATTGTTTCAATCAAATATTCATTCCATTTCTTTTTTTGTTTTTTTTTTGTTTTGGATTTTGAACAGGATAGACTATATATATATATTATTATTTTTTTCCTTGTGCTATTTCAAACCGTTGAAAGTAATTTTTGTAGAAATTGGGTGTGACAACAAAAAGCACAAAAAACTTTTTGATTATACGACCGCCAAAATAAGAAAGAAATTTATGAAGGAAATATATAACAGATATGCAAATAAGGGTCGGAAACTAGAGAAAACATATAAAGGGCTAAAACTAACTGATTAAATAATATGTTCCACTGTCTGAAATTGTATGTAAAATGCTTGCGAATAAATGCCTATAAGAGCATCTCCAATGCAAATATGCATTTTTGAGTTTCTAAATAGTGCCACATCAGAATTTCTATTTATTATGGGCTCACTTTTGAAAAAAAATTAGAGAAATGCATATTCACATCTCTAATGCAATTATCTAGAATCAAATATGCATTCATTTTATGTCCAATCATAATAAAACAATTATTACGCTCTCTCTCCTCTTTTATTTTACAATTAAATGAGGTTTAATTTTATTGGTGGAAAGAGTTGAAAACTTTAATCTTATTAGTTGAAAGAGTTAGAAATCCTAGTCAGCATTTCTAGGAGAGTTTCTATAATTAGAAACCCAACTTCATATTCTCTAACTTTTTTTTGCCACATCATCTCCATATTCAACTTAGATAATGGCATTGGAGAGAGTTTTTCTAACTTTTTAAATATCTATCCTATGTGGCACCCCATTTTCTCAAAATGCATAATAGCATTGGAGATGCTCTAAAAAGATTTAGTATCAGATAAGAAAACCAAGTAAAGAAAGAGCGGTGTTTTAAAATTCGCACCTAGGCGGTCCACCTCGACCGCCTCAATGTCAAAATCGCACCGAGGCGACTGCACCAGTTGAAATTACACAAAATATATGCCTCGGTCGAATGAGGCGGCCGCCTCGCCTCGAGGTGACTGTTATGCGGTTGTAAGGGTTTTTTTTTTTTTTTTTTTTTTTTTTTTTGAGATCATCTCTCCTTCCCATCATCTCCTCCAACTTCTCCTTCTGTAAGTATACCAGATTACTTTTTTTTTTTTTTTTTTTTTTTTTTCAACTTCTCTGATATGCAAGTTTACTTTATTGAAGTGTGTTTGAAGCACACTTAAAACATATACATGCTTAATGAAACATATACATATCCCTGTTTTTCCAGTAGTGTCTTGCTTTGTTTTTGTTTCGTTTCTCTCTTCGCTTGCTGCGTTCTGTTATCTTCTGGGTTTGGTTGTCTTCTTTTTGCATTGTTTTGTAGTCGCCTGTCTTGTATGGTGTTGCTTTGGCTTTATTGCCTTTTTAATGAATCATTGCCGTTCATATATAATGTTGACAGTGTTTTTTTTTTTTTTTTTTTTCTTAATAGGACAGTTTTTTATTATTATTATTTTTTTATAATAGAACAGTGTTGAAGCATATATGTAATTCTCTAATTAAATTTAATAACTTCAATGTTTAGATAGAATGATACATTTAATTATAATATAACTTTATATTATTTGGTAGACAAAGGAAAGGCTTTGTAACGGATAGTCTATTTGATATCTAGTGGTCATTTGTCAATAGGATGATGATTTTCTTTTGTAATGTTTAATTTTATTTAGGATATTTATGTTGGAATTGTTGAATGACTATTTTATTGAATAGTATGGAATATTTTCTACTTTATTAATTTTTTTAATTTTTTTTTTTTTCCATTTTTCGCTTTGAGGCTACCACCTCGCCTCATGGTGGGGTTATCTCGCCTCACCTCGCCTTTCACCTTTTAAAACATTGAGAAAGAGAAAATATGTTTCCAAAATTCTGATCACAAATTAATTGCTTGACAAGGTAGATATCTCAGAGATAACAAAGAACCGCGAAGAGAAAATGACCTAAACAAGATTAGAAATCAAGAATACAACCCCTGTTTTAAAGAAAAAAACACAATTTAGATTACCAACTCCTGTTTTGTTACAAACAACCTTTGAAGACACGATCTGAAGAATACATGTACTTTTGAAAACTTGAATTAAAATAGCTAGTCAATTAAAAATAGGCTCGTATAAAATTAAACTATACAGAAAATTAAGGGAGGGAAAAAAGGGGTTAAAATCAAAACTAACAAAAAAAATTAAGGGGTTCCTATTTTTAGCTAGTATTAGTGTTTTGGTTGTTTTTACCAAACTTTCCATTGAAGAGACAAATTTACTTCTGCACCAGATTAAACACACTAGAATTAAGCACTTTGGAATTAAACACACATGTCGTTTTCAATTAAACACACTATCAGTTTAATTCCCGGTGTGCTTAATCTGGTGCAGAGGTAAATTTGTCTCTTTAGTGGAAAGTTTGGTAAAAACAATCAAAATACTAATATCGGATAAAAATGGAACCCCCTTAAATTTTTGATTAAAAAAGCGTATTTTCTAAAAGAAAAAAAACAAAACAAAACAAAACAAACTGAATATACAAATTTCACAACTAACCAGGCAGTCATCATGCTGATAACAAACATAGAATCACAATTCACAGTAATGGCAAACTAGAAATTGTGGATTCTTGAGAAGTGCATGGAAAAAGGCTGTGGATTATATCAATGTCAGCATTTACAGAGACAATCATCAAAAAAATCCACATAGGTATCTTCAAAAAAAAAAAAAAAGTACATAGGTATACACTGGCAGATGGAACATCCAAACAAAAAGCATTAAAACCTAGAGTAGAAAACAATACTCCATATAAAGTATCGAAAAATAACAAAGTCTTATCATAGCTCCGGTCATTAAACTGTAATTATATTCATCGGTAACAGGAGACAGACAACAGAGCACACAAAAAAGGCACTCCTATCGAATTGACCCATCGATCATACTTTTAAACAAAGCTGAAATTAAAACAAAAAAAAAAAAAATTTAAAAAGAATGATAAAACACATAAAAAGAAGTAAAAATTGAATTCAATTCGTTCATCAATAAAACAAGGCACAAAAGTATACATTGGCATATGGAAATTCCGAACACAAGCATTCAAAATGAAAGCAGACTCCACATATATTCTCCAACAAATATAAAAATCCTATCATCACTCCGGCCATTAAACTTCAATTATATTTATTGGTGATAAGAGACAGCCAAGAAATCACGAACCAATAAAAAACAAAGCACTTCCATTTAAACAACCTAGGAATGTGATCAGAACTTAAAAGAAGCCCTAAAAAAAAGAGCCAGATCAAGAAACGACAAAATATGATGACAAACATGAAAGGAAAAAAAAAGAAAAGAAGAAGGCAGAATTGCCATGCAATTAGTATCTAGTGAACTATGCCTATTTCAACAACACAAATTAATGAAAAAAGCTTAAAGCTGTCATATCGAAAACAATATTACTACAACAAATGAAAACAGCAGTATTAAATGCAACTTCAAGTCTAGCCCCTAAAAAAAAAATATACAAGATTGTAACTTCATGCTATAGAGATTCATACAAAAGAACTGAAGATCCGAAGCACTAAAACATATTTTTAAAACATGTCTTATGATTCCAGAATCGAAAAACAATTGACAATTCACCAAGATGCACACACATACATATTGATCTTAAACTGTGATTGCATATATAGAAGCTGTATCCTAGTCCTAAACACTCTGTTTCTGCATGTTGATTCGCAAGAGACGAATCTGGGCAATTTTAGTATATAACTGATTCAGTAAATACCTTGGAGTTCCTCTAACATCTTTTCGTTTGCAATGAATGCACACAAAAGTTTCTTCGTATTCTGCACCAATCCTTTTGTTACAATGACTGCAAGCCATGTACCAAAATTTTTGGTTCAAGTTTGTCACTGTCATTGATGCTTTGACCCAGAAATCTGTTTCCTAAAAGCACATATTAAAATTAAAACCAATCATGATAATATCTTTAATATGGAATACATTATAGCCCAAAAGGTAAGAGAGCAGAAAAATTAGTTTACCTTTCCAAGTAAGCTTTCAATTTGATCGATCTTCAGTACGTTTTCATTGGATGAGATTGCAGAAGTCAAGTAAGACTTTTTAGATACTATATCTTTAAGAACACTTTCATAGAGGACTGACCTGTTTGTTGATTAATAAATAAGTTATATGATATATAATTAAATGAAGGCACAATATTTGTTTCGTAAAAGTCGTTTAGTCCACATTATATGAAAAGATAAACAATAAAGAGAGAGGAAAATTATAATCAAACATATTTCGAACTTACCAAGAGCGTAAAGCCATTGCTTCACAAGTATTAGGGTTTATAATGAAAGAAGTTGATGATTTTGTTGACAATGAAATTCCTGCAAACAAATATGTTGGTTTTAATTAACTGTCACATAAAATTGAAATGACAATAGTTTCAAACAAATAACAATTCACTACCATTATATGAGTCAACTTTTAAACGCTCTACAATGATGATTGGTTTGGTTGTGATAAGTTTAGAGATTTGGGCAGCTTCATTACCAACAAACCGATCCCACATAGTTAAAAGCATTGGCTTCAACCTGAAATTATATAAGTATAACTATTAATATAAATGTAACTTAACAATTAAGTTTAAAAGTAACAAATGAATAACGTTTTTTTTTTTTAATAGTCGAAGAAGATTTGATAGCTTTATTTGTTTTATCAATGTTGTATTTCTATAGACAATAGCAAAAGCAATTCTTACTCTTGGTTGACTAATACGACTTTCTGAATGGTGAAAGAACCTTTTTTTGTTTTCAACTGTCGAACAGGATATATATCAATTGCCAGCGCAATAATATCTACAGCAATAAAAAACAGTACATGTATTAATTTTATTATTTAACTTTGAAAAATAGGAATGCAAAAGTGGGAAATAAGAAGAGAAGCGTTGCATTGTTACCAACTTCGGCTATGCAATTCTTATATTTCTCCAAATCAGCAAATGATATAAAACTAAAGGCAGCTGGGACCACTACTTGGTCATCTTCGACTTCTTTAACCAATGTTCTACCATTAATAGTCCATTGAAAATCATTTTCCACGATCCTGTGTTCTGGTTTAATTGGATTGACATAGGCATTCGAAATATAATAATTTTTGGATATGGTCAAAGTATCTTCAAAGAGCTTAATGTCAGCACCAAAAATGACAGCCTGAACTTGTGTGCCCTATAAAACAGTACCATAAACTATAAGGTATACTCAACAAAGTAATATAATTTGTAAAATCACAAGTCAATGTTAAGTGGATGGAGAATATTGTTATCAGAATAATATGAAAAATAGACTTCAACTTTGAATTCAGTTAATGTAAATAACTTAAATATGACAGTGATGAAACCCATAACTTGATCTCTGCATAATTTTAAAATAAACCTTAATGAAAAAAAAAGAGGAAAGAATGAAAGTTGTTTATATATATATATATGCAGAGATCAAATAAACCTTCATTTTTACCTCGGAATCAATTAAAATCAATCTTTGATATCTGTTCGAGCTATGTTGTGATTCCCGGGGCATTGTCTTCTTAGCAACTGATACTTTCACTGTCCATCCTTTGGTCATGGGAAAAATGTCACTGATAAGCTTAAATTGTTTCGTCATTTTTTTTGCTGTACAATAAAAGGAAATTATATGTAACCAGTCCTATAGTTAGAATATGTATCATTTTAAATACCAATGCAAGAAAAACTATTACAAAAATGAATACATTTATATAATTAAAAGCTAGAGAAAGATGTAAAAGTACCATTTATATAGAAAGAATAAAATTATATTGTTTTTTTACATCCAAACGCGACCTACCTAAATTTGTTGATTTTTTATATCCTTTGGATGGGTGCAGAAATCTAAGTCAATTTAGGTGCGAAAATGCAAATATTAGTTGATTTTAAATCGGCATCATAGATTTACTTGTATGTCACATATAAGTGTTTAAAATAAGATAAGTTGATTTTTAGGACAAATGACCATTACAAAAAGGCAAAATCAAAACATAAACAAACCACATAAGTATAAACACTAACGTTTAAACAAGGTACATAATATAAACAAACAACTACAAAGCTCGGCTTGCTTTTAAGGAAACAATAACACATACATGACAAAAGAAATCAAATTCAGCACACATTCATTACAAAAATGACAAAATCTTAATAGTCCATTAATTTTTCCTAGTATCAGTCTATATAAAGATATTTATCACATCCAAAATTCACACAAACACTATAGCACAGTTTGATTAGCATATTAGAAAATCACACATTTGATTACCCTATGAATTTTACATAGGTAACAAATTCGCTATAGTACTTTAAAAGAAAACCTATATTACTGCATCTAATCAATTACTTAACTATAGATCCACAATAATTTCAATCAACCAAACCAAACAACTTTTACTCCATATCTCCGACTAATTCTATACACAAAATTGAAATTGATATTTAAATTCTCAATCATACAGTAAATGTAATTATCACATCAAAAACTTAAAACCTCAAAAATGCTATAATTCAAGATCAAAAAATCTATGATTGAAGTAGCACTAAAATACAGTCCCTTTGTTTTCAAACATGACTCAACACCATTCAAGAAACATAAAATCAAAAGAAATAGATAATTTCACAATTGTTATATACAGAAATAATACGCAACCTAATTCACTGTCAACACTTGGAGACATTTTGTGCAGCTTCTTCAAAATATCTTCGACGATATCCTTTATCAGTACATTGTCGGGCCTATAAAATATGTAAAACAACCAATAGTAAACTTTAATAAATCACAATAAGAGAGAAAATGCATTTTTAGTTCCAGTAAAGAAATAAATCACAAATAGGCAACTTCTTCCGTTTAAAATTTTAAAACGGAAGTGCTTTTAGGTAAATTTATACCTGTTAGTCTGTTACTGACATCTATCTCTTTCTCTCTTCAACATATATATACGTTAATGACTTGTAATAATAATAATAATAATAATAAAAGGTGCCATTATTGAAACCTAAAAAAAAAAAAAAGAGTTAAAGCATATATTTTTTAAATGAGTGATGTTATACAACCCAAATAATGAACTCAGATTTCAATTCAAATGATGTGACAAGCAAAGTTGCAAAAAGCGCTAAGCGCTAGTTGGGTGGCGACCCCCCGCCTAGAGTGCCTAGGCCGCCTAACTGGGGACTAGGCGGCCGGCCGGCCGGAATTTTTATTTATTTATTTATTATTATCATTTTTTATTTATTTTTGCAACTTGTAAAGTTGTAATTGATTAAATCTTTATAGTGTGTACTACTTTGTCTAAATTGAAACAAAAATTTGTATGATACTATGATTTGCAATTGATTGATTTGCAAAACAAAAATGTAACATGAGCAGCTTAGCACATCTTGAGCAAACCAAACAGTTGGAGCAAACCATCCATTTTTTAAATGAGTGATGTTATACAACCCAAATAATGAATTCAGATTTCAACTCAAATGATGTGGCAAGCAATGTTGCAGAAAGCGCTAAGCGCTAGTCGAGCGGCGACCCCCCACCTAGTGCCTAGGCCTCCTAGCCAGGGACTAGGCGGCCAGCCGGAAATAATTTTATTTATTTGTTATTATTTTATTTTTTTTGCAACTTGTAAAGTTGTAATTGATTAAATCTTTATAGTGTATACTACTTTGTCTAAATTGAAACAAAAATTTGTATGATACTATGATTTGCAATTGATTGATTTGCAAAACAAAAATGTAATATGAGCAGCTTAGTACATCTTGAGCAAACCAAACAGTTGGTATATACCAAAACATGGCAAAATGTGAACTGTGTGGTCACCAATAATTCTACAAAAATAAAACATAGTGACATCCAAGTTTCAAATAAGTAACATAATATCACTGGTTTCTACAAAATGGAGCCTCCATTTCCAACCAAACTCCAACCAAATCAATCAACTTCCAACCAAATCTAGTCAATCAAAATCCAAGTTCAAACAAAATCCAACCAAATTCAATGACATCCAAGTTTCAAATAAGGCAACAAAACAAAGTAAAGCAGTAAACAAATAAGTTCATAGAGTAGTAATAACTAATAAGTAAACAAATACAGAATTGAAATAAATTTCTAGGTCTAAGCCTAGCTCATCTTGTTCTTCTCCATATCCTTCCAACACTTGTTCTTCATCGGATTCGAACTCAAAATTATCTTCCTCCACAAGTTCATCTTCAGATTCAAATTCTTCCTCAAGATCTCTAGGAATTCTAGCACTTCTTCGAGGTTGTGTCATTTCATCCGCCCCGATTGCTTTGTCAACCAATTGCCAAGTAAGCCCCGTACCCGGCTCAACATCTTCATCACCATCATCAACTATCCAACCTTATGCATTACTAGCATCACCATCACTTGCTAGTAGTACATCTATGTTGGCCTTCTTATCCATTAACATGTTATGCTTATGAATCAATTTGGAATTGATTTGGACGAATACTAGGTTATTCAATCGATCAACATCTAGTCTATTCCTTTTCTTCGTATGTATCTACATAAAAGTGAAAAAACTTAGTAAATAATAACTTAGTATCATCTAATGCCTAGTAAATAAAAATTTAGTAAATATTAAATAACTTACTCCCTCAAAAGTGCTCCAATTCCTTTCACACCCGGATGAACTAGTGACTAATGCGAGGATCCTTTGTGCTATCCTTTGTAAGTCAGGTGTTTGATGTCCAAACACAAACCACCATTGAACTACATAATAAGAGAACTAGAGATAAATAATATAAATTTTAAATAAATATAATAATTTGTAATTAGTAATATAGTAATGTACTAGTGAACACTTGTTATTACCTGGATCATAAGTGCTATTGTTATTCTCGCATGCTTTTTGAGCTGTTAATTTTCCAAAAGCACCATCTTTTTTGGTATTCTTCGTCAAGTCTGTCATTAAGATGTGTGTTTGCTTCTCAATGTCGTCGGGAAACCTCTCCAAACAACTACATACCACATCTAATATAGCACCCTCTTGTGAAATCCAAGGATCTTTATAGCAATATAAGGGATTTTAAAAGATAGGCCGTCATATGTAATGGAGTATCGAGCCGATCTCTGGCTTTACTATCAATAATATCAAGGATTGATCGATAAGTGTTCTCATGATTTTTTAAGGCTACCTAAATCTCTTTTTTTCCTTTTATGAGCTCCCCATATAAAAAACCCATGGATGCCTTTCTACCCCCATCAACTAGTCGAAGCACCTTCACCAAAGGAGCAAATACCTTCAAGCACATTGTCACCCCATTCCAAAAACCGATGTTCAACACGGTAGAGTAGGCCGCCTTCCCCTTGGCGGTCTTCGACCATTTGCACTTTTCCCATTCCGTGCTAGTAAACATTGCCTTTAAGTTTTCCTTTTTCTCCATCAAACTTTGCAATGTCAGGACAGTTGAAGCAAACCTAGTGACTCCCGACCTAATTATTTCCTTCTTTTTTGTGTAGGACCTCATCAACCACAATGTTCTGTGATATGCATATATAAATAAAGATCGTGAAACTTTTGGCATTATGAAGGGTTTTTTTGAACCTTGGTAATTTTCCGATGCCTTCAAGCATGAGGTTGATGGTGTGAGTAGTACATGAGGACTAAAATATGTTAGGCATCTTCTCCTTCAACATCTTTGCCGCGGCCATATTGTTGGAGGCATTGTCGGTCACTACTTGAATAACATTTTGTGGCCCAACTTGGTCAATGCATTTGAACACATACTAAAAAATGTGTTCCTTGGTGTGTGCCTCATCGGAGCTTTCCTTCAAAGAAAGGAAAGTGATACCTTCCCTGCAATTGACACATAAGTTTATAATGCTCCTCATTTTCCTATCGGTCCAAGCATCGGTCATAATTGAACATCCAGTCAATTTACACTCTTCTTCTTGTTTTTTTAGGACCTCTTTGATACTGTCAAACTCTTCCCTCAACAACGGTCCACTCAGTTGGTATCGACTTGGTTGTTTATATCATGGTCCAAATAAACTAGCTGCCTTTATCATTGCAGTGAAACTATGGTTCTTAATAGCATTGAAAGGAATGCCCGCTTCATACACCCACCTAGCCATATATCGATGCATAGAATGTGTTCTCTCCTTAAAAAGGACATCATTAATATGTTATTGACGAAGAGACTTACTGGTACTCATCGAAGCTTCAGGGTTGATTTTCGTTGCAAATTTATCCATAGGGCCAAGAAAGTGTGGTCTTTTCCTTAACCCTAACCCTTCAATTTCTTCTTCCTCAATCCCGACGAGATCAACATCCCCTTCTAATCTCATGGTCTTCCTTATTTTTATTTTTCTTCTTAGTTCTTGCATCATCGATGGCTTGTTTACATCTAACTTGATCCTTATCGTTGACTTCGGACACTTAGAAACATTTCCCACTATGCGGGCAATATGTTGTTTCAATCAATATACTCCCGCAGAAAACTCCTTTGAACACAAATTACACTTAACCTTATAAAAATTGGAGGGATCAATCAACTTCCCATACTCCCACCCAATATCCTCCGATTTACGTTTTATAACAGATTCATTAGAGGCCACTCCAAAACGAATGTTAGTGTTGGTCGTGTTATCTCTTGAAGTCATTTTTTAAGTCCTAAGTCCTAACCACAACCACAATTTCAAGGTCCAAAATAAACATTTATAATAAAAAAATAATAAAATAATATATCCACACTTTCAATCCATGCATAACAGTATAGCAAATAACACCAACCCATATTCCATTTAGCAAATAACACTATAACAGTATAACACATATTTTGTTAGTAATAGTAGCATACTAGCATTTAATCCATTTATTATTTAGTTATCTACTTATCTAATATGCATGAAATCCATCATATATAATTAATATCTAAAGTTTAATTACAATTAAATTAGATTCTAAACTAATGAATTAAAAAAATTAGATTCTAAAATCAATCATATATGAATTAAAATTAGATTCTAAAGTAATGAATTAAAATTATATAATATGTATGAAATCATTTATTATTTAGCATTTTAGCTACTAAACTAATGAATTAAAAAAATTCAACTTAAAAAGTCAAAAGCCCCAAATTTATATATGATTGACTCAAAAGTTGAAAACCCTAAATTGGAAATAAACAAACTCACAAACTGAAGACTCGGCCAAGAAAGCAAGAAGAGAGAAGACTAGGTTCGACTGCGAGAAGAAGGCGACGGCGACGGACGACGAAGGATCGACTGATGGCGACGGGTCAACCAGGTTCGACTGTTTTGCTATTCTATTTTCGAAACTCCTCACTTGTTGCTTCACTGTTTTGCTTCGAAACTCTGAGTGTTTGGTCGATTTTCATCGATCATATATTGTATTTTTGTCTTTTAAGGAAACCCGCAGGTTTGACGTCGTTTTGAGGGTTTTTTTTTTTTTTTTTTCCGAAAGTCAAAGTCAACTTCCAACGCCATTGACCACCGCCGCGACTAACGCCGACTTGGACTGACTAGGTTCAACTTGGACCGACTAGGTTCAACTTGGACCGACTTTGACCAGAGCTGCCTAATTCAACTGACACCGTCGAGCGACTAGTCGTAGCCTAGGCCGCTCTAGGTGACGCTTTTTGCAACATTGGTAGCAAGTGAGTTATCAACACCACACACAACATGATTTCCATTAATTATTTTTTTTGCTGTTTCAAAAAAATGATTTCCATTAATTACCAATGTCTCTTATCAAAATTACTTGATGTCCATTAATTTAACAAACATACATCTTGTTATTCCTTGATATGTTCTATCGATTTTCACTACTTTTGTTAGTCTATTTTTTTTTAAATTCAGCTTTAAGTACAAAAAACCATATTATTCATAATTAGTCATCCAACTTCTTGATTGTAATTAAAAACTTGATATGAATTAAGTTATATCTCAAAAATATTCTCAAAACACTTTCTTCACTTTGTCTTCTCTTTTCACCATCCACATTTATTTTTTTCTAGGAGCTCTCTCTCTCTCTCTCTCTCTCTCTCTCTCTCTCTCTCTCTCTCTCTCTCTCTCTCTCTCTCTCTCTCTCTCTCTCTATTTCTTTGTACTACAAACATAACCATAAAACTAAGATTTCAAAACTATACTTAAATTTTTCTATACATGATAGTTCCATAGAATATTAGAATTCATCTTTTTTATTAGTGTTGGTTAGAACATTGATGATAAAAAAAAAAAAATGAGTTACTTAATTCATGTTTGATACATAAGGGAAATGGTGAGTTAAGATTAGGGTTTATACAAATTAAAACAATATAAATGTTAGGGTTTATAGAAATAATAAATTTGATCTAAATAATTGTTATAAGAGATTATCACTTGCTTATCAATTTTTTTAAAATGAACTTACTTGTCGTTACTTGAATGCCACCCAGAAAGATTGGCTGTTTCCTTGAGAGCATCCTTCCATCTCTGCACTTTGTGCAAACTCTCCTTAAAACGTTGTTCATGCTCAGCAAATGCTTTTGCAAAATTACCAGTTTGATGCCTTACATCTGATGGATCTACCCCATAGAAAACTGGTATCACAACCTGTTTGTTCTTTCCCCTGCATTCAAGGATCTTCACAAGTTCTTCGAGACACCATTTCGAAGATGCATAGTCTCTCGAGAAAATGATAATGGAAATCTGGGACTTTTCAATTGCTTTGAAAAGAGATGGGGAGATTTCATATCCTCTATCGAGTTTGTAATCAATGAAAGTTTCAATTTGTTTGTTGCTCAAAGCTTTGTGAAGATCGCTGGTGAAATTGCAGCGGGTATCATCGCCTCTGAAACTGAGAAAAACATCATACTTGAATTGTGGAACATTGGAAGAAGAACACGAAGAACAAGGACTCCTAGTCAGTGCCATTAATAATCAGAGAGCGACTATTGAGATGTGGAAACAACAGAGGTCGATATTGATATATTTATTGATCAGAGATGCGTTAAGATGTTTAGCTGGTGAATTATTTATCAATATTGTTCAGTGTTCGAAAAATCGGAAAAATCGGCCGCAATCAGATTGAGAGAGAAAGAGAAGGGTTGAAGTCTGGAAACAGAGTTGAAGAAGAGAGTGTTAGGTTGGGTGATGATCTTGCTTTGAGAAAGGTTTGAAATCGTTTTGGTGGAGAAGAGAATGGTCACGATTTGGTGTCGTTTTGGTAGAGAGAAGGTAGAGAGAAGTCAGAGTATTTGAGTTATAGTGTTTGACGAGAGAGAGAGAGAAGTATTGAAAAGTGAAGTAGAAGCTGCTGTGTCTGAAGAAAGAGTGGTATTTTAACTAGGGTTTGGGCTACCTGGTGGTTTACATTATGTAGTGTGGGTGGGTTAGCTCTTGGGAATCTTTTACCTGAGAGTCTACAGAATTCTATGTGAGTCTGTCGTAGGGATCAACTCCCAAATTACATTCAAATATATTATTTGCTATGTAAGATAGTCCATGGAATTATTACAATTTATCCGGAATTTATATTCAATTTCAATTCTATTTCTCTCTCCCTTTCTCGATTTAGAACAAAACAAAAAAATAAAATAAAATAAAATAAAAGTTTCAACATCTAGGTGTTGGGCTGCCGTCCAACTAGTGCCTAACGTTTACTAGAACACTGATATTGTTCTGTTCTTATATTCCTCAGATGTTAGAGTCTTCATTGACCCAACTTTTGATAATTTCACCCAACTTTTGACTGCTTTTGTTCACTTATTTGGTTCTTTTGTTCACTTTACTGCTTTTGTTCACTTATTTGGTTCTTTTGTTCACTTTTGACTCCTTTAAGATAGCGTTTCTTGCTTTATTTTCATTTTCCACCCATTTTTACTTTTTCACCTTCGAACTACAACATTGGGTGGTGATTAAAATTTGATTATGTCAAGGTTCAAAATAATGAGAAGTCATATTTGTAATAATGATTAAATTGAATCCATTTCTAATTCCAAAATCTTAAATTCCATCTCAATTTTCACATATATGTAGACATATTATGATACCCAAAATTTACATTTTATAGTGTTTGCCTCTTTTATTAATAAATATCTCCTAAGTTGGTGCACAGTAAATCAGGTAATTTTTTTTAAAGTAAACTTATCTTCTTAAAGGGAAAAAAAAAAACAATAATATAAAATATTTAATTTGCATGTTCGTTTTCCAATAAAAAAAAAAAACTTTTTATTTCATCTTTGGAAGATGCGTTATCGCGTCAGAATCCTAATTCAAAAGTAGGACGTTTGCTTTTCTTGCTAATTCAGAGTTTGATATTTTTTTTGGCTAGAAACCGATTCTTGAGCTGTTTATTCTTGTTTCTCTAATTCAAAATATTCTCCTCATTGGCATCTCGGAAACCAATGGTTTGAATGTAAAGATTGAATCTAGACTATTACTACTCGCACTTTTCGAGAGGAAAATGTCATTATAGATACTCTTGCGAATGTAGGATTAAATAGTACATATATTATTGGACAATGGTAAAAATCTAACCATTTTTGTCCAACTTTTTGTCCAACCCCTGATGTGTCAGTTGGTGAGTGGATATATGGATAAATCATTATTAATGTGTATTCATTCACCAACTGACACATCAGGGGTTGGACAAAAATGTTGGATGTGTAACATTATCCTATATTATTTGGTGGAATAGTCCTCCCAGATGTATTCTAAAGCAGTTACTTGATTCGTGGGAAGTTCCAGCTTTTAGATTTTGTTAATTTCTCTTTCTTCTTACTTAATAAAACTTTTAATTAATTAATGGTTGATTAATATATATATATATATATATATATATATATATATAGTCTTTCTATTATCAGTTCGAACTGACAAAAGTTATATCAGTTCCTTGTATGTGGGCCACTGGATTTAAATACTTTGACTGACAAGTGCATACAGCCAAGTCAAAGTATTTAAATCCAATGGCCCACATGCAAGGAACTGATATAACTTTTATCAGTTCGAACTGATAATAGAATTTATATATATATATATATAGTCTTTCTATTATCAGTTCGAACTGACAAAAATTATATCAGTTCCTTGTATGTGGACCACTGAATTTAAATACTTTGACTGATAAGTGCATACAGCCAAGTCAAAGTATTTAAATCCAGTGACCCACATGCAAGGAACTGATATAACTTTTGTCAATTCGAACTGATAATAGAATTTCTGTATATATATATATATATATATATATAATTACGTGAAACCAATCAATCAAATATAATGAATTTTTTGTTGGAGAAAAATATATAATGAATTAATATGAAATAATCTAATTTGCAATTAATAAGATAAAATTCAATATCTATTGCGCTGTTCTTAGAATCTTCTTTGAACTCGACTTTAAATTGGTGCATGTCCCATTTCGTGGTGGAGAAGATAAAGTTGGAAAATGGTATTCAATTGTAGTTACTACTTTTGTTGACCTTGACTCAAAAACAGAGCACCACCAAATTTGTTTCTCTTATCTTAATGAACCGGTAAGTTCAGAGTATCACTACAAGAAAAAAATGGCTATTGAGACGATTTTTTTAGTCCTAATAGCTCCAAATTCGTCCTTAGAACTAATAGAGACAGAAATAAAATTATCTCAAATTCCGTCATCTCAGACGGGTCGTAATAGATATTTTGGGACAAAATTTCAAATTTGTCCCTAAAGGGTACCTATTGAGATGAAAGATAAATACTTTGAAAATTTTGTCATTTAGAGACGAAACCAAATTTCATCCCATAAGAGCATCTCCAATGCAAATATACATTTGGAGAAAATTGAGTGCCACATAGGATAGATAGTTAAAAAGTTAGAAAAACTCTCTCCAATGTAATTATCTAACTTCAATATGGAGATCATGATGTGACAAAAAAAAAGTTAGAAAATATGGAGTTGAGTTTCTAACTCTTTCCACCAATAATATTAAAGCTCATTTAATTGTAAAATAAAATAGGAGAGATGGTAGAATAATTGTTTTATTATGATTAGTCATAAAATGGATCCATATTTGACTTTAGATAGTTGTATTGAAGATGTGAATATACATTTCTTTAAATTTTTTTCAAAAGTGGACCCATAATGAATAGAAATGCTGATATGTCACTATTTCGAAACTTAAAAATACATATTTACGTTGGAGATGCTCTAAGGTATACTATTGGGACGATTTATTTCCTCCCTATAGATTATTTAAGGGGACGAAAATATAGTTCGTCCCAACAGCAACAAAAAATAAAACAACTCATCATCACAACCAGAGCACTCCACCACTCGGCCCCACATCACAGGTCTAGCGCATGGGACCCACCATCCCACAATTGAGCTAGGACTTGCAAAGATGTTTATGAAAGCATCCAGACTTAAACCAGAGACCTCCTTTATATTTGATGGTGTAAAGCGATTATCATTACATTAAGGGTAATTAGCATAAATACCCCCTGAACTCTACGTTCGTTGCTATTTCCCCCCCTATACGTTTTTTTTAGACAGTAAACCCCCTGAACTATCATAAATTGGCAATGGCTGACGGAACCCTAATTCTGTCTAGGGAAAATTACACTAAGTCGCCCTGATTATTTATATAATTGCATTAAACAGGAACAATATAATAATATGACACAAATACCCCTCTGACCAATTTTTTTTTTTTTTTAAATTAAATTTAAAATTGAAATAATAATTAAATAATAATTAAATTCTGAATTTTATTATAAAGACAATTAAATAAATAGAGAAATGAAAAAAGTAAATTGATATAACAATTATTTAAATTATCTTTTTATTTAAATATCCCTAAATATAAAACCAAGATAAATATTTAAATTATTTAAGAAAAATAAAAACAATGGTTAAATAATAATACAATTCCCTTTCAAAAAAAATAATAATACAATTCTATTTTTTTTATAAAGAAAATAAAATTTTTAAAAAATTAAAACATCTTTAAAATCTCTACCATCCATCTCAAAGATAGACGGTGGAGAAATATTTATTAAAATAAATTCAAATAAAAAAAAGCATTTTTTTTTTTAAATTGATTGATTTATCTCAATTTATTTTTTGAAATAGATTGATTTATCTCAATTACAAAATAATAATAATAATAATACAAGTACAAATTTTAAAAAATTGAATATCGCTCCAATTAAAAACACACATAGAAGAATTAAAAATTAAAATTTTTAATTTTTGGTTTTTGGGTGTTGCAAATTTAAATATTTTTATTTCTTTAGAAAATGGAATTTTTTAAGGATTTGATGGAGAAACAGATGTTCATTTAATTAGATGGATTGATGTTCATTTAAAAATATTTATTTGAAATTTTTTATTTTAAGGATTTCTCTTCTCTATGTTCATTAAGTTAAAAAAATTAATTTAAAAAACACAATTCACAAACCAATAAATGAAATCCAATTAAAAAATTTTTAAAAAACAAAATAATAATTATAAAAGAACATTGATGGATCTTCATCAATGAAGAAACTTATTACTTTATTTTTTGGGTAATTGAGATCAACAATTATTTTTTTTGAAAGAGAATTGTATTATTATTTAACCATTATTTTTATTTTTCTTAAATAATTTAAATATTTATCTTGGTTTTATATTTAGGGATATTTAAATAAAAAGATAATTTAAATAATTTTTATATCAATTTACTTTTTTCATTTCTCTATTTATTTAATTATCTTTATAATAAAATTCAGAATTTAATTATTATTTAACTATTATTTCAATTTTAAATTTAATTTAAAAAAAAAAAAAATTGGTCAGAGGGGTATTTGTGTCATATTATTATATTGTTCCTGTTTAATGCAATTATATAAATAATCAGGGGGACTTAGTGTAATTTTCCCTAGACAGAATTAGGGTTCCGTCAGCCATTGCCAATTTATGGTAGTTCAGGGGGTTTACTGCCTAAAAAAAAAGTATAGGGGGGGAAATAGCAAAGAACGTAGAGTTCAGGGGGATTTGTGCTAATTACCCTTACATTAATGCAAATTATATTATTTATACAATGCAAAACTATTTATATATAACATAAATATGTTATTAAATTTATTATTTTTATAAAAATTAAAATTTTACTGAACAAATTTTAAAAAAATATTACTAGATAATTTAAAGGGCAATAATCATTTGGGTCCTTATGTTTTTTGAATTATCTATTTTTTAACTATTTGTACATTTTTTACTAAGTTGATCCCTATGTTTTCAAAAACTCATCAATTTGGTCTCTCAATTAGTCAACTGTTAGTCAATTTTAATGGTTTTAAAGGTATTTTTGTCTTTAAACCAAGAACTCAACACCAAAAAATATAATTTGCTTAAAAATTATTTATATAATACATAAAGAAATTTTTAAACAAATCTATAACATCCATAGGGGCAAAACCAAGATTTTGGCTTTGGGGGGGCCAAGATAAAAACTAATATTGTAGGTCACGCAATCTTAAAATAATATCAGTAGGAATCCCGTACAAGAAAAAGTACGGAATCCCATACCTGATACTTTTCAACAAAATTTGATACCGTTTGGTGTTAAAAGTAATAATACAAATAAATAAATAAAATATACATTAACTAATTAAAATATAACATGTTTATTTTATATCTACAAAACTATTTTTAACCAAATCAATCTAATTTTCATTTCAATTACATAATCAAATAGTGTATGAGAAAACATATTTTATTTTGTTGTAAAATTTATGCATGTTCTTAACGGTATGCATAACTGAAAAAAAATAAAAAAATTTAATAGTTCCCAGCTTATAAAATATAAATTTCAATAGCTTAATTAAAATATCATTATACCATTGATATATTTAAATCACAATTATTTATATACCTGTAACTTAATTTTATACTATTCATGTCAACCCAAATTAACTTATAATAATTTTGAAGAAAATTTAAATAATAAACTAATAAAGTAAATTTATCAAAATCAAATTAATATTTAACCTAACAAAATAAATAATAAAGGTAGCCTTTATAAGAATTCAATATTTACTAGTAAAAAAATATTATATATATAATGAGTAATGCTAGGCTTTCCAATTTTTTTTCCCAAATATTTGTAGAACGTGAGGTGTTAACATCACATCATACCACATAATCTCGTAATATCACATAATCTCATGATTTATAAGATGTTGACACCTCACGTGCTACATACATTTGGGAAAGAGAATTTGGAAAAAAATTTGGGAAGCCTAGCAAATCTCATATATAATACACACTAGATTAGGTAATAATGTATGAAATAATAGGAAATTAAAATATTATAATTTGGAAGATGGATCTCCACCATCCATCTCAGATTTGGGTGGTGCTGATGGTGATCAAATCACAACAAAAAAATTGAAAAAAATAAAAGAAAAGTGAAAAAGAAAAGGAAAAAAAAAAAAAAATGGATCTCCACCTCCATGGATATCTCCTTCTCCTGGAGATCCAAGGATCTCAATGGAGGATTTTCATCACCATCTCCATCACCAATGAAGACCCAGCGGATAGAGATCCAGATGGATCTTCACCTTAATTTTTTTTTATTTTTTTTTCATATATAAATTTTCATTTTCTAACCTTTTTTTTTTTTTTTTAACTTTCATTTAAAAAAAATATATCATATTATTTCTTATAATGTTAATTTGTTTTCTCTATTTAATTATTTTACTTTAAAAAATTCCAGATTTTCATTCATATTTTTACAAATTTCATTAATTTTAATATATTTTTACATTTTATTTTATTTATTATTTTAAGTTGTTTAAGGGTAAAAATGTCATTTTGCTTTTACAATGGTCGTTGGCCATCAAAAATCTAGTCAGAGGGACCAGATTGATGGGTTTTTGAAACCATAGGGACCAAGCCAATGAAAAATGGACAAGTAGTTAAAAAATAGGTAATTCAAAAAAAAAAAAAAAAAAACATTGTGACCCAAATGATAATGCCCCTAATTTAAATTTATTCCAGTCATCTTTATAATTATTTTGTATGATATACAAATAGATATTAAAAAGCGTTTATTAGATAATATTTTATTAAACTATTATTTTTTAAATTATATACAATCAAGTCAAGAGTCTATTGGAATCGACGATCAGAATTTAGGGATGTCAATGGTACGGATCGGGTACGGATTTTCCATTACCATCCTTAATACCAATTTATATGAGAAATACCATCCCCGATAAATACCTATCTTAAAATAAATGGTGCGGGTATTGGTACGGGGATTCCCCATTACGGGATCAGTTTTTTGCCTCATACCATCCCCATTCTATTAATGTATTTTTTTTAAAGATCATATAAATATTATTGAATAATATGAAAATAATAGTGTGAGGGGTATATTATATATAATGATCTGGAATGGATTAGTGTTTCAATAGAGGGGAAAAAATGGGAAAAAGAGAGGGAACAATATGAGGGAAATTTATGTTTGTATATAAATATATATATTGATAGCGGGTACGGGGATGGGGCGGAGCGGGATGGGGACTTGAAATCCTGTAGCCGTACCGAAATTAAATCGGGGATTGAAAAAAAAAATACCGGCCCCATACCACAACTTAAATGGTATGGATAAAACCGCCCGTAATGGGGCGGGTCCCCACAGATCCCTAGACTAATGGGTAATTTTGATATCCTTTGATGAGATCAGTGGTTACAAGAACAAATCAAGAATGTAACTCCCACTTAAGAAGAGATTTCTCCTCACATATGCGATTTAATGAGTAAAGTTAGAATCGAATCTTTATCACAAAAAAGAAGAGAAAGTGTCCATATACTTCGCTAAAGGTGGATGAGCATTTATTATTTTATGATTACAACATATTTTAAATTCTTATTATTATATTTACAAATAAAAAGAATATATGTATATATATATATCATGAATTCATCTATAGTAATTAATATAAAAATGTGAAGAAAATTAATTAAGAATCTCAAGAAAATTAAATAATTATTTAAAATTTAAATAAAATAGGAAAATAAAAGAAAACTTTTTTGGACCGAAACCAATTCGTCGTGATAGATGGCCTATTAGGACAAAACATAATTTGTCCCAATAGGTTTTCTATTAGGACGAAATATATAGTCCTTACTCCTCATTGTCTATAATTTTAGGGATGAATAATTTATTTCATCCCAATAGACATTCTATTGAGATAAATTGTTTTTGTCTCCAAAAGTCTCGTCATGTTTGCATTTCCTATCGACGGATAATTTATTTCGTCAAAATAGACATCCTATTGGGACAATTTTTTTCGTCTCTAGAAGTCTCGTCAAGTTTACAATTTTTGGGGACAAATAATTTATTTCATCCCAAAAAGGGATGAATAAAATCCGTCCATACCTATAGCTATTTTTTTTCTTGGAGTGTATAAAGTACATTATATTAATTATAAGAGATGTAATTTTTACTTGTTAAAAAAATTGAAGTAACGCATCGAAAAACTATTTGTTAATTTAATTGAATAATAGTTACAAATTTTGTTGACCTTGACAGAAATATAAATGATTCAGTAAGTTTAGATGATTAACATTTCTGGACACTTCAATGTACAATGTACTATGAGTTCTATCTTATCAATAAAGTATATAATTTGATATCAAATATGGCTAACGGCTCTAATGACAACCGAAAAATATCTAGCTACCGCGTAAACTCATTTCTTCCTACACTTATATTAAAAAATTAAAATTATTAATTTTACTCTTTACAATTTTTAAAAGAGTAGTACTACTTTACCCAAATTTGATGCTCAAAGGATGTGGCAGCACTCTAATCCATTAATTTAAATCATGAAAATCTAATACAATTTAAATGAATGGATTAGAATGTTATCATATCATTTGGACACCAAATTTGAGCAAAATAGAATTATTGTTTTTAAAATATCAAAACTATCATTAAAGGTTTTATTTATTTATTTATTTATTTTTATTTTTTTCATTTTTTATAATTTTTTTTTAAGTGTTTTTGTTTGTTCATATGTCCGTTCCTTGACTATATATGAAAATAATTATATTTCCTTATTGATGTTGGTTTTGATTGGTTAGAGATATAACCAAGCCAACCAACTACAATGCTGGTCTTTCCAGCTGAAGTAAAACAGAGCAGGCAAGCTCAAAACAGAGCAAGAGAGGTCATCGTCCAAAACAGAGCAAGAGAGTCCATCGAGAGTCCATCATCTACAGACAAGCCATCATCATGCCGAGGCATGATGATCAACTGGTAATCATCTATAAGAAAATCTTGGCGGGAAAAGTTGTTAGTTATAACAGAAAAGTGCCAAGCGGCAAACTTATCCAAATATCATCATTCTTCTTCTTTTGTGTAAGATTTATCAGATAGAAAGATTCAGAAAAAGGTCCATCTACCACCTCTTCGTTTATTATTTTGACTACCTTGTATGTTTTTGGACACTCTGATGCTTCATATATATAGTCACTGAACATGAATATGCTAAATTGGTGCGCGGCACATGATTTTCGTTGATAGATAGCAGTGTTGTGAAGTGAAAAACAATCATGTCACTTTGTCGATAATTTTTGTTCACGTAACTTACAAGCTAGCATTCTATACAGGTATGCGAAGCTCAGTTGGCGCAGTACAACTTTATATTGGTTGTTGGTGAAGAGGAAGCCAAAACTGGACAGGTTCCATTACATTCAATGCATTAATTTTTATTCATTGTAGAGTTGGTTACTTTTTCAAGCTATCTCTATGGCCTCTTATTCTTCCGTTCTGGTTTCCAGGTGAGCGTCCGACAGAGAGATAAGGCAGACCAAGACCGTTCAGTCATGACAATCGAGACCCTACTCCAACACTTCAAGAAAGCGAAACGGGAATTTCGCAATCCACGCATATGAATGATTGATTCATGAATGTGATGATGATGATGATGATGATGATGAGAAAAAAAATTATGTTTTTCAGTATTCATACAACTTGATGATAATGATCAAGCTGTTAGCTACATATTTTATTTTTCGGTACTCTTCGACAATAATGAAATGTATGCTTGGTTGAGGAAACTTATTTATAATACAAAACTGTTATCAGTTGATGGTTGGAATTTGATCTTAAACTTCCTTCTTCTTATATAATTTATTTTGTCTATATATTTAATGAACATTTTCATTCTTCATAAGAAATTTTTTTTAGTGCTCTGTAGCACAATCTGTTCTGGAACTTTGCTGTTGTGCAATGAGAGTCTCAATCTGTCACTCACACACACAAACACAAGGCACACAAATGAAAGCAATTAATATAGAGAGTTTTCTCTACCAATGAGGGGTTAGTAGAATGGTTAGACCTGAGTAATGTTGGCTTCCACAAGGACATACTTCCCTCTTCCCTAAAGATTGTAGGGTTCGAACTCTGTTCGGGACATTTTCTGGGTTATCAAACAAAATATATATATCTTGAAAATTATCTCCTAGTCAGAGACTAATTTTAGTTTCCCAATTTGTATCTCTTAAGTCTTAGCACACCTTTAAATTTTTGCAAGTCAAGCTAAGCAGTCCATTTGATCATATTTTTGTTACCCTAAATGCATTTCTATAAACATATATTCAACCATCAATGGTTCTTAATAAAAGAAAAACATGTAGTTGTAATTTTGATTTGATGATTTGGAAATAAGCAACCACGGCCAGATAGATAATTGGGGTTTGATTATCTTCTAAATTGTTCTTGCCCTGTTTTGTCTCTGTTTTTGGTAGTTCAGCCACATTCTGATCGTAATAGGATTCGTGTGAGCACATGTAGTCCTGGAGACATGGCATGGAGCAGTCTCTTGTTTAATGGTGATTATTGGCAGATTAAAAATGTTGCCTACGGGAAGGGAGTTTTCTATTGTGCTATCGACCCAACACTCCCGTACATGGGTGCCTATAAGGCTATAACCCTGCATTACAGGAATGGAAAATACATCCATATCCGCCTTTTATTCTAAGACTTTTTCATCAAAAGGACTATAGAGATCTTTACCTAATTGATTCTCCTAACGACGATAAAAACCTACTCTTGGCATATTATTCTGGCCGCGGACTTTATCCTGATTGTGTTTTCAGGTTTGATCAGTCACAAATGAAGTGGTTCAAAATCAAGAATTTCATCTCCATTTCTTCGTACAATGATAATCGTCACGAGCGGGTCGAAATCGAAACTTTGAATAATAGGGTACTATTCCGCAGTTCAGTCAAATACATATCACTACCAGCTGAAGGGGAAGCAAGTAGATTAGCAAACACTATACATTGGTGTTCCTCTAAAAGATGTAGTAGCGCTAGAAGATCAGGCGGGGTTCGGTCCTGCCCACAAATTTATGATTGGGTCGATCAGCAATCTGATAGAGGATGGTCCAAACTTTGGATTCAACCTCCTCATGCCCACAAATTTATGACTGGCCGCGGTGAGCTTGAGCTTGAGCTGGATTAATTTTTGACTGGCCGCGGGGAACTGGAGCCGGATTCTGATTTTGAATTGATCGGCCTCATTGAGTCATTGTTACTTTTATTGCATCTTGTGTGTTTTAATTACTTTTGTTGTATCTTAGAACTGGATTCTGATTTTGTGACCCTAAATGCATTTCTAAAACATATGTTTGATCGCAGTTTTCTGCTTTCTTTTTGTTTTTCTGGTTTTTTGTGTGTCTTGGTGTGGTTTCCTGCCGTTGTTGGCTGCTGGTTTGGGGTTTTTTCTGTGCCCTATTTTGTTTGTGGCTCTGTCTCGTTGGTCACCTTGGTGCCCTGTTTTGCTGTTTTTGGCCTTTGTGGCTGTGTAGTTCTTTCGTGTTTTAATATGATGATTTAAAAAAAAATAAAAAATAAACATATATTTCACCATCAATGGTTCTTAATAAAAGAAAACATTTAGTAGTATTTTGATTTTATGATTTGGAAATAAGAGAAATACAATCAAATTGGTATTTTTGAAAATATTTTTAGTATGTTTTTAAAAAAGGATTCATTCTATTTTACAGTACTTGGTTGGAACATTTCTAAAAGAGATTCTAATTGACTCTTTCAGAGTTATTTTTCATTTAAATTCACAATAAAAACCACAGGAAAGTTTTTCGGACAAAAAGAGAGAAAGATAATGTTTTGATTTCAAGGTTATCAAGATGAACTTTTATTAAAACAATGCCAGAAAAAAAACCAACCACGATCGTAGCTGCCAGCGGTCATGTATTGGCGTTCATCTACAAGACCAATTATGAAACAATATTTTAAACTTGAGTCAATCAGATTTTACTTTGATCAAGCCATGAATTCTAGTTGAATATCTAGAATACAACATAACGAGTATCAGTAGAGCAGAAAGGATATGTAGTACTTTCTAAACTTGAGTAACTTATCAATCAAAGGTCATGTTTGCTGCCTCTTGTCTAATGGAGTCAAACAGTGCAGTGGATAGGTAGCGTTCTCCAGCGCTGGGTAAAATCACCTGTGCAGAAAGCCAAATTAAAGACATGGTTAATGCAGTTTAATACGGATTATGAATGGAACAACGGTTCTTAGCCATTCGACAAACTGACAATGCCTAATTATAATCAAGGCAATGCATAAATGTGTAAGGAACTCAGGGAAGCTATAAGTCAGGTTTGGGTCAGTAAGAACTGAAGATAAACAATTCAAATTGACTCTGTTACTGCAATGTGTTATAAACAATTCAAATCTGAAGATAAAATCAAACAGTGTGTTAAATGCTTGCGGCGAATTGCTGGTCACTTGACCACTTTATTAGGTACTTTGACTTACAATTTGAATTAAGCAAACTATCATGAAACAAGGGTCAGATGCAATACTTTCCAAATATTTCTAACAAAGAAAAGATAAAGATCAAACTTACAACGATGAGTTTCCCAGCATTTTCCGGCTTCTTTGCCAACTTTATAGCAGCAACAGCTGCAGCACCAGATGATATCCCAACCTGTCAAAAGATGGCCCTATAATTAGCATCGAAAAGGAAAAAGCCTGCAACGAGAATTCTGATGCTGTTTAATAGAAAACATGGAGTCTTAAGAAGTACTTGATGCAATCTTAAATTTGAGAACATACCAGCAAGCCTTCTTTTAGTGCAAGCAGCTTAGCAGTTTCAATAGCTTCCTCACTTGATACCTGAAAATAATTAGCGGTGTGAGTCGATGATATTGTCACATAAACAAAGCATAAGTCATAGCTTAACTTTTTAAATTCATAGAATATTATAATAACAAAAATTCAAAGTTCCATTTCAAGGACTAGCAACTTTTCTTTAAAGACTAATGAGAAAGCACAGTCCTTGATTACTGTTTTGCATTTGGTACAGCTAAGTAATCATCCTCAGTCGTCAGGAAGAGCAATGGTCCTAACGAGCACAAACAAATGTCCATTTTTCAGAAATCAAGACCAGAATAATCTAACCAAAAGGGGAAATAATGCCAGAAAACTGACTCAAATGATGTTTAAGATACATATAAGCTAGAAATTAACAAAGCCTAAAAGTTAGAAAATTGTACAAGAATTTAAAGAATCCCTAAAAATCTCAATTATTTGTCCTCAAAATACCTTTATGATCACTTTTCATTTATGCTGTAAGATCATTGTAATTGCAAAAGCAAATAACATAAAAGATGCACTAGCTCATAAATTTCATATGAGAATTGGTTCCAAGACTTACCGGAATAACTTCATCAAGTAAGTCAACATCCAAAACAGCAGGGATGATACCAGCGCCAATACCCTGGATCAGATGCTTGCCTATTACATGAAGAATTTACAATATAAGGAAAAAACTGTAAGGATTTTTCTCATCTCAAAAACATACAGGTTAAAATCAATGCAACTACTTAAACTCAAAACAATCAAGTCTGGTCTATGTTATCATTTCCTGAAATAGGATTTGACATTAAAGGTAAAACAGGAATGTCGATGGAACCTTGCATTCACAAAGAAAAACTACTGAAAGGATAGGACTCGTATAATTTTTCTGAATGACTATGATCCCAAAGAGCTCAACATCATTGGGATCAACGCTAACCCATTTAATTTTTCAATTATATTATAAATTATTTGTTTAAAATTGTGTGACCATTATTTTGAAAAAATATATTTGTCAGTTCTAGAGTCAACAAAGAATGGGAATAATAACCACTAATATATGGTCCAACTCAATCATGCTACTAGCAGAAAAGAAAGCGGAACCTTCTGAGTACATAAGCTCCAGAATCTCTTGTTCCAAATATATATATATATATATATAACACTTCAGTGGAACAGAAGATTCAATCCATAGGAAATGCTATGTAAAATGTTGAATTGCTATGTGATTACCAAAGGAAAATATTTGCCAAGAGTTAGCAAGAAATATAACCGAAACAAAAAGGATGCTCCTACTTTTGGCCTTTTGTTGTGCATAACATAGTGTGAATATCAAATTATCAAACAGTAGAAACCAGGTTAATGTATATATGTCCACATAAAATCTTTCAAATTTGAAGTGCAGTGAAATTTGAAGTCAGACACTGCACTCAATGAGTTGGGTAATTGGTGTAGAAATTCTAACCAATGTAAATTTGGACTGCCAATGACACAACCAGGGAATTTTGACATGATCACACGTTAAGCAACATTTGCCCATGTTGTTGCTGGAAAAACTCCATGCTACTATTTTTCATATTGTTATATCATCAAAGTAATGAATACAGGCACACAGATAAAACCTAAATACCAGCATTTGCATAATGTGCTCATGCAATGCTCGGCTTCAAAATAAAAAAAATCAGTCAGATGTGCAAGAATGAAACAGTGCATACTTGTGCAATGTGCACATGATCATGAAGAAGAAATGTTACCTACCAGGTTTTTCTCCATTCAAGATTGCACTTTCTAATGGTTCAACACCATATACCTAGATGCAAAAATAAGAGACATACCATTAATTTAAATACCCAGCATCTCACTCTTTCTCTCATACACACACGCCCACACACAAACAACGCTCTCAAGATAACCTTAATATTTGGGTTTTTCTCTTTGAGGAATCTCCCAACACCAGTTACTGTGCCACCAGTCCCTATCCCTGCAATAAAAGCATCAACTTTTCCTCCCGAGTCTTTCCATATCTCTGGGCCAGTGGTCTCATAATGAATCTACAAATAAGATGAAAGATTGGATTCATAAATCCTTTCAAACACTAATCCACAATGAAATTATCTACAAAAAGAATACCTTAGGATTGGCCGGATTTTCAAATTGCCGAAGCATATACCCATTAGGTGTTTTACTTAGTAACTCCTCCCCTTTTGCAAGAATCTCCTCAAAGCCCTTGGCTACATCAGTGAGATATAGCTCTGCCCCAAAAGCACGAAGTATAATTCTTCTCTCAAGACTATATGATGATGGCATTACAATTATAAGTTTGTAACCCTTTGCTGCTGCAATGGAGGCCAATCCAATGCCAGTGTTACCACTGGTAATCTCGATGAGGATAGTCTTTAGTCGATATTATTTGCACATGTCCAGAGGGGAAATTTGTTAGTTCAGATGTTCTGTAATTTGAACTATTGATGTTCATATTCATGAAAGATGCAACAGTAGTTCAAGCAATGAAAACTTAGTTGGAGTATTGCTAAATTGTTCATGGACAACACAGCACACTTCATTTGACCATGTTAGACGAGTAATGTTACTATGTATCTATTGAAAGTGACAACCAAAACTCTTTGTTACTACTGGAAACCATCTTTCCAAAGTCATACGATACGAGAGCCTATTTAAACTTTCAAGGAGGCACGGACTGAATTCAATCCAAAAACATTTATTGAAAATTGCATAATCTTATCTAACAACCCAACTTTAGAAACCGAAAATTTTAATTAGATACCTTCCCTGGCGTGATTAAGCCCTTATCCTCTGCATCTTTTATCATACTATATGCAATCCTGCAAGTTAAACATTGAAAACCAAATCAATAAATCCCAAAAAAACATTTGCACAGTGTTATGAAGAAAGATACAATCGATGAAAGATGTAAAGAACTGGGAAAACAAGTTGTATACCTGTCTTTGACGCTAGAAGTAGGTTCCATCATTTCGAGCTTCGCAGCGATTCGGGCTACACAACCATCCACAACATTGTTGAGATACACCATTGGTGTATTGCCTATCAGCTAAACAAACTCACATACACACACAAACCATAAGTAAGATCACTCTAATTAAAACAAAAGTCAAGATAAAAAGCAAAAGTTATAGCAATTAGAAATTACTTCAGTAACATCTGTCTTGATTGTGCAAATGTCCTCCATGGTGCTACTTAATCATACACTGCAAAATATAAGTTTCTTTGAACGGAGTTAGTACTTCCTCAATATCAAGACCTAAACAAGATATTACAACAAAACTGAACGCAAACACTTAAGAATTGTTTGATTAACCATGAAAGAGTACCATTATTGGTTTTTTGAGAGGAAAAAAAAAATCTAGGCAAATTTGTCTTTCAAAAGTAATAGAACTTCAAAGCAGCTAATTTAACATCTTAGATCTCCTCTGAAACAGGAATCAATTAGCCAAATCCACAAGGCTCATAGACACTACGGTAATGCACAGAGTTCATGAGAAGATTACCAACAAAAAAAAAGCCAAAATATCTCGAAGTAGAATCATTAAACTATATAAAATTGCACAAAACAGAGAAGTAGAAATCTCAAGAACTTGAATTTCTCAATCAAGAATCCATATGAACAGACCCAAAGCTGAGAAATTTCCAATACCTATTACTCCTTCCGATGAAAACTTCAAGCAGCCAAATATTGGAAACACTAATTCTGCAGTATTAATGAACAATTACCACAAAAAACATGACATTTCCAGAAAAGGGCAACTAGCCAGTAGATCAAATATTAACATTTACTTGACAAATAATAGTCTACCTAATATACTTGAATCAATCTGGAACTGCATTTTTTTTGGTCAAAAGAATATGTGCAAGAAGTCCATAGTGAAGATACAGATAATATACTTTATATTAGGATTTAGTTAATTAGTTAGTTTCTATTTTACTTGTACAGTTGTTATTCTCTCATTAGTACAGTTGTCATTCTCTCATTGGTTGCAATGATAGTTTGTTAGATAACTATTTATAACTGATTGAAAATTGGGAATTTTCAATAAACAGACAATATCTTTCACTCTCGATTTTACTTGTACAGTCTGTTACTAACTAATTACAAATAGTGTGATTCTTTAACTTTTTAAATTTTCCTAAAATGTTTTTGGTAGTTATGTTTAACATAATTATAAAGGTCGTGGCTCTCTATCTATTTAGCCATGAAAAAAATATTATTACATTAATTAATAATTAATAAGAATATAATTAAAAATATTGTAACTTATTAACTTTTTAAATTTTCTGATAGTGTTTTTGGCAGATTGTTTTTTAAAATTATATGATTACTTTTATTCCACGTTTTTTAATTTTCTGATAACGTTATTCACTTGATTTAATTTATTATTGTTGTTATAAAGGAAAAAGTCTTTTTCTTTTTAATCCATATTGTTATAATTATTTGTTTACTCAGATTGTTTTGATTTTTTGAACACTTTTTTAATTTTCTAGATTTGTTTTAAAAAAAAAATCTGAATATATATATATATATATATTTACACAGATTGTTTAAATTTTGTGATTATATTTTTTATTCCACATTTGTTTAAACTTTCCAATTTTAAATAATATATTAGATACATAGAAGATAAAATATGGGTTATAAACGGAGGAAGACAATTCACAAAAAATAATAATAATAATGGCTAGAGACAAAAAAGTAAGAAAACTTTAACAATACACCCTAGGAATTAGGAATTTAACTAAATTAGTAGCAGATAAAAAAAATTGGTTAAAAATATATAAATGAATTCTAAAAGATTATATATATAGCGAGAGAAATTTACAATCATGATTAAGATTCGAACGTTGTACCTTTTAAGTGATAACAATGATTGTAGTAAAAGCCATAGAAATCTCCTAAAAAATACGGGGGGGAATTAAACAAAATTAGTGGTACATATATAAAAAGATGTATGAACACATGAAATTTATGATCGAATGAAAGAAATAATCATTTAAAATGAACACGAACAATTTACAATTATAAAAAATATAGATTATAAACATAAAAGATTAAAAAGAAAAAAAAAATATATTGTATTGGAGATGTTTAAACATGGAAATTTTTTAGAGAGATAGACCACACAAAACAACAGAAAGAGTGTTTACAATGATCTGGTTTGAGAGATTGGATTGAGGGTTACATACTTACATGTATATGTAGATGTAGAGTTGGTAAATTTTTTGGAGGAATGTCAAAAGAATTTTAAATATTTAATAAAAAAATATTTAATTATATATTCAATTGATTTAATAGGAAGAATACCAAAAGATAAATATTTATTAATAATATTCTTAAATATATTTAATCATTTATTAAATAGGTTTAATTGAAAGAATTCCAAAAGATAAATAATTAAATAGTAATAATATTTTAAAAAATATAAAAACAATAAAAACTCATTAATAAGGAAATGAGTAGAGGAATATAATTGGTTACTAAAAACTCATAGTAATTATACGGAGATGAAGGATCAATGCATTGAATCAGTAACAATTCATAATTATGATGTTGATGATGAAGGCATTTATCGATATTATTATTGAATATTATATTTTTTAATAAAAAAGGCATTCTTGCTTTGTTATTAATGTATTATATATTAACCATATTTAATATCAAACTTCTCTCACGACGACATGCGGTGCTGGTGAAACTATATTATTATATATATATTGAATATTATATTTTTTAATAAAAAAGACATTCTTGCTTTGTTATTAATGTATTATATATTAACCATATTTAATATCAAACTTCTCTCACGACGACATGTGGCGCTGGTGAAACTATATTATTATTATATATATATATGATTTGTAGGAAACTTAGCTCTTATTTATTATAAAATTTTGAATGACAATTTGATGCATTTATATATATTTAACTAATTTGAACAATATACCACCGCAGAACCTCCCAAATAGGGATGTCAAAATTATTAATTGGTCTGAGGACCCTTGGGGACCCCTCCTGTTAGGGGTGGGTTTAGTGCCTACCCTTTATGTTGTGGTATGAATTTGTTAATTTTTTCGATCCTCGATTTAATTTCGGTATAGCTTTGGGATTTTTAATCCCCGCCTCGACCCATCCTCGTACCCATTATATATATATATATATATATATATATATATCAAGTCAATGCACACTGATATAACTTCATCAGTTATATCAGTGTGCTGGATGTGAATCATTAGATTTACATACTTTGACTCAAAGTGTATGCACTTGTCAAAGTTTCTCCATAATCAGTGGTCTACATGCATTGGTACAGATATAGTTACATCAGTGCACACTGATGTGAACGGGACCGTATATATATATATATATATATATATCAGTTTTTCTCTTCTCATGACGAACTGATTTTATTTATATCAGTTTCACAACTATCAACTATTAGATTCACATATTTCAATTTAGTTAAGTCTTTTTAAACTTAATCAAGGACTTACAAGTCTTGTCTTAATCTTAAAAGTTCAGTTCGGTCATAAGGAGAGAAAAACTGATATATATATATATATATATTTATGTTGATCAACGTCATCCAATAATAAAAATATATATATATATATAACTACAAATTTTAGTGTAATTTCCTCTCTTTTTAGAGTTTGTTAATGAGTTGTGTTATACTATAATTGATTTAGAGTTTATTTCCTCTATGCTATTATATAGTAAAAACATTATATGTATATATATATATATATATATATATATATATATACACGGTCTTCCTATTATCAGTTCGAATTGATAAAAATTATATCAGTTCCTTGTATGTGAGCCACTAGATTTAAATACTTTGACTGACAAGTGCATACAGCCAAGTCAAAGTATTTAAATCCAGTGGCCCATATGTAAGGAACTGATATAACTTTTGTCAGTTCGAACTGATAATAGAATTTCTGTATATAGATATAGATATATATATAATTATTCTGTTGACTCATACATTATTATATTTGTAGGAAACTTAGCTCTTGTTTATTATAAAATTTTTAATGACAATTTGATGCATTTATATATATTTAACTAATTTGGGCAATATAGTAATATTGAATGACAATTTCATATATTTAACTATGAAAATTTTGAATGACAATTTGACGACGCTTGATGTCTCAAGTTTGAATTGTTAGTTGTTACCATTAAAATTGACCACTAACTAGCTCACACTTGTTGGTTTTGCAAATTGTCAAATCATTCAGTTTACAACAAGTCAACAATGAGTAACTGGTCAGATCTTCCCATTGAAATCTTAAATTTAATCGTGGAACATCTTTATTATATTGATCAAATACGAGTCCGAGCAGTATGTAAGAGTTGGCGATCAAATATTTACAACGATGGCAAATATGCAGATAAATTACCATGGATAATGGGTTACCAAAGTACTGCAAGCGAAAACATAATTCTAAGTAATCTAATTTACTTGTACGAGCCTTCTCAGAAGCGAAGCTATAGGGTCGAAACTAAAATTCCTACTGACAGCACAATGCTACATGCATCAAAATTTGGCTGGTTGCTTCTCTCCGAGGATACAATGTCTTTTTCACGTCCCCTTTTCTTTCACTGTCCTTTCACTAATGAGATTATACAACTACCAAATTTGAACAGCATGAAGTGGGATTCTCAAATTAAGGCTACATTCTCTACGGCTCCAACTTCCTCAGATTGTGTGATATTTGTACTTCAGCCATATTCTGATCGTTACAGGATTCGTGTGAGCACATGTAGTCCTGGAGACATGGCATGGAACAGTCTCTCGTTTACCTGTGCTTTTCAGAAAATTAAAAATGTTTTCTATTGTGCTTTCCACCCGACATTCCCGTACATGGGTGCCTATGCCCCTGCATTACAGGAAGGGAAAATACATCCATATCTGCCTTTTATTCTAAGACTTTTTCGTCAAAAGTACCTTAGAAATCTTCACTTAATTGATTCTCCTGACGACGATAAAAACCTACTCTTGGCATATTATTCTGGGTACGGACATTATCCTGATTGTGTTTTCAGGTTTGATCAGTCACAAATGGAGTGGTTCAAAATCAAGAATTTCATCTCTGTTTCTTCGTACAATGAAGATCGTCAGGAGCGGGGTCGAAATCGAAACTTTGAATAATAGGGTACTATTCCACAGTTCAATCAATTACAAATCACTACCAGCTAAAGAGGAAGCAAGTAGATTAGCAAACACTATACATTGGTGTTCCTATAAACAATGTAGTAGTGCTATAAGATCAGGCGGGGTTCGGTCCTGCCCACAAATTTACGATTGGGTCGATCAGCAATCTGATAGAGGATGGTCCAAAGTTTGGATTCAACCTCCTCATGCACACAAATTTATGACTGGCCGCGGTGAGCTTGAGCTTGAGCTGGAATAATTTTTGACTGGCCGCGGGGAGCTGGAGCCGGATTCTGATTTTGAATTGATCGGCCTCATTGAGTCATTGTTACTTTTATTGCATCTTGTGTGTTTTAATTACTTTTGTTGTATCTTGGAACTGGTAGTATTTTGATTTGATGATTTGGAAATAAGAGATGCAATCAAATTGGTATTTTTGAAAATAATTTTAGTAAGTATGTTTTCAAAAAGGATTCATTCTATTTTATAGTACTTGGTTGGAACATTTATAAAAGAGATCCTAATCGACTCTTTCAGAGTTATTTTTCATTTAAATTCACAATAAAAACCACTGGAAAGTTTTTCAGAAAACAAGGGAGAAAGATAATGTTTTGATTTCAAGGTTATCAAGATGAACTTTTATTAAAACTATGCCAGAAAAAAACCAACCACGATTGTAGCAGCCAGCGGTCATGTATTGGCGTTCATCTACAAGACCAATTATGAAACAATAATTGAAATTTAAGTAAATCAGAATACAACATAACAAGTATCAATCAAAGGTCATGTTTGCTGCCTCTTGTCTAATGGAGTCAAACAGTGCAGTGGATAGGTAGCGTTCTCCAGCGCTGGGTAAAATCACCTGTGCAGAACACCAAATTAAAGACATGGTTAATGCAGTTTAATACAGATTATGAACGGAACAACGGTTCTTAGCCATTCGACAAACAGACATGGTTAAGTTTCAGCAATGCGTAATTGTGTAAGGAACTTGGGGAAGCTATAAGTCAGGTTTGGGTCAGTAAGAAGGATGTACAATATTTAATGGAGTGCAATAACTCAATTGAATCAGAATTTTAGGTGGCGAACACAGTCAAGCGGACAACATTCATTCTGGTTCAAACGTGCATTAAAATTTGCATGTCACGCTGAAATCAGAAGTTATAATCGGAATAACATGTAATTTCTGGATTGGTCGAATGGCTCAGACAAAGATACACCAAATCACCAATACAGGAAAAAAATAAAAGTAGTTCTGAAAATGTAACTTTGAAAATGCATTCAGAAAATATGACTAAGCTCTCGTGTACACGTGAAATTCAACCCCTCCGGTGTTTATAAACAATTCAAATCTGAAGATAAATTCAAACAACGTGTTAAATGATTGCGGCGCATTGCTGGTCACTTGACCACCCTATTAGGTACTTTGACTTACAATTTGAACTAAGCAAACTGTCAGATGCAATACTTTCCAAATTTATCTAACAAAGAAAAGATAAAGATCAAACTTACAACGATGAGTTTCCCAGCATTTTCCGGCTTCTTTGCCAACTTTATAGCAGCAACAGCTGCAGCACCAGATGATATCCCAACCTGTCAAAAGATGGTCCTATAATTAGCATCAAAAAGGAAAAAGCCTGCAATGAGAATTCCGATGCTGTATAAAAGAAAACATGGAGTCTTAAGAAGAACTTGATGCAATCTTAAATTTGAGAACATACCAGCAAACCTTCTTTTAGTGCAAGCAGCTTAGCAGTTTCAATAGCTTCCTCACTTGATACCTGAAAATAACTTGCAGTGTAAGTCGATGATATTGTCACATAGACAAAGCATAAGTCAAAGAGAAAGCACAGTACTTGATTACTGTTTTGCATTTGGTACAGCTAAGTAATCATCCTCAGTCATCAGGAAGAGCAATGGTCATAACGAGCACAAACAAATGTCCATTTTTCAGAAATCAAGACCAGAATAATCTAACCAAAAGGGGAAATAATGCCAGAAAACTGACTCAAATGATGTTTAAGATACATATAAGCTAGAAATTAACAAAGCCTAAAAGTTAGAAAATTGTACAAGAATTTAAAGAATCCCTACAAATCTCAATTATTTGTCCTCAAAATACCTTTATGATCACTTTTCATTTATGCTGTAAGATCATTGTAATTGCTTGTTCTCAAATTGCAAAAGCAAATAACATAAAAGATGCACCGGCTCATAAATTTCTTATGAGAATTGGTTCCAAGACTTACCGGAATAACTTCATCAAGTAGGTCAACATCCAAAACAGCAGGGATGATACCAGCGCCAATACCCTGGATCAGATGCTTGCCTATTACATGAAACAGCATGCAATTTACCATATCAGGAAAAAACAGTAAGGATTTTTCTCATCTCAAAAACATACAGGTTAAAATCAATGCAACTACTTAAACTCAAAACAATCAAGTCTGGTCTATGTTATCATTTCCTGAAATAGGATTTGACATTAAAGGTAAAACAGGAATGTTGATGGAACCTTGCATTCACAAAGAAAAACTACTGAAAGAATAGGACTCGTTTAATTTTTATGAATGACTATGGTCCCAAAGAGCTCAACATCATTGGGATCATCGCTGACCCATTTAATTTTTCAATTATATTATAATTATTTGTTTAAAATTGTGTGACCATATATTTTGAAAACATATATTTGTCAGTTCTAGAGTCAACAAAGAATGGGAATAATAACCACTAATATATTTGTCAGTTCTAGAGTCCAACTCAATCATGCTACTAGCAGAAAAGAAAGCGGAACCTTCTGAGTACATATGCTCCAGAATCTCTTGATACAACACTTCATAGGAACAGAAGATTCAATCCATAGGAAATGCTATGTAAAATGTTGAATTGCTAGGTGATTACCAAAGGAAAATATTTGCCAAGAGTTAGCAAGAAATATAACTGAAACAAAAAGGATGCTCCTACTTTTGGCCTTTTGTTGTGCATACATAGTGTGAATATCAAAGTATCAAACAGTAGAAACCAGGTTAATGTATATATGTACACATAAAATCTTTCAAATTTGAAGTGCAGTGAAATTTGAAGTTAGACACTGCACTCAATGGGTTGGGCAATTGGTGTAGAAATTCTAAACAATGTAAATTTGGACTGCCAATGACACAACCAGGGCAGAACTGCCCAAACAAAATTATTTTCGAAAATATCTTGGCATTTGTATATTTACCCCTTCATATATATATTTTGTACTTTGACTCCTCCAATAACAATTTGTTTACAAATTGGTCCTCTAAATGCCAAGGCCGGTTGTCCCCCTAGATTCACCAAATAGACAATCTAGGTAGAACACTAGGATGCTTAGTTGCTTACTACTTAGTACTCCAAGGCATTTTGATATGATCACATGTTAAGCAACATTTGCCCATGTTGTTGCTGGAAAAACTCTATGCCACTATTTTTCATATCAAAGTAATGAATACAGGCACACAGCTAAAACCTAAATACCAGCATTTGCATAATGTGCTCATGCAATGCTCAGCTTCAAAATCCATAAAATCAATCAGATGTGCAAGAATGAAACAGTGCATAGTTGTGCAATGTGCACATGATCATGAAGAAGAAATGTTACTTACCAGGTTTTTCTCCATTCAAGATTGCACTTTCTAATGGTTCAACACCATATACCTAGATGCAAAAATAAGAGACATACCATTAATTTAAATACCCAGCATCTCACTCTTTCTCTCTGATACACACACGCCCACACACAAACAACGCTCTCAAGATAACCTTAATATTTGGGTTTTTCTCTTTGAGGAATCTCCCAACACCGGTTACTGTGCCACCAGTCCCTATCCCTGCAATAAGAGCATCAACTTTTCCTCCTGAGTCTTTCCATATCTCTGGGCCAGTGGTCTCATAATGAATCTGCAAATACAATGACAGAATGGATTCATAAATCCTTTCAAACACTAATCCACAATGAAATTATCTACTAAAAGAATACCTTAGGATTGGCAGGATTTTCAAATTGCCGAAGCATATACCCATTAGGTGTTTTACTTAGTAACTCCTCAGCTTTTGCAATAATCTCCTCAAAGCCCTTGGCTATATCAGTGAGATATAGCTCTGCCCCAAAAGCACGAAGTAGAATTCTTCTCTCAAGACTATATGATGATGGCATTACAACGATAAGTTTGTAACCCTTTGCTGCTGCAATGGAGGCCAATCCAATGCCAGTGTTACCACTGGTAATCTCGATGAGGATAGTCTTTAGTCGATATTATTTGAACATGTCCAGAGGGAAATTTGTTAGTTAAGATGTTCTGTAATTTGAACTATTGATGTTCATATTCATGAAAGATGCAACAGTAGTTCAAGCAATGAAAACTTAGATAGAGTTTTGCTAAATTGTTCATGGACAACACAGCACACTTCATTTGACCATGTTAGACGAGTAATGTTACTATGTATCTATTGAAAGTGACAACCAAAACTCTTTGTTACTACTGACAACCATCTTTCCAAAGTCATACGATACGAGAGCCTATATAAACTTTCAAGGAGGCACGGACTGAGTTCAATCCAAAAACATTTATTGAAAATTGCATAATCTTATCTAACAACCCAACTCTAGAAACTGAAAATTTTAATTAGATACCTTTCCTGGCGTGATTAGGCCCTTATCCTCTGCATCTTTTATCATACTATATGCAATCCTGCAAGTTAAACATTGAAAACCAAATGAATGAATTCCCAAAAAAACATTTGCACGGTGTTATGAAGTAAGATACAATCTAATGAAAGATGTAAAGAACTGGGAAAACAAGTTGTATACCTGTCTTTGACGCTAGAAGTAGGTTCCATCATCTCGAGCTTCGCAGCGATTTGGGCTACACAACCATCCACAACATTGTTGAGATACACCATTGGTGTATTGCCTATCAGCTAAACAAACCCACATACACACACACACACCATAAGTAAGATCACTCTAATTAAAACAAAAGTCAAGATAAAAAGCAAAAGATATAGCAATTAGAAATTACTTCAGTAACATCTGTCTTGATTGTGCAAATGTCCTCCATGGTGCTACTTAATCATACACTTGCAAAATATAAGTTTCTTTGAACAGAGTTAGTACTTCCTCAATATCAAGACCTAAACAATATATTACAACAAAACTGAACGCAAACACTTAAGAATTGTTTGATTAACATGAAAGAGTACCATTGTTGGTTCTTTAAGAGGAAAAAAATAATCTAGGCAAATTTGTCTTTCAAAAGTAATAGAACTTCAAAGCAGCTAATTTAACATCTTAGATCTCCTCTGAAACAGGAGTCAATTAGCCAAATCCACAAGGCTCATAGACACTACGGTAATGCACAGGGTTCATGAGAAGATTACCAACAAAAAAAAAGCCAAAATATCTCAAAGTACAATCATTAAACTATATAAAATTGCACAAAACAGAGAAGTAGAAATCTCAAGAACTTGAATTTCTCAATCAAGAATCCATATAAACAGACCCAAAGCTGAGAAATTTCCAATACCTAGTACTCTTTCCGATGAGAACTTGAAGCAGCCAATATTGGAAACACTAATTCTGCAGTATTAATGAACAATTACCACAAAAAAACATGACATTTCCAGAAAAGGGCAACTACCCAGTAGAGCAATACTTGAAAAATAATAGTCTACCTAATATACTTGAATCAATCTGGAACTGCAGTTTTTTTTGGTCAAAAGAATATGTGCAAGAAGTCCATAGTGAAGATACGGATAATATACTTTTTAAGAAATAATAATAAAAAAGACAGTAGAAAACAAAAAATCATTGTTTTAGGGTGTCCTTAGCGTGTAAAAGACTGTACACGACTGTCCTTAGCGTGTACAATGGAGCCTCCCTCACCATCGTCGTCCATCATTGTTTCTTGTTCACTTGGCACACAAAGAATTGACTACATGACAAAGTGGGTCATTCACAGTTTCTGGGTGTATGACAAACAAACACAGACAACGTTCATTTACAAGCGAGATTGAGACTGTCAACAACATTTTCCATTTCCAGTTGAGAACTTGCTTCAAGTTTGATTCTTGGTTCATCATGACAGCAATCAACAGCTTCTTGTTTCAACAATTTTTTCAGTTAAAAGGGACTGATTTTTGACTCTCTGATAATTCTCATAAGTAAATCTCAAAATTCTTGCTTTCATGATTTCATCGATAAAGATATATGAAACATGAACTAATCGCACATCGAGAGAGCAAAAGAAGAGAGTTAGTAGCATTGGTGTATAAATACGAAGCGTGGTGCAACTAAGCAATATACTTACCTGGACGGGGTCAATGGGCGATCAATAAGGCTCATGCCCTAGGTTGGTGGCCTCCATTGCACTGAGGAAGTGCACCCGCTTAAGGTCTCCTCATATGAAGGAGAGCCTACGTCATAAATTGTGTCAGCCGGGTCCTGCGTTCGCGCGGCCCCTCCAATTCAATAACAAGCCTCAATTTGGTTTCTACTTTTTACAGGAGTTTTTATATGGGCCAGGATTTGGTAGTAACAGACTAATTGATTGTTAGAAGTTTCAGTGTCAAATGTGGGCCAAGAGGCCCTAGAATTTGAAATAACAAAATATTTGAAACAACAAAATATTTGACAGTTTGAAGTGTCAAATGGGCCTAGATATATAGGACCTCTATGTTATGCCTCTGCTAACACCAAAGCGGTTTCTGGTTTTGTTAGAAGCTTAGAGCTATGGATGTGAATGGGGTGACCGGGATAATAAAATCCCAACTCCGCTCTAAAATCGGCCTCAAATCCGCTCCAACCCTACTGTGAAATCCAAATCTGAACATAGTTGGTGAAATCCAAATCCAAATCCTCAAATCTAAACATGAAGTTCGGATTTGAAAACCGGTTGAGGCTCGGACGACTGACCATTTGACACCTCTAATCTAAATTACTAATTATATTACTTTTCATTGATGGAGACACCTATCATTCAAATGAATGATAAGTTTGCATTTTCAACCACTATTTCAACATGTGGTATTTTGTCACATCTCCTTTTCTTTGTGATTTGAGGATAGGGTTTTTTCATATTGGCCGGTCTCCCCCCTAAAATGAATTTAATGTTCAAAGACCCCCTTCTGTTAACTATTCCATCCAAAAAAGTTTTGACCATGGTCAAATGACCATTTTATCCTCCAATTTTCTATACAAATGACCATTCAACCCTCTAAAATATTAATTAAATAAAAATAAAATAAAATATTTTTTAAAAAAAGATAGATATCCACTGTCCATCTCAAAAATGAACGGTGGATATATTTCTTTTTTTAATTTTTATTTAAATTTAAATATTTATTAAATAAAAAATATATTAACAAATTAGAAAAAAAAAATTAAAAAACATAATTGAAAAATAAAGATGGATCTCCACCGTCCATCTTAAAGATGGACGGTAAGATGGACGATGGAAATCTTTTTTTTTTTTTTCATTTAATTTTAAAAACAGATCAATTCTCTTCCAAAATCAATTCCCATCAACCATCACCATCACCAACCTTCATCGGTTTATCACCATCACCAACTACACACACACACACTCAAACACCATCACCACCATCACCACCACCTCCACCACCATCAACCATACCTAGAATTCCAAAACCCTAAACGAATTCTCTCTCTCTCTCTCTCTCTCTCTCTCTGTGCGATCTATCATCATCTACACAGATTAGGGTTTGACACTGGTTAGGGTATAATGGTGGAAGATGATGATGATAAATTTGGGCGATTTGGTTTTGGGTCGATTAGGTTTCGAATGTGGTAGTGGTAGTGGTAGTTGGATTTTGGGTGGGTTGTGGTTCACGGTGGTGGCTGGATTTTGGGGGTGGTGATGGGTGGTTCACGGTTTGGTGTTTGAGTTATGATGGAGATAGTGGTGGTCTGGTGGAGATGATCACGATGATCACGGTGACATAGCAAAAGAGATCACCAGATTTTTTGTTTTAATTTTTTGTTATTTTTTATTCAAACACTTGAACATTGAATCAGGCTGTGCTTGTGCCATGAGTATTATTATTATTATTATTTTTTAAATGTCATGTTTAGATGGGCTCTGTGATGAGTTCTGATATGAAGATGAGTTCTGATATGGGTTTAGGTTGAAGATGGTGTGTTGAAGATGATCACGATGATCATGATGATGGATTTTGTTTTGTTTTTATTTTTTTATTTGTTTAATTATTGCTTTTACAATATTGCCCCTATCATTTTAATGGTCAACGTTTATTTGGATGGAATAGTTAACAAAAGGGGGTCTTTGAACATTAGATTCATTTCGGGGGGAGACCGACCAATATGAGGAAACCCTGTCCTCACCTTAACAATATGGCAAAGGCCAGGGGGGAAAATGATATTTTCCCTTTATTATTATTTGGATAATTAATTCAATTTTCTTAGAAACTTAAAAGATGTGTATGAATTTATTCCCAATCATAAAAGCAGACTTGCTTCCTACATCATCGGCAACTTATGATTAATTTGTGGTTTGGTGGATCCCCCATTGGCCTTGAGTTCTTGAACTCCATTACAATCTTGAAGTTATTCCTTCAAGGAAAAAATAAAAACTTGAGTGCATATATAAGAATTTTATAAATATAAAATATAAATATTTATATACCTATTACGAGTATAACATCTTTGATCACTTAATATGCATAATTTTATAATAAAAACTAAAGAAAAAACAACAAATTTAAAATAAATAATTAAAAATTACTTAGGATACATTCAGTTATTTTTAAGGAACAACACGGAGAGTGTTTGTATATATAATCAATTAAATTTGATATTTTGAAGATTTAAAATACACCTATTCGTAAGTTTTGAAAACATTTTAAAAATAAATGAAAACAACGAAAGTCTACCAATACAATTACTACTATAATACATTACTCCAACATATATTAGTTGACAGTTACAAATACCCCAAAACTTATATGTCACAAATTTTGTATTTTATATATCTTTATTCTATACTAAATTTCCAATTCCATTTTCATTTTTTCATAGCCAATGGATGTATAATGTATGAGTAATGCTAAACAACCCAAATAATTAACCCAAATGATGTGGCAAATGAGTTGTCATCAACACACACAATATGGGATGATGTGGTTAATGAAAAAACCGTTTGTCACATCATTTGGATTGAAATTTGAGTTAAATTTTTGGATTGTATAGCATTAGTGATAATGTATTGTTAGGTTGATTATTAAAGTGTGAGAGACCATTACCAAATAGTAGTGCATCCCACATCGGGAGAACACAAAGCAAAACGTGAAGTGAGACGCATATATATAGTGAAGAAAGCAACATGAAAACATATTTAGGGATTTCGAGTTTTCAAGAAGGAGTTATGACCATTTTACTACCTAAAGGTCAGCCTAGAATTTCTACACGGGATTTTGGAAATAAAGCATTACGGGCTGCCTAATTCGGGAATGAAGGTCTTAGACGAATTTGTTATGTTTCAGAAGATTAATGAAGGCCTAAAATTCATTTTGATTCAGTTTTAGTTGATCCTAAACTTTCCATGTTAGGATTAGTTGAGATTGGATTAAGATTCCTAAAGTTTGAAGGATTGTATTTCCTATTTTGAGTCACATTGAATTAGCCTTATTAGAGGTTGATTAGGGAACTAAAAGGAGACCTAATTCATGCCTATTTAAGACACACAGCTGTAGAGGCAAGTTGAAGAGTTCGAAGGCGACATTCCATCGATTTTCCGGATTCTATCATTATTTTCTTCTATGTTTTCTCTTAGGCTTGTACTCATGACTATGCTAAGGAAGGTGATTTGGTGTGGATTCATCTACGCAAGGAGCAATTTCCTCGTAGGAAACATGGGAAGTTGAAGCCAAGAGCGGATGGTCCTTTCAAAGTGATCAAGCAAATTGGAGACAATGCATACAAGATTGAGCTTCCAGGAAACTATGGTGAATCTGTAACATTTAATGTGGCAGACCTTTCTCCTTATCATGATGACAACTACGAAGAGAACTCAGGGACGAGTTCACGCTCAGCGGAAGCGTATGATACAGAAGGCTTTCCAATTCAGCTCAATCAATGCAGTGATTAATTGAGTAAAAAACAGTGAAATGCATTTAGTCACTTTTTAAATGTATTTAGTTAAGTTGAGTGAATGACAATAATTACTGAGGACCTTTGATATTACCTACGTCAAGGAGGGATGTTCCTTGGCTTCTATTTAAGTCTTTTCTCTGCTATGGAAATAAACAGACTTGAGTTTTTCGGTATATAATTAGTCTTTTGACTTGAGAAGAAGGAGTTCTTCTATTTATCTAACTCTTATCTTTTTTTTGTTCCAATAGAGTGTTCTGACCAATCTGATGTTGGTTAAATCGGAAAGCACAAAGAACGACGAGTAGAAGGAAAATGGAAACCAAATCTTCAAAGGGATACATAAATCACCACCCAAAGGAAACTTAATGAAAAGTAGATAAAGCTCACCACCAAAGTTAAATCACAAAAGGGATATAGAATATCACCACCCTAAAGCATTCAATAAAAGATATAGAACTAAAAGAACTCACCACTCAATGGAAATCCACCAAAGAGATAAAGAGTTGAAAGATAAAATCTCAAAGAGATAGTATTCTAAAATTCAATATTGATTAACTACATTTAACAAGGATAGATGCTCATTATATAGCCTAATCATGGAACAACCATCCAAGCATAGGAAGGGATGAAAATAAAAGATAGCTTCACAATTTAAAGCATAAGAAACTAAGAAATTAAAGACATTAAAGTCGAACTCTTCAAATCCCGTGCATTGTAGACTTCTGACCTTGCAACCTAAAACCCCTCTTAACTCTCTCTAGGGAACTTCAATTGATGCAAAACAAAACATGAAACAAAAGTTAAGATGCTGATCTTTCCAACCATATGTGGCACGCCTTCTAATTCCACTCCATTTAGTATATAATTAATTCCAAAGTTGTCCCTTGTGTAGAACCAGCTGCTCAACCAATTAAAGTCGGACTTTTAAATTCCTTTGTTCCTTGATAATAACTAATGCAACGAGACACTCCCGTGTCAATGAGAGTCTTTATATGTCACTCACACACACATAAAACACAAGGCACACAAATGAATGCAATTAATATTGAAAGTTTTCTCTACCGACTATTTCCCAAAGCTTGTAGGGTTCGACAGGGTTCTCCATTCAAGGGATTTCTAGATTATCAAACAATATATATATCTTGAAAATTATCTCCTAGTCAGAGACTAAGACTATGTTTGGGATTGTTTTGCTTTTGAAATAATTTGCTTTTAGCTTAACTTAAGGAATAATCAACTTACAATATAAGTCAATAGGTGTTTGGTAAATTGATTTTATGAATAATCAACTTAAGAAATAAACAATGAAAAGGTGTTTGGTAAACTTTAATTGATTATGAAAAATGACTAAAATGTACATAATTGTTAAAATGTAATATATTATTTAAATAGTTTTTTACTACATTTTTTTTTTTGTTTAAATTGAAAATAAAAATATAAAGTATAGAAATAGAATAGAATATATATATATATATATTGAAATAAGAAATATAATATATTATTCAAACAGTTTTTTACTATTTTTTTTAAAAAAAAATTGAAAATACAAATATAAAGCATAGAAATATATAATATATATATAATTTTTTAAAAAAAAAATTCTACTGAGTCAACTCGTTTATCCAATGCTAAGTTACTGAGTCAACTCGCACTTCTTAACTCTAAATTGAAGAGTCAACTCGGCTGAGTCAACTCAATAACTCAATCTTCATTAATGAATCTCTGCAACTCAAGCTCCAAATCCGCCACCGTCTCTCGCTCGCCGCCGACATCAAGAGATCATCATCCTTCATCCCTCGTCGCCTAGAGTGTCGCCATCTTTCATCCATCGCCGTCGACATCGAATCGTCTCCATCACCGAACCGAAAGTATCGAGAGATTTCTCGATATTTCGTCCCCGATTCATCACGAAAATGGAGGAAGCTTCCTCCTCCTCCATCGCCGATAAGATATCTCTGGTGCGACGGAATCGCGCCGGAACTGCGACGGAATCGGGATGGAATCGCGACGGAAACATGACGAAACCATCATCGTCGACAAGATTCGCGATTTCAATCGTGAAACGGTTTGCCTCCTCCACTGCCGGAGGAGGACCTGCTTCCTTCGAAGACTTCGACGTCGCCGGCTGTCCTCCGGCCTCCCTCGTTGGTGGTGGCCACCACCAGCGAACAGTGGCCACTGATTCTTAGAAAAAATATTTTTTAATTTGTTTATTTTTCAGTTTTTTAAAATATTATTAATTAAAAAAAATATCACTAATAAATAGAAGGGTATTATTGTCTTTATATTAAAATAATAGGGACATTACAGACATTTTAATGATAAGAAGCCAACTTCTCCAATAAACAGCTTAGAAAAGCAGCCCCCTTCCAGCTTTTAAAAATCAGCTTATATGACAAGCAATTTGAGAAATAATCAGTTTTTAGATAATTTACCAAACACCTTTTGGATCATAGATTATGAAATAATTGATTATTTCATAAGTTTAAGCAATCCCAAACATAGATTTTAGCTTCCCAACTTGTATCTCTTAGCACACCTTTAAGTTTTTGCAAGTCAAGCTAAGCAGCCATTTGATCATATTTTTGTGACCCTAAATGCATTTCTATAAACATATATTCTGGTTTTATATAATGGCCTCCATAAACTTGAATTTTTGGCTCTGCCCTTGCATTCCATATAAATTTAATACCTTATGTCGATATCAATACCCTTGAGTTACAGAAATATTGACAGAAGTATCGGGGATATTATCGATTTTTGAATAATTGGTTATTACTTATTATGAAGATTTTAAGTACCAAATTTGGTCAACTATATATTTGAATAAAGTAGCATTATTGTTATGATATAAAGATTTTATTTTTTTCTGAGAAGTATGTACATGGTTGCCACATAATCAACAATATTTTTTTTCTTTACTTTTTAGAGTGGGAGACAAATTAAAAAGAAATACCAATCATAAAAGGAATTGTCATTTAATAGTAAATTTACTGAAAACTAAATTTATAAATACCAATATGGCAATATATGCAAAATATGTGACGTTTTATTTTATTTATTTATTTATTTATTATATATATATTTCTGTTTGGAGTTTGGGTTATAAAAGGACACAACAAAATTCTCCTATAAAAATTCTCCAAAATTTGTTCTATTATATTTCTTTAAACACAAAAACAATCGGCTTTCTCCTCCGTTTCTCAGTTATTCTTCATCTCCTGCTTAACAATATACCACTGCAGCACCTCCCAAATAGGGATGCATTTATAGGTATATTGTTCTCTTAACAAATTTTGAATGACAATTTGATGCATTTATATATATATAACTAATTTGCACAATATACCACTGCAGCACCTCCCAAATAGGGATGTCAAAATTACTAATTGGTCTGAGGACCCGTAGGGACCCGTCTTGTTAGGGGTGGGTTTAGTACCTACCATTTATGTTGTGGTATGAGTTTGTTAATTTTTTCGATCCTCGATTTAATTTCGGTATAGTTTTGGGATTTTCAATCTCCACCCCGACCCATCCCTGTACCCGTTATATATATATATATATATATATATCTCAAGTCAGTGCGTTGGATGTAAACCATTAGATTTACATACTTTGACTCAAAGTGTATGTACTTGTCAAAGTTTCTCTATAATCAGTGGTCCACATGCATTGGTAATGATGTAGTTACATCAGTGCGCACTGATGTAGTTACATCAGGACCGTATATATATATATATATATATATATTAGTTTTTCTCTTCTCATGACGAACTGATTTTATTTATATCAGTTCCACAACTATCAACTATTAGATTCACATATTTCAGCTTAGTCAAGTCTTCTTAAATTTAATCAATGACTTACAAGCCTTGTCTTAATCTTAAAAGTTCAGTTCAGTCATAAGGATAGAAAAACTGATATATATATATATATATATATGTTGAGGAATGTCATCCAATAATATATATATATAACTACAAATTTCAGTGTAATTTCCTCTCTCTTTTTAGAGTTTGTTAATGAGTTGTGTTATGCTATAATTGATTTAGAGTTTGTTAATTGTTACCGGTTTTATATTATAATTTTTATATTATTTAATAATTTTGTTATGATCTCTTTTAAAAAAAAGTCATTAAAAAAATACATTAATGAGGTGGAGATAGTATGGGACAAGGCACCGATCCCCTAATGGGGAATCTCCGTACCTTTACAGTTTATTATAATACGGGTATTAACCAGGGAGGATATTTCTCATACAAATCCGTTCCCGACCCACCATACCATTGACATCCCTACTCCCAACTTTGCTTGGTGGTAAGAGAGTTGATTAAGCTTGATGTCCCAAGTTCAAATTGTTACCATTAAAATTGACCACTAACTAGCTCACACTTGTTGGTTTTGCAAGTTGTCAAATCATTCAATTTACAACAATATGAGTAACTGGTCAGATCTTCCTATTGAAATCTTAAACTTAATCGTGGAACATCTTTATTATATCGATCAAATACGAGTCTGAACGGTATGCAAGAGTTGGCGTTCAAATATTTACAATGATGGCAAATACGCAGATAAGTTACCATGGATAATGAGTTACAAAAGAACTGCAGGCTGTAAGTTCTATAACATAATTTCAAGTAATCTAATTTACTTGTACGAGCCTTCTCAGAAGCGAAGATACCGTGTTGTAACTAAAATTCCTACCGGGGACGCAAAGCTACACACATCAAAATTTGGCTGGTTGCTTCTCTCCGAGGTTACAATGTCTTTTTCACGTCCTTTTTTCTTTTACTGTCCTTTCACTAATGAGATAATACAATTACCAGAATTGGACAAGATGTCGTGGGAATCCTTTCAGGCAACATTCTCTACAGCTCCAACTTCCTCAGATTGTGTGATATTTGTATTTCAGCCACAATTTGATTGTAATAGGATTCATGTGAGCACATGTAGTCCTGGAGACATGGCATGGAGTAGTCTCCTGTTTAATGGAGATATACTTAGGTGATCCTTGCTTATTTTAGTGTGTTTTGCATTTTGTGTGATTTTTGATCATTTATACATTTACATTCATTTCATTCATTCATAAACACTATGAGTGAAAACGATGGAAACGGTGGTGGCAATGAGGGTGCTTCTAGCACGAGACCTCCTCTACTCACCGAGTTAAATTATGCCTTTTGGAAAGGCAAGATAGAGTCGTATATTTGTCAAATCTATGATAGGGCGTGGATGGCGGTTGAAGACGACTACACTTCACCGATGATGACTCCTACGGGTGGAGGAGAGGATGTACTCAAGCCTAAGGCACAATGGAACGCGCAAGAGTTTGAGGCATCGAAATGGAATAGGAAGGCGATGCATGCCATCCTATATGCAATGGACGAGAATCAATATAAATTGATTCAAAACACTAGGATCGTTAATGAGGTGTGGGACATTCTAGAAGTTGCATATGGGGGAACCGAAGTGGTTAAGAACTCTAAGCTTCAAGTCCTCCAAACTCAATTCGAGATGCTAAGGATAGAGAAGGATGAGTGCTTCAATGACTTTGAGATCGATAGACATAGTCAACCAAAGTCATCAACTTGGTGACCCTTACTCGGATAGAAGGATCAAACAAAAGATTATGAGATCATTTCCCGAGAAGTTCCCTCAACCTAAAGTCCATCAAGGGAAGAGACCTATCTTACAAGCCTAACCGAGGAAGCAACCAAGTCTTGGTCATCAACAAAGAAAGAGAGATCCTTATCAACAATCAAGACAACCACAAAGACATGAGAAGGCTCCAATGCATACTTAAGGTTATGGTATGATTTCTACATGTCATTTTTGTGGTATTGATGGTCACATTAGGCCAAATTGTTTTCATTATATCAAAATGCGTAGAGTTGAAAGCATGATAGAAAAGAAAAAGGCTAAAGCCAAAATGCATGTCTCTAGGAAAAATAGAACCAATTTGCATGATCCTAGGACATTTACAGCCCATGTACCATTGACCACTAGGAAATAAAGTGTTTCTCCTAGGTGGATTAGAAGAGATGCTTATTTTTGCCATGTTGCTCAAATTGCCTTGAAGGCAAATTCTTCTAATTTTTGGTACTTAGATAGTGGGTGCTCTAGGCACATGACAGGAAACAAGAGTTTCTTCGAGACTCTTGTCATGGAGGAATGGGGATTGTGTCACCTTTGGTGATGGATCCAAAAAAAAAGAGTTGTAGGGAAAGGAACCATTTCCATTCCCGGATTACCCTCCTTGTCCAATGCTTTATTTGTTGATGGCTTGAAAGCCAATTTAATAAGCATTTCTCATCTTAGTGATGAAGGATTTTTCGTCTTATTTAGCAAAGATGATTGCTTAATCCTAAAACCCGATGGACAAACCTTATTGAAAAGTATGAGATCTAGCAACAATTGTTATTGTCTTGAGGCTAGAGTTGTCCCTTGTAATATGTCCAAGGATGAGCAAATTGAGTTGTGGCATGAAAGACTTGGCCACATGAACTATCAGGATTTATGAATCTTAGATACGTTCAATGTTGTGCGTGGCCTTCCCAAGCTTGGGTGCCTATAACCTTGCATTATAGGAATGGAAAATACATCCATATCTGCCTTTTATTCTAAGACTTTTTCATCAAAAGGACTATAGAGATCTTTACCTAATTGATTCTCCTATCGACGATAAAAACCTACTCTTGGCATATTATTCTGGCCGCGGACTTTATCCTGATTGTGTTTTCAGGTTTGATCAATCACAAATGGAGTGGTTCAAAATCAAGAATTTCATCTCCGTTTTTTCGTACAATGATAATCGTCATGAGCGGGTCGAGATCGAAACTTTGAATAATAGGGTACTATTCCGCAGTTCGGTCAAATACATATCACTACCAGCTGAAGGGGAAGCAAGTAGATTAGCAAACACTATAAATTGGTGTTCCTATAAACAATGTAGCAGCTCTAGAATATCAGGCGGGGTTCGATCCTGCGCACAAATTTACGAGTGGGTCGATCAGCAATCTGATAGAGGATGGTCCAAAGTTTGGATTCAACCTCCTCATGCCCACAAATTTATGACTGGCCGCAGTGAGCTGGAGCTGGATTAATTTTTGACTTGCCGGATTCTGATTTTGAATTGATCGGCCTCATTGAGTAATTGTTACTTTTATTGCATCTTGTGTGTTTTAATTACTTTTGTTGTATCTTGGAACTGGATTCTGATTTTGTGACCCTAAATGCATTTCTATAAACATATATTTCACCATCAATGGTTCTTAATAAAGGAAAAACATCTAGTAGTATTTTGATTTGATGATTTGGAAATAAGAGAAATACAATCAAATATGTTTTTTTGAAAATATTTTTAGTATGTTTTCAAAAAGGATTCATTCTATTTTATAGTACTTGGTTGGAACATTTGTAAAAGAGATCCTAATCGACTCTTTCAGAGTTATTTTTCATTTAAATTCACAATAAAAACCACAGGAAAGTTTTTCGGAAAAAAAGAGAGAAAGATAATGTTTTGATTTCAAGGTTATCAAGATGAACTTTTATTAAAACAATGCCAGAAAAAAAACCAACCACAATCGTAGCCTTCCAGCGGTCATGTATTGGCGTTCATCTACAAGGCCAATTATGAAACAATAATTGAAACTTGACATAACAAGTATCAGTAGAGCAGAACGGATATGCAGTACTTTCTAAACTTGACTAACTTATCAATCAAAGGTCATGTTTGTTGCCTCTTGTCTAATGGAGTCAAACAGCGCAGTGGATAGGTAGCGTTCTCCAGCGCTGGGTAAAATCACCTGTGCAGAAAGCCAAATTAAAGACATGGTCAATGCAGTTTAAAACGGATTATGAACGGAACAACGGTTCTTAGCCATTTGACAAACTGACAATTCCTAATTATAATCTAGGCATGGTTTCAGCAACGCATAATTGTGTAAGGAACTTGGGGAAGCTATAAGTCAGGTTTGGGTCCGTAAGAAGGATGTACAATATTTAATGGAGTGCAATAACTCAATTGAATCAGAAATTTAGGTGGCGAACACAGCCAAGCGGACAACATTCATTCTGGTTCAGACGTGCATTAAAATTTGCATGTCATGCTGAAATCGGAAGTTATAATTGGATTAACATGTAACTTTGAAAATGCATTCAGAAAATATGACTAAGCTTGCGTGTGCTAGTACAACACACGTGAAATTCAACCCCCTCCAGTGTTTATAAACAATTCAAATCTGCAGATAAATTCAAACAACGTGTTAAATGATTGTGGCGCATTGCTGGTCACTTGACCACCCTATTAGGTACTTTGACTTACAATTTGAACTAAGCAAACTATCAGATGCAATACTTTCCAAATATATCTAACAAAGAAAAGATAAAGATCAAACTTACAACGATGAGTTTCCCAGCATTTTCCGGCTTCTTTGCCAACTTTATAGCAGCAACAGCTGCAGCACCAGATGATATCCCAACCTGTCAAAAGATGGTCCTATAATTAGCACCAAAAAGGAAAAAGCCTGCAACGAGAATTCCAATGCTGTATAATAGAAAACATGGAATCTTAAGAAGTACTTGATGCAATCTTAAATTTGAGAACATACCAGCAAACCTTCTTTTAGTGCAAGCAGCTTAGCAGTTTCAATAGCTTCCTCACTTGATACCTGAAAATAATTAGCGGTGTAAGTCGATGATATTGTCTCATAAACAAAGCATAAGTCATAGCACAAGTCGATGATACGAGAATTCCGATGCTGTATGATCACAAAAATTCAAAGTTCCATTTCAAGGACTTGTAAATTTTCTTTAAAGACTAATGAGAAAGCACGGTCTTTGGTTATTGTTTTGCATTTGGTACAGCTAAGTAATCATCCTTGGTCGCCAGGAAGAGAAATGGTCATAACGAGCACAAATAAATGTCCATTTTTCAGAAATCAAGACCAGAATAATCTAACCAAAAGGGGAAATAATGCCAGAAAACTGACTCAAACAATGTTTAAGATCCATATAAGCTAGAAATTAACAAAGCCTAAAAGTTAGAAAATTGTACAAGAATTTTGTTCAACGTAAGAATCCTTACAAATCTCAATTATTTGCCCTCAAAATACCTTTATGATCACTTTTCATTTATGCTGTAAAATCATTGTAATTGCTTGTTCTCAAAATGCAAAAGCAAATAACATAAAGATGCACTAGCTCATAAATTTCATATGAGAATTGGTTTCAAGAATTACCGGAATAACCTCATCAAGTAGGTCAACATTCAAAACAGCAGGGATGAAACCAGCGCCAATACCCTGGATCAGATGCTTGCCTATTACATGAAGCAGCATGCAATTTACAGTATGAGGAAAAAACTGTAAGGAGTTTTCTCATCTCAAAAACATATAGGTTAAAATCAATGCAACTCTTAAACTCAAAACAATCAAGTCTGGTCCTGAAATAGGATTTGACATTAAAGGTAAAACAGGAATGTTGATGGAACCTTGCATTCACAAAGAAAAACTACCGAAAGAATAGGACTCGTATAATTTTTCTGAATGCATATGGTCCCAAAGAGCTCAACATCATTGGGATCAATGCTGTCCCATTTAATTTTTCAATTATATTATAAATTATTTGTTTAAAATTGTGTGACCATATATTTTGAAATTTTTTTTTTGTCAGTTCTAGAGTCAACAAAGAATATCTTGATCTAGCAGAAAAGAAAGTGGAACCTTCTGAGTACATAAGCTTCAGAATCTCTTGATCCAAATATATATATATATATATATAACACTTCAGAGGAACAGAAGATTCAATCCATAGGAAATGCTGTATAAAATGTCGAATTGCTATGTGATTACCAAGGGGAAAATATTTGCCAAGAGTTAGCAAGAAATATAACCGAAACAAAAAGGATGCTCCTACTTTTGGCCTTTTGTTGTGCATAACATAGTGTGAATATCAAAGTATCAAACACTAGAAACCAGGTTAATGTATGTCCACATAAAATCTTTCAAATTTGAAGTGCAGTGAAATTTGAAGTCAGACACTGCACTCAATGGGTTGGGCAATTAGTGTAGAAATTCTAACCAATGTAAATTTGGACTGCCAATGACACAACCAGGGCAGAACTGCCGAAACAAAATTATTTTCAAAAATATCTTGGCATTTGTATATTTACCCCTTTATATATATTTTGTACTTTGACTCCAATAATAATTTGTTTACAAATTGGTCCTCTAAATGCCGGTTGTCCCCCTAGACTCAACCGATCGACAATCTAGGTGGAATACTAGGATGCTTAGTTGATTACTACTTAGTACTCCAAGGCAGTTTGACATGATCACATGTTAAGCAACATTTGCCCATGTTGTTGCTGGAAAAACTCTATGCCACTATTTTTCATATTGTTATATCATCAAAGTAATGAATACAGGCACACAGCTAATCCAGCATTTGCATAATGTGCTCATGCAATGCTCAGCTTCAAAATCCATAAAATCAGTCAGATGTGCACATGATCATGAAGAAGAAAAGTTACTTACCAGGTTTTTCTCCATTCAAGAATGCACTTTCTAATGGTTCGACACCATATACCTAGATGCAATAATAAGAGACATACCATTAATTTAAATACCCAGCATCTCTCTCATACACACACGCCCACACACAAACAACGCTCTCAAGATAACCTTAATATTTGGGTTTTTCTCTTTGAGGAATCTCCCAACACCAGTTACTGTGCCACCAGTCCCTATCCCTGCAATAAGAGCATCAACTTTTCCTCCTGAGTCTTTCCATATCTCTGGGCCAGTGGTCTCATAATGAATCTACAAATACGATGAAGGATTGGATTCATAAATCCTTTCAAACACCAATCCACAATGAAATTATCTACAAAAAGAATACCTTAGGATTGGCCGGATTTTCAAATTGCCGAAGCATATACCCATTAGGTGTTTTACGTAGTATCTCCTCAGCTTTTGCAAGAATCTCCTCAAAGCCCTTGGCTGCATCAGTGAGATATAGCTCTGCCCCAAAAGAACGAAGTATAATTCTTCTCTCTAGACTATATGATGATGGCATTACAATGATAAGTTTGTAACCCTTTGCTGCTGCAATGGAGGCCAATCCAATGCCAGTGTTACCACTGGTAATCTCGATGAGGATAGTCTTTAGTCGATATTATTTGAACATGTCCAGAGGGGAAATTTGATAGTTCAGATGTTCTGTAATTTGAACTATTGATGTTCATATTCATGAAAGATGCAACAGTAGTTCAAGCAATGAAAACTTAGTTGGAGTATTGCTAAATTGTTCATGGACAACACAGCACACTTCATTTGACCATGTTAGATGAGTAATGTTACTATGTATCTATTGAAAGTGACAACCAAAACTCTTTGTTACTACTGAAAACCATCTTTCCAAAGTCATACGATACGAGAGTCTATTTAAACTTTCAAGGAGGCACGGACTGAATTCAATCCAAAAACATTTATTGAAAATTGCATAATCTTATCTAACAACCCAACTTTAGGAACGGAAAATTTTAATTAGATACCTTTCCTGGCATGATTAGGCCCTTATCCTCTGCATCTTTTATCATACTATATGCAATCCTGCAAGTTAAACATTGAAAACCAAATGAATGAATTCCCAAAAATACATTTGCATGGTGTTATGAAGTAAGATACAATCGATGAAAGATGTAAAGAACTGGGAAACCAAGTTGTATACCTGTCTTTGACGCTAGAAGTAGGTTCCATCATTTCGAGCTTCGCAGCAATTCGGGCTACACAACCATCCACAACATTGTTGAGATACACCATTGGTGTATTGCCTATCAGCTAAACAAACCCACATACACACACACACACCATAAGTAAGATCACTCTAATTAAAACAAAAGTCAAGATAAAAAGCAAAAGATATAGCAATTAGAAATTACTTCAGTAACATCTGTCTTGATTGTGCAAATGTCCTCCATGGTGCTACTTAATCATACAATTGCAAAATATAAGTTTCTTTGAACAGAGTTAGTACTTCCTCAATATCAAGACCTAAACAATATATTACAACAAAACTGAACGCAAACACTTAAGAATTGTTTGATTAACCATGAAAGAGTACCATTATTGGTTCTTTGAGAGGAAAAAAATAATCTAGGCAAATTTGTCTTTCAAAAGTAATAGAACTTCAAAGCAGCTAATTTAACATCTTAGATCTCCTCTGAAACAGGAGTCAATTAGCCAAATCCACAAGGCTCATAGAATGCACAGAGTTCATGAGAAGATTACCAACAAAAAAAAGAAGCCAAAATATCTCGAAGTAGAATCATTAAACTATATAAAATTGCACAAAACAGAGAAGTAGAAATCTCAAGAACTTGAATTTCTCAATCAAGAATCCATATAAACAGACCCAAAGCTGAGAAATTTCCAATACCTAGTACTCCTTCCGATGAGAACTTCAAGCAGCCAATATTGGAAACACTAATTCTGAAGTATTAATGAACAATTACCACAAAAAAAACATTACATTTCCAGAAAAGGGCAACTACCCAGTAGAGCAATACTTGAAAAATAATAGTCTACCTAATATACTTGAATCAATCTGGAACTGCAGTTTTTTTTTGGTTAAAAGAACATATGCAAGAAGTCCATAGTGAAGATACGGATAATATACTTTTTAAAAAATAATAATAAAAAAGACAGTAGAATCCTTAGCGAATAAAAGACTGTACACGACTGTCCTTAGCGTGTACAATGGAGCCTCCCTCACCACCGTTGTCCATCATTGTTTCTTGTTCACTTGGCACACAAAGAATTGACTACATGACAAAGTGGGTCATTCACAGTTTCTGGGTGTACTTGAGCTTTTTCATCTGCAAACAAACAAACAAACAAACAAACAAACATAGACAACGTTCATTTACAAGCAAGATTGAGACTGTCAACAACATTTTCCATTTCCAGTTGAGAACTTGCTTCAAGTTTGATTCTTGGTTCATCATGACAGCAATCAACAGCTTCTTGTTTCAACAATTTTTTCAGTTAAAAGGGACTGATTTTTGACTCTATGATGATTCTCATAAGTAATCTCAAAATCCTTGCTTTCATGATTTCATCGATAAAGATATATGAAACATGAACTTATCCCACATCGAGAGAGCAGAAGAAGAGAGTTAGTAGCATTGGTGTATAAATACGAAGCGTGGTGCAACTAAGCAATATACTTACCTGGACGGGGTCGATGGGCGATCAATAAGGCTCATGGCCTAGGTTAGTGACCTCCATTGCACTGAGGAAGTGCACCCGCTTAAGGTCTCCTCATATGAAGGAGAGCCTACGTCATAATTTGTGATAGTGGGGGCCTGCGTTCGCGCGGCCCCTCTCCAATTCTATAACAAGGGTTTTAAATTGCGTTCTATTGCTATCTGGTTTTTACAATTGTTTATTATTCGTTAAATGGGCCAAGATTTTGAAGTAACAAACTACTTGAGTGTTAGAAGTGTCAAATGCAAGCCAAAAGGCCCAAGAATTTGAAATAACAAAATATTTGATAGTTTAAAGTAGGACTAATTGCACAAACATCCCCTAACATTAGACATAATTACACGTATATGGAATTTTTTCCCATTACTACATAAACCTCCCCTGTCGTTAGTGGTCAACGGTTAAACTTAACCGTTGACTCGCTTTTCTATTTAAAAAGTCTAAAATGTCTCGTGTAATTTATTATTTTAAATAGTTAATTAAAAAAGATCCAACTTTTATTAAAAAAAATTCACATTTTATTTCAAAAAATCCATATTTTATTTTTAAAAACAAATCCATATATATATATATATACATATTTTTTTTTTTAATCCAGAATTTTTACTTCTATAAATGGATTTTTTCCAATCTAAAAAAAATAAAAAAATAAAAAATAAAAACTTATAAATCAAATTCTAAAATAAATAAAAAATAAAAAACTAATTTTCTCTTTTTCTTTTCTTTCATCCAATCCATTTATAGAAGAAAAAAATATGGATTTTTTTGAAATAAAATATGAATTTTTTTTAAATAAAAGCTAGATCATTTTTTAATTAATTATTTAAAATAATAAATTACACAGTAGGGGCATTTTAGACTTTTTAAATGGAAAAGAGAGTCAACGGTTAAGTTTAACCGTTGACCACTAACAGCAGGAGAGGTTTGTGTAATATTGGGCAAAATTTCCATATACATGTAATTATGTCTAATGTTAGGGGATGTTTGTGCAATTAGTCCTTTAAAGTATCAAAATGGGCCCCTAGGTGTATAGGACCTGTTAGGCTCGGCTCTTCATGTTATGCCCTCCGCATAACACCAAAGTGGTTTCGGGTTTTGTTAGAGGCTTAGAGCTATGGATGTGGATTGGGTGACCGGGATAATAAAATCCCAAAATCAGCCTCAAATCTGCTCCAACCCTACGGTGAAATCCAAATCCGAACATAGAGTTGGGATTCGGAAACGGGTCTAACCCTATGGTGAAATCCAATCCTCAAATCCGAACATAGAATTTAGATTTAGAAACGGGTCCAACCCTATGGTGAAATCCAAATCCAAATCCTCAAATCCGAACATAGAGTTTAGATTTGGAAACGGGTTGGAGCTCGGACGTATGACCATTTGACACCTCTAAAATCTAAATCACTAATTATATTACTTTTCATTGCATTGCATATGCATGAAAACTCCTATCATTCAAATGAATGATAAGTTTGCGTTTCCGACTACTATTTCAACAGATGGTATTTTATCACATCTCCTTTTCTCTGTGATTTATTATTATTTGGATAGATAATTAATTCAATTTTTAGAAACTTAAAAGATGTGTATGAATTTATTCCCAATCATAAAAGCAGACTTGCTTCCTACATCATCTGCAACTTATGATTAATTTGTGGTTTGGTGGATCCCCATTGGCTTTGAGATCTTGAACTCCATTACAATCTTGAAGTCAGTCCCTCAAGGAAAAAAATAAAAACTTGAGTGCATATATAAGAATTTTATAAATTAAAATGTAATATTTATATACCCAGTAGGAGTATAACATCTTTCATCACTTAATATGCATAATTTTTTACTAAAAACTAAAGAAATAACAACAAATTAAAATAATAATAATAATAATAAAATTACTTAGGATACATTAGATAATTTTTAAGGAACAACACGGAAAGTGTTCGTATAATCAATTAAATTTGATATTTTGAAGATTTAAAACATTTTTATATATCTACAAATATATAAAAATGAAAACAATGAAAGTCTACCAATACAATTACTACTATAATAAAGTGGAATTGGTGAGAAATGTCACATTTTTAGACTGATTTGGTGACAATGTCAGTGCTTTAATAAGTTAAGTTTAAAAGGCATCTATTATGGTGAACGGACAAAAATACCCTTACTTTACACATTCTTTTCTTACTTTGAAGTTTTCTGAGATTTTAAACAGACCTCCAATGGAGGTTGAAAACCATAACATTATCAACGCATATTCATTAGATAATTAGTTTTGTGGCGCTACGCAAACGCATTCGAGGGTCGAAATGAAGTGTTCGAGCCTTTTCATTAGTGTATGAAAAGGCTCGAACACTTAATGAAAAGGCACGATTAGTGTATGAAAAGGCTTGAAAAGGCTCGAAAAGGCTCGAAATGAAGTGTTCGAGCCTTTTCATACACCAATCGTGCCTTTTCATTAGTGTATGAAAAGGCTCGAACACTTAATAAAAAGGCTTGAACAGTGTATTACACCGATTAATCTATGAATTTTCCTTGAAAATGCTCGATTCATAAAGGTTCAAAAGGCACGATTGCAGTACAAAAAGGCACGATTCATGTACAAAAAGGCTCGATTCATGTACAAAAAGACTCGATTCATAAAGGTTCAAAAAAACACGATTGCAGTACAAAAAGGCACGATTCATGTACAAAAATGCTCGATTCATAAAGGTTCAAAAAGGCACGATTGCAGTACAAAAAGGGCACGATTGCAGTACAAAAAGGCTCGATTGCAGTACAAAAAGGCTCGATTCATGTACAAAAAGGCTCGAACACTTCGTTTCGAGCCTTTTCCGAACTTTTTTCGAACCTTTTTCGAGCCTTTTCAAACCTTTTTCAAGCATTTTTCGAACCTTTTCAACATTTTAGAGCCTTTTTAACTATCAATTTTTTTTTTTTTTAATTTTGTATCTCTGAGACTTTCTATATAGTTCATGCTTCCCGAGCCTTTTTGTTCGTTGATTGGTCAGTATCATTGATTCATCGGTTCCACTTCCATTGATAGAGGATTTTGAAAGAAAAAAGAAAACAAAATGGTGAAGAAGGTTACTGTGGGGGGCAATTTTGTCCGTTCACCATAAATGGTGCCTTTTAAACTTAAGTTAGTAAGTTGGTGCCTGTTCCCAAAAAAGGGCCTCAAATAGTGCTATTTAATTTTTTAACCCCCATAATAAATCACTCCCAACATATCAGAAATTCTATTATAAGTTCGAACTGACAAAAGTTATATCAGTTTCTTGCATGTGGGTCACTGGATTTAAATCTTTAACTTGGTTGTATGCACTTATCAGTCAAAGTATTTAAATCCAGTGACCCACATAAAAGGAACTGATATAACTTTTGTCAGTTCGAACTGATAATAGAAAGACTGCCCAACATATATTAGTTGACAGCAACAAATACCCAAAAACTTATTTGTCACAATTTTTTACTTTATATATCTTTATTCTATACTAAGTTCATGGATGTATAATGTATTGTTAGGTTGATTATTAAAGTGTGAGAAACCATTACTAAATAGCAGTGCATCCCATACTTAAAAAAAAAATAAAAATAAAAAAATAGCAGTGCATCCCACATCGAGAGAACACAAATAAAAACGTGAAGTGAGACGCATATATATTGTGAAGAAAGCAACATGAAAACATACTTACCTGGACGGGGTCTATGAGCGATCGAGAAGGCTTATGGCCTAGGCAGGTGGCTTCCATTGCACTTTGGAAGTGCATCAGCCTAAGATCTGCCCAAGTGGCAGAGTCTACGTCATTATTTGTTGCTGTGGGGGCCTGCGTTCGCGCGGCCCCTCTCAATTTCTAGTTTAACTCTTTGTTTACAATCGTTCTTCCTCACATGTGTCCTTCATAAATGAGGGTAAAGAGGTAATTTAAACGGAACTTAAATTAAATTTGAAATGACTAAATGTATTATTAAAAAAAGTAAAAAAAATAAACTTAAAAGATAATCAGAAATTAAAATTCTATCTCTCTTGTCATCGTCTTCTCCAGACTCCAGTTGTTTCTCTCTCTCTCTCCGGCGTTCTCCTCCAGCGGCCCCAAATCCGGCGTTCTCCTCCAGCGGCGATCTTCTATCATTACACCACCGCCGTCTTCGGCTGTCGCGATCTTCTCTCTCCAGCGGCACCGATCTCTTCGGCGACTTTGGTTTTGGGTGGCTTTCTGGTGAGGATTTGATTTAAGTTAGGGTTGTTAATGGTGGGGTGGTGGTACTGTGGGTGTGGGCTTTGATTTCTGGTGGGGTGGTTGTGTGGGTGTGGGCTTTGATTTCTGGATATGATGCTGACGGTGTAGATGGTGATGAACGATGATGATGGTGATTCCAATTTCAAATAATTTGTTTTTTTTTTCATTTTCTTGTTTTATTTTCTGGAGATAATGTTTTTCAATTTTGTTTTATATGATAGTTTATTGGTGCGGGTGTTGAATGTTTGATTACTGGAGAAGAATTTTTTTTTTTACAGAATTACCTCTTTTATTGTTTGCCCTTGTGATTATTAATTTTTAATTGAGGTTTCGGATCAAAATTTATGAAAATATCTTTCGAAATATCACAATTATCCTTAAAATATTATCAAATGTAAAACAAAAATTGTAATGTCGAGTTTCAAATAATGCAATCTAAGCAAAGTGAGTATTGATTAACAGTTAGTGTAAATAATACAAATCTGGACACCAAAACTGGAGTTAAAAGACCAAGAGAAATGGTGACATGTTAAGTAATTAATTGTCAGCTTAATTACCAGCAAACCCTCTTTAAGAACAAGCAATTTGACGGTTTCAATAGCTTCCTGCACCAGTTACAGTACCACCAGTCCCAACTGCAGCAACCAGAATCTTTCCATTTCTCCAGGCCAGTGGTTTCATAATGAATCTATACACGAATGATCGACAAACTGATTCATAAAAATCTTTTCACCTATGACAACCTTATTACAGGATATCAATAGAAGGAATATATATATATATACATATACACACACATGCGCGCGCACCTTTGGATTAGGAGGAATATATATATATACATATACACACACATGCACGCGCACCTTTGGATTAGAAGGATTTCCGTATTGTTGAAGTATGTAACCGTTGGGTGTGCTATTCAGAATCTCTTCAGCCTTTTGAATAGCACCCTTGTAGCCCTTGGCTGGATCTGTGAGGTGAACCTCAGCTCCAAAAGCTCGGAGCACAATTCTTTTCTCGAGACTCATCGATGATGGCATTGTAACGATAAACTTGTAACCTCTGGCTGCAGAGACGAATGCCAATCCGATGCCAATGTAACCACTTGTTGGCTCAATAAGGACAGTCTTTCAACAACAATATTCAAATAGACACAAAATGTCACTTGATTGTATTGAAAGTGTGCAGTTACCAAACCTTTATCTTCTGCATCTTTCAAATAATTCAATTTGTTTTTATAGTACCTTTCCTGGTGTGATCAAACCTTTATCTTCTGCATCTTTGATCATGTTATATCCAATCCGAGCTTGAATCCTAACCTGATAAGTTAAACTACTCTCTGTAATCAGCAATTCACAAACTAGTTGTGTGTGTATATATATAGCTAGCAGTCTAGCAGACATTGGTTAACATACCATACTAAATTACAACAACACCTATAAGTTTAAAATTACTTGTAACAGTTTAAATAATATATCAATCCTGACTCTTAACGAGTTAGAGAACTACTAAGATCAAACATTACATATGCGGTTTAGAAATCTATCCTATAAAACTCTGCACGCATTACAAACTTTGCATGGTGGGACTCAAATATATATTGACAACATGGTAAATATGGTGAAGACAGATCGATTACGAACAAGAATACTTTCAAAATGTACATTTTACAATAATAGCAAACGCAATTGTTTACTCCCAACAAGATTTGAACTCAAAATTAAATTACTTTTTATTGAATCACATGTAAACTTGTAAAGGTTTAGTTAAATTGTTGTTAACAGCATTTATACGAGATTTTGTTTAATTTTTAAATCCTTAATTTTTATATACCATTAGTTTGACCCAGTAACATCGATGTCAACAACAACTTAGCCATACCCAAACTTGTAAGCACATACAATTTCTTAATAGCAACCGCAGTAATTAGTAATCACACGTTTGTTTGTTTGTTTTGTTTGTTTTTTTTTTGTTTTTTTTGTTTTTTTTTTATCTTTGAAGTGGACTTGGCTTGTATACCCTCCATGAAAATATTGGGAGGTATCATGGCAATAAACTTTGGCTGCCAACCGGCAGCCAAAATTGATTGGATCAGTTGAAACCGGTTGTTACACAAAGTATGAATAACAATTTTATTTTATTTTTAAAATAAATTTAGTTTTTTTAAATATATTATTAATGTATTAAATTACATGTTAAAATATAGAAAAATTGAAAATTATTATAATAAAGTTAATAAATAATAAAATAATATTAAAATGTAGAAAAGTTGAAAATTATTAGAATAAAGCTAATAAATAATATAATTACATTTATCAATATAGTACTAATATTAATTAATAATTAAATTATATTTAAAATATAGAATAATATAAAATGTTACTGATACAATATTAATAAGTAATATCATTGCATTTATAATATTGAAAATTTGAATATATTAATAATTAATGTAATTACATTTATGATGGAAATATGAGAAAGTTAAATTTTTTTATTACAGTGATAATTATAATTAATATAATTACATTTATAATATTAAAAAAATTAAACGTTTTTTTTTTTTGAAATATTATATCAATTTGGATTTTTTTGTTTTGGGTGAGGAGGACTCGAACCTACGATCTCATAGCGTAGGTGTGAGGAGTTTATCACCTGACAAACTTCATCTCATCAAAAATATTATTAACATCATATTAATATTTAGTGTAACTATTTATATAATATGAAATTGTACGACTTATGAATACATATACAGTATGTCATTATCAAAAGATGAATACAATTTTATGAAATATATGGAATTAATTAAAGTTTTTTTTTAAAAAATTAATAGATAAAAATTGACACGCACCCTCCCCACCCAACCTGGATCTACCAAGTTTCACTTCACCCTTGTTGTCAGATTTGTCTATATCTACGTCTTTGAATATGTGTTTGAGATCCATGTATTGGAGTTTGGGCTGTGGCGACCGGTTATGGTGAGGCGGTGAAAGAGAGAGGCATCCCATTGTTATTTTTTAATATTATAATAAAATAATAAATAATTGGTTTTATATTATTTGTCTCATTAGATATGTATAAAGTCAACTTTACCCTTAGAATGTTAAGTTTTAACAGAGGATATTTAGTGGTAAGGGAGGTTTGTGTAATTTTGATTAAAAGTTCCATATATGTGTGATTAGATCTAAACTCAGTGGTGTTTGTGCAATTACCCCTGTATTTAATTGGATTAACATGATATATATGACTTTTTTTTTTTTTTTTTTTTTTTTTTACAGTATCTATCTATTCACATATTTAGATCATGTATTTTTTTGAAGCTTTTGTCATTGATAAGATTCGAGACGTTGACCTGTAAGTCATTTGCCCAAACATCAAGCTCGTTCATCTACTAGTTGAGCTATGCCCTTGGGGTTATGGACATATCATACTAATAGATGAAATGACGATATGAGATTGGTCCGGTGGTAAACCCCTTACACATGCACTACAAATTTGTGGGTTTGAATCCTCCCTCTCACTAAAAAACCATGAATTTATATAATAATATAATATTTAAAAAATAAAAAAAATAAAACGCAATATATGAAATCAGGTACATATAAAATAATTGAGGAAGCAGCAGGACATCTTGCACTTTGGAGGTGGTCTCCATTGCAGATTTGCAGCATGGTTCGGACTTCGGCGGGGTCCATAAGCGTATCATGTAGACTAATGGCCTAGGCAGGTGGCCTCCAATGCACTTTGGAGGTGCACCCACTTAAGGTTTGCCCTAGCGGCAGAGTCGTTGACGTAATTTGTTACACTGGGGGTTTGTGGTCTCCATAATCCATATCTAGTTGAACTGTCCCATTTTTTAGAATACGATTTTGAAAAATTCATAATAGAGGAGTAACTTCTAATTTATTTGATTTGTATGAGCTTGTAAAGTTATTAGTTATTTTTTTTTTTTTTTTTACAATTCTTGTAAAGTTATTAGTTTATTTTAATTTATATACCATTTACATATTTTTAAATTGAATGAGTACTCTTTATCACTAAATTACATTGGATGATGGTAATTGTAGTCGATCAGATCTTCAATTAATTCGATAATAGCTTTATCATGTGCTAGGATCCATTAGTTCAGACGTTGGGATGTGTGTAACATCCCTTTATAATTGTCTGATTTTATCACTTGATTTGACCATGTGTTTTGACTTGGTCTGATGGCTTGTGGGCTAGCTTTTGGGTTTCGTGGGCCCATTCTTGACGGGTTCTTTGAGATATTCAACAGTTTTGACAGTGGGTTTATATAATTGGGCCAGAGGCCCAATTTTGACCACTACAATTATTGACTTGTATGATCATGAAAATACGTAAAGTCACTTGATATAATACCTTCTAATTTATCAGATTTTTTTTTACATACACCTGTTATGTTAATATTGTATTATTGATTTGTATGATCCTGAAAATTCATAAAATCACTTAATAGAGTACCTTCAAATTTATTTGATTTGTATGAACCTCTAATGTAACTAGAGGAAATAAGGGGGTATTGTCACGCTTATTATTGACTTGTATGATCGTGTTAGCGTGTAATATGTGTTTGTCAATAATTTGTCTCCATGTCACATACGTGAAGAACACAACATTTAGATTTTTTTTTAAATATTATATAAATTCATGTAACATCTGACATGATTGTGATTTATTTAAGGCCTTTTTTGACAATATGTTTAGTTTGGTTAGATGCCTTGACGGGTCCGGCCTAGTTTTGGGCCTGTTTGGTAGGCTCATATTGGTTTTATTAGTTTGGTCTCTTTGGGCCTTTTAATGATACTCAAATAAGCTCGAGGCACATTTTTATCCTTCATTTAATTGTGGGCCTATCTATTGGGCCGTAAGTCTGTATTTTGACCACTATAGTAATATTAATACTTAATAGTTTATTATTGATTTGTATAGTTGTATGATCCTGGATATATGTAAAATCACCTGATATAGTACCTTATAATTTATTTGATTTTTTTACATAAACCTGTAATGTTAATATTATATTATTGATTTGTATGATCCTGAAAATTCATAAAATCACTTGATAGAGTACCTTCAAATTTATTTGATTTGTTTGAACCTCTAATGTAACTAGTTACGCTTATTATTGACTTGTATGATCGTGTTAGCGTGTAATATGTGTTTGTCAATAATTTGTCTCCATGTCACACACGTGAAGAACATAGCGTTTAGATTTTTTATTTTTTTTATTTTAAGTATTACATAAATTCAAGATTTTTTGGAAGGGGAAAAACTCAAATCTACAACCACGTTGTGTATGTATAAGAAGTATACCACTAAACCAACTTCATCTCGTCAATAACACACGCACGGTCCATATATTCCCTTAACAAAATATAAGTACTCTCAAGCCTCCTGATATTGCAACTTGGTTGTGTTGAATAATCAACACGCGCAACACATATTGGTCCATTTTTCCATAACTACCATCGGAATTTTTCATACATTTTCTTTCTCTTTTCCAATTGGTTGAGAAATGAGTGAATATAGAAAGGATAAGAGGTTCTAATATCTCTTACTATATTTGAGCCAACAACATCTCCATCTTATTGCAAAGTTGATTAGCTACGTACTTTATACGCATAAACTTTGCAACTTGGTCCACACTCCAAACATACTCCATTCGAAGAAGTGTTGACTAGCTACGTACTTTATACACAAACTTTGCAACTTGATCCACACTCCACACAGACTCCATTCAGAGAAGTGTTGACTAGCTACGTACTTTATACGCATAAACTTTACAACTTATTGGAAAGTTGCAAGCTATAAAAAGGAAGCATATGAGCAATTAATGCAATACCTAGCAGGCTAGCAGGCTCAAACAATAAAGTAAGCAATCTACGTTCCAATTAGCCACATCATATATCTAAGCATGGGATCTGCGGTGCTAAACAAATCTCTTTCATCTTTTATAGCATTTGTCTACGGATTTCTCTTGATATCATTCCTCTTAAATATCCCACATACTCGTAAGTCCTATATTATTCAACCTTCAAAGTTTTCATATTTAATTCATTCATCTAACAATACAAATTAATTTAGGGATGAGAATTCCCCCCGGGAGCTCCACCCCCATTTGGGGTGGGGGTGGGGGTGGGGGTGGGGGTGGGGCTCCAATTCCCCCATTTCCCCCATATATTTTTATTTATTTATTTATATATTTTAAATTTTACTTTCATAAATATATATATATTTAACTCTATTAGTCTATTACTCATATTTTGGATTGATCGAATGCTTTAAATTTGTTTAGACTTTTATGTGTCTAATACTATATTATTATAGTTATTTGTATTAATTTTAGATTAAATTAAATTAATTATATATTTTAGATTGCATATTTTGTTAATTATTTGATTGGTTATTGAAACAGGGTGAAATAAAAGTTTGGTTCGATCGAATTATGAATTCTATATTCTGGATTTCGGATCGAAAAATTTTAGGATTAGAAGTGGGGGAAATGGGGGATGGGGTGGGGGCAGAACCTCCCCCCAAACACCCCCATCCCAGTTCCCCAAATGGGGTTTGGGGACGGGAGTGGCGTTTGGGGACGGGAGTGGGGTGAGGTTTTAGGAATGGGGGTAGGGGTGGGGGGACCCTCCCTCGCCCTATTGGGCCCCCATTCCCATCCCAAACTACACACACTAGTTTAGGGGAATAATCCATCCACACACACATCTTTATGATGTAAAAAGCTATCTATCATGGTTTTAGTCGTTAGAAAGCTTTATAATATTAGTATAGTAATACTAGTTTGTCTAAATTTGGTCCCCAAATGATGTGGCAATACTCTAATCCATTCATTTAAATCATGCAAATCTAATACAATTTAAATGAATTGATTAAAGTATTGCTACATCGTTTGAGCACTAGATTTAGACACCAATTTTGGGTAAAGTACGTAACATTACTCATATTTATTAAGGCTCTTGTTTACAAGTTAACGAAATATGAAAATATGAAGCAAATTTGTTGGTCAGTATTTGAAAAAGCAAATAATATATGTGTGTGGAGTCTGAAACTAGCTAAAGCTAGTAACTGAGTATTGTAAAGTTAATTATATATGTATCATTGCAGAAGGTGCAGTTCGTGTATATAGTGGAAGAAGCAGATCACTTGGTGTAAATGACAGAGCAAGCAGAGTTGGTGCACCCCCAGCAAGGCACGACTCAAATGCTCAACGACGTCCTCCCAAACAAAGTTCACCCACACAAAATCATCCAAATTCAGTTACTGGGCGAGCTGTAGTAAATTGTGGGCGTGGTACGAGCTACACAAGCTGTCTGTCAGGTTCGAAAAACGAAAGTGGTGAACCAATGTATAACTGGGTGGAAGGAGTTCCACCCAGTTATAACAGGGGGGGAGAACTTTATACAGGAAGACACTGAGCTTTTGTTGCAGCGATCGAGAAGGCTCATGTCCGTCCATTGTGCGTGCGGCCCCTACCATTTCTCTCAATGAAATATTGTCTTTAAATTCTAGTGTGGTATCTTGATTAATTGGAAATTAATATTCGAGCTCTAATTTATATTTTGTTGTTTGATCAACAGATAATCAAATTCAAGCACTATATATCATTTTTGAACTGTTAGCAATAAAATGGAACGTCTCAAATTTTTGAAATTATTTAATTTGTATTAACCTTTTTTTACATAAAAAATATATTAATATCTTCATTTTTAAATTTTAATAACTACATCAATCCATAGTCCATACTCTTTTTTTTTTTTAATTAAAAAAACTGCAATAATATATAAAAGCCAGGAACAGGCCAAACACAGAGCAACAGAAAAACAGACACAAAACCAAAGGAAAACAGAGGCCATAGGCCACAAAGCAACAGAGGCAACCCTCCAAAAAAAACAGAGGCAGAACGGAGCCACAAACTAAGAACAAAACCCCGCCAACTGAACACTAACCAGGCCACAAAAAGACTGCTAATAAACTCTGCAACAATAACCAACCCTCCAAAGAAAACACACCCCTGCTACTCTTGTTTATATAAAATTAAATTTTGCATCAAAATAAAGTATGAATATCAGAATCAAAACAAAATAATCGAATATATATGAATTATCATGAATTGACTTGGATCAATCAATATAATTTAAGTAAACTTGATCCAAACAATCTCATGGAGAAGTGCTCACTAGCTAGTAGCTACATACTTTCTACATAAAATAAAATTAAAGTCTCCACTCTCCACCAAAAACAAAAAAACAAAAAACAAAAATCATTGTTGATTGACTTGGGTCAGCCAATTTGATAGAAGCAAACTTGGTCCACACGGAAAAAATCTCCTTCATCTTTGCAACTTGCAAGTTACTTATAGCAAGGGATATTCCAAATCATAAAATCAAATAACGTTAAGGCAATGGAACAATGTTGATAACAAATAACGATAAAACAACAGGCGCCGGAAAATATAATGTTTAAGGCAATCAGTTCCAGCATCTGCACTGGGACAATGTATACTGGAGCACAGTACATGAGCTTGAATCCTAACCTGATAAGTTAAACTACTCTCTGCTTCACAAACTAGTTGTGTATATATAAATAGCTAGCTAGCTAGCAGACATGGGTTCACATACCATATTAAATTACCACAACACCTATAAGTTTAAAATTACATGTAACGGTTCAAATAATAGTATTAAACTCTAATAGTGTATTTGGATATGATATCTACTCCAACCGGATATCTACTCCAACGGGAGACATCTACTCCACATCAATTATATATCAATTCTGACTCCAAATGGGTTGGAGGACTGCTAAGATCTAACACTACATATACAGTTTGGATATTGATATGGTCCCATGATTCACGCCATGCAAGCCACGAAATGGGAAGGCCTTAGTCATAGGTTTGTTTAGTTGTTAGTTTGTTTGTTGCTGTTGGGGATCACATGGGTATGCCCATGTCTGTCATGACCACGTTGGTGGGTGGTGATAGAAACTTCTCCACGATTGTTGTAGTGGAGCATGTTCCCTTTTTTCTTGCTTAGTTGGTTTATAGTTGTTGTTGTTTCCATATCTCTCAATCGAAGCCTTTAGCCTATATATAGCTGATTGAGGTTGTAATTGAGTTTATGTTGAAATATATGAAATAACATTTCCCTATTTCTCTCTACATTCTTCTATTTCTTCAAAATTCTTCTCTTCTGTATTTGGTACACATCATTTGGTATCAGAGCTAGGATCAGTTCTTATGGATGCCGAGTTCCGTAACGGAATTTATAAAATTTTGGCTCGTCATGAGTCCAAATTTAACCTCCTCAACCAAATCCATAACACTCTTCAAACCGTATTGACTGGACTTCGAGCCCTACGGGTTAACCATAACGGTAACACTGTCGAGAAGGAGCTCTGCCCATTTATCTCGGTAGAGATCTCCCACAGTCCTCATGTCACTCCCACCAAGCCACCACCACCCATGATCACAGCCGAAGCCTCTCATCACTCTCCCACATTCGAAACTAACTGCTCCGACAACACATCTGATTGCAATTCTACCCAGCTCAAATTGGTCACTAATACTGTTGTCCATTCGGCCACCGAAGTTTCGCCATTTGAGGCCGTGTATGGGACTTCCCCGCCCACCTTACTGTCTTACATTCCAGGTGTTGGGGATAATCCTCTAGAACGATGAACGCGGAAACGCCGTGCCTAATATACGCTCATAACTCATAGCAAATAATAACGTCAATAAGCAGAAAAATAGATGAGAGAGAATAAAACAATCACAAACACAAGTATACGTGGAAAACCCAAAACGGATAAAAAACCACGGGCCGTCAGGACGACAGAGAAAGTTCCACTATATGATAAATTGTTACAACCATATACTCCAGGATTCTCTCTCACACCTAACCCCAAACCACACTCATAAGATCCTCACCAAGAACCCCACAATATCCCCTAGGTCTCCCCTAAATATCACCCACGGATCTCTAACTTGATCCACCGATATTTCCTTGGATCCCTCCTCGGATATTCCCATTGGGTCTCTCCGGATCTCACTCACATTCTCTCTGATGTTACACGGTGTTCTTTTGCTCCACCTTTCAACCTAATTACAAGGTTCTATTTATACTAGTTACATGGAGTATAATATAAAAGGAAATCCTACTCCTAAACGTACAAGACTTACTTGTTCCACATAAATACTATTTCCTTTTATGACAAGTCTTCTTGTAAATGGTAAATCATTTTCCTTCAAGTACAAGAACTTCCACAAACAAACTACTTCCTTTTCCGCTGAAGTTTTCCCGTTTCACGTATGTTTATTATTGACTACGATTCGGGTCACAGTTGTACACCCGCTTCCTAAACCGTTACAAGTCACCTTAAATTATATCGCTCAGAAAACCGCGATCCATACGATGAAACAAACCACTTCTTCAGTTCTTCATGATCTTCAAACCTCCCTAAAACACCGCCTTCAACTTCCAAACGTTATCCCACGTCTTCCAGGAAGTACCACATCAATTGAGTCTTATTTGGTTCACATTTGTTTGGTTAGGAATACAAGTCAAAACCTAACACCAGGTACCACCAACGTCCAAACAATGGACGAGCTTCTTCGGACTCGCGGGTCCGTTTTGCACGATTTGCCCCACAATATCTTGGTGACTCGCAACTGCATGAAGTCACTAACGAACCAACACCGTCGTAAAGTTACTTTTAACGTTGGTGATTATGTTTGTCTCAAACGACAGCCGTTTCAGTCAAAGAATTATTCAAAAAGGAAAAATTCGGCCCAAGACATAAATCTTGGTGAAATGGGTTGGGACCCTGGTCGACAACGCAACATGGGAGAATCAATGGTGTTTATCCGAATTTCATCCTTGCGGACAAGGATGATTTTAGGGGGATGGAATGATATGGTCCCATGATTCACGCCATGCAAGCCACGAAATGGAAGGCCTTAGTCATAGATTTGTTTAGTTGTTAGTTTGTTTGTTGCTGTTGGCCGGGGATCACATGGGTATGCCCATGTCTGTCATGACCACGTTGGTGGGTGGTGATAGAAACTTCTCCACGATTGTTGTAGTGGAGCATGTTCCCTTTTTTCTTGCTTAGTTGGTTTATAGTTGTTGTTGTTTCCTTATCTCTCAATCGAAGCCTTTAGCCTATTTATAGCTGATTGAGGTTGTAATTGAGTTTATGTTGAAATATATGAAATAACATTTCCCTATTTCTCTCTACATTCTTCTATTTCTTCAAAATTCTTCTCTTGTGTATTTGGTACACATCAGATATCTACTTACATAAGATTAAAGATATATTTGTAAAATAGGTATAGTGGGACTCGAACCTTGCGCCACTAACATGAATGGTAAATATCATAATAAAGTATCATGCGATTCCGTAAAGACAGATTGATTACAAACTTTCAAAATATACATTTTACGATAATAGCAAATGCAATTTTTTACTCCCCAATAAGATTTGAACTCAAAATTAAATTACTTTTTATTTAATCACATGTAAACTTGTAACCAAATGCAATTTCTTAATAGCAACGGCAGTAATCACACCTGTTTTTTTTCTTTCTAATTTTTCAAGTGTACAATCTATAGTTTTCCCAAGAATATAACTTTTTGAAAGATTACATCAAATTAATGACAAAATAAATAAATAAATAAATAATAATAAATTAAAAATAAATTTAAAACAAAAAAAAAAAAAAAAAAAAAACTGTGGGAAAATTTGCCTTGGTAGTTGGTATGTACTCTCAACTCTGCCACAGATTTTGGACAGCTAAGATGTTTTTATTTTTATTTTTATTTTTGTGTGTTTTCATTGTTAATGAATTGCTGACTTACTGAGTTAGAGTTACAAACTTTTGTCCGTGACAAATCTTTTCTCATTAAATTATAATGCAGGGGTAAATACACTAACTATTCATAAAGTTTGAGATAATTACAATAGGAGACTAAGTTTGCGTTTATATACTTAGACTTCCTCTACTATAATTTGGATTCGTAATAAAATATTGGTGGAATGGTATTTTTAACCTTTCTTATGCAATGAAGGGGAGAGTGAGGCCCTCCATTATTTAAAGGTGTCAAATGGATTGAGCGATCCAAACTCGGCTCGAGCCCGACCATCAAATTGAGGGTCAAGCCTCCAATCTGCATCCAAACCCCACGATTGAGACGGTTGAGCTTGACTATCAAGGCCCGTGAGCTTGGAGGAACGTATTTGAAGTCAAGGTCAGGCTTAAAGAATGAAATATATATAAAACAAGCTAAAGTTCATATAAATATATATATATATACAAAAATTCTATTATCAGTTCGAACTGACAAAAGTTATATCAGTTCCTTGTATGTGGGCTACTGGATTTAAATACTGACTTTGCTGTATGCACTTGTCAGTCAAAGTATTTAAATCTAGTGGCCCACATGTAAGGAACTGATATAACTTTTGTCGGTTCGAACTGATAATAGAAAGACTGTATATATATATTATATTGAATGTGAGCCACTCATTTATAATAGTGATTTGACTAGTGCATACATACCAAGTCAAAGTATGTAAAACGAGTGGCTCATATTCAATGTCCTTATATAATTCTATCAGTGCGCACTGATAGGATAATTTCCGTATATATATATATATATATATATATATATATATATATATAAATCTCTCATAAGGGATTCATCATTTTAATTTCTGTAAGGATTTTGTTGAAATCAAGTTAATTTTTATGAATTTTGATATGAATTTTTTTGTGGATGATAAGTTCATTGAAATCTACCTATTAATGAAATTTGAGAATTTTTCAAACACTAGAAGATTTTTTTTTTTTTTTTTGAATTTTCCTATATTTTGTTCATTTTTCTAATACCTTCATATTAAACAAAATCGGGATAAATAGTTTTAGTTCTTAAAAAAAAATTCAAATTTTATTCAAAGGTATAATTCATTGAACTTTTAAGATATATATTTTTAATGTATTTTTTTTTTTAACAAATATTTATTTTTATTGGAAAAAAAAAAAGAATTTGTTTTCATTTAAAATTTTATTTATTAATTTAAATATTTTATTTAAAATAAAATAAAATATTTTAATTTAATTTTTTTTTATTGAAAAAAAGCCAAACGACCATTCCAATATTCCACCAAACAATCAACCTTCACGGCCATCGCCGCCGCCACGTACCAAACATCCACTGTCGCTTTTCACACTAGATCTGTGCTCGTGCACTGGTCGATGTTTGAGATCCACGCTCCAACGTGGATCGTTTGTTGAGACACACGATTAGGTGAAGATTAACTTGGGTCTGGTTGTGTCGCCACCGCCTGTCGACTTTCTAGTGACGGCGAGGGCTGCCGTGGTTCAAGGGATCTACCTCCTACTAGGTCAATTTAGGGTTAATTTAGTGTTAGGGTTAGGGTTAGAGTTGTTTAGGAAATTAAAGATTTTTTTTATTGAAGGTAATTTTTAGTAATAGATTAATTGTACAAGGTTAATTGTGGAAATAATAGTAAAGGTGTTAATTAAGACTTATTACATAAGTGAAAAGCCACTTTTTTTTACTTTTTCTGTCAAACATGTTTATCTTAAAATAAGATAAAAATTGAAAAAACAAACAAATCTATTCATCTTAATTTAAGTTATAAGAGGTAATAAGAGTTATACAGGATAAACAAACAGCCCCGAAGATATATACTATTTGACCATTTCCACTAGAATATATTCTGCCTATTTCCCGCCTTTATTTTTTTGTAACTCCTATCTGAGGAAAAAAGATGTGTAGCAAGGGATATTCCAAATCATAAAATCAAATAACGTTAAGGCAATGGAACATGTTGATAACAAATAACGATAAAACAACAGGCGCATATTGATCAACCGAGTTCTATCTAAGATCAACTGTAGCATATAGATCAGGACAATATATATTGTTGTTGACAATTCTATGGATGAATGTGACCTACCCAACAATAACCCAAATGTGCCATGAAAAAATCATCAAAGAAAGTAACTGGATGCAGGTTCCTTAAGCTTAATTACCTGAGATCATCGTATTCATTAATGCATAGTAATACTGAGGATATTTTCCTCCAGGTCCACCAAATGCCTCCTGCCAAGAGTCTAACAAGGCCAAGATTTAGACAGTTACCAGAAGAAAAGTATGTAAAATAGGACCGGAAAGACAGCAATTCTATGCAGTAAAGCGTTTTTTAAAAAAATGCAATCAGAGATTTATAAACGTTTTATATAAAAAAAAAAATTATTATTAAATGTTTTTCATTTATTTTTAAAAGAAATTATTAAATGTTTTAATAAAAAAAATATGGATGATGAGTCATCTTTAAAAAGGTGGAATTAGAAGGAACTAAAAATGCTGCTAATCTATTAAAGGATTTTAAAAATGCTGTCAAAGTAACTAGTAAGAATTTTTTTAAAATCTTGTAAAAAATTCAAATGGACATATATTTTACAGCCTTTTCCATTATAAATCCTATATTGAAATCAATTACAACTATTTTTTTTAAAAATGCCGTAAAATGGATGCCGTAAAGCTTAAATTTCTTGTAGTGACGGACTCAGTTCAAGAAGTGCCTGCTGACTAGGAAGTTTGTTAGAATCAAGCAACTTGGCTGGTATATAAATCAGCTTCTTGTTATTCCTTCTCTGTAACAAAAATCAATAAAATGCATGAGAGATATTCTCTCTCTCTCTATCACCATTAACAGAGCATCAAAGCTCTGTTTTCTTCTTCATTCTCTGTTATTATTTTTTTTGTCAAACACCTTTACAAAGTTTAATAAATATTTTATTATTGAATTGTATGATCCTGAAAATTCATAAAATCACTTGATAAAGTATCTTCTAATTTATTTGATTTGTATGAACATCCTCTAATGTAACTATTTTATTATTGACTTGTATGATCCTGTTAACGTATATATATCTATCAATAATTTATCAGGTCACACAGTAAAGAAACACACTGTTATATCTAGCCTTAACAAAATATAAGTACTCTCAAGCTTTACTGCAACTTAGTTGTGGTTGAATATTCAACACCAAAACACATATTGGTCTATTTTTCCATCACCACCATCGGAATTTTTCTGTACTTTTTTTCTTTCTCTTTTCCATTATTGAGAAATAAGTGAATATAAAATTATAAATAGGATAGAGGGTTCTAATATCTCCTACTCCATATGAGACAAAAACATCTCGATCTCCATTACTTTAATTAATAATTGATTTGATAAATTAAGAACTATGCATGTATACTTTTTCAACGTGCATGTATGTTTGACACGCATCAAACTATAATATAGATTTTTTATCATTTAATGAATCCATATTCTGTAATATAAATTAAAATGTGCACCAAAGTAAAGTAGGGATATTCACATAAAAAAAAAACAAATCGGATTCGTAATTCGATGAGTGGGATCAACTAATCTAATGCATGTCCATACAAATTCATGGAGAGGTATTGATTAATTACTACATACTTTCTTCGTAGATAGGAAAAAGAATGTAGAAAGTATGTAATTAATTTTACAGACATCCACATGGAAAAAAAAAAGATTGTTTTTTTCTGTGGACATGTGTCATGTTCTTTGTTTGAAGACAAAAAATACAACTGAAACCGTTTAAGTTGGACTAACTGTTGACTAACAGATGAACCAAATTGATGTATTTTTAAAATTACGGAACCAAGGGTTGTAAAAAAAAACATATTTTAAAAAATTAATGTTTTACAAAAATTAAGGACTAAATAGATAATACCATTAAAAAATAAGTATGGACATCGACATAAAAAAAAATTAAAAAAAATACGATTCTACAAATTCAGGAGTTGAATACTGGGGTCAACCAATCTGATCCAATGTAAACAGCTTGGTGCATAAAAACTCATGGAAAAAATGTTCGCTAGCTCATACTTAGCTAGTGAACATGGACCACACAGGTGGACACGGTATTAAAATGTAATACTTTAAAAAATAGTAATAAAATCAGATAGAATCATAGATTGATTGTTGGTTAACCAATCCATGCAAGTAAAATGGTCCACACGGGTTCGGTTGGTACGGGAACTTCTACTGACTAGCTCCACACTTCCTACGCATAAACTTATATGCAAATGGCAAGCTATAAAAAGGAAGCTTATGAGCAATTATTGCAATACCCAGCAAGCAGCCTAGCTCAAAGAAGGTAAAAAATCTACCTTCCGAATTCAAATAGCCACATATACATAGCAAGCATGGGATCTGCAACGCTAAACAAACCTCCTTCACCTTTCATAACATTTGTCTACTGCTTCTCTTGATATCATCCTCTTCTATATCCCACATCGAATAGTGCTGGTAAGTCTTAAATTTTCAACTTTCATAGTTACAAAGTCTATTATATTTTAATTCTAGTTTTCATCTAACAATACATACTAGTTTATATTAGGGGCATTCATCCACCATTTGTGTAATGTAAAAAAACTATCATGACCGTAGTTGTTTGGGGACTTTAACCAACAGTTAGGCTTTTGTATCTAGAACTACTAACTAACATGGTATCGGAGTCTGGTTTGACTCGATCAAAAGTTCATGGTTCAAATACCCGAAAGTTCTAAGTTCCAGTTCTCCACATGCATATGTTAATGATCAATTATTACATACAGATAAAAGATCCATCCCTAGCTAATCTGAACTATAGTCTATTTGGTACATCTTAATTACAATGAAACATGAAAATGAAGTAGATTTGTTGGTGATCTGTATTTGAAAAAGTGTGTAGAGAGTCTGGAACAAGTAATTGAGAGTGTTGTGAAGTTAATTATATGTATCATGCATATATGCAGAACATGTAAAGGAGGAGCAAGCAGCGTTCATGGAAGCCCATTAGGGCATGCCCCAAATGCGGTTGGACAAGGTTCTCCCAAACAAAGTTCACCCAACAATATCATCCAACTTCAGTGCTGGCATGCTGTAAGTTGTTCGCGCCGTGGTGCGAGCTACAGAAACTGTCTATCAGCAGTCAATCCCAGAGGGAAGCGTGGTGAATCACCAGTCAATCCGGGAAGGGAGCGTTCAACTGAAAGTGGTGAATCAAGGTATAAATGGATGGAAGGAGTAGCTACAACACATCAAAAAATTTGGCTGGGTTTGATTCTCTCCGGAGGTTACCAATAGTCTTTTGTCACGTTCCTTTTTTCCTTTTACTGTCCTTTCACTAATGAAAGATTAATACCAATTACCAGAATTGGACAAGATGTCGGGTGAATCCTTTCAGGCAACATTTCTCTACAGCTCAAACTTCTCAGATGTGTGATATTGGTATTTCAGCCCAATTGTGCTTGTAATAGGATTTCATGTGAGCACTGTAGTCCTGGAGGGGACATGGCAGGGAGTAGGCTCCTGTTTTTTAATGGAGCTATAATTAGGTTCGATCCTTGCTTATTTAGTGTGTTTGCATTTTGTGTGATTTTTGATCATTTCTACATTTACATCATTAATTCATTCATAAAAACTATGAGTGAAAAAAACGATGAACAGGTGGGTTGGCATGACAAGAGGGGTGCTTCTAGCCACAGGACCTACTATAATCACCGAGTGAAATTATGCCTTTTGGAAAAAGGCAAGATAGAGTCGTATATTTGTCAAATCTATGATAGGGCGTGGATGGCGGTTGAAGACGACTACATTCACCGATGATGACTCCTACGGGTGGAGGAGAGGATGTACTCAAGCCTAAGGCACATGGAACGCGCAAGAGTTTGAGGCATCGAAATGGAATAGGAAGGCGATGCATGCCATCCTATATGCAATGGACGAGAATCAATATAAATTGATTCAAAACACTAGGATCGTTAATGAGGGGTGGGACATTCTAGAAGTTGCATATGGGGGAACCGAAGTGGTTAAGAACTCTAAGCTTCAAGTCCTCCAAACTCAATTCGAGATGCTAAGGATAGAGAAGGATGAGTGCTTCAATGACTTTGAGATCGATAGACATAGTCAACCAAAGTCATCAACTTGGGGACCTTACTCGGATAGAAGGATCAAACAAAAGATTATGAGATCATTTCCCGAGAAGTTCCCTCAACCTAAAGTCCATCAAGGGAAGAGACCTATCTTACAAGCCTAACCGAGGAAGCAACCAAGTCTTGGTCATCAACAAAGAAAGAGAGATCCTTATCAACAATCAAGACAAACACCAAAGACATGAGAAGCTCCAATGCATACTTAAGGTTATGGTATGATTTCTACATGTCATTTTTGTGGTATTGATGGTCACATTAGGCCAAATTGTTTTCATTATATCAAAATGCGTAGAGTTGAAAGCATGATAGAAAAGAAAAAGGCTAAAGCCAAAATGCATGTCTCTAGGAAAAATAGAACCAATTTGCATGATCCTAGGACATTTACAGCCCATGTACCATTGACCACTAGGAAATAAAGTGTTTCTCCTAGGTGGATTAGAAGAGATGCTTATTTTTGCCATGTTGCTCAAATTGCCTTGAAGGCAAATTCTTCTAATTTTGGTACTTAGATAGTGGGTGCTCTAGGCACATGACAGGAAACAAGAGTTTCTTCGAGACTCTTGTCATGGAGGAATGGGGATTGTGTCACCTTTGGTGATGGATCCAAAAAAAAAGAGTTGTAGGGAAGGAACCATTTCCATTCCCGGATTACCCTCCTTGTCCAATGCTTTATTGTTGATGGCTTGAAAGCCAATTTAATAAGCATTTCTCATCTTAGTGATGAAGGATTTTTCGTCTTATTTAGCAAAGATGATTGCTTAATCCTAAAACCCGATGGACAAACCTTATTGAAAAGTATGAGATCTAGCAACAATTGTTATTGTCTTGAGGCTAGAGTTGTCCCTTGTAATATGTCCAAGGATGAGCAAATTGAGTTGTGGCATGAAAGACTTGGCCACATGAACTATCAGGATTTATGAATCTTAGATACGTTCAATGTTGTGCGTGGCCTTCCCAAGCTTGGGTGCCTATAACCTTGCATTATAGGAATGGAAAATACATCCATATCTGCCTTTTATTCTAAGACTTTTTCATCAAAAGGACTATAGAGATCTTTACCTAATTGATTCTCCTATCGACGATAAAAACCTACTCTTGGCATATTATTCTGGCCGCGGACTTTATCCTGATTGTGTTTTCAGGTTTGATCAATCACAATGGAGTGGTTCAAAATCAAGAATTTCATCTCCGTTTTTTCGTACAATGATAATCGTCATGAGCGGGTCGAGATCGAAACTTTGAATAATAGGGTACTATTCCGCAGTTCGGTCAAATACATATCACTACCAGCTGAAGGGGAAGCAAGTAGATTAGCAAACACTATAAATTGGTGTTCCTATAAACAATGTAGCAGCTCTAGAATATCAGGCGGGGTTCGATCCTGCGCACAAATTTACGAGTGGGTCGATCAGCAATCTGATAGAGGATGGTCCAAAGTTTGGATTCAACCTCCTCATGCCCACAAATTTATGACTGGCCGCAGTGAGCTGGAGCTGGATTAATTTTTGACTTGCCGGATTCTGATTTTGAATTGATCGGCCTCATTGAGTCATTGTTACTTTATTGCATCTTGTGTGTTTTAATTACTTTTGTTGTATCTTGGAACTGGATTCTGATTTTGTGACCCTAATGCATTTCTATAAACATATATTTCACCATCAATCGTTCTTAATAAAGGAAAAACATCTAGTAGATTTTGATTTGATGATTTGGAAATAAGAGAAATACAATCAATATGTTTTTTTGAAAATATTTTTAGTATGTTTTCAAAAAGGATTCATTCTATTTTATAGTACTTGGTTGGAACATTTGTAAAAGAGATCCTAATCGACTCTTTCAGAGATTTTTCATTTATTAATTCACAATAAAAACCACAGGAAAGTTTTTCGGAAAAAAAAGAGAGAAAGATAATGTTTTGATTTCAAGGTTATCAAGATGAACTTTTATTAAAACAATGCCAGAAAAAAACCAACCACAATCGTAGCCTTCCAGCGGTCATGTATTGGCGTTCATCTACAAGGCCAATTATGAAACAATAATTGAAACTTGACATAACAAGTATCAGTAGAGCAGAACGGATATGCAGTACTTTCTAAACTTGACTAACTTATCAATCAAAGGTCATGTTTGTTGCCTCTTGTCTAATGGAGTCAAACAGCGCAGTGGATAGGTAGCGTTCTCCAGCGCTGGGTAAAATCACCTGTGCAGAAAGCCAAATTAAAGACATGGTCAATGCAGTTTAAAACGGATTATGAACGGAACAACGGTTCTTAGCCATTTGACAAACTGACAATTCCTAATTATAATCTAGGCATGGTTTCAGCAACGCATAATTGTGTAAGGAACTTGGGGAAGCTATAAGTCAGGTTTGGGTCCGTAAGAAGGATGTACAATATTTAATGGAGTGCAATAACTCAATTGAATCAGAAATTTAGGTGGCGAACACAGCCAAGCGGACAACATTCATTCTGGTTCAGACGTGCATTAAAATTTGCATGTCATGCTGAAATCGGAAGTTATAATTGGATTAACATGTAACTTTGAAAATGCATTCAGAAAATATGACTAAGCTTGCGTGTGCTAGTACAACACACGTGAAATTCAACCCCCTCCAGTGTTTATAAACAATTCAAATCTGCAGATAAATTCAAACAACGTGTTAAATGATTGTGGCGCATTGCTGGTCACTTGACCACCCTATTAGGTACTTTGACTTACAATTTGAACTAAGCAAACTATCAGATGCAATACTTTCCAAATATATCTAACAAAGAAAAGATAAAGATCAAACTTACAACGATGAGTTTCCCAGCATTTTCCGGCTTCTTTGCCAACTTTATAGCAGCAACAGCTGCAGCACCAGATGATATCCCAACCTGTCAAAAGATGGTCCTATAATTAGCACCAAAAAGGAAAAAGCCTGCAACGAGAATTCCAATGCTGTATAATAGAAAACATGGAATCTTAAGAAGTACTTGATGCAATCTTAAATTTGAGAACATACCAGCAAACCTTCTTTTAGTGCAAGCAGCTTAGCAGTTTCAATAGCTTCCTCACTTGATACCTGAAAATAATTAGCGGTGTAAGTCGATGATATTGTCTCATAAACAAAGCATAAGTCATAGCACAAGTCGATGATACGAGAATTCCGATGCTGTACGACCACAAAAATTCAAAGTTCCATTTCAAGGACTTGTAAATTTTCTTTAAAGACTAATGAGAAAGCACGGTCTTTGGTTATTGTTTTGCATTTGGTACAGCTAAGTAATCATCCTTGGTCGCCAGGAAGAGAAATGGTCATAACGAGCACAAATAAATGTCCATTTTTCAGAAATCAAGACCAGAATAATCTAACCAAAAGGGGAAATAATGCCAGAAAACTGACTCAAACAATGTTTAAGATCCATATAAGCTAGAAATTAACAAAGCCTAAAAGTTAGAAAATTGTACAAGAATTTTGTTCAACGTAAGAATCCTTACAAATCTCAATTATTTGCCCTCAAAATACCTTTATGATCACTTTTCATTTATGCTGTAAAATCATTGTAATTGCTTGTTCTCAAAATGCAAAAGCAAATAACATAAAGATGCACTAGCTCATAAATTTCATATGAGAATTGGTTTCAAGAATTACCGGAATAACCTCATCAAGTAGGTCAACATTCAAAACAGCAGGGATGAAACCAGCGCCAATACCCTGGATCAGATGCTTGCCTATTACATGAAGCAGCATGCAATTACAGTATGAGAAAAAACTGTAAGGAGTTTTCTCATCTCAAAAACATATAGGTTAAAATCAATGCAACTCTTAAACTCAAAACAATCAAGTCTGGTCCTGAAATAGGATTTGACATTAAAGGTAAAACAGGAATGTTGATGGAACCTTGCATTCACAAAGAAAAACTACCGAAAGAATAGGACTCGTATAATTTTTCTGAATGCATATGGTCCCAAAGAGCTCAACATCATTGGGATCAATGCTGTCCCATTTAATTTTTCAATTATATTATAAATTATTTGTTTAAAATTGTGTGACCATATATTTTGAAATTTTTTTTTTGTCAGTTCTAGAGTCAACAAAGAATATCTTGATCTAGCAGAAAAGAAAGTGGAACCTTCTGAGTACATAAGCTTCAGAATCTCTTGATCCAAATATATATATATATATATATAACACTTCAGAGGAACAGAAGATTCAATCCATAGGAAATGCTGTATAAAATGTCGAATTGCTATGTGATTACCAAGGGAAAATATTTGCCAAGAGTTAGCAAGAAATATAACCGAAACAAAAAGGATGCTCCTACTTTTGGCCTTTTGTTGTGCATAACATAGTGTGAATATCAAAGTATCAAACACTAGAAACCAGGTTAATGTATGTCCACATAAAATCTTTCAAATTTGAAGTGCAGTGAAATTTGAAGTCAGACACTGCACTCAATGGGTTGGGCAATTAGTGTAGAAATTCTAACCAATGTAAATTTGGACTGCCAATGACACAACCAGGGCAGAACTGCCGAAACAAAATTATTTTCAAAAATATCTTGGCATTTGTATATTTACCCCTTTATATATATTTTGTACTTTGACTCCAATAATAATTTGTTTACAAATTGGTCCTCTAAATGCCGGTTGTCCCCCTAGACTCAACCGATCGACAATCTAGGTGGAATACTAGGATGCTTAGTTGATTACTACTTAGTACTCCAAGGCAGTTTGACATGATCACATGTTAAGCAACATTTGCCCATGTTGTTGCTGGAAAAACTCTATGCCACTATTTTTCATATTGTTATATCATCAAAGTAATGAATACAGGCACACAGCTAATCCAGCATTTGCATAATGTGCTCATGCAATGCTCAGCTTCAAAATCCATAAAATCAGTCAGATGTGCACATGATCATGAAGAAGAAAAGTTACTTACCAGGTTTTTCTCCATTCAAGAATGCACTTTCTAATGGTTCGACACCATATACCTAGATGCAATAATAAGAGACATACCATTAATTTAAATACCCAGCATCTCTCATACACACACGCCCACACACAAACAACGCTCTCAAGATAACCTTAATATTTGGGTTTTCTCTTTGAGGAATCTCCCAACACCATTACTGTGCCACCAGTCCCTATCCCTGCAATAAGAGCATCAACTTTTCCTCCTGAGTCTTTCCATATCTCTGGGCCAGTGGTCTCATAATGAATCTACAAATACGATGAAGGATTGGATTCATAAATCCTTTCAAACACCAATCCACAATGAAATTATCTACAAAAAGAATACCTTAGGATTGGCCGGATTTTCAAATTGCCGAAGCATATACCCATTAGGTGTTTTACGTAGTATCTCCTCAGCTTTTGCAAGAATCTCCTCAAAGCCCTTGGCTGCATCAGTGAGATATAGCTCTGCCCCAAAAGAACGAAGTATAATTCTTCTCTCTAGACTATATGATGATGGCATTACAATGATAAGTTTGTAACCCTTTGCTGCTGCAATGGAGGCCAATCCAATGCCAGTGTTACCACTGGTAATCTCGATGAGGATAGTCTTTAGTCGATATTATTTGAACATGTCCAGAGGGGAAATTTGTTAGTTCAGATGTTCTGTAATTTGAACTATTGATGTTCATATTCATGAAAGATGCAACAGTAGTTCAAGCAATGAAAACTTAGTTGGAGTATTGCTAAATTGTTCATGGACAACACAGCACACTTCATTTGACCATGTTAGATGAGTAATGTTACTATGTATCTATTGAAAGTGACAACCAAAACTCTTTGTTACTACTGAAAACCATCTTTCCAAAGTCATACGATACGAGAGTCTATTTAAACTTTCAAGGAGGCACGGACTGAATTCAATCCAAAAACATTTATTGAAAATTGCATAATCTTATCTAACAACCCAACTTTAGGAACGGAAAATTTTAATTAGATACCTTTCCTGGCATGATTAGGCCCTTATCCTCTGCATCTTTTATCATACTATATGCAATCCTGCAAGTTAAACATTGAAAACTGTGAAAGAAGAAAAATATTTTGATTGATTAATTAATTACAAGAGAGAACCAAGATATATATACAGCAAGGAAACTAATCCCTTCAAGTTAGGATTCCTAAAAAATACAGACTATAAATTAGGCTAGGATTAGTTGTCAATTAAATCTTTCCTAATATCAGAACTTTCCAAATCAGTTTAGGTTTAGGTAACCAGATGTAACCAGCTATGTAACTTCTAACACTCCCCCTCAAGCTGGTAAATGAATGTCATTCATTCCCAGCTTGTCAATGATCATCTGAAACACGGAACCACTCAACCCTTTAGTTAACACATCTGCTATTTGACTTCCAGTTGGAACAAATGGAGTGCAAATCAAGCCGCTGTCTAGTTTCTCCTTGATAAAGTGTCTATCAACTTCAACATGTTTGGTTCGGTCATGTTGTACCGGATTATGAGCAATGCTTATAGCTGATTATTATCACAATAAAGCTTCATAGGTCCTTCCCATTAACCTTTAAATCATCTAGAAATCTTCAGCCATAGAAGTTCACATACTCCTAACGCCATGGCTCTAAACTCAGCCTCTGCACTAGATCTGCCACAACATTTTGCTTCTTGCTCCTCCACGTTACAAGATTACCACCAAGAAAAGTACAATAGCCGGTGTTGATCTTCTATCATCAATTGAACCGGCATAATCTGCATCCGTATACACTTCTAGTGTTAGCTTGTCTCCCCTTTTAAACAGTATGCCTTTTCCCACAGTTCTTTAAGATAATGTAGAATCCGATGTGCTGCTTGGAGATGGACTTCTTTGGGGTTGTGCATAAACCGACTAACTACTCCCACTGCATAAGCTATGTCTGGTCTTGTGTGAGAGAGATAAATAATTTCCCACCAACTTCTGATAAGACTTCTATTTACCACACACTTTCAGTTGCTTCACAAAGCCTATGATTTTGCTCAATTGGTGTATCCACAGGCTTACACCCAAGTTTCCCTGTTTCGGTCAACAAGTCCACCACATACTTTTGCTGAGACATAAAAATCCCATGTTTTGAGTGTGCAACTTCAATTCCGAGAAAAAACTTCAACCTGCCAAGATCCTTTATTTCGAATTCTTGTATCAAACACTTTCTCAAGTCTTCTCTTCCTACTAGATCATCTCCTGTGACGATTATGTCGTCCACATATACTAACAAGGCCGTGACTCCCCCTGAATTTGAATGTTTGACAAATAAAGTGTGATCTCCTTGACTTTGCTTATACCCTTGTTGTTTCATAACTCTAGCAAATCTACCAAACCATGCTCTCGGAGACTGTTTCAATCCATAAAGTGCTTTCTGCAGTTTACACACTTTTTTATTTCCTGGTTCAAGTCCAGGAGGGACTTCCATGTATATCTCTTCGTCAAGTTCACCATGTAAAAAGGCGTTCTTGACATCATACTGCTGCATACTCCACCCATAGCTTGCAGCTAAAGATAACAAAATTCTCACCGTATTCATTTTTGCAACAGGGGCAAAGGTTTCAAGATAATCTATCCCATATGTCTGAGTATACCCTTTGGCTACTAACCTAGCCTTGTACCGTTCTAGAGATCCATTTGCCATATACTTCACAGTAAAAACCCATCTACACCCAACTGGTTTTTTTCCTCTAGGCAACTCAACTAATTCCCATGTTTTGTTTTTTTCAAGTGCATCCATCTCCACTCTCATTGCATCCCTCCATTCTTTCTGACCTAATGCTTCAGAAACGGTTTTAGGAATGGTGATGGTGTTTAGGTGAGTTAAAAAGCTCTTATGGCTGCTAGAGAACCTCTCATAGGACACATATTGGGACAGTGGGTATAAAAGACATTTGGTACACTCTCTCACACCCTTCCTAACAGCAATAGGGAGATTATCGTTTGTGCTGCATATTGAATCAGAAACACCACCCTCATCAGTTTTAGGATTAGAATTTACCTCAATTTTTTCTGCACCCTTATCAATACCAAGGTCTGTGTCCGATTCTTGGTGCTGCACAGGTTGCAAAAACGGTGCTTCCCTCCTTGTATAGACTTGCAATGGGCGAGTAGCACCTTGACTTTGAGTGGGTTCGGATGGTGGCAACATATTATGGGCAAGTTGTGGTGTTGTAACAATTGGACCAGAAGATTCGGCCTGCTCTGCAGGTACAGTTGACAGGTTTGGATTGGCTGTTTGTGGATCTAGTGTGATAGGATCTGGTATGACAGGTGTATGTGTGGATAGATCAAGCAAGAAAAGATCCCGCTGCTTATCTTTTGTGAGAGATGTTTCCCCCCGAAGATAAGTAGCAGTAAAATATGATTCATGTTCAACAAAAGAAACATCCGCTAAAACAAAAAAACGTTTGGTGGAAGGATGATAACACTTATACCCTTTTTGAGTATAGGAGAACCCAAGAAAGACACATTTAAGGGCTCGAGGATCGAGTTTTCCCCTTTGATGAGAGTGAACATGAACAAATGCTACGCAACCAAATATTCTAGGACCAAGCTGGTTTGGAAGTCGAAAATCTGGAAAAAACTTGGAAAAAACATCGACAGGACTTTTGTGGTCAAGAACCTTGGAGGGCAATCTATTGATAAGATGAGCGGCTGTTAAAACAGCCTCCCCCCAGTAGCTTTTGGGAAACTGATTTTGAAAAAGAAAGGCCCGAGTGGTAGCCAGAAGATGACCAATCTTCCTTTCAGCCACTCCGTTTTGTTGTGGTGTATAAACACATGAAGATTCATGAATAATTCCTTTTTCTGTAAAAAACGATGACAAATCTTGATTAAAGTAGTCTTTAGCATTATCAGATCGAACTCTTTTAAATTCCGCATCAAATTGTGTTTTAATCATGAAAAAAAAGTTTTTGAAAGTAGAGGTCACATCTGATTTATTTTTTAATAAAAAGACCCAAGACATACGGGTACAGTCATCAATAAATAAAACAAACCATCTAGCTCCAGAAATATTTGAAACCGTAGAGGGTCCCCACACATCACTATGGATAAGATGAAATGGAAAAGACATTTTTTTATTGCTTATTGGAAAGGGAACACGTTTATGTTTGGCTAGTTCACATACATCACAATGTAATAGCCCTATATCAATGCCCTTAAACAAACTAGGAAATAAAATCCTAAGAACACTAAATGAAGGATGACCAAGACGGAGATGGTGTAGCCATATTTTGTTTTTATTAGAAAGGATGGATTCGGATAAAAGTGAAACGGAATGCTTCAAGGTGCTATTTTGTCCATTGGAATCATCAAGGTGGTAAAGGCCATTCTGCTCCTTAGCAAGCCCAATCATCTTCCCAGTTCCCTGGTCCTGAAAAATACAATGTGTAGGAAAAAAAGTCACAATACAATTTAGGTCACTTGTGAGTTTATGAGTAGATATAAGGCTAGTAGACAATTTAGGCACATGTAAGACATCCTTCAAACAAATATTGGAGTTAAGGACAACATCTCCCTGTCCGGCCACAGTGACCAATGTCCCATCTGCAGTGGCAATTTTTTTGTTACTCGAACACGGACTGTAAGTGACAAACTCATGAGCGGATTGGGTCATATGATCCGTGGCACCGGAGTCAACTAACCATGTTGTTGTCCTGTTTATATTTGAAACACTGAGAGTAAAAGATGTGGGAACAATACCTGAAGAAGCCAGGGAACAATTACCCAAACCTGAAGGCTTATCTAGATTTTCCAGCATTTGTTTAAGTTTTGCAATTTGCTCTCTGTTGAACTCAACATTGTCCGAAGAGACTTCAATTTCTCCTTTAGGTTGGCTAGAACTGATATGTGCCTGTCCCTGATTACTTCTGGTTGTTCCGGTTCTGTTGGTCTCTTGAAGATTTTGAAGGTTTGATGGCTTGCCGTGAAGCTTCCAACAACGATCTCTGGTGTGGTATGGTTTTTTGCAGTAGGTACACACCACTGGATCTCTACTACCAAACTTAGCCGTCTCGGACCAACCACCAACATAACTGTTATTGTTGTTGCTTGATCCACCCCTTTTTGCTTCCTTCATGATCATGGCAGATCTTTCAACTGTTTTGGACTCCAACATGACGCCTCTTCGACTTTCTTCACCACGGATAATACCAATGGCTTCATTCAACGACGGGAGATCTTCTTTTCCGAGGACCTGGACTCGGACAGCATCAAATTCTATGTTTAGGCCAGCCAAAAAAACATAAATTCTCTCTTTTTCAAGAAATCGTATAAGAGTGGCAGCATCCTTACTCCCCTCCATTTTAATGCACTGATAATAGTCCAATTCCTGCCACAAGTTTTGCAGGATATTGGCATATTCGGTGACGGAATGCGTTCCTTGTTTAGTATTTGAAATTCTGGTCTTGATGTCATAAATCTGGGCTGCATCATGAACACGAGAGTAGGTCTGCTTGCAAGTGTCCCATATATCTTGTGCTGTCTTCAAGAACATACATGTGTCACTGATCTCAGGAGCCATGGAGTTCCACAGCCACGACATCACCATAGAGTCCGCTTCGTCCCAAGCAGCATACTTGGGATCCTCTTTAGGTGGCCTGATGCCAAGAAGATGGCTCAGTTTGCCCTTCCCTTTCAGAAAGGTTTGGACAAATTGAGACCACTTAAGATAGTTCTTGTCAGTTAGCCGATAATTAGGCTGAACATTCGGTAGATAATCCGCAGGTGGAACAGGTCCGTGATTATCGGTAAGAGGTATTGTAGAGGAGGTAGCATCTGTTATATCTGACATGGTGAGGTTTGGTATATTGCTGGACAGGAGTATTGGCAATTAAGGCCAAAAGCGGAACAGAAAGAAGAAGAAGAATAAATCTGGTGATGAAGGCCAGAAGAAAAGAAGGAATGGCGATGAAGGCCAAAAAAAAAAAAAAAAAAATGAACCGACTAGGGCTCTGATACCATGTGAAAGAAGAAAAATATTTTGATTGATTAATTAATTACAAGAGAGAACCAAGATATATATACAGCAAGGAAACTAATCCCTTCAAGTTAGGATTCCTAAAAAATACAGACTATAAATTAGGCTAGGATTAGTTGTCAATTAAATCTTTCCTAATATCAGAACTTTCCAAATCAGTTTAGGTTTAGGTAACCAGATGTAAGTATGTAACCAGCTATGTAACTTCTAACAAAAACCAAATGAATGAATTCCCAAAAAAACATTTGCATGGTGTTATGAAGTAAGATACAATCGATGAAAGATGTAAAGAACTGGGAAACCAAGTTGTATACCTGTCTTTGACGCTAGAAGTAGGTTCCATCATTTCGAGCTTCGCAGCAATTCGGGCTACACAACCATCCACAACATTGTTGAGATACACCATTGGTGTATTGCCTATCAGCTAAACAAACCCACATACACACACACACACCATAAGTAAGATCACTCTAATTAAAACAAAAGTCAAGATAAAAAGCAAAAGATATAGCAATTAGAAATTACTTCAGTAACATCTGTCTTGATTGTGCAAATGTCCTCCATGGTGCTACTTAATCATACACTTGCAAAATATAAGTTTCTTTGAACAGAGTTAGTACTTCCTCAATATCAAGACCTAAACAATATATTACAACAAAACTGAACGCAAACACTTAAGAATTGTTTGATTAACCATGAAAGAGTACCATTATTGGTTCTTTGAGAGGAAAAAAATAATCTAGGCAAATTTGTCTTTCAAAAGTAATAGAACTTCAAAGCAGCTAATTTAACATCTTAGATCTCCTCTGAAACAGGAGTCAATTAGCCAAATCCACAAGGCTCATAGAATGCACAGAGTTCATGAGAAGATTACCAACAAAAAAAAAAACCAAAATATCTCGAAGTAGAATCATTAAACTATATAAAATTGCACAAAACAGAGAAGTAGAAATCTCAAGAACTTGAATTTCTCAATCAAGAATCCATATAAACAGACCCAAAGCTGAGAAATTTCCAATACCTAGTACTCCTTCCGATGAGAACTTCAAGCAGCCAATATTGGAAACACTAATTCTGAAGTATTAATGAACAATTACCACAAAAAAAACATTACATTTCCAGAAAAGGGCAACTACCCAGTAGAGCAATACTTGAAAAATAATAGTCTACCTAATATACTTGAATCAATCTGGAACTGCAGTTTTTTTTTGGTTAAAAGAACATATGCAAGAAGTCCATAGTGAAGATACGGATAATATACTTTTTAAAAAATAATAATAAAAAAGACAGTAGAATCCTTAGCGAATAAAAGACTGTACACGACTGTCCTTAGCGTGTACAATGGAGCCTCCCTCACCACCGTTGTCCATCATTGTTTCTTGTTCACTTGGCACACAAAGAATTGACTACATGACAAAGTGGGTCATTCACAGTTTCTGGGTGTACTTGAGCTTTTTCATCTGCAAACAAACAAACAAACATAGACAACGTTCATTTACAAGCGAGATTGAGACTGTCAACAACATTTTCCATTTCCAGTTGAGAACTTGCTTCAAGTTTGATTCTTGGTTCATCATGACAGCAATCAACAGCTTCTTGTTTCAACAATTTTTTCAGTTAAAAGGGACTGATTTTTGACTCTATGATGATTCTCATAAGTAATCTCAAAATCCTTGCTTTCATGATTTCATCGATAAAGATATATGAAACATGAACTTATCCCACATCGAGAGAGCAAAAGAAGAGAGTTAGTAGCATTGGTGTATAAATACGAAGCGTGGTGCAACTTAGCAACATACTTACCTGGACGGGGTCGATGGGCGATCGATAAGGTTCATGGCCTAGGTTGGTGGCCTCCATTGCACTGAGGAAGAGCACCCGCTTAAGGTCTCCTCATATGAAGGAGAGCCTACGTCATAATTTGTGATAGCGGGGGCCTGCGTTCGCGCGGCCCCTCTCCAATTCTATAACAAGGGTTTTAAATTGCGTTCTATTGCTATCTGGTTTTTACAATTGTTTATTATTTGTTAAATGGGCCAAGATTTTGAAGTAACAAACTACTTGAGTGTTAGAAGTGTCAAATGTGGGCCAAAAGGCCCAAGAAATTGAAATAACAAAATATTTGACAGTTTAAAGTAGGGCTAATTGCACAAACATCCCCTAACATTAGACATAATTACACGTATATAGAACTTTTTCCATTATTACATAAAATTGGTTTTTGAAAGAAAAGAAAAAAAGAAAAATGGTTTTTGATTTTTTATTTATTTTAGAATTTGATTTATAAGTTTTTTATTTTTTATTTTTTTTAGATTGGAAAAAATCCATTTATAGAAGAAAAAAAATCTGGATTTAAAAAAATAAAAAAAATAAAATATATGGATTTGTTTTTTAAAATAAAATTTGGATTTTTTTGAAATAAAATATGAATTTTTTTTTAATAAAAGCTAGATCTTTTTTTAATTAACTATTTAAAATAATAAATTACACAGTAGGGGCATTTTAGACTTTTTAAATGGAAAAGAGAGTCAACGGTTAAGTTTAATCGTTGACCACTAACGGCAAGGGAGGTTTGTGTAATAATGGGTAAAAGTTCCATATACGTGTAATTATGTCTAATGTTAGGGGATGTTTGTGCAATTAGTCCTTTAAAGTATCAAAATGGGCCCCTAGGTATATAGGACCTGTTACGCTCGACTCTTCATGTTATGCCCTCTGCATAACACCAAAGTGGTTTCGGGTTTTGTTAGAGGCTTAGAGCTATGGATGTGGATTGGGTGACCGGAATAATAAATTCCCAAAATCAGCCTCAAATCTGCTCCAACCCTACGGTGAAATCCAAATCCGAACATAGAGTTGGTATTCGGAAACGGGTCTAACCCTATGGTGAAACCCAATCCTCAAATCCGAACATAGAATTTAGATTTAGAAACAGGTCCAACCCTATGGTGAAATCCAAATCAAAATCCTCAAATCCGAACATAGAGTTTAGATTTGGAAACGGGTTGGAGCTCGGACGTATGACCATTTGACACCTCTAAAATCTAAATCACTAATTATATTACTTTTCATTGCATTGCATATGCATGAAAACTCCTATCATTCAAATGAATGATAAGTTTGCGTTTCCGACTACTATTTCAACAGATGGTATTTTATCACATCTCCTTTTCTCTGTGATTTATTATTATTTGGATAGATAATTAATTCAATTTTTTAGAAACTTAAAAGATGTGTATGAATTTATTCCCAATCATAAAAGCAGACTTGCTTCCTACATCATCGGCAACTTATGATTAATTTGTGGTTTGGTGGATCCCCATTGGCTTTGAGATCTTGAACTCCATTACAATCTTGAAGTCATTCCCTCAAGGAAAAAAATAAAAACTTGAGTGCATATATAAGAATTTTATAAATTAAAATGTAAATATTTATATACCCAGTAGGAGTATAACATCTTTCATCACTTAATATGCATAATTTTTTACTAAAAACTAAAGAAATAACAACAAATTAAAAATAAAAATAAAAATAATAAAATTACTTAGGATACATTAGATAATTTTTAAGGAGCAACACGGAAAGTGTTTGTATAATCAATTAAATTTGATATTTTGAAGATTTAAAACATTTTTATATATCTACCAATATATAAAAATGAAAACAATGAAAGTCTACCAATACAATTACTACTATAATATATCACTCCCAACATATCAGAAATTCTATTATCAGTTCGAACTGACAAAAGTTATATCAGTTTCTTGCATGTGGGCCACTGGATTTAAATACTTTGACTTGGCTGTATGCACTTGTCAGTCAAAGTATTTAAATCCAGTGGCTCACATAAAAGGAACTGATATAACTTTTGTCAGTTCGAATTGATAATAGAAAAATTGCCCAACATATATTAGTTGACAGCAACAAATACCCAAAAACTTATTTGTCACAATTTTTTACTTTATATATCTTTATTCTATACTAAGTTCATGGATGTATAATGTATTGTTAGGTTGATTATTCAAGTGTGAGAAACCATTACTAAATAGCAGTGCATCCCATACTTCAAAAAAAAATAAAAAACAAAAAAATAGCAGTGCATCCCACATCGAGAGAACACAAATAAAAACGTGAAGTGAGACGCATATATATTGTGAAGAAAGCAACATGAAAACATACTTACCTGGACGGGGTCTATGAGCGATCGAGAAGGCTTATGGCCTAGGCAGGTGGCTTCCATTGCACTCTGGAAGTGCATCAGCCTAAGATCTGCCCAAGTGGCAGAGTCTACGTCATTATTTGTTGCTGTGGGGGCCTGCGTTCGCGCGGCCCCTCTCAATTTCTAGTTTCACTCTTTGTTTACAAATGTTCTTCCTCACATGTGTCCTTCATAAATGAGGGTAAAGAGGTAATTTAAACGGAACTTAAATTAAATTTGTAATTAAAATGTATTATTAAAAAAATTAAAAAATAGAAACTTAAAAGATAATCAGAAATTAAAATCTATCTCTCTCTCTTGTCGTCGTCTTCTCCAGACTCCAGTTGTTTCTCTCTTTCTCTCCGGCGTTTTCCTCCAGTGGCCCCAAATCCGGCGTTCTCCTCCAGCGGCGATCTTCTATCATTACACCACCGCCGTCTTCGGCTGCCGCGATCTTCTCTCTCCAGCGGCACCGATCTCTTCGGCGACTTTGGTTTTGGGTGGCTTTCTGGTGAGGATTTGATTTAAGTTAGGGTTGTTAATGGTGGGGTGGTGGTACTGTGGGTGTGGGCTTTGATTTCTGGTGGGGTGGTTGTGTGGGTGTGGGTGTGGGCTTTGATTTCTGGAGATGATGACGACGGTGTAGATGGTGATGATGGTGATTCCAATTTCAAATAATTTGTTTTTTTTTTTTTTTCATTTTCTTGTTTTATTTTCTGGAGATAATGTTTTTCAATTTTGTTTTATATGATAGTTAATTGGTGCGGGTGTTGAATGTTTGATTACTGATTTACTGGAGATGATTTTGTTTTTTTATTTATTTACAGAATTACCTCTTTTATTGTTTGCCCTTGTGATTATTAATTTTTAATTGAGGTTTCGGATCAAAATTTATGAAAATATCTTTCGAAATATCACCAGTATCCTTAAAATATTATCAAATGTAAAACAAAAATTGTAATGTCGAGTTTCAAATAATGCAATCGAAGCAAAGTGAGTATTGATTAACAGTTAGTGTAAATAATACAAATCTGGACACCAAAACTGGAGTTAAAAGACCAAGAGAAATGGTGACATGTTTAGTAATTAATTGTCAGCTTAATTACCAGCAAACCCTCATTAAGAACAAGCAATTTGACGGTTTCAATAGCTTCCTGCACCAGTTACAGTACCACCAGTCCCAACTCCAGCAACCAGAATATCAACCTATTGACCTCCAGAATCTTTCCATTTCTCCGGGCCAGTGGTTTCATAATGAATCTCTATACACGAATGATAGACAAACTGATTCGTAAAGATCTTTTCACCTATGACAACCTCATTACAGAATATCAATAGAAGGAATATATATATATATATATACATATACACACACATGCGCGCGCACCTTTGGATTAGAAGGATTTCCGTATTGTTGAAGTATGTGCTATTCAGAATCTCTTCAGCCTTTTGAATAGCACCCTTATAGCCCTTGGCTGGATCTGTGTGGTGAACCTCAGCTCCAAATGCCCCATTATATCTTCTAGCAGAGCAACTGCAAATTAAGGTAATGAAAAGATGAAAATGTGATGAGAAACATGAAATTGTTGACAAGAACATTGCAATCTTATACAAATAAAAAGGTATATACAAATGAGAACATTTTGTTAAACATCCTTCAAGCATGAAACACAGTAGATGAATATTAATACAGTAAAATCAAATAACAAAAAACAAACCAACTTTAGAATCACAACTCAAAAGATAGAAAATTGTGTACATGATCTTGAATCCTACCTGACAAGTTAAACTACTCTCTGTAATCTGCAATTCACAAACTAGTTTGGGTGTGTATAATTGTATATATATATAGCTAGCAGTCTAGCAGACATTGGTTCACATACCATACTAAATTACAACAACACCTATAAGTTTAAAATTACTTGTAACAGTTTAAATAATATATCAATCGTGACTCTTAACGAGTTAGAGAACTACTAAGATCAAACATTACATATGCGGTTTAGAAATCTATCCTATAAAACTCTGCACGCGTTACAAACTTTGCATGGTGGGACTCAAAATATATATTGACAACATGGTAAATATGGTGAAGACAGATTGATTACGAATAAGAATACTTTCAAAATATACATTTTACAATAATAGCAAACGCAATTGTTTACTCCCAACAAGATTTGAACTCAAAATTAAATTACTTTTTATTGAATCACATGTAAACTTGTAAAGGTTTAGTTAAATTGTTGTTAACAGCATTTATACGAGATTTTGTTTAATTTTCAAATCCTTAATTTTTATATACCATTGGTTTGACCCAGTAACATCGATGTCAACAACAACTTAGCCATACCCAAACCTGTAAGCACATACAATTTCTTAATAGCAACCGCAGTAATTAGTAATCACACAGTTGTTTATTATTATTATTTTTTTCATCTATCTAAATCTTTGAAGTGGACTTGGCTGGTATACCCTCCATGAATATATTGGTAGGTATCATGGCAATAAACTTTGGCTGCCAACCGGCAGCCAAAACTGTTTGGATCAGTTGAAACCGGTTGTTATACAAAGTATGAATAACAATTTTATTTTATTTAAAAAAAAAAATTAGTTTTTTTAAAATATATTATTAATGTATTAAATTACATGTTAAAACTATATATTAATTAAATAATGAAATTACATTAAAATATAAAAAAATTGAAAATTATTATAATAAAGTTAATAAATAATAAAATAATATTAAAATGTAGAAAAATTGAAAATTATTAGAATAAAGTTAATAAATAATGAAATAATATTAAAATGTAGAAAATTTGAAAATTATTAGAATAAAGTTAATAAATAATATAATTACATTTATCAATATAGTACTAATATTAATTAATAATTAAATTATATTTAAAATATAGAATAATATATAAAATGTTACTGAAACAATATTAATAAGTAATATAATTGCATTTATAATATTGAAAATTTGAATATATTAATAATTAATGTAATTACATTTATGATGGAAATATGAGAATGTTAAATTTTTTATTAAAGTGATAATTATAATTAATATAATTACATTTATAATATTAAAAAAATTAAAGGTTTTTATTTTTTATTTTTAATATTACATCCCCTATATTTAATTGGATTAACATGATATATGACAAATGAGATAATCCATTGTAAATGTATATTTATTTACCTATGGACACATCATACTGTTGTCATTGATAGGATTCGACACATCATACTTATTTATTTATTTATTTATTATTTATTTATTTTTAAACGGTATCTATCTATTTACATATTTAGATAATTAGACCAGGTATTTTTTTTTTTGGGTAATTACCCTAGTGGCCATCAATTTTTGTCACCACTATCAAAATGGCCACCAAATGGGGAAATGGATGGGAAATGACCATTTTTGGCAAACATTGTTACACTAATGGCCATTCCATCCATTTCCATCCAATTACATCCAATGAATGGCATTTTAGTAAATAAGGGGATGACATTAATTTATTTTAGATGTTTTTTGGAAATCAATTTTTTCTTTTGTTTTTTGAAACAAATAATTATATTTAGTGTGTATATACGTATAGCATTTCTCAAACATATATATATATATATATATATATATATATATATATATATATATATATATATATATATTGAGAAGATTAAGGCTATAAAATAAAAAAATTCTAAAAAACATATTTGAGATAAGTTGAAAAGATATATATATATATAAATATTCTTTTTTTAAAAGATTAATGTTACAAAATCTAAAAATTCTAACAAATATATTTGAGATAAGTTGAAAAAAAAAATATATATATATATATATACAGAAATTCTATTATCAGTTCGAACTGACAAAAGTTATATCAGTTCCTTGTATGTGGGCCACTAGATTTAAATACTTTGACTTTGCTGTTTGCACTTGTCAGTCAAAGTATTTAAATCCAGTGGCCCACATACAAGGAACTGATATAACTTTTGTCAGTTCGAACTGATAATAGAAAGACTGTATATATATATATATATATATATATATATATATATATATATATATATATATATATATATATATGTTTGAGATATGCTATATGTAGGGGTGGGCAAAAAACCAGTGAACCGAACCGGACCGATCCAATCGGTTTTTTTCCGGTTTTTTATTGTTAACTGGTTCGGTTCGGTTCAGTTCATTTTTTAAAAAACTGGATATTCCGGTTCGGTTTCCGGTTCAAGGGTTCGAACCGGTGAACCGAACTGAAAACCGGTGTATATAATAAAAAATCCCTTTGTGTTATAATCAAAACAACGTTGATAGATAACAATTAACAAATGACATATGTTGTTAACAAATAATACAAGAAGAAAATGCAGACAAACCAGTTGTATAATATTAATGGCACATTATAAAAAGAAAAACTGCATATAAATAAATAAAAATACACATGTTAAATGTTACACAATCTAAAAGATACAGGCCACGCAAATGTTGTAGGTGGTCGAACTACGTGGTACATTAATCGGGTCGGGTTATATTGGGCCCAAAGCAACTTGTTTGAACCGTTGGGTGGACGAAGTCATCTCCTCGATAGGACCTGCAAGAATGTTCCTGTCGACCGTGGTAGAGTGCTTTGTTGAACCTGCAAATAAACTTGAAACAAAAACGATATAGATAAAATAAACACAGATAAAATGGTTAGGTTGGGTTTGAAGAAATTAGCTTTAAGTGTGCTTGAGCTGAGCAATATTTTCAGATGATCATGATCTTAAATCCGGCCAAATTGATTACTGGAATCACGATTTGGGCAGAGTTTTGGTACGCTTTTAATAAGCTTTCAATATCAGAAATTTCAGAGAGCTCTCTAGTGAATGAGCCTTCATATTTATAGTCGTGGGAGTGGCTCCAACGTCTCTTGATCATGCTATGATAGTGGGCGAGATTTAGGGGGAGTCAGGTGCGATACTGGGAGAGATTCTCTCTTCCAGTTATCCACCTACCTCAACTGGTCTTGACTCTGTCAACAACATAATTGGACTTGGGTCGACCTGATACATTGGGCCTGGAAAGGATCCACCACAAAAAGGCCTGTATTTTGTTGGGTTGGGCCTGTGAGCCATTTTTGGCTACCACAAATGTAAAGAGTAAAATAAAAGGCCAAGAAATGAACAATCTGAGAAACTGAATTGATACAACAATACTGTCTATTACTTTGTTTCGTTCCCATCCAGAGGTCTTGTCATCATCTTCCGCTACATTTTGATTATTCAGTTATTGTCATTTGATAAATAAATTGTTTGTTTCCATAACCATAGCTGTGTTGAGTTTACCCCAGTAGAGGGTCATTCCTTCCTGTATACTAATGTTGGGTATTCTGGACTCCACATGTTGTTCTGCATATATACATCCATGACAGATTTTAATAATTAAAGCCCAGTAATTTGGCCTAATAGGTCCAAAACCGAAAAAATCGAACCGAACCGAACCAGTTCAATCGGTTTTTGATCGATTTACATTTTTAAATTTTATCGGATTAGTTCACTTTTTCAAAAACCGAATATTATCGGTTTTTTATCGGTTCACTCGAAAAGTGAACCGATCTATTAAACGTCCACCCCTAGCTATATGTATATGTACACACTAAATATAATTATTTGTTTCAAAAAAACAAAAGAAAAAATTGATTTCCAAAAAATATTTAAAATAAATTAATGTCATCCTCATATTTACCAAAATGCCACTTATTGGATGGAATTGGATGGAATTGTCATTAGTGTAACAATGTTTGCTAAAAATGGTCATTTCCCATCCATTTCCCCATCTAGTGGCCATTTTGATAGTGGTGGCAAAAGTTGATGGCCACTAGGGTAATTACCCCTATTTTTTTTGAAGCTTTTGTCATTGATAGGATTCGAGACGCTGACTTGGGAGTCATTTGCCTAAGCTTCAAGCTCATCCATCTACCGGTTGAGCCATGCCCTTGGGGTTATGGACACATCATACTAATAGATGAAATGACGATATGAGATTGGTCCAGTGGTAAACCCCTCACACCTGCACTACGAGTTTATGGGTTTGAATCCTCCCTCTCTCTAAAAAACCATGAATTTATATAATAATATAATATTTTAAAAAAATAAAAAAATGAAATCAGGTACATATAAAATAATTGAGAAAGCAGCCGGACATCTTGCACCTTGGAGGTGGTCTCCATTGCAGCATAGTTCGGCGGGATCCATAAGCGTATCATGTAGACTAATGGCCTAGGCAGGTGGCCTCCGATGCACTTTGGAGGTGCACCCACTTAAGGTTTGCCCCTAGCGGCAGAGTCATTGACGTAATTTGTTACACTGGGGGTTCGTGTTCACGCAGCCCCCTCCATAATCCATATCTAGTTGAACTCTCCCATTTTTTAGAATACGATTTTGAAATAGAGTACCTTCTAATTTATTTGATTTGTATGAGCTTACAAAGTTATTAGTTTTTTTTTTTTTGGGCAATTCTTGTAAAGTTATTAGTTTATTTTAATTTATATACCATTTACATATTGTTAAATTGAATGAGTACTCTTTATCACTAAATTACACTGGATGATGGTAATTGCAGTCGATTTAGCCTTATCATGTGCTAGGATCCATTAGTTCAGACGTTAGGATGTGTGTATCGTCCCTTCATGATTGTTTGATTTTATGACTTGATTTGACCATGTGTTTTGACTTGGTCTAATGGCTTATGGGCTAGCTTTTAGGATTCATGGGCCCATTCCTAACGGGTTCTTTGACCGTTTTGACAGTGGGTTTATATAATTGGGACAGAGATCCAATTTTAACTACTACAATTATTGGTTTGTATGATCATGAAAATACGTAAAATCAATTGATATAGTACCTTATAATTTATTAGAATTTTTTTAAATAAACCCTTTTATGTTAATATTTTATTATTGATTTGTGTGATCCTAAAAATTCATAAAATCACTTGATAGAGTACCTTCAAATTTATTTGATTTGTATGAACCTCTAATGTAACTAGAGGAAATAGGGGGTTTTGTCACGCTTATTATTGACTTGTATGATCGTGTTAGCGTGTAATATGTGTTTGTCAATAATTTGTCTTCATGTCACACATGTGAAGAACACAACATTTAGAATTTAAAAAAAAAAAAATTTATATAAATTCGTGTAACGTCTAAAATGATTGTGATTTATTTAAGACCTTTTTTGACAACTTGTTTAGTTTGGTCAGATACCTTGACGGGTCAAGCCTAGTTTTGAGCCTGTTAGGTAGGCTCAAGTTGGTTTTATTAGTTTAGCCTCTTTGGGCCTTTTTATAATACTCAAATAGGCCCAAGACACATTTTTATCCGAGTAGAGATATATGCATCCCTGAAAAACTGTATGTGCACCCCTTTTGTATGCACACCCCATAAAAAAAATTTAAAATATGAAATATTGTAAGCACACCCCACATATTACCAAATATGCCCTTTCTTTTAATTTTTAAAATATTATAAGTAACAAAATTATAAAATAATATAAATGGCTATTTTTTCCTTTTTTTTTTATTTTTTTTTTACCTAAAACAAAATAAAAAGGAAAAATAAAAACGTATAAACAAAAAAAAAAAAAAAAAAAATGGAGACATCTCCTTCTTCACCTTTCTTCTTTCTTCATTTTCCTGTCATTTTATTGTTAATTATTTTTAGCAGCTTTATTGTTAATTATTTTTAGTCACTTTTAAATTTTTAAACTGTTGTTTTAAAAAAAAAAAAAAATTATTTTTTTATAAAACAAAATTAAAAGAGGTTTGGAAGTTGGAACCGCAGTGCCGCACTCCTCCCAAATTTTGGAAGCCGGTCATCTTTTCTAGTCTAGTATCTCCATCTTTTATCGGGAGAATGATATTGAATTTTCAACTTCTTGATTCGGGTTTATATATATATTTTTTAATTTGTTTTAGTCAGTTAAAAATTTAAAAAAGTAAATAGTTCCAAGAAATTATTATATTTTTGAATTAAAATATTAATAATTTAATTTAAGGGTAATGTTGAAATTTTGAAAATATATAAATTTGGGGTGTACATACAGTTTTAGAGGGGTGCAAATATCATTACTCTTTTTATCGTTCATTTAATTATGGGTCTGTCTATTGGGCTGTAAATCTGTATTTTGACCACTACAGTAATATTAATACTTAATAGTTTATTATTGATTTGTATGATCCCGAAAATACGTAAAATCATTTGATATAGTACATTCTAATTTATTTGATTTTTTTTTTTTTACATATACCTGTTATGTTAATATTTTATCATTGATTTGTATTATCCTGAAAATTCATAAAATCACTTGATAGAGTACCTTCAAATTTATTTGATTTGTATGAACCTCTAATGTAACTAGTTACTCTTATTATTGACTCGTATGATCGTGTTAGCGTTTAATATTTGTTTGTCAATAATTTATCTCCATGTCTCACACATGAAGAACACAACATTTAGATTTTTTTTTTTTAAAGTATTACATAAATTCAAGATTTTTTGAAAGGGGAAAAACTCAAACCCACAACCACGTGATGTATGTGTGAGAAGTATACCACTGGACCACATCGTCTCGTCAATAACACACTCACGGTCTATATATTCCCTTAACAAAATATAAGTACTCTCAAGCCTCCTGATATTGCAACTTTGTCGTGTTGAATATTCAACACGCACAACACATATTGGTCCATTTTTCCATAACTACCATCGGAATTTTTCATACTTTTTCTTTCTCTTTTCCAATTGGTTGAGAAACGAGTGAATATAGAAAGGATAAGAGGTTCTAATATCTCTTACTATATTTGAGCCAACAATTGATTTTAATAATTTAGTTGATAAATTTATATGCTAATATACTTTTCAACGTCTATAGTTTGACGCGCATCAAATTATAATATAAAGTACTTATATCATTTAATGAATCCATATTTTGTACATATAAAATTTAAAATGTACATCAAAATAAAGTAGGGATACAAATTACTACTACGATAGAGTTGATTGAGTTGGATCAACCAATCTGATGCAAAGTAAACTTGATTCATATATAAGGCTATGTTTGGGATTGCTTTTGCTTGAGAAACAAGTGATTATTTCTCAAGTTTTGAGCAAATTGGTGTTTGGTAAACTTCCCAAAAGCAACTTATTTTACAATTTGCTCCTCAAATAATCAACTTTTGAGAAGTTGGTTGGGGGTGCTTTTGGAAGCAGAAGTTAGCCTTTACCTTTAAATTGTCTATAATACCCATACTATTTTAATAGAATGACAATAATGCCCTTCTATTTATTAGTGATTTTAAAAACCGAAAATTAATTAAAAAACAGAAAATAAAAATAAATAAATAAATAAAAATCGAACAGTGTTACAGTGGTGGTGACCACCACCGGAGTTCGAGTTCAGCGGAGATCCGGCGACGGACCATGGATTGATCGGATGGCTTCGAAGTCGCCTGCGCCGACGGCCCGTTTGAAGTCGGGTCGAGTTCAGATTCAATCGATGAAATAATATCGTCGATTTGAGCGAACACGCTCGATCCCCCATTCGAGAGCATAACCACCATCGCCGGAGCATAACCGGTCTTTGCGGCGACGTGAAGGAGGCCAGCGACACTCTCGGTGGAAAACTTGGCGGAGCGAGAGACGGCTTGACGCTGAAGCAGCAGTTACAGATGCTGAGTTTTGAAGCTTGAGCGAGTCGACTCAGTTCACCTAAGAGACAGAGTTGACTCGGTCCAACTCATTTTGTCATTTTGTTAGAGTTGACCGAGTTGACCTAGCTTGAGCATGTGTCTATTTTTGTCATTTTGCCAAACATATTTTCCACCCATTCAAAAGCAAAGCAATTTTAAAATTTAATTTACCAAACACTTGTTAACTTTTTTACTAAGCCAATTATGTTTTAAGTTAAGCTATAAGCAGATTACTTTTTAAGCAAAGCAATCCCAAACATAGCCTAAGACAATCAGTGTTGACTAATCACTTACTTTCCACGTAAAAATAAGACATGTACTAAAATAAAGTATGGAAATCTACTTAAAAAAAATTAGAGGATACGGATCATGGGTTGATTGACTTGGGTCAACCAATTAAATGCAAAACAAACTTATTGGTCCACACTCCAGAGTCCAGACAGACTCCATATGCACAAGTAGTGTTGACTAGCTACGTACTTTATACGAATATACTTTGCAACTTAGATCATGGGTTGATTGACTTGGTCCAACCAATCAAATGCAAAACAAATGTATTGGTCCACAATCCACACAGACTCCATTCGGATAAGTGTTGACTAGCGACGTACTTTATACGCATAAACTTTGCAACTTATTGGAAAGTTGCAAGCTATAAAAAGGAAGTATATGAGCAATTAATGCAATACCTAGCAGGCTAGCAGGCTAGCTGGCTCAAACAATAAAGTAAGCAATCTACGTTCCAATTAGCCACATCATATATATAAGCATGGGATCTGCGGTGCTAAACAAATCTCTTTCATCTTTTATATCATTTGTCTACGGATTTCTCTTGATATCATTCCTCTTAAATATCCCACATACTCGTAAGTCCTATATTATTCAACCTTCAAAGTTTTCATATTTAATTCATTCATCAAACAATACTAATTAATTTAGGGATGAGAATTCCCCCCGGGAGCTCCAATTCCCCCATATATTTTTATTTATTTATTTATATATTTTAAATTTTACTTTCATAAATATATATATATTTAACTCTATTAGTCTATTACTCATATTTTGGATTGATCGAATGCTTTAAATTTGTTTAGACTTTTATGTGTCTAATACTATATTATTATAGTTATTTGTATTAATTTTGGATTAAATTAAATTAATTATATATTTTAGATTGCATATTTTGTTAATTATTTGATTGGTTATTGAAACAGGGTGAAATAAAAGTTTGGTTCGATCGAATTATGAATTCTATATTCTGGATTTCGGATCGAAAAATTTTAGGATTAGAAGTGGGGGAAATGGGGGATGGGGTGGGGGCAGAACCTCCCCCCAAACACCCCCATCCCAGTTCCCCCAAATGGGGTTTGGGGACGGGAGTGGCGTTTGGGGACGGGAGTGGGGTGAGGTTTTAGGAATGGGGGTAGGGATGGGGGGACCCTCCCTCGCCCTATTGGGCCCCCATTCCCATCCCAAACTACACACTAGTTTAGGGGAATAATCCATCCACACACACATCTTTATGATGTAAAAAGCTATCTATCATGGTTTTAGTCGTTAGAAAGCTTTATAATATTAGTATAGTAATACTAGTTTGTCTAAATTTGGTCCCCAAATGATGTGGCAATACTCTAATCCATTCATTTAAATCATGCAAATCTAATACAATTTAAATGAATGGATTAAAGTGTTGCTACATCGTTTGAGCACCAGATTTAGACACCAATTTTGGGTAAAGTACGTAACATTACTCATATTTATTAAGGCTCTTGTTTACAAGTTAACGAAATATGAAAATATGAAGCAAATTTGTTGGTCAGTATTTGAAAAAGCAAATAAATATATGTGTGTGGAGTCTGAAACTAGCTAAAGCTAGTAACTGAGTATTGTAAAGTTAATTATATATGTATCATGCAGAAGGTGCAGTTCGTGTATATAGTGGAAGAAGCAGATCACTTGGTGTAAATGACAGAGCAAGCAGAGTTGGTGCACCCCCAGCAAGGCACGACTCAAATGCTCAACGACGTCCTCCCAAACAAAGTTCACCCACACAAAATCATCCAAATTCAGTTACTGGGCGAGCTGCTGTCTGTCAGGTTCGAAAAACGAAAGTGGTGAACCAATGTATAACTGGGTGGAAGGAGTTCCACCCAGTTATAACAGGGGGGGAGAACTTTATACAGGAAGACACTGAGCTTTTGTTGCAGCGATCGAGAAGGCTCATGTCCGTCCATTGTGCGTGCGGCCCCTACCATTTCTCTCAATGAAATATTGTCTTTAAATTCTAGTGTGGTATCTTGATTAATTGGAAATTAATATTCGAGCTCTAATTTATATTTTGTTGTTTGATCAACAGATAATCAAATTCAAGCACTATATATCATTTTTGAACTGTTAGCAATAAAATGGAACGTCTCAAATTTTTGAAATTATTTAATTTGTATTAACCTTTTTTTACATAAAAAATATATTAATATCTTCATTTTTAAATTTTAATAACTACATCAATCCATAGTCCATACTCTTTTTTTTTTTTAATTAAAAAAACTGCAATAATATATAAAAGCCAGGAACAGGCCAAACACAGAGCAACAGAAAAACAGACACAAAACCAAAGGAAAACAGAGGCCATAGGCCACAAAGCAACAGAGGCAACCCTCCAAAAAAAACAGAGGCAGAACGGAGCCACAAACTAAGAACAAAACCCCGCCAACTGAACACTAACCAGGCCACAAAAAGACTGCTAATAAACTCTGCAACAATAACCAACCCTCCAAAGAAAACACACCCCTGCTACTCTTGTTTATATAAAATTAAATTTTGCATCAAAATAAAGTATGAATATCAGAATCAAAACAAAATAATCGAATATATATGAATTATCATGAATTGACTTGGATCAATCAATATAATTTAAAGTAAACTTGATCCACACAATCTCATGGAGAAGTGCTCACTAGCTAGTAGCTACATCCCTTCTACATAAAATTAAGGGAAATTATTATTCTCTCCCTTGTAGTTTGCCATATTCTCCAGTCTCCCCCTATAGTTTTAAAATTCTCCAATTTTCCCCCTCTCATGCCTAAAATTTCCCTAAAATTAAAGTCTCCACTCTCCACCAAAAACAAAAAAATCATTGTTGATTGACTTTTGGGTCAACCAATTTGATACAAAGCAAACTTGGTCCACACGGAGAAAATCTCCTTCATCTTTGCAACATGCAAGTTACTTATAATCATGCAGAAAGTTATAATGAAGCAACTACAGTTGGTGCACCCCCAGCAAAGAAAGTCTCTCTAGTCATGTACCGTTCAACTAGGTTCACCCCCACAAAAACATGTTCTTAGATGACTGCCATGAAGTGATGAAGAATGGGACACTTTTAATGTTTGATCACGGTAGATATGTTTTTATTGTCAAGCCACTAATGTTTTTTATTGTATTTACAATTCGGACAAAAATAAAATGGAATCATTTGTCTCTACTTTACATAAGTGCATGTCCATCAATGATCATCTGTCTTCACATTAAGCACTTTCATCTGATACATCAGCAATACTATATATACCTTCCACAAAAAATTTAAACTTTTTCTTTCTATTTTCCAATTGGTTGAGAATTGGGAGAATATAAATAGGATTAAAGGTTCTAAGACCAAATCCAATGTATTCCACCAAACTCTACTCCAATTTGGAGTTGAATGGGAATCTTCTGGCAATATGCTTACACCAATTTTATTTATTATTTTTTTTCAATCAAAAAAAAAAAATCTTTAAATACTATTCTCCCAATAAATATTTAAATTATTAAAAAAGTTTAACATTATTTTAATATATAAGTAAATTAAATAAATTGAATATTTATATTAATACTGGTGTCATTTTAAAGATCTCAACGAGATCTTTCCAACAGTATATTTTCTGGGAATACATATTATTTTAATTTAGTATAAAATAGTTAAATTGGGAATTTTTTTTTTAAAAAAAATGATGATTTGACAATTAAGGAATTAAAAAAAGAAGAAAAAAAAAAAGGCCCTTTTTGATTTGTCCACTTAACACTTAATGGTACTTAATGTGTTCTATTCAGTTATTTTATTTGTTTTTATGGTGAAATCCATTTTAGTCCCTCTAGTTTGACCTATTACACAAATTGGTCCTCCGGTTTTCAGCTTTATCTTGACATATCTCTCTAGTTTATCAAAATTTAAATTTCAGTCCTTGCTGTCCAATTCCGTTATGGTTTGAAAAGATTCCGTCAAAGTGCCAAGGGTAAAATCGTAATCTTATTTGACGACCTTCTAGAAACTCATTTGACGAAGGGTAATGAAGTAATTTGATGTAAAAAAAAAAAAATTATTAAAACCACATAACTTACAACACGTGTCCTACCCTACCCCTTTAACAAAAACGAATTGTGGTCCCAATTTAAGCAGAGTGAGTATTGATTAACAGTTAGTGTAAATGAAGTGTAATGGTGTAGTTCCAATTTAAAGAAGGAATAAGTTTCCCGGCATTTTCAGGCCTCTTTACCAAAAGATTGTTAATGGTGACATGTTTAGTAATTAATTGTCAGATTAATTACCAACAAACCCTCTTTAAGAGCAAGCAATTTGACGGTTTCAATATCTTCCTGCACCAGTTACTGTACCACCAGTCCCAACTCCAGCAACCAGAATATCAACTTATTGACCTCCAGAATCTTTCCATATCTCTGGGCCAGTGGTTTCATAACGAATCTATACACGAATGATCGACAAACTGATTCGTAAAAATCTTTTCACCTATGGCAACCTCATTACAGGATATCAATAGAAGGAATATATACATATATATATATATACACACACACACATACACGCACCTTTAGCACCCTTATAGCCCTTGGCTGGATCTGTGAGGTGAACCTCAGCTCCTCGGAGCACAATTCTAAATTCTTCTCTCGAGACTCAACGATGATGGCATTGTAACGATAAGCTTGTAACCTCTGGCTGCAGAGACGAATGCCAATCCGATGCCATTGTTACCACTTGTTGGCTCAATAAGGACAGTCTTTCAACAACAACATTCAAATAGACACAAAATGTCACTTAGTTTGTATTGAAAGTGTGCAGTTAATTACCATACATGTAATTCAATTTGTTTTTATAGTACCTTTCCTGGTGTGATCAAACCTTTATCTTCTGCATCTTTGATCATGCTATATTCAATCCTGTCTTTGATACTAGAACAAGGTTCCATTGTTTCTAGCTTGGCCGCGATTCGAGCTACACAACCATCCACAACATTGTTTAGATACACCATGGGGGTATTACATATCAACTGCACAAAGGTACACACACAAAAGGACCTTAAGCAAGATATATTGTTACAATTTGATAGCTAGGTAAGTTAAAAATGGAAAGTTTAATAATGGAGAGTAGAGCAACTGATTGTGTTTGTGCAGTTGTCTTCTCCCCCCATTATATCTTCTAGCAGAGCAACTGCAAATTAAGGTAATGAAAAGATGAAAATGTGATGAGAAACATGAAATTGTTGACAAGAACATTGCAATCTTATACAAATAAAAAGGTATATACAAATGAGAACATTTTGTTAAACATCCTTCAAGCATGAAACGCAGTAGATGAATATTAATACAGTAAAATCAAATAACCAAAAGCAAACCAACTTTAGAATCACAACTCAAAAGATAGAATATTGTGTACATGATCTTGAATCCTAACCTGATAAGTTAAACTACTCTCTGTAATCTGCAATTCACAAACTAGTTTGTGTGTGTATATAGCTAGCTAGCAGTCTAGCAGACATTGGTTCACATAATTACAACAACACCTATAAGTTTAAAATTACTTGTAACAATTTAAATAATATATCAATCCTGACTCTAAACGAGGTAGAGAACTACTAAGATCAAATATTACATGTGCAGTTCGGAATTCTATCCTATAAAATTGAGTTTTTCTACAGTAGCCCCTGTAGGTACATAAGTGTGAGCATATTTATATCACACTTATCCACCTCTTCACTTTTTGCCATGTAAGTATTATTTGACCCAATAACATTATAAGTATACTCACACTTATGTGTTTACAGGAGAAAAATTGATAAAACTCTACACGCATTACAAAATTTGCATGGTGGGACTCAAAATATATATTGACAACATGATAAATATGGTGAGACCGATTGATTACGAACAAGAATATTTTCAAAATGTACATTTTACAATAACAGCAAACGCAATTGTTTACTCCCAACAAGATTTGAACTCAAAATTAAATTACATTTTATTTAATCACATGTAAAATAGTAAGGGTTTAATTAAGTTGTTTAATTTTCAAATCTTTAATTTTGATATACCAGGTTTGACCCATTAACATCGATGTTAACAACTTAGCCATACCCGAACTTGTAAGCACATACAATTTCTTAATAGCAACCGCAGTAATTAGTAATCACACGTTGTTGTTTTTTTTTTTTCATCTATCTAAATCTTTGAAGTGGACTTGGCTGGTATACCCTCCATGAATATATTGGTAGGTATCATGGCAATAAACTTTGGCTGCCAACCGGCAGCCAAAACTGTTTGGATCAGTTGAAACCGGTTGTTACACAAAGTATGAATAACAATTTTATTTTAGGGTAAATTACACTGCACCCCTTGAGGTTTGGCCTTAAGACATTAAGATGGAAAAGTTTCGTTATTCTACGCTAACACCCCTGTATTGTCGAAAATGCCCTTGTATAATAATAAAAAATAAAAGTTTTTTTACACTCACACCCAAGGGCATTTTGGACCTTACAATGGTCAAAAAGGGGTGCTAGTGTAGAATAACGAAACTTTTCTATCTAAGTGTCTTAAGGCCAAACCTCAAGGGGTGCAGTGTAATTTACCCTTTATTTTATTTAAAAAAAAAATAGTTTTTTTTAAATATATTATTAATGTATTAAATTACATGTTAAAACTATATATTAATTAAATAATGAAATTACATTAAAATATAAAAAAATTGAAAATTATTATAATAAAGTTAATAAATAATAAAATAATATTAAAATGTAGAAAAATTGAAAATTATTAGAATAAAGTTAATAAATAATATAATTACATTTATCAATATAGTACTAATATTAATTAATAATTAAATTATATTTAAAATATAGAATAATATAAAATGTTACTGAAACAATATTAATAAGAAATATATATACTTGCATTTATAATATTGAAAATTTGAATGTATTAATAATTAATGTAATTACATTTATGATGGAAATATGAGAATGTTAAAAATTTCATTAGAGTGATAATTATAATTAATATAATTACAATTATAATATTAAAAAAAATTAAAAGTTTCTTTTTTTTTTTGAAATATTACATCAATTTGGATTTTTTTTTGTTTTGGGTGGAGAGGACTCGAACCCACGATATCGTAATATAGGTGTGAGAAGTTTACCACCCGACAAACTTCATCTCATCAAAAATATTATTAACATCATATTAATATTTAGTGTAACTATTTATATAATATGAAATTGTACGACTTATGAATACATATACAGTATGTCATTATCAAAAGATGGATACAATTTTATGAAATATATGGAATTAATTAAAGTTATAAAAAAAATTAAAAATTAATTAATTAATAGATAAAAATTGACACGCACCCTCCCCACCCAACCTGGATCGACCAAGTTTCACTTCACCCTTGTTGCCAAATTTGTCTATATCTAGTTATCTACGTCTTTGAATATGTGTTTGAGATCCATGTACTTGGAGTTTGGGCTGTGGCGACCGGTGAGGCGGCGAAAGAGAGAGGCATCCCATTGTTATTTTTTAATATATAAGAGCATCTCCAACCCACCCTCTTAATTTATGTCTCCAAGAAAATTTAGAGGGTTGTAGAGAAAATGTTGCTCCCACCCATCCTTTAAAGTGTTGTTTCCAAGAAAATTTTCAGAGAAGCTAATCTTATTTGTGGGAGATGCTCTAATTGGTTATATATTATTTGTCTCATTAGATATGTATAAAGTCAACTTTACCCTTAGAATGTTAAGTTTTAACGGAGGATATATAGCGGTAAGGGACGTTTGTGTAATTTTGATTAAAAGTTCCATATATGTGTGATTAGATCTAAACTCAGAACAGGGTTCAAAAATTAAATAACACTTTTTGGGGGAGGGCTTGTGCAAATAGCATCACTTTAATAAGTGTTGTTTTAATAGCACCAAAATAGGTGATAAGACCAAAATACCCCCACTTACTCTTTTCCTTTTTATTTTTTTCTCGAAAATTCGAGACTTATTTGTAGTTTCGCGACTTATTCATGATTTTTTTGAGACTTATTCATGCGTTTTCGAGACTTATTCATGCATCTCGAGACTTAATTCAAGTTTGTTCAGGACTTATTCTGTTCGACCTCCATCAATGGTGACAGTGACGATCCGACGACAGCGCCGGTTAACTCTGGAAATAGTTGGATCTGGAAGATTGAACAATGCCGAGTTCATTGGTGCCATCGGTTTCGTCAGATTCGCGACAGATCGTCATAGATCAGACGATGAAGATTCGCGACGGTTTGGGTTTTGCTTCGTTTCTCTCTCTACACAACTCGAAAATGAAAACGAACACTTTGGTTACAACTATTGACACTCGACAAACTTTTTCCCGGTGGTTTTGCCGGTCAACTCGCCGGTCGGCAGTGGCACCTCCATTGAAGCTCTATCAATGAAGGTTTTGGAAAAAGGAAGAAGAAGGTGAAGGACACACAAGAGAAAAGAAAAGAAGCTGGGGGGTATTTTTGTCCAAATTCCATTTTTGGTGCTATTAAAACAAGAATTATTAAAGTGTGATAGTTGTAAAATTCAAAATTTAAAAAGTGCTATATACCTCTATTTTCTCTTGTGCAATTACCCCTGTATTTAATTGGATTAACATGATATATGACAAATGAGATAATCCATTGTAATTGTATATTTATTTACCCACGGACACCGGATTCGAGACGCTGACTTGGGAGTCATTTGCCTAAGCCTCAAGCTCGTCCATTTACCAGTTGAGCTACACCCTTGGGGTTATGGACACATCATACTAACAGATGAAATGATGATATGAGATTAGTCCGGTGGTAAACCCCTCACACTTGTACTACAAGTTTGTGGGTTTGAATCCTCCCTTTCTCTAAAAAACCATGAATTTATATAATAATATAATATTTAAAAAATAAAAAAAATAAAACGCAATAGATGAAATCAGGTACATATAAAATAATTGAGAAAGCAGCTGGACATCTTGCACCTTGGAGGTGGTCTCCATTGCAGCATGGTTCGGCGGGGTCCGTAAGCGTATCATGTAGACTAATGGCCTAGGCAGGTGGCCTCCAGTGCACCCACTTAAGGTTTGCCCTAGCGGCAGAGTCGTTGATGTAATTTGTTACACTGGGGGTTTGTGTTCACGCGGCCCCCTCCGGCCTCCATAATCCATATCTAGTTGAACTCTCCCATTTTTTCGAATACGATTTTGAAAAATTCATAATAGAGGAGTACCTTCTAATTTATTTGATTTGTATGAGCTTGTAAAGTTACTGGTTTTTTTTTTTTTTTTTTTTTTTTTTTACAATTCTTGATTTCTTGTAATGATTGTGATTTATTTAAGGCCTTTTTTTGACAACGTGTTTAGTTTGGTCAGATACCTTGATGGGCCAGACCTAGTTTTGGGCCTGTTTGGTATTGGTTTTATTAGTTTGGTCTCTTTGGGCCTTTTTATGATACTCAAATAAGCCCGAGGCACATTTTTATCATTCATTTAATTGTGGGCCTATCTATTGGACCGTAAGTCTGTATTTTGACCACTACAGTAATATTAATACTTAATAGTTTATTATTGACTTGTTTGGTTGTATGATCCTGGATATACGTAAAATCACATGATATAGTACCTTATAATTTATTTGATTTTTTTTACATAAACCTGTAATGTTAATATTTTATTATTGATTTGTATGATGCTGAAAATTCATAAAATCACTTTATAGAGTACCTTCAAATTTATTTGATTTGTTTGAACCTCTAATGTAAATAGTTACGCTTATTATTGACTTGTATGATCGTGTTAGCGTGTAATATGTGTTTGTCAATAATTTGTCTCGTGTCACACACGTGAAGAACATAGCATTTATATATATATATATATTTTAAAGTATTATATAAATTCAAGATTTTTTGGAAGGGGGAAAACTCAAACCTATAACCACGTGGTGTATGTGTGAGAAATATACCACTATACCAACCTCATCTCGTCAATAACACACGCACGGTCTATATATTCCCTTAACAAAATATAAGTACTCTCAAGCCTCCTGATATTGCAACTTGGTTGTGTTGAATATTCAATACGCGCAACACGTGTTGGTCCATTTTTCCATAACTACCATCTGAATTTTTCTTTCTCTTTTCCAATTGGTTGAGAAATGAGTGAGTATAGAAAGGATAAGAGGTTCTAATATCTCTTACTATATTTGAGCCAACAACATCTCCATCTGATTGCAAAGTTGATTAGCTATGTACTTTATACGGCATAAACTTTGCAACTTGGTCCACACTCATCCATTCGAAGAAGTGTTGACTAGCTACGTACTTTATACGCATAAACTTTACAACTTATTGGAAAGTTGCAAGCTATAAAAAGGAAGCATATTAGCAATAAATGCGACTGCATGGTTGGTGCACCCCCATCAAGGCACGACGCAAATGCCAAACAAGGTTCAGCCCCATTAAGGCACACATCAACTGCACTAAATCGTAATTGTGATCCTGGATGTGGTCCATCAGTCAATCCATGGAATAACCCTGAAAATGGACCACCAATTTATTACTGGATGGGGAGAAGGGTGACACCATGAAGTCACTGATCTTTTCGAATGAATTTTCCTTTTTTTTTTTTTTTTCGTATTTTAATGTAAAAGTTATTAAGTTTGAATCAATCACTTGCCTAAAAGAAAATATAAAATAAAGTTTTGGTTATGTTTAGATCTTATATTATATTAAGAAAATAAAAACAAGCTAGACTGTAAAAGGATTTCTAATTCGCTTTTAATATTTTATAAGAGATAAGAGTAGACATGTTTCATTTGTGACATTTGTCAACTCACTGATGTCAGAGTTATTCAATTGTAGTTATTATGTTTATTTAGTAGATAAAGTATGTTTTTTACAATTTTTACAATAATTAAATTAAATTAAATAGGGTTTTTACAATTTGGTCCCAACTTAATTAGAAAACATAACTTTTTTACTCCGTAATTCAAATTTCATCAATTTAGTCCTTATATAATTGAAAATCAATCAAATTAGTCATACCATTAGTCAAAACCATCACTTTGACTAACGGTAGGACTAATTTGATTGATTTTCAATTATATAAGGACTAAATTGATAAAATTTGAATTAAATAGTAAAAAAGTGATGTTTCCCAATTAAGTTGTGACCAAATTGTAAAAACCCCAAATTAAATTGAATAATGAGATTAATTATGTTAATTTATAGCTGGTAAATGGACGAGCTTGAGGCTTGGGTAAATGACTCATAAGTCAGCGGCTCGAATCCTACCAATGTTAAAAATTTCAAAAAAATACTTGATCTATATAGGTGGATAGATAGATATTATCAAAATAAAAATAAAAATTATGCTTATAAAATTTCAATTCATTTATTAATTTAACTGTAATTACTTTATATGAAAATAATTAAATATTCATACAACATGGTATAATAAGAGTAGATTTATTTGACATGTTTTCCTCCAATTCCATTATTATTTAAAAAAAAAAAAAAAAACATGTTCTCCTCCGATTCCATTTACATGTTCTCGTCCAATTCTTATTAGGAGGGAGTCTTCTACTACAGTAATGTGTTTTGACTGGTTTCTCTGGAGAATTGTTGGGTGTTCAAAGGCACAAATCAAGAATGTAATTTGTACCAGAGGAGTGCTAGATATCCATATATCATTATCAAGCACTGAAAGACTGGTGATGGATTATTGATTCAGTCTCAAGACGAGAAGCTCTTGATTTGAACATAAACTGCCATGACTCGATAATTTATAAGATCATGAGATGGAGAAATTGCTAGTTTATATGACCTTTATGATCCTCTTATTAATTTACAATGCAATAGTGTAACATATGTGTCCATCAATCATCTGACTCTACATATATTATACGTCAAGAATAAAATATAAGTACTCTCAGCTGATACATCAGCAATACTAGAGCTTCCACACAAAAAAATTATACTTATTCTTTCTCTTTTCCAATCGGTTGAGAAATAAGTGGATATAATTAAAATAGGATAAGAGGTATTTCTCCTACTAAAAGCCAACAACATCTCGATCTCATTTAGTTTAATTAATAATTGAGTTCGTAAAGATTTATGTTTAATATACTTTTCAACACGTGTCACATCAAATTATAATATAGACTTTTATCATTTAATGAATTAATTCTCCGTATATATAACATAAAATCTGTATCAAAATATGTAAAGTATAAATATCCACATAAAAAAAAATGAATAGGATACAAATCACGAATTGATTTACTTGGGTCAACCAATATCATGCAAAGTAAATTTGGTACATACAAACTCAATAACTCATAAAGAGTTGTTCACTAACTACATAAATTCTACTTAAAATTAAGGTATGCATCAAATTAAATAAATAAAGGACATTCACATTTTTTTTTTTTTTGAGGAAAAGGACATTCACATTAAAAAAAGTAAAAGAAAAAAAGATACTGATATCTGAAATGAATCATATATATCTAATGAATCATTTTTTTTTTTCCTCTCGTGTAATGTGATCTAATAGTAATATGTTGTTGGGTTGAGCATCGCAACCTCACGTTCTATCAACTCTTTATACTAAGTCGTTGTATATCTCTCTCCCTCTATATTAACGTTGGGAGTGGGGGTTTGGACTTTGGAGTCCCTTTATTCATAAAAAAAAAATTGATGGTGGAACTTAGAAATGAAAAAAACTAAATAAATAAATAAATACTGCCAATCTCTCTCCAGAGGTTTGCTCTCTGACAACCGGAAACAATTTTACCATTAATTGATAATAACCTCCCATATTGTTGTTGTTACCTTGTTAGTCAAATTTAACCATTAATAAGATCAAAAAATCCCTAAAATTTTGAATTTAAAAATTATTAAGAAAAAAAAATATAAATTTAATATATATATATATAGTCTTTCTACTGTCAGATCATCCTGATATAAAATATATCATGACGAAGAATGTGGACCATAGATTATGGAAAAGTTTTGACAAATGCATACACTTTGAGTCAAAGTATGTAAATCTAATGGTCCACATTCTTTGTCTTGATATATTTTATATCAGGACGAACTGGTAATAGAAAAACTATATATACATATATATATATATATATATATATATATATATAGATAGATACTTTTTCTGTCTCTTTTCCAATTGGTTAAGAAATGAGCCGAATATAAATAGGATAAATAGGTTCTAACTTCTAATATCTCCTACTGCATATGAACCAACAACATATCAATCTCATTTACTTTAATAATTGAGTTGATATGCTGCTCTTATTGTCTCTCCACAACAATTTGGTTTCATCAGAGATCGATACATTGAGGATTGTATTACTCTTGCTTCCGATTGTGTTAATGTACTTCATAAGAAATGCTACGGGGGTAGTGTGGCCATGAAGATTGACATTCGTAAGGTTTTTGATACTCTTGATTGGAAATTCCTCTATCGTGTTCTGCGAGCTTTTGGTTTTTCTCAAATCTTCATGGATTGGATTGTTAGCATTCTTGGTTTTTCAAGACCGTCGGTTTTGATTAATGGTTCTCTGACTGGCTATTTTAGATGCACGAGAGGGGTTAGACAGGGGGATCCCCTTTCTCCTCTTCTTTTTGGTATTGCGGAGGATTTTCTCAGTAGGTTACTTTAGAAAATGGTGGCGTCTGATCGTCTTTTGCCTATATCCTCTCCAAGGGGTTTTTCTGCTCCCACTTATTTGTTGTTTGGCAATGATGTGCGGATTTTTGGTAGGGGCATGGCCAATAATAAAAGGAATGTTATGAATGCTTTTTGTGTTTATGGCAACATTTCAGGCCAACTTGTTAACTGAAGTAAATCCTCCAACTTTTGTGGGTTTTCGGTTTTTCCTGCTTGGATTAGTTCTCTTCAATCCTTAGTTGGGATGCAGATTGATCATTTACCATTTTCTTACCTGGGGGTTCCTCTATTCCAGGGCAAGCCTAGGAAATCTCTATTTATGCCCATTGCTGATAAGATTTTGTCTAAATTTTCCAGGTGGAAACGTAAGTCCCTTTCTATGGTAGGCTACTTTGATTCGTTTGGTGATTATTGACCCTTTGTTCACTCTTTTATGGTCTATAAGTGGCTGATTTCCTTAATCCAGATGATTACTAAGAAGATCAGAAATTTCTTATGGACTGGTTCTTGTGAGGAATCCAAGTTGGTTTGTGTTATTAGAAGTGTTGTTGTAGACCTTATGCTCTTGGGGGTCTTGGTTTGAAAGATCTGGCTTTGTTGAACGATTCTTTACTTCGGAAGCTTACTTGGAAGTTTATAACTTCTAAAAGTTTTGCTTTCAGTTTTTTTTTTTTGTGTGAGAGATATATTCATCAGTTGCAGAAACCTCAGGGAGGCTACATCCACTACAAAAAAAATGGTCTTTTCCGAAGGCTAAATGCCGTCGGAAATACGCTTTTTCGACTGGAAAAGGCCATCGGAGGCCGTCGCAAATACGCTTGTCAGAAATAACTATTCACTGACGAGCTGTCACAAATACTACCATTTCCGACGGCCATGGTCGTCGGAAAAAATGAAAATGCCGTCGGTAATAGTGATTCAAGGTGGTCAAAATTATTTGTATTTCCGACGGCTTTACTGCTACTTCCGACGGCTTATTGCCGTCGGAAATAGTAATTCAAGGTGGTCAAAATTACTTTTATTTTCGACGGCTTTACTGCTATTTCCAACGGCTTATTGCCATCGAAAATAGTCTAATTATTAAAAAAATAGCGTGACTCGACTTGATAGTCGCCATGTCACTTGTCACGTGCCACGTCACCCTGACAGGCGCCACATCACCCAGTATGTGGCACTATAAATCCTTGAAATTCATGTGGCTTGAATCCTTGACTTGGATGACAGTAAGGGTTTCCCTTACCATTTTGCTATAACCTTATATCTGATATGTTTTGCATATTATTTATATATAAGCTATTTATATGTTTGCATACTATGTAATTACAGTAAATATATTTTTTTGTATACTATTGAGATATTGTTTTTTAAAATAATATTTTATTAAAATTATTAGAGTTCTTGTTGATAGTGAATTTTGGATACATTTAACACATATAGTGATACATTTAAAATATTGACCTACAAGTCACATTTTTTGTGTAGTGTTATAAATTACATACATTCCATTATAATTTATTAAATAATATTTTAATAATAAATTATTCATTTATTCCATGAAATTGAGGTCAACAAAGCAAAGACTATTTCCGACGGAAATAGTGTATTCATTTTTTTATTTTCAAATGGAACGAGACTATTTCCGACGGCATTGAGGCCGTCGGAAATAGTGTATTCATTTTTTTCTTTTCAAATGGAACAAGACTATTTCCGACGGCATTGAGGCCGTCGGAAATAGTGTATTCCTTTTTTTATTTTCAAATGGAATGAGACTATTTCCGACGATATTTAAGCCGTCAGAAATAGTGTATTCATTTTTTTATTTTCAAATGGAACGAGACTATTTCCGACGGAACTTTTTGTGCAGTCGGAATTGAGAACAAAATTGACGGCTTTTTCGACTATTTCCGACGGCCAAAGGCTGTCGGAAATGTGGTATCATATTTTTACTCATTTCCAACAGCACTGAAATGGCCGTCGGAAATGGTACCATTTCCGACGGCAATTAGCGCCGTCGAAAATAGTTCGTCACTGATAGACTTTTTTTTTTGTAGTGATCACTTCCTCTATCTGGACTTTTTTTTAAGTCTAACTATGTTGAGCTCTTTAAGGATGGTATCTGGCTCATCGGGAAAGACTCCCAAAGAGATTTTTGGCGTGATAATTGGCTTGGGGTGCCTATTGTGGATCTTCTTGGTATTCTTGATTTCGTGGTCATATATCTTCATGCTAGGGTTTTGAACTTCATTCGGGATGGAAGATGGGTTTTGGCAGATCGCTTTAGGGCTAGATTATCAGATCTCTATTTTTAGATTGAGAAAATTGTTATTTCTCTTGTGACTGATTATTTGGTGTGTCCTCGTTCTAGGGACGGGAGAGTTTCTTGTAAGGTGACTTATTCTAGGATGTTTCATGATATCCCTCAGGTCCCATGGTGGAGAGACGTCTGGTCTTGCTATATCCCTCCTTCCCGTTCTCTCCTCTCTTAGTGTCTTCTTTTTAATAGATTACCCACTGAAGATTGTTTATGTAGGTCCGGTTTTCAATTAGCTTCTAGGTGTAGTGTTTGTGGTGCTAGCTCGGAGACTGTGGATCATTTATTTCTTAAGTGCCATCTTGCTGCTGCTCTTTGAGAGACGGTTTTTTTCTGCTTTTCAGAGGCGTGTCTCTGCTGACACTTGGGGCTCTTTTTTTTGTCAGGCCATGTCTCTTTCTTTCAGTGATCATATTAGGATTTTGTGGAAAGCTGTCATTCATGCAATGGTTTAGAGTGTGTGGTATTCTCGTAACCGGTGGATTTTTGATAGGAAGTCTGTTAATTACAAGGCTGCTTTTTCTCTTGTTTGATGCTCTGTTTATGATACGAACCGTTTGGGGTATGTTTGTATGCGTAATTGTGTTGATGATTTGCTGATTCTCCATCAGTTTGGCCTCAGTGGTTGTCCTGGTAAGGCTTAGGTTATCAGGAGTGTTGTCTGGTCTCCCCCAGCTCCGAGGTGGATTAAGGTTAACACAGATGAGGCTGCTTTGGGTTTTCCAATAGGGTGGTTGTGGTGGTGTTTTTCGGACTTACAGATCTTTTGTTAAAGCCTATGTTGCGGTCCCCCTTGGTCAAGTTTTTGCTTTTGAGGCTAAGCTTCTTGCTGCTTCTTTAGCCATCAATTATACGTGGAAGTTGGGTTAACATAGGATCTAGCTCGAGAACGACTCTTCTTATGTTGTTCAACTTATTTCTGATAGGTCTGATAAGGTTACCTGGCGTGTTCGTCAAGCATGGCAGCGATGTATTTATTAGATCTCGCATAAGGAGTTCCAGGTCTCTCACATCTTCAGGGAAGGTAATTAGGTGGTGGATGCTCTCTCTAAACACGCTTTGGGTATTCCCTCTGATTTGTGGTGGTCCTCCACTTCTTCTTTCTGTTATCGGTTAGTTAGTAATAACTGTATGGGTAGAGAATCTTTCATGTTCTCCTAGTTTTGTTTTTCCTCGTTTGGCCTACCTGCCTTTGGGTTTTTTGGGACTGTGTCCTCTGTTTTATAATGTTCCGTGGTTTCTTTTGTTTCTTTTTTCCTTTATTTATATATTTATGAATACCGTCTAAGGGTTTTTCAGTATATGATCATTCGTGATGCTTTTCCCCCTAGGTCAGTCCAATTTTATAAAAAAATAATAATAATTGAGTTGATAAAGATCTATGCCAATATACTTTTCAAGTACGCGTCAAACTATAATTTAGACTTTTATCATTTAATGAATCCATATTATGTATATATAAGATTAAATTTTGTATCCACATCAAAAATAAAAAATTCAAATTTAGAATTACGAGTTGATTTACTTGCATCAACCAATCTTATGCAAATTAAAGTAAACTTGGTCCACACAAACTCATGGAGAGGTGTTGATTAGCTACATATTTTCCACGTAAAGGCATGCACCAAACTAAAGTATGGGCATCCACATAAAATAAAATAAAATAAAAAAAAAATTGAAAAAAAAAAAAATCTAACCATAGAATGAATTATTGTTTCTAACCAAATTCTAATTTTTTATTGTTTGTAACCATTCATCATAATACATTATTGTTTTTAGTCAATAAACTACAAAACTACCCTTTTATCCTCCTTTCCCTTTAATTTTTTTTTCTCTCCATTACTTATCTCTCTCTATCACTCATCTCTATCACCCATCTTTTTATCACTCATATCTTTATCAAATCTTAGTTCTCAACTAATGTTTGTCAAGAAATTAAAGTTATTTTGAAGGGAAATTGCAAAGAAACCAAGATTTGGGAAAAGGTTTTTGAAAATTTTGAGTTTGTGGTTAAATCTCTCTTCAAAACTTCAAGGTTTGTAAATCTTCAATGTGATATAAGTTGGTTATTTCATGTTTAACGTGACACATCGTATAATATTGTGCAATCATGTATTTTTGAAGACATGAGATATTTCATGTCCAACATGACATACACGGGATATTTCATGCCCAATATGATATACATGAGATATTTCATGCACAACATGATATACATATGAAATTTCATGCCTTACATGGGAAATTTCATGCCTTACATGAAATACTGTATAAATAGGATATTTCATACCTAACATGACATACATATGATATTTCATGCCCAACATGACATACATAAGATATTTCATGCCTAGCATGACATACATAGGATATTTCATGCCTAGCATGACATACATAAGATATTTCATGCCTAGCATGACATACATAAGATATTTCATGCCTTGTATGAAATACTGCATAATAGGGATATTTCATACCCAACATGACATACATAGGATATTTCATGCCCAATATGACGTACATGAGCTAGAGATATTTCATTCCCAACATGATATACATGGGATATTTCATGCCATGTATGAAATACTGCATAACTAGGATATTTCATACCTAACATGACATACATAGGATATTTCTGACTCAACATAACATACATGGGATATTTCATGCACAACATGATATACATATGATATTTCATGTGTTGTATGAAATACTGCATAATGAGGATATTTCATACCCAATATGATATGCATGAAATATTTTATGCCCAATATGATATACATGGAATATTTTTTGCCTAATATGACATATATGGGATATGTCATTCCCAACATGACATACATGAGATAGTTCATGCAAAACATGACATATATGTGATATTTCGTGTGTTACGTGATATATTCTCGGGAAATGTGAAATACTGTTTTTCTTACAATATTTTTTTTAATTTTTTTTTTCAATTATTATTTGCTTCAAGAACTATGAAAAGTTTTAGGTTAGCAATCAATTACAACGGTCAATGGGACAATTTAGATTATGTGGATGGGTAACTTATTGGGGAGTGGGTGGAAAACAAGTTGTTATACAATGAGTTGGTGGAGAAGACATACATATTGATTGAGATTGACAGAAATATTTATGACATCATTCTTTATGGGGTGATTAAGTTACGATCATGTTGGACAAAATATTGCGTAAAACGTGACAATGATATTGATTTTGTGTTTCACAATGATTCATCGATTAAGGAGATTTATGTTTAAAATGATGAAAATGTGTACAACTTTTGTTCAAAAATCATGGACTTGGTTTGAGTTAAATTATTAGGACATTGTTAAGATCGATTCTTAATTTTACATTTAAGCATGTATATTGTGTTTAAAATGAAATAGAGAAGAAACAAAAAACTGCACTATTATTTTGGGATGAAAAAACTGACAATTAAGTTCTATAGAGGCTTTTTTAACTTGAAATTTTGTTTGTTAACATTACCAAAAAAATTGGTTTGAGTTTCTTCTGTTTACATAGCAACATCTATTTAATGTCATTGACATGGCTTCGAAGCTTGAAAAAATCATTCGGCAATTTCACTTCTAATGTCCCTCATATTGTCCGCTGTGAAGTCCATTTGACAACATTTATCTTGAACAATATTTTCCATATACTTCATGATGAACACACCGCAACTCCTTTTTTTTTTTTTGGAACGGCAAGAGTTTATTAAAGAGACCAAACTAGGCCAAGGCATAAAGGCCACACCATACAACAAAGACAAAAGCCAAAAAAGGCACACAAACACCCAACCAAAGCCTGCAACAAGACACCCCAAAGCACTTAAACAAAACAAAAACCCCAAACCCAAACAGCATACAAGAGCGACAAGCCAACAGAAAAATGTTCCTGAACAAAAACAATGTCGATAAGCAACCAACACCAGAAGCCAACAAAAGCAAAAGAGGACTTGCGGAAGAAAACTAGCCTTTAACAACTTCTTTCCCTCCAACAGTTTTGACCACCAACACATCATCTAACGCATTGAAATCGAATCCACGAGCCCCACTTCTAGTCTTCATTATGTGAGATCTTCAATGAAAAAAATTCTTACTACTTTGCTTTGAAACAGGCGGGCGCGAAGAAACGTCAGGATTTCCCATCTTACATTTTCGAACAAAAGGTTCTAAACCACCAAGATCAACAAAAAGATCAATAGTTGGACCACCAAAATTAACTCCTTTCAAATCTTTGTCTTCTTCAAAATTAATATACACCACTTGATTACCAGAAACACTCACACCCTCACACGACCCATCTTTTGAACCAAACACCTTAACACTCCGACTATTTGCCAAATTACTCTCAATACTACCCAAAGAAGTCACCCTATGATTATCAAAATTAACACTTCTACCACTTTGCCCACTACATGACCCCAAAATATTAACATTACTACCACCTTTTCCAACACAAGACTCTACTACCCCACCAATTGAATCACAAGAGTCCAAATCACACTCTCCATCCGAACCCCACTCCTTCCTATCCTCCATTTCTTCGTTGACCCCATCATTGGTACCAACACCTCCACTAGCTTTTCTTTGTTTTATATTATCCCCCATGCTTTGAATTATGACTTTGTCTCTTTCCATGCTTTTCCTTTGAAGAACCGAGCCACACTCATCCCTTATTTCATTGTCCCCATCATTGGTATCAACGCCTACACCAGCTTTCCTTAATTTAATATTGTCTCCTAGCTTGGGAAGACAAATAGAGGCAACCTTAGACTTCTTTTTCTTTGATTGGTGATAGCTCCCCTCACCTTTGTCAGAGAAAGACAACCCACCGGCTCCAAGACCCAAGGCTTAAAGAAGCAACCTGGACAAACCTTTCTCCCACTAGCCTGACAATCATTTCGTTTCTTTCTAATCCTTAGACTTGCAAACCTTTTTAAGGCTATCTTATCTGGAGTTGCTAGTATACCTCATTGAAAGTGAGAGGTATCATGGCAATTAATTTTTGCTGCCAAGTGGCACAAATAGTGGGCTTGAGTTTTTGGGACAACCGGTTGAAACCGGTTTCTCCCCAAAAAATCACTAACAATTGGTTTTTTTTAATAGAATATTAGTTTTATTTTATATATTATTAATATATTATATAACATTTTTTTTATTATATATTAATTGAATAATAAAACTATATTAAATATAGAAATTGAAAACTATTATAATAAAGTTAATAAATAATAAAATTATATTAAAATGTAGAATTGTAAATATTTGTAGAATAATATTAATAAATAATATTATTACATTTGAAAATATATTTAAAATGATATTAATATGCAATAAAATTACATTTATCATAAAATAAATATAAGAAAATTGTGAAAATAAGTAATTAAATATAAAATAAATTACTTTTAAAATATAAATTAAGTAAACATTGGTGAACAACTTTTACGTTATGGAAACCAATTTCACGTTCCAATCAACGCCAAAATCGTTCCCGGGAATGATTACTCGTTTAAAACAACTTCAACATTGATGGAAATCACTTTAACGTTCTAACCAACGTTATAGTTGTTTCCGGGAACCATTCAACTTTAATAAAGGGAACAACTTTTACGTTATTGAAACTATTTTAACGTTGCAATGAACGTCAAAGTTGTTCTTAGGAACAACTTCAATGTTGACGGAAACCACTTTAACGTTCTAACCAACGTTGTTGTTGTTTATGGGAACCACTCAACTTTCACAAAAGGAACAACTTTTACGTTACGAAAACTACTTTAACGTTACAATGAACGTCAAAGTTGTTCCCGGGAACAACTACTCGTTGGGAACAACTTCAACGTTGACGGAAACAACTTTAACGTTCTAACCAACGTTGTAGTTGTTTCCGGGAACCACTCGAGTTTAACAAAGGGAACAACTTTTACGTTATGAAAACTACTTTAACGTTGCAATGAACGTAAAAGTTGTTCTTGGGAACAACTAATCGTTGGGAACAACTTCAATGTTGACGGAAACCACTTTAACGTTCTAACCAACGTTGTAGTTGTTTCTGAGAACCACTCAACTTTCACAAAAGGAACAACTTTTACGTTACGAAAACTACTTTAATGTTACAATGAACATCATAGTTGTTCCTAGGAACAACTACTCGTTGGGAACAACTTTAACGTTGACGGAAACAACTTTAACGTTCTAACCAACGTTGTAGTTGTTTCCGGGAACCACTCGACTTTAACAAAGGGAACAACATTTACGTTATGGAAACTACTTAAACGTTGCAATGAACGTAAAAGTTGTTCAAAGGAACAACTAATCGTTGTGAACAACTTCAACGTTGACGGAAACAACTATAACTTTAACATTCTAACCAACGTTATAGTTGTTTCCGGGAACCACTCAACTTTCACAAAAGGAACAACTTTTACATTATGGAAACTACTTTAACGTTACAATGAACGTCAAAGTTGTTCCCAGGAACAACTACTCGTTGGGAACAACTTCAACGTTTACGGAAACTACTTTAACGTTCTAACCAACGTTATAGTTGTTTCCGGGAACCACTCAACTTTCACAAAAGGAACAACTTCTACATTATGGAAACTACTTTAACGTTGACGGAAACAATCCCAAATTCCTAATTCCTTATAATGTTTTATCAGTAGTATTTAATTATTGCATTCAAAATTAGATTTGTATGTATGCCAAATAATATTTTTATTAATTTCTAATTTATTGTAAAAATATATTTAAATGATGCGGTTGGTCCTAGTTGGTCCATCTGACGCGGTATCAACTGACTCGGTATCAACAGTTGAATTGCTGATTGAGCAAACCCTAATGTTTTATGCATTGAAGATGAATAAAATAAATCCCTAATATTTTGTCAGTATTTAATTCTTGCATTCAAAATTAGTAGTTTTTTCTCAAACTGTAAATTAAATATTTTGTATTAATAATTTCCACTTACAAATCGTTATAAATTTTGCAATAATAATTTAAAGAATCAATTATAAATTTAAAAAGTAATAATAAACTTCAAAACTTCTGAAAAATTAAATTTTAATAAATTAATAGAATAAATTACACCAAACTCCCCTAAAGTTTGCTCTTTTACACGCAATCACAATTCCTACCTAATTTATTTTAATTTTTTTTTTCTATTTATTAAAAAACTTAAAAATTTTAATTCTATTTCTTTGAATTTTTTTTTTCTTATTTATAAATAGATTTTGAACTGTTTTCCTTTTAAATTGAACAAATTGCATCATATTAGGAAGGGATTGTGATTTGTGTTGTTGGTGAAATTGGCGAACTGGCTCCATTTTGGGAAGAAATCTGGCTTAATCTCTCATGGAGGAGATCGAACAAATTAGGAAGATATTGTGATTTGTGTTGTTGGTGGAACTACGAACTGTTAAAGCATTAAGATTTTTTTTAATTCTTTTTTTTTATTTGAATTTCTTTTAAATAAGGTTGGGTTGTCCGTTTTTTTTAGTGAGATATTCCGTTCTTTTTAAATTATTATTTTTCTTTCCAAAAAAAAAAAAAAAGATCTTAATTTTAAAATGAATATATTCATTTCAATAAATTGTACTATTGACATTAGGATGAGTGCTTATAGTAATATTTATTTTTTAAATTTTAGTCATGGGTGTACTAATTAGTTTTATGGGTGGCAATATCCGCACCCATTTAATATTTATATGGTTTTAAACTATCTAGTTAATATTTATATGATCTTATTTTACAAGACTTATAAATTTATTCCAATAATATATTCAATAGTTATGGATACCCTAAATTGTTATACTTACTCATTATCTTCAAAAGTTTCGAGTTTCAATTTTTTCCCAAATTGTAAATTAAATATTTGGTATTAATAATTTCTACTTACAAATCAATATAAATTTTAAAATAATAATTTCAAAAATCAATTATAAATAATTAATAATAAACCACTTACAAATCGATTTTTTCCCTATAATGTTTTATCAATAGTATTTAATTATTGCATTCAAAATTATATTTGTATGTATACCAAATAATATTTTTATTAATTTCTAATTAATTGTAACAATATATTTAAGTGATTTTCTCCTTACAATCCAAATTTATCTTTTAGCACTCTTTTTCTAAATACACTTGATTTAGTATATTTAAAATTTTACAAATTTTTTAGTTATTAATTGTAATATTTTTTTTTTCCTAAAGAGATATAGAGCTGCATTAATTTTAATAATTTTTACTTTTAAAACAAATTATAATAATATTCTTATTAATTAGAAATAGGGTCATGGTATATCAACTCAAATTTTAGCTGTAAGCCTTTTTTTTTTTCATATTATTATAATTGAAATAATAATTTGACAATAGAATCATATCCCAAATAATGTACAATCAAATATTATTTTAACACCTCATTCTGTCATACGGCTCAAACATGAGAATATAAAGTGCATTTAAATCTAATTTAGTGCAAGTATCCTTAGCATGCATTTGTCATGCCACACTGATTTGTAATAAAATGGATTGATATTTAATATAGGTGCCAATGTAAAATGGATTGATATCTAATTTAGAAAACTCTGATCATACATTGGTAAGTATTATTTTACCTTTTTTTTTTTTTTTGTGTCTTTCTTTTATGTCTAATTATGAACTCTATCAATAAACAAAATAATTTTTTTTTAAGATAGACGTAGATATTAATAAGGTTTTTTTCAATGTAACGGCATATATAAAAGAATTCTAGATTGAAAATTTGTTGACCCTTATACAATCTCGTTCTACATAATCTCTTTCATAAGAGTCCTACATTCGAGATATTTTCAAAAGTAAATTGGATCATCATTACAAAATGGTTTGTTAATATGATTTATATATATATATAAATTGTGTGTGTGTTAATAATTTAAGAGGGTTTATAAATAAAATATATTAAAATGAATATATTCATTTCAATAAAGGGTACTATTTATTCCTAAAAAATTTAGATATGAGTGTACTAATTAGTGTTATGGTAATATTTATATGGTTTCAAACTATCTATTTAATATTTATATGATCTTATTTTACAAGACTTATAAATTTATTCCAATAGTACATTCAATAGTTATGGACACCCCAAATTGTTATACTCAATTACTTATTTATCTTCAAAAGTTTCGAGTTTCGATTTTTTCCCAAATTGTAAATTAAATATTTGGTATTAATAATTTCCACTTACAAACGATATAAATTTTACAATAATAATTTCAAAAATCAATTATAAATAATTAATAATAAACTTCAAAACTTCTTAAAAATTAAATTTTAATAAATTAATAAACAATCAAATATAGTAAGGTTAACAATACATCTCCAAGTAGATTAAACAATATTTTATTTTTTAGATCTCCTCCATATAATTTTTTTTTCTTTTATTTTTTCTTTATCACATTTCTTTATTTTTTTTCTTTTTTAATTGGTTAATTTAGAAAATAAATAAAATATGTCATAAAAAAATGAAACAAAATAATAAATAAGGACTTTTTTGACCATTTACATGATTAAGATGGTTAACCGGGATTTTGATGGCTTAATTGAGTATTTCATGTATTTAGGAAGTTCAGGAGCATTGGTGTAAGAAATAAGGGGCTAACATGAAAATATGGAGAAACTATTAAAGATTCTGTGAATATGGAAAGCATCAGGGGTACAAACAGTAGTTTGCCACTCAAATCAGTGAAACCTGCCACGTAATTAATGAAACGAATCGTTTTGGGTGGGTTCTGCTTGAATCGACGTGACGTCATGATGACGTCACGTCGTCTTCTTCACCCGCCTACCCGACCCGCCTACCCTAAGACCATGTTCAACCCATGTTCAACCCGACATGCAACCCAACGTTCCAGCACCGTTTCCGGCCATTCTGCCGGCAGGTTTCCGCCCAGATCGACGGCGCGTCCTTCCCTGGTCACATTGTACCCGAGGAAGCAATAATCTGGAAAAAAAAAATGAGATACAAACACACCTTCGTCAATCAAAATCCTCTTGAATATGTTTCCCAAAAAAAGACATTTGAAAAATTGCTTGGGGAGGAGATTTGCTTCATTTCAGACGGCGTTGGGAAGAGATCTTCCAAATTTTTCTTCTTTTCAGATCTGGATTTAGGTTTTCTTTAAATAGAAATAGTGTCATGGATTTGAGGTAGATTTGGATCTCATTAGTATGAAATTTGTACGTGTGTTGAGAGAGAAAGCTTCTCTTCAAAGATTTGTTGCATTTGGATGGCTTTTGGGTATTGAAACAGAGCTTGATTGCTTCTCAAAACCTTCGTCTTCTTCTGTAATGAGAGAGTAAGGAGTACTCATCATCTTCAAAAGAGAATGAAAATGAGAGAGAAACCGGTGAAATAGGTAGTAGGTAAACCTCACTCCAATTTTTTATTTATTTTAAACCGTTGGATGAGGTTTTGCCCAATCCAACGGTTATGTTTAAGTTGTAAAAGGATAGGTATGATACCAATCCTTTTTCCTGCGTACAGTAGCCAGTCCCATCTGATCTTTGTAGTAGATCTGATCAATGTTCTTTAACACCTCAAAAGCATTGTCTTTTGAATCAGACCCAGAAGAGGAAATCTTGCAGTCCACTTTCAAAGCTAAGGAGTCAACATTGTCCAAATCCTGCAGTTTCAAATCGTCCGACAACTGACTCGACTGAGAAATCACCAACTGTGGAGTCACCTTCTTCAAGCCCAGAATCTATTCCAACCAAGGATATTCAACCGAAATCTCATCCTCCTCCACCTTGGCCACAAACGAGCCCATTCCTTCATCGACCTTTATCTTACAAGGGCACTGGTTATTTTTTGGAACCAAAACTAATATCCTCCCTCTATCTAATCTTCTTCTATGCAAGGTTTCCTCATTAATTAGAAGAGGTTCACCAATCAACCTTCCCAATTTCATGAGGAATGAAGAGTTCCAACAACGTAACGGGATTCCAAAAACATTAATCCATACCAACCTAGCTTGAGGACTGAAATTCTCGAAACATCTCTCCATGGACAAGAAATAATCATCCCAGAAAAAACGATTATTCATGAACCCCTCTTTATCACATTCAGACTCGAAACCCCATAGCACGCGCTTGTCCCTCAGATATGTAGCAGAAAAAGAAAAACCTCTACTGCTCAAGCGATGGTTTACAGTAGACACACTTGAAAACTCCTTAAGAACACCCACTGTGCACTTAGATAACCACCCACAATCGTTTAGACGTCTGCTCCAAGACATACAAAGCACATTCTCCTCCCTTTTCTTACATTCTTCAGACCCAAACACCAGATTTTCGTCCACCTTTATCTCCCTTCTATGACCAGCTTTCACCACCTCCGTATAGGACCTAAAGCCATGACTTCCATAGTGAATAGAACTCCCTCCTTTACCATCTACCTCTCCAATCTTCTTAACACCTTCAGCATCAATCCTCGGATTATAACGAGCCGCACCAGATCTTCTATTAATCCAACCGTACGAAGCAACCTTTGAGCTAATAGGCCAGCCATAAACAAACATTCCGTTCGTTGATTTCACTACCTTGATTGCTTCCTCAAGAGTCTCAAACCGGATGAAAGCAAAGCTACCTCTCCAAGAACTAATTTTTGAAGACAAATAAACATCCCTAACTCTCCCAAAAGGTTTGAAAATGCCCCATAAACAACTCAAATTCACACAAGGATTAAAAGTGTCAACAAAAATTGAATGTAAACCATCCCTAAAGTCTTTCTCCCCAACATGGCCTTCAGAGATTCTCTCACTAACCCTCTCTCTCATCGACATCTGTCCTAGTTATTTACCAATTAATAGTTGTCAATATAAATAGTAATAAAATGTTGAAAACAAACAAGTAAACAAAATCTGATGACGGGTGACGGGTTGATTGACTTGGGTCAACCAAATCTGATGCCAAGCAAACTTGGTCCACACAAACTCACGGAGAAGGAGTAGACTAGCTAAGTTTCTACTCATAAACTTTGCAATTATTCAAATACCCAGCAGCCTCAAACAATTAAACAATTTACCTTCCAGTTAGCCACATTATATATAGCAATCATGGGATCTGCTGTGCTAAACAAATCTCCTTCATCTTTCATAACATTTGTCTACTGCATTCTCTTGATATCATTCATCTTCAATAACCAACATGGCAACATGGAATAGTTGCTCGTAAGTCCTAAATTTTTCAACCTTCGTAGTTTTATAAGTCTATTATATTTAATTGATATAGTTATCATCTAACAATACACGTACACTGGTTTAGGGGAATCCATGCACATCTTTGGGATGTAAAAAAAACTGTTATTATTTGATAGTTTAAACTTGTGTGTCTGGTGGTAATTAACATAATATTATAGTCTGATTTGATTCGGAAGTTCTTATTCAAGACCCTGAAGATGCATCTGTAATGTATTTTGAGGTTGGTCCAAGTGCCAAGATCATTGGTCTCATACATGAAGCAGGTCTTAATTAAAGAGCTTAAGTTTTTGAGTTTGTTAGTCACGGGAACAAATCAGTTCTATTACATCCATAATAAGAGGGAATAGGGTGAAATAGAACTGAATGGGTTTGGTTTTGTGGGAATATCACCAAATTATTAATTCAATGTTTTTAGCATCAAAGTATGTGATGAGACTAAAATACCCTCACTTATTCTTTTACTTTTTAAATCTCTCTCTCTCCTCTATTTTTTCAAAGACCTCCATTGATCCATCCATGGAAGTCGAAATGACCTCGACCTCCATTGGTGGTCGATGAAGAAGAAGATTAAAAAAACCAAAAAAAAAATGAAAATAAGTCTCAGCAATAAGTCTTGGATAGGTCACCCGAGACTTATTTACAGCTACCCTTGACTTATTGCTACCTGAGACTTATTGCCAACTACCCAAGACTTATGTTGTGTTTGATTTTTTATCTTAAGACTGGACATTGCTGAATTACCTCTTTTATTGTTTGCCCCTGTGATTTTTTTTTTCTTAATTGAGTTTTCTAGTGAAAATTTGGTGCTTATATTTGGTCTATGTGGGAATATGTTTTTGTGTTTTTGATTATTTTTGGGTTGTGTTTACAGTGGATACGGATGTTTGTATATGTTTTATTACTTTAATTTTCGTTTTAAATATTTTATTGTTTTTGATTTATTAAAGGTTTTTGATATATATATTTATTATTATAAAAGGAGGGGTAAAATCGGTAAAACAATAATATAAAATAGCTAATTTGGACCCTGGGTTAACTTGGGGACACATGTATGTCCACCTCCCTCGAAAATGAACTCTGGTATTTTGGTGCCTTCAAATTATAAAATGAATGATAAGGGCAGAGTTGGTGTTTTTACTGGTGAAGTAGGTGAGTTTTTAGGACTGAGAGAAGGCCCTCTGCTAGCTAAGAATCATAACCTGAATCTTCAGATTGCAGAAGTTGATGCTAGTTTCACTGTTAATGATAATATTAAGGCCTTATAGAGACGTAGCCACATAAGAGTTTATAAGTGTCAAGCTATTCCATGAATCGGTAATGCCTAGGCTTATAATCTTGTTTCTGTATAATGAAACCAGTTTTCTCTCAAAAAATAAATAACCCCAAACTGTTAAAACACAAAAATCAATTTCTTGTGTTTTTTATTTATTTTTTATTATTGCATGTTGTGAGGGGATTGTTTGTAGCTTAGATCCATGACAGGTTATAACTCGAATGTTCCAGAGGAATTTTATTAGAACAACCACCCTGGTAGTGGTATGACCACCAGGTACACAACCGGAAGCAACAATTCTTACTAGAGCTACCCTATGATCAGGTACAAATTTTATTAAAAACACATTAGTAGCTTGCTTGAATAAACAACTAATAAGAGATTACTAGCTACTAGCTAATCTCCCGAATATTTGAGTGAAATATCAATCTAGGGTCATGTTTTCTGCCTCTTGCCTGATGGAATCGAACAGTACCGTGGATTGTCTGCACATAAGGCAATATAGTCAGTGATAATCAAGAAAATAAATATGGGTTTCGGGTCTAAATTTAGGAAAATATCCGTTGAAATATTGTCAGTATCCTCAAAATATTATCAAATGTAAAACAAACATCGTAATGTCGAGTTTCAAATAATGCAATCTAAGCAGAGTGAGTATTTGATTAACAGTTAGTGTAAATGAAGTGTAATTGTGTAATTCCAATTTGAAGAAGGAAATTGAACTTACAACAATAAATTTCCCGGCATTTTCAGGTCTCTTTGCCAACTTGATAGCAGCTGCAGCTGCGGCACCAGACGATATCCCGACCTACCAAAAGATTGTTATAAAAAATCTGGACACCAAAACTGGAGTTAAAAGACCATGAGAAATGGTGACATGTTTAGTAATTAATTGTCAGCTTAATTACCAGCAAACCATCTTTAAGAGCAAGCAATTTGGCGGTTTCAATAGCCTCCTCGCTAGCAACCGGAGAAATTTGTAGTAGGGGGTAGTTGAAGAAAATGAAGAATTGAAGTACATTAATAACTAAAAGAAAATGATTAGTGATATTATTATGGTCTTGAATGCTTCAAATTACCTGAACAATTTCATCAAGCAAGTCAATGTCCAAAACTTTAGGATGGAAACCAGAGCCAATTCCTTGAATCAGATGCTTGCCTTTTGACATTTTCACCAAACAAAAACACTAAAATTAAGAAACATAACATAAATGCAAAAGCACACTCCTGTTCAATAACAAAATAAAATTCTAATTAACAAGAAAGAGACAGTAATTCACCAGATTTTCCTCCACTCAGGACTGGACTTTCGGCTGGTTCTATGCCGTAAACCTGGACATTAATTACAAAGGAACTCCATTAGCATAAGATCAGCAATGTTGTGTTCTCTCTCCCTCACACACACACAAAAACGCACACACGAGCACAAACACAAACACTAATACAAGAGTATCAAACTGATGACAACCTTAATTTCAGGGTTCTTTTCTTTGAGGAATTTTCCTGCACCAGTTATTGTACCGCCAGTCCCAACTCCAGCAACCAGATTATCAACTTGACCTCCAGAATCTTTCCATATCACCGGGCCAGTGGTTTCATAATGAATTTATACACTAATGATCGACAAACTGATTCGTAAAAATCTTTTCACCTATGGCAACCTCATTACAGGATATCAATAGAAGGAATATATACATATACACACGCGCGCACCTTTGGATTAGAAGGATTTTCGTATTGTTGAAGTATGTAACCGTTGGGTGTGCTATTCAGAATCTCTTCAGCCTTTTGAATAGCACCCTTATAGCCCTTATTATCAAACAGAGAAAGAGAGAAACAATCGTTTTTATTCATCTGTTGTAGAATGAACAGCCAAAGCTTATATATGTAGTTTTTAACAAAATAACAAACTTCTCCAATCCATCAATGACACGTGGCCTTAGTTATTAAACCTATAAAACTAATTAACTTGTAATCACACTCAACTAATTACATTCCAGCTTTAATACTCCCTCTCAAGATGGAGCATATATGTCTAAGAAGCCCATCTTGCTTATCAAGTACTGAAACTGAGTAGGTAACAGAGCCTTTGTAAGCAGATCTGCAACCTGATGATGCGTTGAAACATGTAAAGGTTTGATCACACCCTTTTGCACCTTTTCCCGAACTAGATGACAGTCTATTTCTATATGCTTTGTCCTCTCATGAAAAACTGGATTATAGGCTATATGCAAAGCAGCTTGATTGTCACAATAAAGTGCTGCAACTTGTGAGTGATTAACTCCCAATTCTTTGAGTAAAGAAATTAACCAGACAACCTCACAAGCAGTATTTGCCATTGACCTATATTCAGCCTCTACTGAAGATCTTGACACTGTGTGTTGCTTTTTAGACTTCCAAGAGATCAATGATTCACCAAGGAAAATACAAAAGCTGGATATAGACCTCCTAGTATCTGAACAAGCAGCCCAATCAGAATCAGGAAATGCCTTTAAATGAGACTCTTAATTTGCAGAATAAAACAGACCTCTACCTGGAGAACTTTTGAGATACTGCAATATTCTCATAGCTGCTTTGTAGTGTGGAACCCTTGGTTTAGACAAAAACTGACTCAACCTATTAACTGCAAAGGAAATATCAAGTCTAGTAATTGTGAGATACAACAGTTTTCCTATGACTCTTCTATACATTGAAGGATCTTCAAGTAACTCACCATCATCTTGTGTCAACTTGAGGTTTGCTTCCATAGGCGTACTAATTGGTTTAGCTCCCAACAATCCAACATCTGCCAATAACTGAACAGCATAGGGCCTTTGTGACACTAAAATGCCCTTATCAGACCTAGCAATCTCCAAGCCAAGAAAGAATCTAAGCTCTCCAAGGTCTTTTAGTTTAAATCTGTTATTCAACTTGAGTTTCAAGGCTGCAACTTGCTTAACACTATTACTGGCCAAAATAATGTTATCTACATATACTAACAAAGCAACAAAGTCTGGTCCCGAGTTTCTAACAAACAATGAATGATCAGTGGCTGATTGTCTAAAGCCTTCTTCTAGTAAAGCACAAGAGAATTTAGCATACCATTGCCTTGATGCTTGTTTCAAATCATAGATAGACTTATGTAGTTTACAAACAGGATTAGATGGCATGATCTCCCCTTTGGACTATACCCTGGAGGTATGGTCATAAAAACCTCCTCATTTAGCTCACCATGCAAGAAGGCATTGTTAACGTCTAATTAATGCAAAATCCAACCCTTGATAGAAGCAAGAGCAAGAAGAAGCTTGATTGTAACAAGCTTAGCAACAGGAGCATAAGTATCTGTAAAGTCAATGCCTTCCTGTTGTGTGTACCCTTTAGCTACCAGTCGAGCCTTATAGCGCTCAATTGAACCGTCAGAATTATGTTTGACTTTATATACCCACTTGCAGCCAACAGTGTGCTTGCCAGGAGGTAAACTGACAATAGACCAAGTATGATTAGCTTCTAAAGCATGAAGCTCATTCTGCATGGCAGCCTCCCATTCTGGATGTCCCTTAGCTTGATGATAGAACTCAGGTTCCCAATGAGCTGATACTGATAAAACAGCAGCTCTAAAAGATGGAGAAAGTCTGGAATAGCTAAGGACATTTGAAATTGGATAAGTGGAAGTATGATCAAGATACTTATTGTTAATCAAAGCACAATGATAGTCTTGTAAATAAAAGGGTCTTCTCACTGCTCTCTTTGATTTGGTGACAACAGAAATTGGAGAAGAATCTGAATTTGGAGTAGCAAAACTCCCTTCAGTAGAAATATCAGTAGAACTGAAATTAGAAGGTTGAAGAATAGCTTGATCCATCATGGCAGAATCACAATCTGGTTCTAATATTGGACTGGAAGAAACATTACTATCAACAGAATCTGGAAGTGACAGAGGCAAAACACGTTCATGAAACAAATCATGAGTGGCAGCTGACCTGTGAATGGAACCAGAGAAAGGAAAAACTTTCTCATGGAAGTAAACATCACGAGAATTAAAAACCTTATTAGAAGCAATGTCTAGTAACTTATAAGCCTTCATACCAATTGGATAACCAAGAAACACGCAAGCCTTAGATCGAGCTGAAAATTTATCTCTAGAGCTAGCCAAAGTAGACGCATAGCATAAACATCCAAAACCCTTTAAATGTGCATACTGTGAAGGCTTGTTATAGATGAGCTGAAATGAAGTTCTGTGTTGAAGCAAAGAAGAGGGTATCCTATTTATCAAATAGGCTGCAGTAGAAACACAGTCACTCCAATACTCAAGAGGCACGTTGGATTGAAACAACAAAGCTCTAGCAACATTCAGCAAATGCTGATGTTTCCGTTCTACCACAGAATTCTGTTGAGGTCGCTCAACACAAGAATGTTGATGTATAATACCGAGTCTAGAGAACAAGTCTGAAAAATTGAACTCTTTTGCATTATCTGATCTTATAGTTTTAACCACCCTGTCAAACTGTGTCTTCACCATAGTTAAAAACTTAGGTACAAGAGTCTGCACTTCAAACTTAGCTTTCATCATATAAACCCATGTATATCTAGAAGAGTCATCAACTAAGGTAAGAAAGTACTTGTAACCTTCAACAGTCAAAGTATGAAAGGACCCCATACATCACAATGAACAAGATCAAAAGGATAAACAGATAGATGATTGTGAGAAACAAAACTTAATCTTCTTTGTTTAGCATGATGGCAAACGGTACAGTGAAAATCTTGTTCATTAGTAAACTGAAAATTCAAATTCTTGTCTAAAGGATGAGACTTAATACAAGAAGGATGGCCAAGTCTATAATGCCACAATGTAATATCAGTAATAGGAGTATCAATACAAACTGAGTAAGCATGAGGATTCTTATCTGGGAGCTGCAAATAATAAAGATTGCCAATCTTCTTACCCATCCCAATCAGACTGTCCTGTGATATGTCCTGAATATAACAATGATCAGCATAAAATTTCAAGGAGCAGGAAGCACTTTGAAGCAAAGCACTAATAGACAACAAATTGTATTTGAAATCAGGAACATAAAGAACTTTCGTCAACACCAGATGGAGAGATAGAGAAACTGTCCCAATCTTAGAAATAGCAACCATATGTCCATTAGGTAATTGGACTGATGATCCACTAAAATCAATATCAAATGAAGAAAATAAACTCAAATCATGACAGACATGATGAGTAGCACCACTATCAATAATCCAAGTAGTAGAAGGAATAGAAGAGCCAATACCAGTGAAGTTGGAGACCACTGGATGTGAATCAACAGAACTAGTTGTGTGAAGTTGAGAACTAAGAAGAGCAATCAATTGCTGACATTGATCAGAAGAAAGACCTGTCACTGCATTACTTGGAGTAAACTGTGAAGGAACAACTTCAATAACATCTGAACTAGTCTGATTAATTGAAGGTTTGAAGTTAGACTGTGCAGAAGCATTAGATGATGATCTTCCATTGCCATTTCTGAACTTAAAACCTGGAGGGAACCCGTGTAACTTATAGCATTTGTCTTTAGTGTGACCAGTGATACCACAATAAGCACAAACAGGTCGTTCACCTTTTGCTTTTCCAGAATTATAAGTTCTATAAGAAGAAACACTAGAAGAATTAACATTGGCCACAGCAAAAGGACTAGATTCTGAAGTATAAGAATTGAGACTTCTCTGTCTTTCTTCTTGAACTACAAGAGAAAAAACTTTGTTGATAGAAGGCAAGGGATCCTGCATCAAAATCTGAGCTCGAATTTGGGCAAAAGATTCATTAAGACCCGTAAGAAACTGCATAACATATTCCTGTTGTTGATAATCAACCAAGGCCTTCATGCCACCACAAGAACAGACAAGAATTGGTCTAAAATCCTTTAGTTCATCCCACAATATCTTCAATTTGGTAAAATAACTAGTAACATCAGATGATCCTTGAGTTAAAGCATGAAGAGTTTGTTTAATTTGAAAGACCCGTGGACCATTGCTTTGATTAAATCGATCTTGAAGATCTTTCCAAACCTCAAATGCAGAATCGATATACATGATGCTATCAGCAATTTCTTTCGACACGGCATGAAGAATCCAAGACATAACCATGCTATTGCAACGAATCCAAGAATTATACAATTCATTATCAAGGGAGGGTTTGAGAAGAGTACCATCGATAAAACTCAATTTGTTTTTCGCCATGAGAGCCATCTTCATAGCGCGACTCTAGGAGTTGTAATTATCTCCAACAAGAGCAGTGGTAACCAAATTGAAATTTGGATGATCACTATTGCTGAGAAAATAGGGATTGCTTGCGTCTTCAATCGAAGATCGACCAGTGACATCCAAACTGGAAAACCGATTAGCAGGGACATTCGAAGCAGCTTGATTCTTGCCATTGTTAGAAGTCTGAACACCACCACGAGCCATGAAGATCAAACAGAACTAGAAGACTAAGCACAACGAAAACACGCTTATCGGTGCTCTGATACCATATTATCAAACAGAGAAAGAGAGAAACAATCGTTTTTATTCATCTGTTGTAGAATGAACAGCCAAAGCTTATATATGAAGTTTTTAACAAAATAACAAACTTCTCCAATCCATCAATGACACGTGGCCTTAGTTATTAAACCTATAAAACTAATTAACTTGTAATCACACTCAACTAATTACATTCAAGCTTTAATAGCCCTTGGCTGGATCTGTGAGGTGAACCTCAGCTCCAAAAGCTCGGAGCACAATTATTCTCTCGAGACTCATCGATGATGGCATTGTGACAATAAGCTTGTAACCTCTGGCTGCAGAGACGAATGCCAATCCGACGCCAGTGTTACCACTTGTTGGCTCAATAAGGACAGTCCTTCAACAACAACATTCAAACTGACACAAAATGTCACTTTGATTGTATTGAAAGTGTGCAGTTACCATACATGTAATTCAATTTGTTTTTTTAGTACCTTTCCTGGTGTGATCAAACCTTTATCTTCTGCATCTTTGATCATGCTATATCCAATTAATCCTGTCTTTGATACTAGAACAAGGTTCCATTGTTTCTAGCTTGGCCGCAATTCGGGCTACACTACCATCCACAACATTGTCGAGATACACCATGGGGGTATTCTGTTACGTGCCTATTTTATGTGAAATTATAGATTAAGTGAATTATTGGATTACAAATAGGTTTCTTATATTTTCTGTAATTTTGTTACCATGCACGTTTAGATTAAAAGTAGTGGTCAGTTTTAATGTAGTAGTGGTTAGTTATAGAAGTAGTTGTCAGTTGTAGGTCCTTAATTGTAGGCATTTTATTTAGTTTCAGTTAGTAGTGTTTGTATAAATTGTATGGTTCCAGAAGACAAAGGGAGAAGATTATTGTCATTTAAGTTCTTTAATAATTTAAAGAATTCTATTTGGAGAGTGGTTCTCTCAAATCAACCAATTCAAACATTCCAAAATTATACAAAATATCCTAAATTCCCAACATTGTCATAAAATCCATATTTCCAGAAAACGTGATCGTATCTTTATCAACTGCACAAAAGTACAAACACAAACACAATTCACGTGCGTGAACACACAAGAACCTTAAACAAGATTGTTACAATTTGATAGGTAAGTTAAAGATGGAAAGTTCAATAATGTAGAGTAGAATTACTTCAATGACATCTTTCTTGATTGTGTTTGTGCAGTTGTCTTCTCCCCCCATTATATCTTCTAGCAGAGCAACTGCAAATTAAGGTAATGAAAAGATGAAAATGTGATGAGAAAAATGTTGGGGATAATCCTCTAGAACCGATGAACGCGGAAACGCCGTATCTAATATACGCCCATAACTCATAGTAAATAATAACGTCAATAAACAGAAAAATAGATGAGAGAGAATAAAACAATCACAACACAAGATATACGTGGAAAACCCAAAACGGGTAAAAAACCACGGGCCGTCAGGACGACAGAGAAATTAAAGTTCCACTATATGATAAATTGATACAACAAAATATTCCAGGATTCTCTCTCACACCTAACCCTAAACCACACTCACAAGATTCTCACCAAAAACCCCACAATATCCCTTAGGTCTCCCCTAAATATCACCCACGGATCTCTAACTTGATCTACCGATATTCCCTTGGATCCCTCCTCGGATATTCCCATTGGGTCTCCCCGGATCTCACTCACACTCTGATGTTACATGGTGTTCAACTCACAGCCTTCGGTGTTTTAACCACACACACAACCTAATTACAAGGTTCTATTTATACTAGTTACAAGAAGTATAATATAAAAGGAAATTCTACTCCTAAACGTACAAGACTTACTTGTTCCACATAAATACTATTTCCTTTTATGACAAGTCTTCTTGTAAGGAGTAAATCATTTTCCTTCAAGCACAAGAACTTCTAGAAACAAACTGCTTCCTTTTCCGTTGAAGATTTCCCGTTTCACGTATGCTTATGATTGACTATGATTCGGGTCACGGTTGTACACCCGCTTCCTAAACCATTACAAGTCACCTTAAATTATATCGCTTAGAAAACCGCGATCCATACGCTGAAATGATCTTCAGTCTTCCGTTCTTCTGGTAATCAAACCTCCCTCAAACAACACCATTCCATCTTCCAAACGTATCCCACGTCTCTAGGAAGCTCCACATCAGTTGAGTATTGTTTGGTTCACATTTGGTTCGCTTAGGAATACAAGTCAAAAACCTAACAAAAAATGAAATTGTTCGACAAGAACATTTTCTTAAACATCCTTCAAGTATGAAACGCAGTAGATGAATATTAATACAGTAAAATCAAAAAACAAAAAACAAACCAACTTTAGAATCACAACTCAAAAGATCGATAGAATATTGTGTATACTAGAGCACAGTACATGAGCTTGAATCCTAACTTGATAAGTTAAACTACTCTATGTAATCTGCAATTCACAAACCAGTTGTGTGTGTATATATATATAGCTAGCAGTCTAGCAGACATTGGTTCACATACCATATTAAATTACAACAACACCTATAAGTTTAAAATTACTTATAACAGTTTAATATATCAATTCTGACTCTAAACGAGTTAGGGAACTACTAATATCAAACATTACATATGCGGTTCGGAATTCTATCCTATAAAATTGAGTTTTTTTAGTCCATTTTTGCTCACCCCCCCACCCCCCGAGGGTGAGCATTACCCCCCTCCCCATTTTCTGCCATGTGTCCATAATTTAACCAGGGTTAACAAATTAATTCTTTCCACTTTTTAAAAACTGATTTACCGATATTAACCATGTTTCAGTAAAAGAAAATTTTTTTTGATAAGTCAAAAGACACTTGCACAATTGTAGACAATCTAGAAAAATAAAAAAGAAATATTTAAGAAGCCAAAAGACACTTGCACAGTTGCAGACAATCTAAAAAAATAGAATTCGTCCAAGTGAACAATACACAGCAAGAACAACTTTTCTATTTCACGGGTACTCCACATTTTTTTTATCAACTAATTATTCTACATAGAAATTGTAATTCTATTTTAGATTTTTTTAAAAAAAAAAACAATTTTTTGCACTGCATGCTCTCATATGATTTTCCCCATGTTTGGAAAACACTTCAACGGTTATTTCTACTCTCAACAATTTTTTGATTCATACTAAATTCAGGGGTGTAACTTTAAATGATTTTCTAAAAATTAATCATCAAATGATTAATGATTAAGTTGATAATTTGTGAACGTAGCTAGCAACAGTAAATATCATACACATTATGTTGCAATATATCTGTCGAAATATATAACAACTTTATTTGCCTCCATCTCCAATCAAACCGATCACAGCTTGTTAACTGACCTACCAAATCGATATTTATTATTAATTTACAGTGAAGAAAAAAAAAAAGTAAACCACAAAATTGAAAAGCAGAAGAGAAGACAGAAATTTAAAGAACTGTATGTTATTTTCCCTTTCCGTTATACAAAAGAATTGATACATACAATGAAATCAATACATCAAAATTGTTCCAAATACTAGAATATTGAGACAATAAAATGAAAGAAATAATCGGAAAAAAAAAAATCCAAATCCCACCAATAATCCACCATCAATCTTCTTCTTCTTCTTCTTCTAATCAGCTCAATCCCAACCTCTAACCAATCTCTGTACACATCTATCAAAGAAGGACTAAAAACAAATGTGTATAATGAAGAAACAAGTCATCACAAACAGGTAGAGTACCCAACCAAGGTAGAAGGCGAATACGCCATTGAAGACTGGTGTTGAGTTTGTACTCTGTTGCTGTGCTTATAAAGATCATACGGTTCCCAGAGATAATCGACTTGACAAGGCTTTCTCGCATCGAGTCGAACCCAAGGCTTGCCTTTACCACTCCAATGTAACAAACTGACCGGACCCGGATGCAGAGATCGGCAACTGCCCTTCACATTATCGCCGCCTAATCCATGTTGGTTCCACCGGTGATCGATTGACTCCAAATATTTCTTTTGGCTTATCAAATATTTCTTTTCTTTTACTGAAACATGGGTAATATCGGTAAATCAGTTTTTAAAAAGTGGAAAGAGTTAATTTGTTAACCCGGGTTAAATTATTGACATATGGCAGTAAATGGGGAGAGGGGTAATGCTCACCCCCCTTGAAGGGGGGTGAGCAAAAATGGACTCAAATTTTTCTCCTGTAGATACATAAGTGTGAGCATACTTATATCACATTTATTCACCTCATAACTTTTTACCATGTAAGTATTATTTGACAAGTATACTCATACTTATATGTATACAAGAGAAAATTTGATAAAACTCTGCACGCATTACAAAATTTACATGGTGGGACTCAAAATATATATTGACAACATGGTAAATATGGTGAAGAAAGATTGATTACGAACAAGAATATTTTCAAAATGTATATTTTACAATAATAGCAAACGCAATTGTTTACTCTCAACAAGATTTGAACTCAAAATTAAATTACTTTTTATTGAATCACATGTAAACTTGTAAGGATTTAATTAAGTTGCTGTTAACAGCAATGTTACTAAGAATTTATACAAGAGAGTTGGTTTATTTTTGTTTAATTTTCGTTTAATTTTCAAATCCTTAATTTTTATATACCATTGGTTTGACCTAGTAACATCGATGTTAACAACAACTTAGCCATACCCAAACTTGACACGCACCCTCCCCACCCAACCTGGATCGACCAAGTTTCACTTCCCCCTAGGGTTGCACATTTTCCCCCGGATCCCCGCTTCCCCATCCCCATTTGGGGAAATTTTTTTAGGGAAAAATAGGGAAATGGGAGGGGATGGGGATGAGGATGAAAATCATCCCCAAATTGAAATGGGGATGGGGATGGGGATGGGGATGGGGATGGGAAGACCCTGAAACAAATTAACGGTGTGTATAAAACTATCTAGAGGGGGGGTGAATAGATTTTAATCGTTATTACCCAATTTTCGCGTTTAGTCAAATTTACGAAAATACCCCAATCTAGTCAATACAATAAATCAAGTGTAAAGGTGCGGAAATATAAATGACACTTGATTTTTACGTGGAAACCCTCAACAGGGAAAAACCACGGGCTGGTAAGTGCGCCACACTCGAACCTCGAATCCACTAATTGTGATAGCGTATACAACCTAATCCAGGTTTGACGGCCTAATCCCGGCCAATATCCCGCTACCACTACCCGCAGGCCTGTAAAAGTGGACCTAGTCCAATTTGCTCATGTGACCACCTAATCCCGGTGTTCGACCTAATCCCGGTCTATCACACAAGACTTACTTCTCCGAAGAGATCAAAACCCTATATGAATATGCAAAGATATCCAAATATGCAAGTAATGCTAGGGAACACTAAATGCTTATCTAGGATTATATGATGTCAATAAAATCAATCCTAGATATGAAAATAGCTATATGACATGG